>CAJQZP010000246.1:3080000-3816633 GCA_907164705.1 Parnassius apollo | reverse complement strand
AGGTGGCTTAGGACCGTGTTTTGTAACATTCCTTAGGAGAGGCTCAGCACTATCTAGGCTTGTGAAGGGCTGTAATGAATGAATTAATGAGTGAATGAAAGTAGATCGCAACTAAATAGTTGCGGACTGTTTAGTCGCTACGTTGATACACGTTGAGAATTTGGTCGATAGTTGTTTGACTGATTAATTAAAAGGAAATTGGTATAGTTTTTATATCTTTTTGTCTGACAGACAGGTACCCAGTCTAGTTCAGCTAGGTAGCTAATATTATAAACTTGACTTTTCAATTTTTCTTTTGTAGATTCTACATTATGAAGCTGCACATAGTTTTAATTTTATTATAAAATGTTCTTTTGTTAGAACTATTGTTACTTTATTTAACTGTAATCATATTTGTTTCTGTATTTAAACATGTGGAGTTGGAAAATGAAATATTTTTTTATTATTTTTGACTATCCCAAAGGCTTTTAACTTACAACTAAACAGTTCGATTAAGACCTGAATGTATGCGCCTAGGTTTATTTGTTTTATTTTATTATTATGTAGTATCAGTTTTGTGCTAATTGTCCAAAACAAACTTGAAGTCAATGACAAGATTAATACATTTGGAAATGAAAGTGATAAATGTATTATATAAAATATTACGTAATATATAAATGTGCATTCAATCATTTTTAGTTGGGGAAGTTTCGGGCAGCGATCTCAAATTCATAAATCAATGTCTGAAAACGGTTGGACTACAATATATTAAGGTCTAACTATTACTATGTAGTAGTAACGTACGAACACTACATGGATTTTATTTATGAAATAGGAAATTTGCGCTTTCTGTACCATTGATTCAGTACAAAGACCGAAGGTTGTTATCGCATAGAATAAATGGGTTGCTCTGTAACTTAGAAAACAATATTGATTTTACATACTCGCACACAAAAAAAAACTTTTAGAAACAACCGGAAAATAAAGTGAACTATCTAACCGTTTTATATAACTACCAACACCTCATTTAATTAAAAATTTCCATATTCAACAAGATCAGGCTCGCCTTCTAGCTGTTTCGACTAAGGAATCTAGCCACTGGTTACATGCTCTACCATCAAGTAACCTCGGCACATTGCTTGATGGGGAAAGCTTGCGCATCGCAGTAGGAATCCGGCTAGGAGTGGCTATTTGTCAACCTCACCAGTGCCCCTGTGGTAGCAGCGTCGATGAGTTTGGGCTCCACGGACTTTCATGCAAGAAAAGTGCAGGTAGGTTTTCCCGTCACGGTTCTTTGAACGAAATCATCCGAAGGGCTCTTGTCTCTATAAATATCCCCTCGGTTTTAGAGCCTTGCGGGATATTTAGAGTCGATGGCAAGAGACCCGACGGTATGACTTTGGTCCCTTGGGAGAGAGGTAAAGCCCTAGTGTGGGATGCTACTTGCGTTGACACTTTGGCGGCCTCTCATCTCAAGGGTATCTCGTATGAGCCGGGGTGGCGTCAGAGGCAGCCGAATTCAGTAAATGGCGCAAATATGAGTCTTTGAGAAATGACTACATATTTGTGCCATTTGCTGTAGAGACTATCGGTCCGTGGGGTCCACGTGCAATAAAGTTTCTAAAGGAACTGTATCCACGACTGGTCGTCGCTGCTGGTGATAAGAGGGCTGGTTCTTTCCTCGCTAAAAGGCTAAGTATAGCTATTCAGCGAGGAAACGCAGCCAGCGTTCTTGGCACTATACCACGGGGAACAGGTCTTTTTGACGATTTAAATTTTTAGTTTTAGATTTTCTATATTATAGTTTCTTCTTTAATGTTGTATATAATTAGTTTTAATCTTTAATATTATAATTTTAATTATTATTTTAGTTAAGTTCTTTATTTTTAACATTGTAACAAATACTAATATAAATGTTGTAATAATTTAAATATTATAAAGAACAATTTTTAATATTTTAGGTAGGTTATTATATAAATTAATAATTAAAAATAATAATAATTCTTTGATTGCTTTACTAAACAAAGGCTTATATTTGAAATCCAAACGTAATGATAAATATTATTATTTATATGTCTATAAAAGTATTTATGCATTTCAATCCCACAAGAAAATACAAACAAGTAAGGATGTACTCCAGACCGCATTACAGTACACGAGGTTGTGCACAAACACAGATGCACTCTCTATTCCCTCACCTCAGAGTTCAACAGCTCTACATGTTTTCGAGATACGTAGGTAAAACACTGCTAGCTTTCTGACTATCGGGTTCTAATTTTTTTTTTGACAAAAAGACCCAATAACTGATTTTTCCCCGACCTAGAATTAAAACTCAGGACCCTATGATAAGCACGACTGCTTACGACCCTTAAGTCAATGGGGGAAGTCAAATTTGAAAGATTTTTCAGTATGTATTTTATAGGTTTTCAAGCAAGTAATAAAATATGGCAATCGTATCTTTTTCCCTTCTCTTGTATTTTTATTACACCTAAAACTGAGTTCTACTGTGGTGGTTTGGGCGATAAGTTACGGAAAAAATTTAAGTTCTTGAGCAAACCGAGACCTAGAGACTGGTACGAAATTGTGAATTCCATTTTCATATGTTGTTTTACCAGTTGCTCGATGAAAAAGAATAGATGGAGAGGAAAACTGCATGTCAGAAAAATTTAAAAACTATATTTCACTAGATAGTGTGACGACTTGGTAAGAGATTCAGGAAGTCCACGAATGCCGGTGGCTCGGGACCGTACTTTTTGCATTCCTTGGGAGTGGACTAAGGAATATCAGAAGCAGGCTACATTAAAAACTTCGTCCCTTATTTTCCCACCGCTAGGGGTATATTTTTCTTCAAATTTATAGGGAACCACTCCCGATGCATAACTTACTTAATAAAACAATGGTTTACAATTAACGAAATTGTGGTGTAAGTCATATTATATAAAAAACAGAATCGAATTGCGAACCTTCCCCGTTGTTTGAAGTCGGTTAAAATGTCTGAAGTAATTTACGCAAAGATAATAATTCTTCACCAATGGTGTTTTATTTCTTAAACGACACTATATTATTATTATCATGAAGCAATACTAACGCAGTTGAACGGAGAGAAGAAAGTTTCAACTGCACTTTATTTAATTTATTGTTCCAGTAGCGAGCGCTCACTTATTCAAGACTATGTAGTACATGCAAATCAAAAGTAAACGGTTTATTTCTTTTCAATATGATGCAAGTTTTAATATTTCAAAAAGCTTCTCTCATTATTAATTTTATCCGATATATATATATATTTTTAATTTATATTACTAATTTAGTTTAGTAAGAGAATACGTGTCCATACGGTTGCGCAGGAACATTCTTTATCCTACCTCATTACATAAGGTACTAAGAGGCGTCTGTCTTATAGGTATTATATAAGTAAAAAGGTAGATTGTATATATACCTATAAATACCTGCATCATCATCATTACAGCTCATCACAAGTGCACTACTGTGCATAGACCGCCCCATAAATTATCGCAAAGCACGGTCCTGAGCCAACTGCATCTATCGATCTCTTGCGTGTTTCATAGGTCGTCACTTCATTTTGTGGAGTGTTCTCTGTTATTATATATATGAGATTACCACTCAAAATCATACTCCCTCAGCCCTCATTACTTCTAAAGCTTACTAATCCACCGAGATCATTTACTCTTATGCTTCTGCGGATATCTTCGTTACGAATTAAATCATGGAGAAATTTTCCGAGCATTGTCCTGTCCGTAGTTTCTTGTGAGCTTTCTCAAATGGCCAGCAATCTTAAGGACCATATTTCGGTTTCGATAGTCATCACTGGCTACACGCACCAATTGTTAACAATATTTTTTATATCAAATTGCAAAACTTAAAAGAGTAGCTTCAGATTTTTACATCATTACCTACCAATTATATGCGCGACTGGTTCTTTTTTCGTAAAAGGGCTGGGTATACACAGTTATTTAAAGAAAAAGCAACGCAAGCATTCTTGGCACCCTACCCGGGGGGAGTAAGAATAAATCAGATATGAAATCAGGAAGTCAGAATCATGTTCAATGTTCATGTCACACCTACACCGGATAGTTGTAGGGAAGACTACACTTAAAGTTGTTGACAATTACTCGTAAGGGTACCTGGCATATAACGGTTGTATAGGTTTGGCACTACTATTACCAGATATGGACTTATGATGGCTATGACTTATGTAAACATATTTAATATCAATATATAATAATTTTAAAGCATATGTTTTTTATAAATGTAATAATAAATTTTACGCCACAAATAACGTAATTCAATATTATGTAAATATATGTATCGTAAAAAGAAACACTCAAATTACTGGCCAATTTACCAATGTGATTGGTTTGGAAATTCTCTAAGTGTCGCCTTTCGTAATTGACTTAGATCGTTAGACCGTAATGATCAAAACCCGCCTTCCTATTGCCGGGTTAATGGATTCACTACAACCTTGTGTTAGGTTAAGTATTGAACGTCGCCACTAATTAACTGGAGTTGTACATTCTCTTTGAGAATAACGGAATCTTATAACGTATTTTTAAATACATATTATTACGGTGGAAATTTAATGGCAAACTATTCAAAGACTATTCAAAGGAAAAGTTCATTTGATTTGACAAGTTAAGTTAAGATCTATAGTCCAAAATGTAAAAATGGACTTACCTAGTAGGAATATATGTCCCAGGTAAACCCCAGAGACCAGGTCAGAGGTCGGTGTGACATGGACGTTACAGATGATCTTTGTTTTTTTCATGTTCATCTTAAGACCTATCCGTTGGGAGACACCACTGAGGTCATTGAGCATAGTGCATAGGTCCTTCAACGATTCTGCCATAAGGACTAACTATATCGTCAGCAAATCGAAGGTGAGTGATGCACTCGCCATTTGAAATGAAATGAATCATTTTATGCAATTAAGATTATTGCATAATACTTATTTAAAGTGATTTTTTACCACAGGTTCGAAAAAGTACCTCCGTCCTGGAAAGAACAACTAAAAACCCAGCGGGACTTTTTTTAAACATGTTTCACTTTACAATAATTTTGTCGGTACAATATTTAAATGAATTTTATAAAACCAGCATGGCGGTGGCCTCATTCCCAGGGGATTTATTTTTATTTATGTATCTTTTTATATTATAGTAACCATTAGTAGTCCCTAAATATAAGTTTTAATGGTTTTAAGTACTGTGGGTGGGTGCGGTCGCATGCGACCGCTCGAGATTTACCGGGCGCATGCGACTGTATAGGATTTTTACGGCGATTGAAGGGTTAACCCTCGCAATCACTGAGACATCATTGAACAGTTGCCGTCTAGTCATCATAATGGAGTCAACCTGAGTTTTGTCGATCAAACCCGTATTGCTCGCGTACTGCAAAATTTACAGCGAGCGTTTAGCCCCTGAGCTATGTCTTTCAATTGCCTTAAATTTCGTTTCGTCTTTCTCCTGTAAAATTAAGTAACTGTACTTTGAAATTACGGCCTGCGCTTAGCTTTTAAGCTACCAATATTTTATTTCCTGATACAAACGTTAAAGAAAAACCAACTTAATCATTATTGAAAAATAATAGCTCAGCGTGGTGGGTGAGAAAATATTGAAGCAATAGGTTTTATAAAATTTTCGATTTAACGGAAATCTTGGTGGGTTTTTGAACAAAATACAGACGTGATTACTTTTGGAATTTCTCTCCACCTGTTAGTGAAGTTTGATCTCAATTGTTTCAGCCATTTCGAAGATTATACCGGACAGACAGACGGACCAACAAAAATTTCAAAAGTGGTTATTCATTTCTTAGTAGCAACCAAATAACCCCCAATAATACAATCACAGCCTAAGAAGAACATACTGTCAGTCGTTGCGTTTGATGTTGACGGAAAAGTCGACAAAGAATAAATTGCTTGGTTTTTCAGAACGGGAATAATAAAAAAAATTATTTTATTTTATTTCACGCCTTAATAAATTAAATATATCACAATTTATTAAACGTAACCCACAATTTTCTACTGCACATGTAGTGTGAAAAATTTTAATTAACGACTAATGTCGCTCGGGAGCGCTTTGCCAGTGTCTCGCTCAGCACCACACCGCAATTATCCTCCATCTAGGCCCTTCGATGACCGATAGATACAGGCCAGTAATTTCGATATTAAAGGCAGACACTTTGGTTTTTTTAAATATAAGGATAAGGATATGGATTAATCGGAAACTCAATTTATAATCCCTAATCCTGAAATGTTCAAGACAAGTAGCAATTAATTTTACTAAGTAAATTAAATCTCTTTTGTATATTGTCAAACATTTAGTGTAAATAATATTTCGCCTCTCTCGAGTTTCGGAAACATTTAGATTTATTTTGAAATTAAATTACACTTTTTTTAAACACATAATATATTTTATTGTACATTACATATTATAACTATATTATAACTTATAATGGTTTAATATATTACAATTAAGTTTAATTAATTTACAAAAATTATAATAAAGAACTTAACTAAAATAATAATTAAAATTATAATATTTACGATTAAAATTAATTATATACAATATAAAAGAAGAAACTATAATATGGAAAATCTAAAAATAAAAATTTAAATCGTCAAAAAGACCTGCTCCCCGTGGTATAGTGCCAAGAACGCTGGCTGCGTTTTCTCGCTGAATAGCTATACTTAGCCTTTGAGCGAGGAAAGAACCAGCCCTCTTATCACCAGCAGCGACGATATCAAGTATATTATTTTAATCCAAGAGCATTAGTACGTTTTTAAATTTAAAAATGCATTAAGTACTCTTTTCCATACAAAATTTAACATCCTCAAATAGCCAATGGTAAGGGGTTGTTTTGAGAAATCGCAAAATAAGTATTTATTTATTGTAAGTAATGAAAAGTAATGAAAACCCTATTATACTCTCCTAGGGGTTGAATTTTCCAATAAACTTTCTTAGTAGATGTCTACCCTGAAATTTCGAATCATAAACAGTATATATAGAACATCTCCGAACTATCACACGGAGTGTTTGCCGCTCCCCGGGCAGAACACCTTGCCCGGCGGGAGATCTCCCCTTTTCCTTCCACGAACACAAATTAAATAGTAGATAAAAAATGAACAAAGTCAAAGCTGAATTCACGGCTAACTTAAGAATAATTTTCACTTAGAAACATTTAAGTACGTCCCATGTAAATAATATAAGGATTTTGTGAAATTTTTAAAATTTTAATTTAGCAATTCAGCAAATCCGAAGTCATATAATCTCTATTTTGTTTTTTTTTAATGTAAATTTATTTAATATGTATCTCGCAATTTTTTTCTGTTTTTAGTGTCTTGGTTTGCATCGACTCCAAACTGGTTACGTAAAATAAATAGTAAAATAAGAGTAATTCTGCATATTTTCTACGTTTATTAGCAAACAAAAAATATTGTTTTTGTCTTTTTCATAACGTGGGGAATGTTTTAAAGTCGGTTTTTATTTTTTGAAAAAAAATATATTAAAACCTATATACAAGATGTTAAGTGTTATAATTAATATGGGTAAGCCTTCTAAATGCGATGCTCTATTGAGACAGCGATGGTAGTAAAACCAAATTATGAATTGAAAGATCGTTTCAATAAGGAAAGAAATTCAATAAGTATAACAAAGCAGCGTGGTCATAAACTTTCACAAATGAGAGTTTAATCAAATTCTACCAGATGTAATGAAAGTCCAATACATCGTGCTAAGCAATTCCGTTTGATACACTACCGCTTATTAAACTAAATTAAAAAGAACTTTCTCATTGACTGGATGTAATACGCGAGTGCTTATCAAACAAAACTTAAGAGCGACGTTTTCACCAACTCGGCTTGATTTCAATAAGTATAACAGAGCAGCGTGGTCATGAACTTTCACAAATGAGAGTTTAATCAAATTCTACCAGATGTAATGAAAGTCCAATATTTCGTGCTAAGCAATTCCGTCTGATACACTAGCGCTTATTAAACTAAATTAAGAAGAACTTTCTCATCGACTGGGTGTGATACGCGAGTGCTTATCAAACAAAACTTAAGAGCGACGTTTTCACCAACTCGGCTTGATACACGAGCTATTATAAAATGAAACTGAAGAGCAACGATCTCATCAACTCCAGTTAATACACGAACCTTTATTAAACGAAACTGAAGAATAAAGTCCTTATCGACTCCTCTAGATACACGAGCGTTTATCAGAAAAACAACGTTTTTACCAACTCGGCTTGATACACGAGCGATTATTAAACGAAACTAAGGAACAACGTCCTCACCAACTCGACTTGATACACGAACGTTTATCAAAAGAAAGTAAAGAACAGCGTTTTCATCAACTCCGCTAGATATACGACTTAGAGACCTTTCAGAAAAGAGCTTAGTCATTTCTAAAAGGCCAGCAACGCATCTGCAATTTATCAGAACGAAACTTAAGAACAGCGTTCAAATTTATAAGAACGAAACCGAAAAACAACGTTCTTACCAACTCGCCTTGATACACGAGCCTTTATCAAACAAAGCTGAGAAACAAAGTTCTCAACGACTCCGCTTGATACACAAGCGTTCATCAAACGGAATTAAGATTGATTTGAATTGATAATATGCGACAGTATCAAGTAAAATTTATTATGAAAGGGCTATTTACGAGGTCTGTTCAAAAGTATCGCGAAGTTTGAATTTTCGCGGTTTACGGATATTTGTTTTTTTTTGTAGCCTTATGTTGGTACTCATGTCCCTTACTTATCCTGTTTAGGTCGACCATTTTGAATGTTTAGTTAATTTTTGACAGCTGTTTTGCTTGGATGTGTTTTGGCTCGTCTTTGATTTTTGCCTCTTCCAAAAAATCGATCAGAATCTGTATCCAAATTTTGTGTGAAAAACAAAATAAAGTGCGCAGATGCATTCTGAATGTTGACTGTGGCATATGGTGAAGCTACCTTGGACCAAAGCAAAGTTTAGCGGTGGTACAAAATTTTCTCACAGGGCCGAGAATATGTGAACGACGAACAGCGTGCCGGACGCCCGAGCACTTCAACAACAGACGATAACATTGATAACGTGAAGAAAATATTATTGGCCAATCGTCGAATCACCGTTAGAGAATTTGCTGAGGACCAAAACATATCGATCGGCTCATGCCATTCGATTGTAAGTAATGATTTGGGCATGAGTCGGGTAGCCGCGAAATTCGTGCCAAAATTGCTCAATTTCGACAAAAAACAGCATCGCGTTAACACTGCTCAGGAGATGTTGGACTCAGTCCGTGAAGACCCAAATGTGCACCAGAGGTTCATAAATGGTGACGAATCATGGGTTTATGGCTATTACGTGGAAATCAAAGCTCAATCATCCCAATGGAAGCTGCCGCATGAGCCAAGACCGAAAAAAGCTCGCCAAGTTCAGTCGAACATGAAGGATTTGCTCACAGTTTTCTTCGATTGCAGGGACATGGTGCATCATGAATTCTTACCACAGCGTAGTATGGGTTATAAGGAATAATACCTGCAAGTTATGCGCAATTTGCGCGAAGCAATCCTCCAGAAACGCCCGGATATGTGGAAGAACAAAAACTGGCTTTTGCACCACGATAACGCCCCTGCTCACACATCGTTGCTTGTGCGCGAATATTTATCCAAAAACACAGTAATGGTCTCACAGCCACCGTATCACTCAGACCTGGCCCCCTGTGACTTTTTCCTGTTCCCAAAACTGAAAAGGCTCATGAAAGGAAGACGCGACGCCACGATTGAAGAGATAAAGACGGCATCGAAGGAGGAGCTGAAGAAGATCACGAAAAATGATTTTCTTAAGTGCTTCGAGGACTGTAAAAACTTTACTTGTAAACTGTACTTTGAAGGAGACAAAATAGATATTCATGAATAAATAATTACTTTTTGAAAAAATACAAAATTCGCGATACTTTTTGAACAGACTGTGTATATGTTCACAGATTTTCCATGTACTGTTTATATTAAAACATTATATCTATAACGCGGCGCAATTTAAAAACTTCAAAATTTTATCCAAACCGTTGAAGTCGTTTCCGAGAAGGTATTAAAATTTTATGTTATAGAGTATTTCTAAATAGTATTCTAATCTGGTTGAGTTATATATGTATATGAAAGAAAATTATATATTTACATGAATTAATATTAGAGTATAAAGTAAACAATCAAAAGTAAATAGAACTTTTATCAGCCCTGTAGATCAAACATAAAGAGGTCTAAAGTTCTTGTCAAGAGAAATCATTAGAAACGGATCACGCTACAAAAATTTATCATGGAGTTCCCCTCGACTGCCTTCAGTTCCTATTTCTAGATCAGCTTGACGTTACCATTATATTGTTAACTACGGTTTTGTGTCCAATTTCATTAAAATCATCAGAAGGAGATGAAAATTATAAATTACAAGAAGAGTTCAATACGACTCTTCTTCCTCTATTTTCCTAAGGGACTAGAATTGTTTTTTCAAAATTTTATGGAACCACACTACTTAGTAAAAAAAGAACCATTGAAAACGATTTACATTCTGCAAAGATATCATACAAAATTTCTTAAACAAGAATCCAACATGAAACTTTTTGCCTTATTTTCCACCCTTAGAGATGGAATATTTACTTCAAAATTTATTGGGACTACCCAGAAATTTATTTCAGAAAAAGATATCATACAAAAATTCCGTAAAAGTCAAGTTTGAAACTATTACCCCTATTTACCACCATTAGGGACGGAATGTTTTCTTCAAAATTTAATAAAACCCATGAGCTAAAGCCTATTTAATAAAAAAAAGAATAATTAAAATCAGTTCACGATCTGCGAAGGTATCGAGTTAACATACATACAAAAAGAGCATACACGAGAATTAAGAATCTCATCATTTTTGAACTCGGTTAAAAATGTATATAAAGAAAAGGAAAACAACCCGAATTTGCATCGCCTTAGTCGGACAATAATAAGAAAATTATATAAATACACTACCAGTGCGTGCTTTCAGTGATGAATTATGGATCTGCGACATGGTCCATCACTACTGGTCGTACGAGGAGGCTCAAATTCGCTCAGCGATATGGCGAGGGCTATGTTTGGAGTTTCTCTGCGTGATAAACTTAGAAATAAGAGTAAGCTGAAGTAGCAATGGCTCGGTCATATAGCTCGAAGAACCGACAACCGATGGGGAAAAAAGTTCTCGAGTGGCACCCTCGTACCGGTAGGCGAAGTGTAGGGCAATGGAGTGACGGCCTGTTAAAACACACAGGAAGTCGATGGATGCAGGTAATTCAGGACCTCATCCTCACTATGTGGATGCTTGGGGGACCACAACTGTGCGTTTTACTAGGAGTTTTCTTCCTCGTACAACTTATCTGTGGAATTGTTTACCACCGGCGACATTTCCAGACCGATATGACTTAGGGATCTTCAAGAAAAGAGCTTAGTCATTTCTTAAACGCCGGCAACGCATCTGCAATTCACCTGGTGTTGCGGTTGTTCATGAGCGGCGGTAGTCACTTACCATCAGGTGAGCTGCATGCTCGTTTGCCCTTTTTCTTTAAAAAAAAACCGTGCTTTGTGGCATTCCTTGGTGGAGGGCTATTTTCAGCAGTGGACTTGTGAAGGGCTGTAATGATATGTACACTGAACTCCAAAAACATTGCTTTGAAAGCTCCATCTATCTTCTGACGTACCTTGATTGTATCTTTTATCATAACACGCGTAGCTATAATAAAACTGTACACTGTTTTAAAATACTTATTGCACCATCTGGCATAACTATAGTCATTAGCTGATTATTATTAAACTAAAATGAAAACTATGATATTAAGATAATAACGGGTAGAAATAGTATGAGGTAAACTCAAAATCGAATTATGTAAATTTTCAATCTCACGACAATATAAATTTAAAACTTTTTGTAGCTGCAAAAGGGAAGATTATCCCTATTGCTTAGCGCCTATGATAGATAAGCGTGATATATACGCATTGTGAATATATAAACATTCCTTCTATCGGTTCAACCCCTACGTAACACTGTAGTAAAAGTCAATATTTTTGCATGATGCGTGTGTACACAGTTTTTTCCGGTGGTTGGTTTTGGACGTTTGCTTTTCCGCTACCATCCACCAATGCAATGTCTTTTAGCCAAATGACGTTGTCGTGTTCCGGCATGGTGCTTAGTGAAGTCATATGGAGACTGGGTCAGAACAGTAGCATTGTGTGTGTGTGTGAATCGCGTACGAAGCGTCAGTAGTTGCTGTGTCGGCTGCTTGGTTGTGGAGGGTAGCAGGATCCAAAGAACCGTGTTCCGCTGGTTGAACGCAGGTATTTGGGGGCCAAATTTGTGAATTAGCTACTAATAAATGGCTGCCCCGCTAACTAGTGAAAATACCAGGGTGGCTCCATCGTTCTGGTTAAGAAGACCCAATAGCAGTTCTAAGACCTCTGGGGGTTCGGGCGTCCCCGCAGTCTCAAAATCAATTTCCCATTTGCGCAGTAACTGAGTTTTTGAAACTCGTTCTAAACGTTTGATTGCTAATGCAACGCCCCGTTCAGCGGCATCTTTAGTCACTTTTTGTTCTTATGTCTCTTAAAAAGAAAAGTATGGTTAACAGCGGTTGCACGACCTCTCATTTAAAGTACACCTCACTAATATACGAGGATTGCACTCTAATCTCGGCGCAGTACATCACCGTATAGAAATTGAGAATCTGCACTTACTTTTCTTGACAGAGACCCAAATTAGATGTCGTAACCGCATTAATGTGCAGTGTACCTCGACTATCCTGGAGCACAAATTCCATCTACGTGCCGGAGTCTGTGCGTATGTCCGCAGTTACCTCTGCTTCCAGCGTCTCCATCACCATGAAGATCCGACTTTTTGGCGTTGATAAAATCCTTTATGCATGTATCTATCGATCGCGCAGCGGTGAAAAGGAGATAACATGATTATTTAATTATTTTGGTTAGGCTGCTAATGTGACTCTAAATCGGTATCGTACTGCACAGCTAGTCTTTGTGGGAGCTTTAACGCCTACCACCTTGATTGTTTGTTCCCATACCAGAAGTTCAACCATTCTGAAAGAGAAGCGCGAAATTTTGCTTAGACGCTAGGTCTTCCTCAGCTGATACAGAAGCGACTAGGGTGGTGACCCGATGTGGGCTGTCACACAGACAATTGTTTGGACCTTCTGCTAACTACCTAACCAGACAGGTATGAAGTTCAGGTTACCTATCCTATGGTACATCTGACCACTGTCTGTAAAATTCTGTTTCGTCTTATTCACCACCAGATTACGAGTTCCAAGGTGTTCGACGAATGTGGCGGTATAATACGTTTACGTTTCGAGACTCTTTATTTTTACGGATATTAATGCACAAATATGTTTGTAATAAATTTTATTATACAATAATTTATTGAAATTAATATTAAGCTCCAATCAACTCGTGGCTTTATTTTGGTTTTACTATAAATGAAATCCACAGCTTCTCAAACCCCCGTATAATAACAGGGTCAAAGGAAACCGTACACGTTATTTTTAAATGGGATGATGCCCTTGCGTACCCACCTGGAGAGAGTAATATTAGGATATGTCAGACTCGTATTGACTAAAATGTCATTGTGTTTATCTTTCACCATGAATCAGCAGGAACAAGAAAATAATTTTTATACATATATTCTTGCAAGCATTAATGTCGATATAGAGGTTATGTCACTAAAGAGTGAATTAAAACTTCCTTTTTTCAATTAGAGATAATAATTAACACCAATTGCGTCGTAGAGTCGCGCTGCAGCTACGAATAGCTCTAAATATTATATAAAAATAGATCCACGATATCACAGAATACCAACGTGAAACATAACAATAATTCTGGTGTGTTTCGTGTGGTTCATGAAGTCATCAAGAGAGACAGTGCTTCTGCATTTTGATTCTTAATATTTGAAATATGTACAAGTCTATGTGCCTCATAATCTACATACTATCAAGTAGATTGTGTGCTCGTTTGTCGCCCTTATTCTACAAAAGCCACGTCGAAAATATCAGATGTTTTTTTTTAAAATTTTTTTTAATAAAAAAAAAATATTTTTTTTTTATCAGAAAACAAGAATTTAATTTTTAGGATATTTTTTTTAACTTAAAATTTAAAAGGTTTTATTATAAATTATAATTTTTTTTTTTTTATAAATTTTTTTTTTATCGTATGTTATTTATTATTATAGTATATATATATATTTATATATATATATATATATATATATATATATATATATATATATATATATATATATATATATATATATATATGTAATCGAAATCTCGGAAACGGCACCAACGATTTTCATAAAATTTAGTGTTCAGGGAGTTTCGGAGGCAATAAATCGATCTAGCTAGGATTTATTTTTGGAAAATGTCCCTTTGTCCGTGTTTTCAGGTATAAAAAAACTGCTACAATATAAGAAGGTAAATTTTGAAAGATCATTACGATCGTAATAGCTCAGGTGGAATGTCGGTTGGGCGTGATATTGGAGTTCCGCGGTTCGCGTCCTGTCTCTGGTCCGGCTTTTTTCCTTTTTTTTCAAGTTCCCTTCTTTTGTGTGAAAATCTATTACTTCAAGACATTTTTTTTTAGTATTTTTTAAAAACACGAAAATTTTAATAAAACTAATTGCACACATGATATTTTATTCAAATAACCAGTTCAGTTTTTTCTATTCTGTCAATAAGATAAAAATATTATTATGTTTCACCAGTATGTAATTTATAAATGTTATTTCAAAAAAAAAACGAGCAAAGCTCGGTCATCCGGGTACCACATATATAAATTACGAAAGTATGATATATAATAAAAAAAAAACAATATGTATAACAAAAATAAGAAACAAGATACTTCAGGGGATAAGCGCTTGCCTTAAATTTCGCAGACGTGAATAATCTGGATTAGATCTCCGCAGCCGCGTATGAAATAGATCGCTGACTGCAATTTTAAGAAATATCTTCTCGTGCTAGAAGGTAAAGGGAAACATCTTGACAAAACATGGTGGAGATATCAGAGGATTTATCCTCCACTTTTTTGTTGATTTGTTGTCCACCAACACTAATTCACACGGCGAAATGCGAATGGACTAACTGCTCTACAACCTAGAAAATGAAAACACGTTAGTGGCTAGCTGTGGGACGTATACAGACTGTAACTTATTAAAAATATTTATGCAAGGAAAGGCATTCAACATTATAATACTAATAGTAAAAATACTTTTTAAAATAATCAGTAAGTCTTCATAAAATTCAGATGATGTTTTTCACATCAGTTTGACTATTTGGGTCTGCAAGACCTAAAATCTCTGCCAATACTAGCTTTACAATTTACTTTCACGATTCCTGCTTTCTTTTATGGTGAATAAAAGAATTGAAAAATAATGAAAACCTACTTAAAACAACTCGGTCATATTAAAATATGATTTAGTTTAAAACGAAAAATACATCTGAAGTTTAGAAATTTAGTGCGAAAATTGTTAAATAATAGTATTGCTTGCCAAGAAAGATGCGGCTGGAGCTCATGGAGTAATTATAATAGTTCTAAAATTTCTAATGAAAATATTTTTAATGGTATACCTATACTTTTATATGAGCAATATTTTCATATTATATTGCAAGTATCATTGAAATTTTAAAGCCATTTTTACATTTTCGTCAGATGAGTTATAAAAATGTGGTTAATAGCTATACTTGGTTTGTCCGCGTAATATTATTGGTAATTGCGACACAGAGACAATTTTCTAAATATTTCAATTGAAAACAAATGTATGATATTCTAGAAAGATATTACTTTTTTAAATATTATTTGTATATTCATATGTAACTGCTATCACGATAAAAGCTCTGAAGGTTTAGATGACATTTTGCTCTTAGATAATATTTTATTTTAAAAGTTTTTCTGTGGGATAGTCTGTAATGAAATTTTTAAAGCCATTATTTACATTTTCTTCAGATGGAGTTATAAAAATGTCGTTCGACCAAGTATTGCATATATTGTTATCAAAATTAAGCATACAGATGATTTTATCGTTTTTATTGCCTTCCTACCATAAAGCAAAAAGCAATAAGGGCGGATATTTATCTTCTCTAATCATAAACTTTCTTTTTGTTACAGATAACTAGCATCATGAAACAAATAACAAAATATATCATAATTATTGCATCAGTAATGACTGTAGAGTTAAGGGTCACAGAAAGCAAAAATGAAACGAAGCCTATTATCGACAGGCGTTATTATCAAATTCCCCTCTTCATCAATATCTGTGACATTGAAGATCGAAGGTCAAAAGTTCATTGCTACTGCGACAGTAATAAACTTAATATGGCAACGAGAGCTGATTGCTGGATATTTAGTGGGGGTTTGACTGAAGAAGATCCGATATGGCCTAGTTTTTCTTCCCAAACTCAAATTCAACATTTAATATTCAACGTACGATCAGATGATGCCTTAACATTTATTCCGGCTAAAGCTATCGTAAGACTCGATAAGCTGAAACATTTATCCATTCAATTTGGTACAATAAAGAAAATACCACCATACGCTTTTACAAATTCATCAACCGTAAGACAGATAGTTTTAAAATCAAATAAAATTAGTAATTTGGAGAAGCACTCTTTTTCTCAATTAATGTTGTTAACTAATTTAACATTAGACGACAACCAGATATCGGAATTAAAAAGAGATGTGTTTTTTAATTTACCAAACCTACACATGTTGCATTTATCTAACAATAATATAAGCCTTCTTCATGAAGGGTGCTTTAAACATTTAAACAACTTATTAGAACTTCATTTAGACTATAACTTCATATCGGTTGTTACAAGAGAAATGCTGGAAGGCCTTGAAAATCTCTCTAGATTAAACTTGAGAAGCAATAAACTAGCAATGATCGGAAATTTGGCTTTTAGCGAATTGTGGGGTTTAAAAGAATTGATGCTAGATAACAATGTTATAGAATACATTTCAGAGAGAGCATTTGGAGGACTGGCGCAATTAAGAAAGTTAACGTTATCAGGAAATAGGTTAAGCACCTTTTACGAAGATATTCTTGAAGATACACGAAATCTTGCTGTATTAGATCTAAAGGACAATTTATTAACATTTGTGTCTTATGAAACTATTCGAAATATTGTAGAAAATGATAAATCTGTATCGTCTGTTGTATATTTGAGCGGTAAGTGTTTAAAAATATTTATGCTCAAACAATTTATTCTTCTGTCTGCTTTATCGGCTCATAAAAGTCCATTTCTGTACATCGGCTTCTCGCTTTGTAGAGAGGATTTGCTATAAACGTCGAGATTACCAGGCAGACATAATGGTAGTGCCAGAAGTCTAGCAACCTTTGACGAGGCTGCCCATCGCCGGTCTGCGTATTTTATTTGAAATAAATTAATCATTTGCAAACATTATGTTTTGCTAAATTTATAAGTGACCTTTTGAATATTTTTACTGGAACAATTTAATCTCTTTCTACGAGTCGTAGATGTTATTGTGCAAATTTGTTTTTAAGTTATAGATGGAAATTTAATTGTCTTTGAATTTTAAACTTAAAAGCACTTTAGTATTATATCCACAGGTTTTCAGACCATACCTATATATTTTTATTGGGTCCTTATATATTTTCTCGGTAACATTGAGAAATAGCATTTTACTTGCAAGCGTTTCTCCTTGTTTATTAGCTATTTTATATCTCCTTTGTGTTCGCTCGTATACAGTTTGCTTCATATTATTCATGAGTGGGTTATTTACTGCCATTGTTGTGTGAATTAAATACAAAAATGGTATTTCATGTGTATAAGTATACGGCGCTTTAATACATATTCATGTGTCAGTATAAATTATTGTGGCTAGTCTTTTGTTAGATTTCTTATCAAAAACCTTTTTCAATAGAGTCGAGTATTTGTTAAGTCAGTAAAAATCGTGTGCAAAGTTTCTTCTTTTGGATTAGTATTATCATTTTAATGGGTGGAAATTCAAAATTTTATTTAAATATGGGGGAAATTATATAAAAAATACAGATTTATTCAATTAAAATTAAAAAGGTACAAAATCAAACTTTCTTAAAACATGCGAGTATTCGTAAGTACAAGCAAGTGGAAACAAAAACATTTACTCGAAATTTATGCTGCAATTGAAGTCTTATATTACCGCCATTTTAATATTTTTTGCTGTCTAATTATGTACCTCCACTTCCAAGAAACACAATAAGTTTTCACACTGTAGCTAATTTTTTAAAGTTGTCAAGTCAAAGTCAAATTAACATTCAAAGTCATAAAACGTAAAAAAGGTATAACATTAATTTTAGTAACGAATACAATCATAATCATAAATTCTTAAAGCTGTTACCATGTGGTGCAGGCACATACTACGACCTTCCATTTGGCTTAATTCTGACCAATCCTCTCGCTTCTTACTCGCGTACATACTCTCGAAGAGCATCAAGGGAGCGATTAGTTTTGTACATCTTCAATACATCGCCAAATTGGTCTATAAACTTGTTTTGGGAGTCCCTTTCCAATCATCTCCCCCTCCGCACTTAATTCTGCAGCATAAATTTATTGTGTCAGTCTTTCCTAATTTAATCTTTTTACGTATCCAAACCACCGAGGCATAGAACAAAAACAACTTGAATTTTATCGTGTAGAAATTAAACTTATAGCCACGGATCTTAAAAATACCGAACCATTTCTTTCCCAATTCTTGTCTTCATCATCATCATCATCATTACAGCCCTTCACAAGTCCATTGCTGAACATAGGCCTCCCCCAAGTTATGCTACAAAGCACGGCACTGAGCCACCTGCATCCATCGACTTCCTGTATGTCTTACCAGGTCAACACTCCACCTAGTGGGGGGTAACCCTACACTTCGCCTACCGGTACGAGGCTGCCACTCGAGAACCCTTCTTCCCCAACGGTTGTCGGTTCTTCGAGCTATATGGCCGGCCCATTGCCACTTCAGCTTACTAATCCTTTGGGATATGTCGGTCACTCTGGTTCTACTGCGGATATCCTCGTTTCTAAGTTTATCACGCAGAGAAACTCCGAGCATAGCCCTCTCCATAGCTTGCTGAGCGACTTTGAGCGTCCTCATACGGCCAGCAGTGAAGGACCACGTCTCGGTTCCGTAGGTCATCACTTGTCTTAACATCTTGCAAATCACACTTTTGCCTTTTCATTCGATTTCTCATCCTATCCTTCAGAGTAATCCCTAATATACATCTTAATAAACCGCGTTTCTACACCATTCATTTTATTCTCTTGTTTCTTCAGCCAAACACTTTATAATTAATTTTCTTGTTTTAATAGGATTTAATAAAAAATTTAAATATTTTTTTTTAAATCTTTATAAAAGACATTATAAATATTTGTATTATAATTTATAATTTATAAATATATTGTCATGACAGCTTGACAGATGTCTTATACTTGCACAATTAAACAATCTGTTATGGTCGTGTTACTTCTAAAAGACTTGAACAATTGATACCACTCATACAATATATTTGTTATATTAGGACGATGGTTTAAAATTCTGCTAGAATTCGATAGGTGGCCCTGTAGTCAAGTAATTAACAAAGGCTATGTATAAATATTTTTCTGAGTACCTAAATGATTTGTGTTGTTATTTCTTTATAATTTATACACTTCTTGTTACAGGCAACCCGTTTAAATGTAATTGCCGCCTCTCCTGGATCTACCATCTACTTAATGAAACTAAGAGCAATGAAATGAAGGAGGCACTTGAAAAAGTCTCCTGCGTTGAGAACAACGACAGACATTTAAATGTTCATAACAATGAAGAAGCCGAGAATGGAAACATTCTATCAGATGAAAATTACGAGTACTACGATAAAAATGAAGAGTATTTAGACAAAGAGAAACCAAAGTTGAATAGAGCAAAAAAGTTGACTGACTTATCCTTGTATTCACTTCCTTGTCCGAAAGAATTTTCACAATCGGTTGAAGAATCTTACGGCCATCCAATTCAGAATGAAATTAGACTTAAAGCTTATTCTGAAGTTGGAAAAAGTATGCCTAATTTTGTTTTTGTTTTAACTGTTATCATAATATTGTTTTAAATTTAGTCAAAACGAACAAAACTATTTGTGATATTAGATGGTATAAATTTATTCATTTTTAATAAGTTGGTTATCCTTAACAGTAAAAATTGGATACAAATAATATTTTATTTCGTTTTAAATTAGTTATATAAATATGGAGTTAAACTACTTAAGATGAAGTTAATAATAATATATTGAATTGTATAAATATTTAGGCATTCAAATGTTCTTTATAAGTGTCTTTTAATATCTTGTAATATAAATGATTATATATTTTTAAAACAAAATGCAAACGTATTATAGGATAATATTATGGTAACCATGCTTCATGCCCAAAATTTTGGTTTGTAAAAAATAAATGTTGTAATTAACAGCTAGTACTGTAAATAATTTTTACATTTTAATGTGTCAATAAGCCAATATTTTAAAGTGTGTATTATTATTGAGTTTTCAAAACCCCAAAAAAGTAAGCTTTATAATGAATAACTCAATTATTATATATTTCAATTGTCGTGTACAGTCTTGTAGTAAGTAATGTTAGATGCTGCTAAAAATTACTTTAACTATGATAGTATTTTATCTATCCTATGTCTATCTTGATTTATTTATATTTCAATGAGTTAAATCATGGATTATCCACTAATTTTGTTTCATTACACGAACTATAAACGCTTTATACACTTCTTCTTTTTTATTTATAATTTATAGGTGTGAGTGATCGATTGGCTTAGTATGATATTATTTTACAATTCCGTGAAAAGTAGTTTCATTAAAGCATTTAGCTTATAATCAACTGTGTTATATATAATGATATGATTGTAATTGAATTCTGTTGTAATAAATATTTTTACCTGAGTTATTTTTTTCAATCCGAGTTCTAGAAATAAGAAAAATATTTCGCATTTTAAAACTAAACGTCCGTCAATCCACCTTAAATGTAAATGCTCAGACGCGAAATTTCCTTCTTCATTATCAGAATCACTTAATTCAAGCTTCAATTCAAGATACAACAGTGGATTTTTAACTTTAATGAATGGATTTAAAGTAAACAAAATTTTATACAATTAATTTTACTTTTAAAATTTCACTTTAAATATAGGGAACGTATACGTTACAGTTTATCAAAACTCCTCTGCCGAATTAATGGCTTTTCCCATAGATATCCCTTATAAAATGGAAAATTATCATAGTTAACGCTTGACAGGTGGGTTGGCAACCGCCAGATTGTTTTTTTTGTTTTAGTTTTTATAAGGAAGAAGCTGCTGCCTATCTCCGGGTTGGTCTCCCAGTTGTCTCTTACGACACTCACGGGACGATATGGGGTACCTAGTGAATATTATCTATTAGCTAATTAAATGGAGTGATAGACTTTCTTACGAAGCTACCTTTTGGAACAGAAAAAAAATCATTTTAGTCACAGATTACAATGATAAAAAAAGTTTTCGTAACTATAAACCAGAGTTACTATACGGATGGCATTTGAGAAGCAATAATATCTCGTGGATTTCTTAAGAAACGACAGAGTGAAACAAACAAAGATGAGCAGCAAAGTTTTTCGAATAACAACTTAAAAGAAACTGAAGTTGTCACCCCACCTGCCAAGCGTGGTACTAAAGTAAATAAATTATGAGGCAAACACGAAAAGACCTACTATAGCAGTGGACTTTTGATAGACTGTCACTGTAATAGAAACGGTTGTAAAAAGAAATAAATAAGAATTTTCAAAACCCCACTACGGATGTAAGATAAAAAAAAAAAAAATAAAAATAACCCCCCGGAGGAAAAAAGAAAAAAAAAAAAAAAAAAAAAATTTTTAATACCAACAATTTTTTTTTTTCCATCTTACCCGGTCTTTTCAGTTTTTCCCCAACCCCATCAAAAGGACCTAAAATTTAAATACTTAACTAAAACTATGTCGAAACCGGTCTAGCCGTCTCAGGGAAAATCGTTAAAAATAATGATTTTAACGAGCGAAAAATGTTTATTGCAGCCCTCTCGCGAATTAAGATCATGAAACCTATTTGAAAACCATCGCCGATAAATACATTTAACTAGTTAAATGTATTCATCGGCGATGAAAATATGTCCATTTAAATAGTTAAATGTATTCATCGGTGTACCTAAACACACCTAACACTTTTAGTTTTGTTGTCACATTAGTTTGCACACACAAACCACCTCACTCACCATCACCTTCTACATTCCATCTTTGGAAAAAAAAGCATATTCAGTCAGGCTGCTTATTACCTGTAGATGATAGGCGTTAATAAATGAGCAGCGCGTTGTTGTAAAACGTCACAAAGTGACGCGGTAAGAGGCGGCTATGGAACATTCTAGAAAGTTTTTTTTTTTTTTTTTTTTTTTATTTTTTTTTTTGTTTTTTTTTTTTTTTTTTTTTTTTTTTTTTTTTTTTTTTTTTTTTTTTTTTTATAAATTTTTTTATTTTTTTTTTTTTTTTAAAATAAATTTTTTTTTTTTTTTTTTTTTTTTTTTTTTTATTAAAAAAAAAAAAAGGGATGTGTGGTGTGTTTTGTGTGGTGGTTTTTTTGGTTTTTTTTTTTTTATTATTTTTTTTTTTTTTTTTTTATTTTATACTACCAAAAATTTTTTTTTTTTTTTTTTTATTTTTTATTTTTTTTTTTTTTTTTTTGTAGTGGAGTTTTTTTAATGGTCTTATGGCTTTCTGATAAATGGCGGTATAACCATCTCAACACGTCTAGTACTGCAATCGTCAATCCACTTGCAAAGCGTAGTAATAGCAAATCCTCACTACAAAGGGAGGGGCTCATGTGGCAGAAGAAGAAGACGTTTAACATTATTAACAGATCCGAACGCAGAAGCCATTTTTCTCTTGATATATGTGGCCGTTTTGAACTTTTCGTAGTCCTGTCATAAAATAAACTGAGAAATAAAATAAAATAATAAATGACAACGAACGTCATGTAGTGGCGGTATAAGAAAATCGACAACCCTATACAACTTCATGGGTGTCCTAAGAGGCGACAGAGTGAAAAGAAATAGCAGAAGAGTAGCAGCGTTTTTTCCACAAAAAATAAGACTCTGATTGTTATACCGCTTACAAAATCTAGCAAATATGAGGCAATCTATGAGGATATTCTAAGTTTAGCAGTGAACTTTTATAGGCTTTAATGAATGCATGAAATTATGAAACGAAGTTATGAATAAGTTTAATTAAATTAAGTGATAATGAAAACATAAAGCAACTAATTATACGTGTTTTTTTCACGAGATCATAAGGGCGCGTAAGCGGTTATTACTACATATTACTTCAACTACTGCAAATAATTTCCGCAAACGAGGCAATTTTCGAAATTCATTTTCTTATATTACTTTACTTTATGTATTATTTATCACTTGTATTACTTTATTTAATATTTTTATACTGTCATACACCACTTATAAGGCTTGTTCTGCATAAGGAATAAAAAATATTTTTTCATGTTCTATTCTAACCGTTAGGAAACTATTTTATTTTATTCTTTCGCTGTGTACATACGTGTCAAATAGTAATTAAAATAATTCAATGAGTAGGTAATCAGTATGTAATTATAATATTAAACAAGTATGCTAAGCCGTGACCTCGTTATAAAATACCGGTAGTAACTGTGATTACTTTAGTTCCATATTATTTGTCGAAAAGAAGATTGTGCAGTTTGATGGGACAATATATCTAATAGTATACTCGAAATATTTAAACATTTACTGACTGCTCTGTTTAAACACATATCCTTTAATTATGCTTATCTAAAGTTATTTTCCCTAAAGTACTTAAAAAGCTGTGGTTTATCTTATTATACAAAGCTGGCGATACCAACTTAGTTAGTAACTATAGGTCGATTTCAGTTTTATCTGTTTTATTTAAAATATTATAAAAAACATAAATACAAGACGCGTGGCTACCCCAAAGACCCAATAGTTAACACTGCTCATTTTGCCGATGACACGGCACTCTTCGTTGCCAATTACAACAAAAGAATTCTCACCAAGATGCTCCGAGCAGCAGTCAACCGCTAAGACGATAGATTCCGCTTATAGGGAATTGAATTGGATCCTGAGTAAAGTGTAACAATATACTTTCAAAGAACCCCACTCTCAATCGTCAAAACAAAATCCCAATAAATCGATAGTTACGATCACCCTATTTGGCCGCCAGAGCCCCTGATACTCACGGCCTACTCACGGCCTACTAATACCTAGGGGTCACATTCGACCACGGCAGCCATCTACGCTCGGGGCGTAGGTGGCTGCGTTTATCAACTTTACAAACGGATACTATCCGTAACGATCTCCAAACGTTAAGGATAGTCTACGTTTTCACAACACAACACAACGTACACCTGTTACTCTTGGCGGTTCTCACAGCCCAGAACATCGAACGATACAAATTTCGAGGCCATAAGTTAGCTGCTGTGCATTTGCTTTAAACTTTCAAAGTGGGGTATAATTGAAACATTTAAAGCTTAAATAATTCTTAAAACAGTGGTATTTTTTGTTAGTTATATCCAAATTATATACTCAACCCCATCAACTAGTTATCAGTCTTTTGAAGAACATAGGCCTCCCCGTAATCTTTTAACTAATATTTTGTCAAAAATATAAGAAGATTCTGTTTTTCGTGGGATGCGAAATTACATTTCTTACCTTACTGTTAACTACTACTTCTTAGAACAAAACAATTATTGTCGTCACTTTAAGCCTCCGCCGGTACCAATGAAATTGTTAGACTATTAACTATAAATTGCAGTTGTAATTACCTCTCGCTTACCACTTACTCAGCGATGAAGGGGCCACTTCTGGAAGAAAGAGTTCATCATAAAGAGTCCCTCTTTCTCCATGAAGTCGGTCAGCTGTTGGCCCCTTCGATTCCGTTGCCCTATCCCAAATTTCCCTACTTTCAGCTCACCGTTCTTTCTTTGCCTGGTTTTGTCTCCCATTAACACCGTAAAGTGAGTTTTAGAGGAATGCATTGCTCTAGAAATATCCTCATACATTTCCTCCACCTCCTAATCGGGATGTTCCGACGTTGGTACGTAAAGCTGATTCTGAGTATAAGGTACGCAATCCTCGTCCACACACTCCCAATCTTTAAAACGTTGTTAACGAGAGACTTGTGGACGATAAATCCAACTCCTCCATGGGACGGATGGTCGCCCTCTCGGTGTTAGAACAAGTTGCCTGATTCGAGAATCGCTGTGTCCGCCCCCTCTCTTCGAACCTCGGATAATCCTATAATATTCCAGCGCAACTTATCTATCTCTTCTTCCAGCTCCAAGATCTTCTCGTCAGTCCTCAGAGTGAATTCGTTATATGTTGCCAGGTCGAGTCGTCGCAGGTGGCAACCGAACCTCCACGGGAGATTCTTAGCTACCGTTGCCCTGCCGTTACCATGGTCGCTACCGTAGTCAGGATTAGCGGGGCTGCCGGGGACTGGGGCCCGTCTATTTGCGTCGTTTTCCATGGTTGCCATAGTTGCATAATGTAACACACTCAGAGAACATTTGATTACTCTTCACTCCAGGGGATAAAACATGTCAAAAACGTCGCATAAGTTGATTTTACGGAGTTAATTCGCTATTTCTCGGAAATATATCACAATATTATTGTTACGAGCTTGAGGTTCGTGACAATAAAAATTGCCGATAAAATTACCTAAATTAACACTTTAATTCTCTTTACACAAATTAAAACTTAAAACACTAATAATTAAACACACTAATTCACTTAATTCCGTTCCGAAGCTTCGCTTGTGTCGCCGAGTTCAACTCTGCCCCCCTCGCATCTTGCAGCGCCTACTTATATAAATTAGCAAAATATCGAAAAATATCGCGCAAGGTACCGAGAGTTCGAGTTTTAAACTTCAAGAAGTTTAGTTCTTCGGTTCGAGACTAGATGGCGCTAGTGCGCCGATTTGAGGCATTGGAGCGCGTAACACTGCCCCCTCCTTAGACATGCTCGTCCCGAGCATTATCGGTCCCATAATAACGCGCCAAGCGATTCACATGGACGATCTTTGGAGTCCCTCTTGCGCCTTTCTGTAACGGCTCCGCAATGTCAAGGGCTGTTCTATCCCGTGGTGCACCAACATTGTACAATTTCGGTGCTCCTCTACTACGTGTCTGAGGTCCCCGCACGGCCGCACAACTTGTACATGTACGACACCAATCCTCGACATCGTCACGATAATGGACCCAGTAAAACTGTCCTCGGACCTTCAGTAGAGTTCGTTTAACTCCCAGATGGACTCTTGAACGACCATTATGGCACAGCTGTAGAACATTCGGCACGTTAGCTTTAGGGACAACCATTTGCAAACGACAGCTGTCCCTTCGACCATTGTCCCATTTACGGCACAGGACTCCATCCTGAATCAGCAAGTTGTCCCATTGGGCCCAATAGCTTTTCGTGGTTGAACTCATCGCTGAGACGTCCCTCCACTTAGGCTTGGTAGCACGGGCCTTCATCCATCCCAGAATCGGCTTGATGTCCGGATCTTCCTGCTGTGCATGTCGTAGGCTGTCCTTCCACCCGTTGCTGAGGTGGTCTGTCCTGAGCATCCTCACGGATACCACTTCCTTACTCTCTTGCCTACTACAATGGTTGCAATCTTCAGGACAAGGTCTTCTTGTCAATGCATCTGCGTTGCCGTGAGATTTCCCGCTGCAGTGTCTGATAGTAAAGTCGTATTCCTGCTGCTGCTGGGCGGTGCTGTTAGCCGCACTTCCTTTCTGAGACCGTTCACCTTCCCTTCCTAGGGTGTGCTTAGGGCAGCTGGACCGAAGATGGCCCCTTTCCCCACAGCCATAGCACCTAGGGCTGTATCTTTTATTGTGGTCGCGAACCGTAACTGCTGTAACCTCCCTAGCGTGAGGTGATAGATGATCCTGTCGCCGCCAGGCAGTGCCGTTAACTGTACTACCCTCTCGAGATCGATCAACTCTCCTTTCCAAGGTTAGTTTAGGGCAGCTGGATCGAAGATGCCCCTTTTCCCCACAGCCATAGCACCTAGGGCTGTATCCTTTGCTGCGGTCACGGACTGTAGCTGCTGCAACCTCCCTGACGTGATGGGAACAACGATCCTGCCGCACGGCTTCCACCTCCAGTGCATGGGCCAAGGCGTTCTTAAGCGTCTCGTGGTGCCCGAGTCTCACAGCAGCTCTGACTTCCAGGTCACGGATGCCGTCGATGAATGTCTGCACCAGGTTCCCTTCAATGAGCGCAGGTACAGACCGGTATGCTTTTCGCACCAGCTTCTCCACCTCTAGAGCCCACTGCTGCAGGTTTTCGTTGATGCGCTGCACGCGATCTTTAAGCTGCGCGCGAAAGACGTGTTCCAGATGAGCGTCGCCATATCTCGCTTCCAAGGCCTCAAGAAGCTGCTCATAGGTCACTTTCTTACCGAGAGCTTCCAACACAGTTAAGGCTTGGTCGCGCAGGCCTAGGGTGAGTGCAGTCATGGCTTGGCTTTTATTCCAGCCGTTCGCCTCCATGACGGCCTCGAACTGGATTTTGTAGGCCGACCAGGAAGAGGTACCGTCGAACGGTAGCACCTTGAACCCACGTAGCGAAGGTGTTGTAGCTACTACGGGAGCTGTATCTCCATCTCCAAGTTTGAGTTCGTCCAGTGATTTCTTCATGTCAGCCATTACGTTGTCAACCCGATTGTTTACTTGGTCGATTCGGGTTTCAGCTTTCTCGACTCGGTTTTCAGCTTTCGCGATTTGGGTTTCAGCTTCCGACAGGCGTTTGTCATGCTGAGCAACCCTATCCTTCACCTCCTTTATCTCCTTCCCGAAGGTAGCGTGAAGGTCCTTCATGAGGAGCATCTGTTCCTCCTGTCGGCGGGCCTGTTCCTCTTGTCCGCTCTGCAGCTGCTCTTTCAACTGACGGACCTGTTCCTCCTGTCCGCTCTGCAGCTGCTCTTTCAACTGACGGACCTGTTCCTCCTGTCCGCGGACCTGTTCCTCTTGTCCGCTCTGCAGCTGCTCTTTCAATTGACGGACCTGTTCCACCTGTCATCGAGCCTGCTCCTGCAGCATCACCATCAGAGCACCTAAGTCAGGTGCTGCAGATGTAGGAGCTACCGACGGGCCTGCAGCCGGTGGCTGGCCCTCCGACGTCTGCGGCGTTGCACCACCAAATCTTCGTTGGTCCGTCTCCTGCTGGCGTTGACTTCGGGTACGGACACCCTCCGTTTCCTCCTTAGGTAAAATCGGCATTATTTTATCCCACTTCTGAAACCAATTGTTACGAGCTTGAGGTTCGTGACAATAAAAATTGCCGATAAAATTACCTAAATTAACACTTTAATTCTCTTTACACAAATTAAAACTTAAAACACTAATAATTAAACACACTAATTCAATTAATTCCGCTCCGAAGCTTCGCTTGTGTCGCCGAGTTCAACTCTGCCCCCCTCGCATCTTGCAGCGCCTACTTATATAAATTAGCAAAATATCCCGAATGTTCAAGTAAACACGCGCAAGGTACCGAGAGTTCGAGTTTTAAACTTCAAGAAGTTTAGTTCTTCGGTTCGAGACTAGATGGCGCTAGTGCGCCGATTTGAGGCATTGGAGCGCGTAACATTATGTAAGTTAGGGCCGAGAATCGTTTCAATTTTCATATAAAAGTAGATTAGGATAAGTTTGTTTGCACGTATTGTTGTTCAGTAACATAATGTGGGTGTTATAAAGATAAGTACAATATATTTTTAAAATTACGTCTAAACAAAATTTATCTTTACCTGGCAATCTAGTTTATGGTTCCGGTTTCGCTAGTATAGGTTATTAAGCAGGAACCACCACAGTTCAAAATTAGTAAATTATTGTTTTAAAAGAAGCTGAAGTTGAAATGTGCCTGCCAAGCTGGATGAACTGACAACCAATGGAGAAGAAAGGTTTTCGAGTGGAAGCCTCGTAGCATTAAATGAAGTCCAAAGCGGGGTCCCAATAGACAGAGCGATGACCTGGTAAAATGATAGACGCTGGTTGGTCTAGAAAATACTTTGTGGTATTCCTTGGAGGAGAAAGTTCATTTGACTTGTGATGGTGACGTGTTTGAACATAGATCCTGTTTTCAATTATTCTTGAACATCTAGGCCTACTTAACGGTACGCTCTGACAGAGCGCGACATGTTATACTCCCGTTCGCTCGGGACCTTAATGGCGGGAAAATTTGTAAGTTAGAAAATTTTTTTGCTATATTGCAAATTTTGCTATATTTTCACTTTGAGACAATATTTATGGATAAAACTTACAGGATTTCTTGTTGAATGTATAAACTATCGAATAAAATTATTTTTGGTTGCTAGAAATTGTAATAAAATACAAAAATTACCCTGTATAGCATAGTAATAGTATATACTTCAATTTTAGTGACAAAATTACTACTAATTTGAATTCTACACTTTTGTTTTTGGAGAAATTTATATGAAAATGTTTGGAAATATGTATATTTTTATGTTTTATGTTTTTCTATTCGTTACTCATACCAAAATATTAAAATATTAAAAAATAAAAAATAATAATAATATTATTTTATCTGTATGACATTTCGAACAATATTTCAAAAATAGTTTTGTGTGAATTTGAAATAAATACAACGTCAAGTTATTTGAAATATGTAAGAAAACTATTTTTACTTACATTTTACACTAAAAATAAATGAGAATTTTAAAAATAACACATTTATGACCCAACCGCCAAAATGGGCCTTCCGGATTTTGAAGTACTTTTGGCAATTTACTTTTCACTTTTTCTACCACAAATTATATATCTACGTGTTTACTATATTACAAGGAATATAAAAAAGTATAATACTTTCGTTTTTAGTCCAGACACAAATATAAAATTCTATAAAAAAGACGGAGCACCTTCATCAAAGCGACACGTGGAACGCCGAAAGTTCAGAGTGATTTCTTTTTTTTCTTCTAGGAAACATTGACAGGTTATGGTTTAAAATAAAAGAGCATATCTTTGTCTTTGATACTATTATCTATTGCATAGTGTCTTTGGTTTTGTTTAAAACGAAAAAATAGTTTTTTCATAGGTACACAATTTTACATAATTCTGATCTAATTAGTGCTCCTCTGGAGCGGACGTAAGGTAGGTATTGTACGATCTAAAGTGCGCACCGCTTGGTGAACGGGTTTAATAGTTTAACTGTTACAACGAAAAACCGTTGTAGTAAACGTAAATTTCTGCAATATCAGAGGACTTCACTCTAACCTAAACGCCGTCCACTACCATCTCGAGACGGCGAGGCCGGCTCTGCTCTTTCTGACCGAGACGCAGGTGCCCTCTCCGGCTGATGTCTCGTATCTCTCCTACTCGGGGTACAAACTGGAACACTCCTTTATGCCTCGGGCTCGAGTTTGCGTTTACGTCTGAGAGGACATCTATTCTCGACGCCTCGGCAGTCTTGAAGGTTCGGACCTGTCCATCCCTTGGCTACGCGTAGACAGCGACGACCATCCACGCGTTTACGGGTGCCTCTATAGATCCCACAGCGGTAATGCCGAAACAGACCGACTCTTCGACCACGTTCAAATGGCTACAGATTCGTTGCTACAGCAGATCCCCTCTGCAGAAATCGTGATCCTCTACGACTTTAATGCTCATCACGCCGAATGGCTCGGTTCACGTTTAACCGATCATGCGGGGAGATCTGTTCATGATTTTGCCTCGGCATGTGGTCTGACGTAACTGGTTACTTCGCCTACGCGGATTCCAGTTGTGGAGGATCATGCACCTTCCCTGTTGGACCTTCTGCTGACCTCTCACCCAGACGGGTATCAGATTTCTTGTCCGGATTGTCTTGTACGGAGTGTGGTGCCACTCAAGCTGAAATCGCAGTTGCAGTCTGCAGGCTGCCGCCGTGTTTGGCACTATAGGTCAGCCGATTGGGATGGGATGCGGTCTTTCTTTGCATCCTACCCTCGGGGGCGGGTTTGCTTCTCGCCGGACGATCCCAAAGTTGTTGCGGATTCTATCGCTGATGTGGTACTTCAGGGTATGGAACTTTCTATTCCTTCCTCTGTTGTGCCCATTATAGGCAAATCTCAGCCATGGTTTGGTCGCTCCTGTAAAATAGCATCATGCTATAAGCAGGAGTGCTACCGAGCCTGGGCTGACGTATCAGCGTCCAGGGATGTAAACACCAGCGCTCTAAAAAAGGATAATTCTGACTCTAGGTCCTTCAAATGAGTCATTGCTAAGGCAAGGTCAGAGCACCTAGGCAGAATTGGCGAGGAACTAGTTCGCCTTCCTTCTGGAACCCGTGCATTCCGGTCTCTTGCCAAGGCTGTCCAGGGGAATTTCTGTCAGCCATCTATTCCATCTCTGCACAGGGAGGACGACTCACTGGTCCATACCGCAAAGGATAAAGCCGATCTGCTAGGCTCTTTCTTTGCGTCCATTTAGACTCTCGATGAAGGGGGGAGTACGCTGCCGACCATCCCGCGGTGTGAGTGCTCCATGCCGGAAGAGCAGTTCACAAAGCGGTCGGTTCTCAAAGCACTCCTCTCCCTGGATATCCACAAGTCGAGTGGGCCTGACGGAATCCCCCTAATTGTGCTGAGAACGTGTGCTCCAGAGTTGGAACTGGTTTTAACGCATCTTTTCCGGTACTCCTACTCCCTAGGCGTAGTCCCAAAATCATGGAAGACGTCTTTCGTTCACCCGATCCCTAAAAAAGGCGACCGCTCAAACCCGTCCAACTACCGGCCTATCGCCATCACCTCCTTGTTCTCCAAAACAATGGAGTCTATTGTTAACTGCCAGCTCATGAGTTACCTTGAGGATCACCAGCTGATTAGCGATCGCCAATACGGTTTTCGCGGTGGTTGGTCAGCTGGTGATCTTCTGTTCTACCTAACTCACACATGGGTGGAGGCAGTAGAGTCCATTGGCCGTTAGTTTGGACAGTGCGAAGGTCCTCGGTCGGATTTGGCACAAAGCGCTTCTTTCGATACTCCTTTCCGGGGAAGGGCTTCCCGAGAACCAGCTTTCTTGCAGATCGGAGCATCAAGATCGTTGTAGACGGTGCAAGCTCCGATTACAAGCCTATTAATGCTGATTTTCCACAAGGCTGCGTGCTATCGCCAACGCTGTTTCTTCTGCATATCAATGATATGTTGCAAACCCGTAACATTCATTGCTATGCAGATGACAGCACTGGTGATGCTCTTTACACAATGTTATAGAATACATTTCAGAGAGAGCATATGGAGGACTGTCTCAATTAAAAAAGTTACCGTTATCAGGAAATACTTAAAGCACTCTTTAGGAAGATTTATAATATTGTAGAAAATGATACATCTGTATCGTCTGTTGTACATTTATTTATTTATAAATATTTTTGGTCAGAAATTTATACAGTAAGATTTATACTAAAAACTGAAGAAGTCTGCTTTATCAGCTCATAAAAATCAATTGCTGGACATGGGTTTCTCGCGTTGTGGAGAGAATTTGCTATAAACTTCAAGCTTGGTAGACAAATACATGTTGGTAGTGCCGGACGTCTAGCATCATTTGAAACTGCTACCCAACGCCGATCTGGGTATTTCATCTGAATTAAATTAATCATTTGCAAAAATTATGTTTGGCCAAATTTATACATTTAAATATCTATTACTGGAATAATTTTACATCTTTATAAGATGTGTGAATTTATTTTAATGTTATGGTTGGAAAACTAATTGTCTTCAATGTTTAACTTAAAAACATATTCGTATTATATCTACACGGTTTCGAACCGTACCTGTATATTGCATTGGGTCGTAATAAATTTTCTCAGTAACATTGAGAAATAGCTTTTTATTTTGGAGCATTTTTGCTTGTTTATTGGGTTTTTTATATCCCCTTTGTGTTCACTCGTATACAGTTTGCTTCATATTATTCATGAGTGGGTAATTCACTGCCATTGTTGTGTGAATTGAATACAAAAATGTTATTTAATATGTATAACAATACCACGCTTTTATACATATTCATGAAGTATATGTATAAAATATTATATTATACAAATGTAATATTATTACATGTAGTACAAAATATTGTAGCTAGTCTGTCGTTAGATGACTTATTAAAAACCTTTTCAATAGAGTCGAGTATTTGTTAAGTCAGTACAATTTTTTTCTTTTGGAAATTAATATAATAATTTTAACTTGTGGAAATATTCAAAATTTTAGTTAAAGATAGGGGTAAATTATATTGTTTTATTCAATTAAAATTAGAAACCAAGTGACTGAAAACAAAATATAATATAATATTCAATAGCCTCGCAAGTCATCCAAAGTAGGAATCGATATTTTTAGTTAGAATTTGTGGTCTATCAAATTTAATGCCGGGGTCGATATTGAACATATTCACAGACTGCAGACTTCACGGAATGTCGGTGTTTCACGTCAGCTAAATGTTTTTTCACGAAGGCTCTTATAAATGTCTGTTTTTCCCATGTACGAAAGACCACATTTACAATCAAGCTTGTACACTCCTGCATCTTGTATAGGAATATTGCCCTTGTTGGATGGTCAAACTTGACTAATCTTCTTTGGCGGCTGGTATTTGGTTTTAATGAAAGCTCGAAAGACAAGCAGACAAGATAACCATTAAAAAAATTTTTTTTATTATGGGGAAAACTTTGTTTATAAATAAAAAAAAAAATTTTATTAAAAATATTTTTTTTTTGGAAAAAAAAATTAATAATTTTTTTTGGGCTGTCTGTGACTCCTATGACTTATGGTAGTACAGCGTGCACACGCACTACTGTGGCCGTCTTCAATCGATCACTGTGACGTAAACTGTGAGTTGCAATACTTGCTTGAGCTCGGTGGCCAGATTTTTTCCGTCACAGATCCCTTGTGCTCTCTGAAACAAATATTTTCTCACGGTAGCTCACTTTGACTAAATATTCACGATGTGACCAATAGTGTTGTCAAGATTTCGAATGACTAAAACATCTGAAGCTAAAGAATTATTTGCCACTAACCCTGTTGTGAGTTGTATTTTAGAGTTGATGATGTGGAGTTGAGTTCTAAAAATGCAGTTAGTTTGTCAGATAGCGAAAGTGTGAAAGTAACGTCTACTTCTACGTACATCTTATAAAATCTCGGTTTTACTGAAGCAGTAAAAAGTGAGAAAGCCCTTGCTAAGCTCCTGTTGGTGGAGGGTTAGAGGAAAAGGGAAAGAAACCAACGGACAATGCGGGAGATATTGAGGAGGAACGCCTTCTGAATTTGAGCTTGGAGCAGTCCGTCATGGAATCCCAGTTGCCTCAGATGACCCGAAAGGCTGACCAGGATTAGCCCATTCACAAAAATGACTACAGGAATAATTGCAGTCGGCAACTCACCCCACATGTCAGTCACTCTTGAGCTACGTCCAAATATTTGATTTTCTTATCTGATTCGGCTTTCACAAGTTTCTTGTCGTATGGAGTGGTAATACGGATCAAAAATATCCTCGACTGCATCAGATCCATTAGCACAATATCACGCTTATTCCCAAGACTAGTCATGTCCGTGATGATAGCCCTGTACCAGTGGAGCCTAGCACGATCGTTTTTGAGTGCAGCTTCCAAATAATGCATTTTTCGATCTACGAGGCCGTATTTCAGAGCGAGCTCCTGTTGTAAAATCCTAGCTACCAGGTTGTGCCTGTGCAAGTATTCAGATTAAGAAAGCACCGAACAACCAAAGATGACATGCCTAAGTGACTCACCGGGATAACGAAATGCTGACTAATAGAAGTCGGTGGTGTCATCCTTTAGGATTAATCTCCGATAGTTTTTGGTTTTAATATCCTGATCCTGTATTTCACAGACAAAACCCTTCATTTCCCCGAAGAGGTCACCAAAGACGTAGCCGTCGGAGGTAGGCAACTGTCTCTTCAAAAAGCTCATGAAGATTCTTCTTCTTCCATACGGTCTCTCGGTCGGAAATACACCGTATTGCTGGGTCTTGCTATTTCTGATTGAGGGTTAGCACTTTACCACACGAAATGACGTCTATGTAAAATAGATTATCCGATCTTGCAAAGAAATAGTTACGGAAGCTGCACACTTCGCAATTACGCATGGTGAGAGCGCTTAAATGCCGTGTCCACCATGTTTCCGCGGCAAGTACAGCCTCATTATTGACGATCATGGGTGATTCACCCTATGGGACGTCACAACAATGCGGACTTTTCTATCCAAAGCGTTCGGTTCGTTCTGGGTCCACCAGACTATGCCAAAGTATACATAGGAACAGGCATGACCAAACCGTTATATGCGTGTGTCTTATTAACGCCTGACAAATGGCTGTTAAAAACTTTTCTCAAGTGTGCATAAGTACGTTGCAAAGTGTCTGTTTCATGTCCGCCTCATCGATACCTATGTTCTATGACAAACCTAGGTATCAATATGTTTCTGCCTCGGAAAGGGTCCTTATGTTGCATGGGCATCGGTAAGTCTATGCCCTCATAGTTGGCAACCCTATCCCTTTCGACATGGAGAGGCGCACATTTATCCATCCCCAGCTCTATTGTGATGGATTTGCTGAATTCACAAAAGATGTTCATAAATTCCACACGATGGGAGCGACTGGAGGTGAACAACTTGATATCATCCGCTTCGCGCAAACAATAGCTTATATCATTAGATACTCGTACTGTCAGCTAGTAGTAAAGTACTCCAGTAATGTTAGGTTCACTTTGCGTCATTAAAAGTAAGGATACCAAGTTTTAAGAAAGTAAAGTAAAGTTACAGCCTATAGACGTCCCACGGATGGGCACAGGCCTCCCCTCATTTCTGAGAGGGTTTTAGAGCAAGGAAGTGTCCGCCACGCTGACCCAATGCATGTTGGCGTACTTCACATGTCCTCTAAATGCTTTTTTTCTTCTTATTCCTCAGACATGAAGGTTTCCTCACGATGTTTTCCTTCACCGCTGAGCACGTGGTAAATCAACACTTAAAATTTAAATTAACAAATTCATTGGTGCCGGTGGGGATCGAACCCGGGTTATTCGCATTCTGTCTGAGCTACCACGGCTCTATATATATATACCAAGTTTATACCTATGTTCTATGTATGTTTCATGTAAATGTACGCTTCTAAATCTGTAAATAGGCATTAACCTAGTAATTAAATTAAAAATTTTTAGAATAGAATAGAATCATTTTATTCAATATAGATTTCAAGAATTCTCATTTAAAAGTCAGTTCGAAAAAATCTCTGTCCTGGAAAAACCCAACAAGAAACCCAGCGCAACTTGAAAAAAATTACAAATTTTATACCGTTGAAATTAAAAAAAATTGAAACAACATGGTGCTGATCGCGTCATTCCTAGGGGTTATTATCAATTACCTGATTGAAGAAGAGTAGATATGATATTTCTACAGAAGACACAATGCAAAAATAAATAAATAGAAGGATAGCAAATAGTTGGAAATAGTTTTGGTCCCTGAGCGAGGTCATGAAGGACAAAGACAAGCCCGTGAAAGAAAAAAGAAAAATATAATACGTGAATCCTCCCATGTCTATTGTATGGATGTAAAAAATGGGCCCAAACAGAACAACAATTTAAAAAAATCAAGTATGTCAGAATGGAATCGAAAGAAGTGTAATTGGAGTTAAAAGATACGATAAGATTACAAAATATACTTACTTACTTAGTTATCTTCACGCACAATCCCTAACGGGATAGCCAGAGCGAACAGATCGCCAAGTGTCACGGATCCTTACATACCTCTTTCGCTTCTTTCAGGTTCATTAACTTCTTCATACATGCACGTCTAGGTATCCGAGTACTCTTGACCTTCCCTTCTGCTCTTCGAGCAATTTGCTCACATGGTCTTCGAAAGTTAGTCTCGGTCTACCTCGACACCTTTTAATATTTACTTTCGCTCTATATATTTTCTTCACCATTCGGTCTTCACTCATTCGCTCAACGTGCCGAAACCATTGGAGTACGCCCCTATCAATTTTTGTGATAAGGTCATCTTTCAATCCTGCCATATTGCGAATTCTCTTCGTTTCACTTTCGATCGGCTATGGTAACGCCACACATTTTACGATGAGATCGCATCTCCACTGCATTCAACTTGCTTTTATGCTTCTTCTGGCATACCCACCTTTCGCTGCCATATAACAAAGTCGGTACCAACACTGCGTTATGTATTGCAAGGCGTGCACTCTTCACCACGCCTTGCCTTTTGATTAATGCATTCAGGGCACCATTGACATTGTTTCGGCAGCGACGCGCCTATCCACATCTAAATCACATCTTCCATCTCGGCTGAAAGCACTCCCCAAAGATTACAAAATATAAAGAACAAAACTAAGTTTAAAAACATACAAACTATCTAAAAACGCCTGAAATGGAGATGGACAGGACACATATTAAAAGAAGAAACAGAAAAGTGGACGAGACTAGTAACGGAATAGTACCCGCGAGATAGTAAAAGGAACAGATGTAGGTACAAACTAAATGATGAGAAGACGACATGAAAAAGATAGCTGGTTCATTATGGACGCACTGCAAAAGACATGGCAAAATGGAAAGATTTAGAGGAAGTCTTTTTCAAAGAACAAGCTGTAAAAGAAAAACTGGTTTCCGAAAAATTTGCTTAAAGTTAAAATCCTTAAACACAATTAAGTTACATATAGTTTTAATAAAATTGTTATGCTATGCAATGTTATCAAATTACAGCAATAAGGGATTATTTTATTTTATTTATGTTTATGGAGGAATTACATACTCTGGAATCGAGTAACTGAAATAGCGAACACGAAAGTCTAAAAGACCTTTTATCTTTTTTTAAAGAAATAATATTGCACCTTTCAGGCGTTTTACAAACATATATAGTATAAGGACAAACACTTGATTATTTAGAGGACATACAAATAAATCTAAAATGTGTCAGTTATTCAATTCGCTTCTAATGATAAAATTAAAAAATGTGACTGATTTAACCCAGGCGTAAATTACTCCTACCACCGTCGGGGACCATCATCAATAGTACATGACGTCTTGTACTGCAATGGCCAATCATGACCTCAGAAATCTAAATAATAGATTTCTGTGATCATGACTAATCAGAGGCCCACTTTTTGCCCATTGACGTGAGAGACCCATGTTAAGCAGGTAATTTAGCAAATTGTTGTTGATGGTAGTTAAGAAAATTATTTATATTGCTTTTATATTGGCATCAGTTTCCTTCTTTGTTATTTTTATCCTGTCATGAAGGTATGACAATGCAATTTGGATAAAGGCATATTATTCGTTTAAACTGGTAACGAGACATCCCATATTAGTCTATATGCCACATCAAGTGGATTGTATGCTTGTTTGTCACCCTTATGGTATGAAATAAAAAAATATAAAATCTAATATAAAATAATAATTGGAGCTCTGAAAACCCTCTCAAAATGAGAACTTCACCTTTACTTATGTGCTGGAAATGTCAGGATTTTCTCAGAAAAGGGACATATTAATACCTCACTTCTGGAACTATTCCAAGTTGGCAAGGTGAAACTCTATTTGCAAGGCATCGTGTTACTTATTATAAAGCGTATGAGAGAACTCAGTTATAACTCCTTCCGATTGTACATGCATGGGTGCGTGCGTGCGTGCGTCGGTTGTGCATGCGTACGTGTGCTTGTGCGCATGTGTCTGTGTGTGAGTGTGTATGTTTGTGTACAGGAGTGTGTCTACCGTGAATGGCCTCACTACGGCTTATTATGACTGCATCATGAATATGTAAGTCAGATTGACTGGGACAGGACCACGCTTCCACAAAATACATGCGTAAATTAAGAACATAAAACTTCTGTGTATCGTATGAGTATTAAGAGAACCTAGACCCTTAACTGGTAACGAGGTATAACTTAGGGTGAAAACACACCTGTTTTTTTTAACTCTAAATTGAATAAAAGCAGTCTAGGTGCAACCCGAAAGGTCTACACGACTAACTTCCTAGTGTAAAGAATAAAAAAATATCATATGTTTTAATATTTATACAATTTTTCAAATTTCAATTTTTTTTGTTTTTGTCAAAGAACGACTTGACCTATTTTGCTCAAAATTTAATGAGGTGTAAGTTACATAATTATGCATTAATTGAAACTGCTCCAATGTCAATATCACTCTTTCTTCTCGTGATATACGAGGCGAAAATTGAATCCGAACATACATACATTGGTACATGTGCACACACGGATAACCTCTTAAAAACCATACGTTTAGACTCTAAACACCTTGAAACATGGAGATATGTTACCATTTACCATTTTTACAATTACTTTCCACTGGGAAGTTAATAATAAAAGTTGATATGTTCGATTCCGTGATACCCACTATATCAGTTTTTGTTACAAATATTACCTCTAGCTAGAGTTTAAACACGGAACATAGACGTAGTGACTAGGTGCATTAACTAATTGACCACGTCTTCATAAGATATTTCATCTTCGTCGAGTACATATCATAACAATACTTAAATATATATAATATAAACTTGTTATTAAAATACCATAATGAAATTGTTTTGATAAAATTCTGTCCTTTGTTTTCGTACCTTTTGAAATAATGGCATAATTTACAAAGCTAAGCTCCGCCATGAGGATAATCATCATAATCCATCTGTGTCTGGAAGGTACTTTTATAAATGCCTTATTATACGGATAAGAATTTACCAAATGAGCGAATTTCTAAATAATGACATAAGAGAAGCTATCGTAATTTGCTTGTCATTTCGTTCAGGCATAAGTTCTTTTTTGAATAATGTTGGTCATTATAGTCTTTTTGCCTTTTTAAATATAAAAAATAGAATGTTTATTTTTGTAATGCAATAAGCGCCTTAATTAGACTTTAGAATAATGGTGGAAATGTAAATTGTAAACGGAGAGGTGAGAACTAAAGATTGCTATCGATACCGAGTAAGGGGACTTGGTATTGGGTATTCTAGATTTAGTGTATTGTAGAACTCCATACTTTGAATAAAGATGTCATTTTTTAACTACTTGGAAACGTTTTTATTAGAAAACCGAATATTAGTTGTTTGAGCTTTTTTTATTTTTGAAACGCTAGTGATGCTATTAACATTTCTTGTATATATATATTATATATATATATATATATATATATATATATATATATATATATAAGATATATATATATAATATATATCACGATAAACTTTTTTTGCCTTAGTAAGTTAGTCCCCGCGATGTATACTTCGATTTTTATTATGATATTACGATTCGATTCTTAAGCATGAGGTTTTTAATCTTTATATTATTTTTATTTCCTTGTAAAAGTAATGCTGTGTTTATTTATTTATTAGTGACGTTTCACAACAGTAGCGGAATAGCCATTCAAAACGAAGTCTTTCCGATTTTGCGGTCCGTAACTTATGCTACTGTCGTTATAATTATGTATGGAAAAGAAGGTTTCGCATTATTAAAATTTAGTAATAAAATGTTTTTAAATGCATTTTAAAATAAAAAAAGTATTTGACACTCGATACTAAGTAGTTTTAATAATTTGGAGATATATTATATTTTTAGGCTATTGTAGCATGTCACCTGGTACCGTATGATGCTACACACACACCGAATCCGCGTAGGCGAGGTAATCAGTTGTTTCAGAGCATATGCCAAAGCAAAGTCATAAACAGATCTACCCGCATGATAGGGTAAACGAGAACCAATCCATTCAGCGTGGTGGGCGTTAAAATCATCAAGTATCACGATCTCTGTGGATGGGACCTGTTGTAGCACGGAATCTGCAGCCATTTGGACGTGGTCGATCAGACGGTCTGTATAGTAAGTAGAGCAAGGCCGGCTTCGCCGTTTCCATATGGTTGAGGATGGCGTTAAATTTTAAATGGAGTCCCCTGAAGTTGCTCCGTTTTCCCCGAGCACGCTTAGTAACAGAATACGCGGGCCAGCTTGAGTACCCACACTCAAGAAGGATTACCCTATCCTTGAGCGTGAATGCTCAGCGAGGGATTCTCCGTCACCAGGGGTACTGGTACCCTCCCGTGGTAATGTTATATTTAACTCCGCTACCATGTTAAGGGGAGGGGGGTGATGAGAATTAGTTCTCAGGCCACCTGCACTCCTCACCAGACGAAATTAAAGAATGTTGTTGATGAGTATGTTTAGCTATGACAATAGTCCGACTAGGTAAATCCAACTTCGTCCGAGATGTCAATCGACGGATTCAACTCGGCTGGGCAGCGTTCGGGAAATCACTACACGTTTACTCGTCAGGTACGAGAGCGTGCAACCGGTGAGTGTTACCAGTGATGAATTACGGATCTAGGACATGGTCCTTCACTGCTCTCCGTACGGCAACGCTCAAGGTCGCTCAGCAAGCTGTGGAGAGTGTGGCAATGCTTGAAGTTTCTCTGCGTGATGAACTTAGAAATAAGAATATACGCAGTGGAACTAGAGTGATCGACATAGGCCAACGGATTTGTGAGCTGAAGTGTCGATTGGCCGGCCATATAGCTCGCAGAACCGACGACCGATGGGGAAAAAAGGTTCTCGAGTGGTAGCTTCGTACCGGTAAGCAAAGTGTAGGGCGACCCCTACGACCTAGTAAGACATGCAGGAAGTTGATGATGGTGTGTTTTAGGAGGTGTTGTGTGATTGATTTGTAGGGAGTATAAATAAGACATTTTAACAATAAAAAAATTTGTCTATACCTTCTGAGCTTAATAATTTAGTTTTTTAGATATTACAGAGAGGTACTTGAATTTTTTTATATATAAATTACGATATGAGTATACTAATTGTATCTAACCTTTTTGAGTTAATAATGGTTGTAGCATTATTTTTGTGCATTAAAGCTATCATTGGCTTACATGAAGCTTAAATTGGCTTATACGATGATGCCCTTGGTAAGTAATTGAGAAATTGAAAAAACACATTAGCAAAAGTTATAAAAAAGAACCAAAGGATTAATCTATATATTAATACGTGATGAGAAAACTTTGTATCCCTTTTCAAGCATTTGCCAGCAGCACGGAGGAGTATGAAATATTATATGGGGAAGGAGGGTATTAAGCTAGAATTTACATAAAATAGTGCCAATTTTGAACAATTAATAGAACAACAGTCGCACAGAGTAGATAATGTCTCCAAGGAATTTCAAAATGTTGCCGAGAAATAATTACTGACAGATTAACTGAAAGAGCTGTAAATTTTGCGTGATTTAAAATGCCCTTTTTTAAAAGTCTGTAGATGTCAAGGCAAAAAACCGTTTTTTTTCGTTTTTGGAAAGTTGAAAGTGAAGTGAAGCTTGCTTAGCTTACAAACTTTAATTATTAAATGAATTAGAATCGAATTTCAACCACAAGGTGACAAATATTATTACTTTAATTAGCAATATGTAAAAGCTTTGATATGCCATAACTGTAAAATCAAGAAACTACTTCGTAGCATCTTGTATTGCCAAGTTTCGATCGCCATACATGGGGCTATATTGGTTACCGTTTAAAACGGAACTCAGTCTAGTATACTGTCATCCGCATTTTTCGACACTGTTTTCAAACGAAAATATTTATCATGTACCCGTTTTCCGTTCAACAACAATATTATAATTTGAACGGTGTTGCTTTAAAAACTTAATGGCCGAGTTTATTTGAATAACAATATTAATTAATAATAATAATCATCATTCTTGTAAGCTGTTAAATCTCTACGCGCTGTTATATTTTTTGATCACGTGATCAAAGTATTGAGAGCACCTTTCCTGGAAAACGCCAGTTCACAGTTCAATAATGGCGGCGATTTATGACTTCATATATTACCCTAGGGTACTGCGTCAGTACACTGGCGGAAGAAATTTTTCACCAGTGAGAGCACTGAGCAGTGCTCGTAGTGTATATCGGACAATGGCCATAACCTAAATCATTCCTGACATTGCTCTCTATCTGTTCGTCAAGTTTTATTACAAACGGTTCAATCAAGTTTAATTGAGTAATAAACCTTGTTAAAATCAAATAAAATTAGAAAAAATGTATGGTATATTGACGCTTAATTTAGAAAAGATACAAAATGATTAGAATTCTTATACCAAAGTTTTAATAATTGGCTAGTGAGTTCAAGGTCGAAATCGAAATTTTTTCCAAATTCGACCTCTGAGACTAAGACAAATACTGAAAAAAATCTTGTATCTTGGTACAATTTCCGTCAACTCACGACAAAAGATAAAGCGCCACTGAAAAACTCGATTTTTTTTAATTTGTCTTTTTTAACTATTAGTTTATTATTTGTTGTGTATTGGTTACATAAGAGAATCTACTATCCAAATCATCACTGAGTATCATGAAAGATGATAGACGGAAAATGAACCATGAGATGGCTAGATAAAAATCCAAAGTAATAAAAAACAAGTCGACAGTAAATCCCATAGAATACTGTTACGAGCTTGAGGTTCGTGGCAATAAAATTTGCCGATAAAATTACCTAAATTAACACCTTAATTTTCTTTACACAAATTTAAAATTAAAACACTAATAATTCACAAACTGATTCACTTTATTCCGCTCCGAAGCTTCGCTTGTCGCGCCGAATTCAATACTTCCCCGATCGCGTATTGCAGCGCCTTTATATAGGGCTCTTCTACGAAAACATCCAGAATATTCCAGAATATTCGAGTAAATACGCGCGCCAACAGACCAAGCGCAGAAAGTTCGAGTTTGGGGCTTCCAGAAAGCTTAGTTCTTCAATTCGATACTAGATGGCGCTGTCGGTTGAAAGATTAGTGATGTCATTTTCTGGAAAGCTTTCTCTTCGCTCTGTTACTCGACACTAGATGGCGCTATTTCCAGATGTCAACTTAGCCGCGCAACACTGCCTTCTCTTAAGACATGCTCGTCCCGAGCATTATCGGCCCCATAATAACGCGCCAGGCGATCCACATGGACGATCTTAGGAGTTCCTCTTGCGCCTTTCTGTATCCGGTAGGTTACATCGTTGATCCTGGTAACAATCCGGTACGCCCGTCCCATTTAGCTTGAAGCTTAGGAGATTTCCTTTTGCTGCGGCCTGGATTGTACAACCACACTAGTGAACCTTCGTCGAACCCTTTATTGTTCATTTTGCGGTCGTACCTTGTTTTCATCTTCTCAGACATTTGCTGGCCCGATTGTCTGACGTGCTCATAAATGTCATTCATTTTGTTCCGCAAGTCATTTGCATAATCGGTTATACTGCGTGGGGTATCAGGTGGTATCCCGGTGATCAGGTCTGCAGGCAGCCGTAATTCTCTTCCAAAGTTTGCGAAAGCTGGTGTCACTGCTGTACTTTCGTGAACAGCGCTTCGATATGACCACAAAAACGGTTGTATGTGCTTGTCCCAATGTCGTTGCCGATGGTCTACAACTTTTGCTAGGTACCTCTCCAATGTCTGATTTAATCGTTCTACCATTCCATCAGATTTCGGGTGATAAGAAGTCGTTCTTGTTTTGTGAGTACCCATAACTTGGCAAATTTCCTGGAATATTTGAGACTCAAAATTCCTTCCTTGATCGCTGTGAATCTCTAAAGGTACTCCAAAACGACAGAAGACTTCATGAACTAGCTTATCCGCAACTGTTGAAGCCTCTTGATTTGGAGTTCCGAAGACTTCTGGCCACTTAGGGAAGTAATCCATCACATCCATGAAATACTTGTTACCGCTTTCACTCTCCGGAAACGGTCCCGCCACGTCAATGGCTATTCTCTCCCATGGTGCACCAACATTGTACAAATTCAATGCACCTCTACTACGAGTCTAAGGTCCCTTTACAGCCGCACAACTTGTACATTTGCGACACCAGTCCTCGACATCGTTTCGACAGTGGACCCAGTAAAACCTTTCTCGGATCTTCAGTAGAGTTCGTTTAACTCCCAGATGGCCTCCTGAACAATCATTCTGGTACAGCTGTAGAACATCCGCTACTTTAGCTTTAGGGACAACCATTTGCAAATGACAGCTGTCTTCCCGAACATTTTCCCATTTACGACACAGAACTCCATCCTGAAGCAGCAAGCTATCCCACTGGGCCCAATAGCTTTTAGTGGTCGAACTAATCGCTGAGACGTCACTCCACTTGGGCTTGGGAGCACTGGCCTTTATCCATTCCAGAATCGGCTTGATGTCCGGATCTTCCTGCTGTGCATGTATTAAGCTGTCCTTCCACTCGTTGCCGAGGTGGTCTGCCCTGAGCATCCTCACGGATACCACTTCCTTACTCTCTTGCCTAGTACAATGTTTGCAATCTTCAGGACAAGGTCTTCTTGATAATGCATCTGCGTTGCCATGAGATTTCCCGCTGCGATGTTCGATCTCAAAGTCGTATTCCTGCAGTAGTTCAATCCACCTCGCAACTTGTCCTTCCGGGTTTTTAAACTGCAATAGCCATTTTAGTGCAGCATGGTCAGTTCGTAAGTGAAATTTTCGTCCCAAAAGATATTTGTTAAAATGTTGCAACGACTTTACCACAGCTAGCAATTCGCGTCTTGTGACACAATAGTTCCTTTCCGGTTTTGACAACGACTTGCTGAAGTACGCTATCACGACCTCTTGGTCACCATTCAGTTGAGACAACACACCGCCAAGTCCTATATCACTTGCATCTGTGTCAACTATAAATTCTTTGCTTGCATCAGGGTATCCCAAAATAGGTGTTTTGCACAGACGGTCCTTGAGTTCCTGGAATGCGATATTGCAACTTTCATCCCAGCGGAAAAGTCGCTTCTCCTCGGTTAGCTTATGCAGAGGTTTGGCTATATCTGCAAAGTTCTTCACAAACCGCCAGTAATAGGAGCACAAACCCAAAAATGCTCTAACCTGCGTCTTGTCTTTTGGAACCGGCTAATCCTTGACAGCGGCGATTTTCTCTAGATCCGTGCGGATGCCCTCTTCCGATACTACATACCCCAAAAAGTTAACTTGCCGTTTGAATAGTGAACATTTCTTCGGACTCAACTTGAGGTTGGCACTCTGAATCTTCATGAGCACGCGTTCCAGGATTTGAAGATGTTTCTCAAACGAATGACCTACGATGATGATGTCATCCAAGTAGACCAGACAGGCATCGCCAATTAGCCCGGTAAGTACAAGTTCCATCAGCCTTTCAAACGTTGCTGGAACATTACACAACCCAAACGGCATTACTTTAATTTGCCACAGACCCTTTCTCCTTGTCCTTAGGGTCAATTTCAACTTGCCAGTAGCCACTTTTTTAGATCTAGCGTGCTAAACCACTTTATTCCTGTCAGCATGTCCAGCGTGTCATCAATTCTTGGCAAGGGATAGCTGTCCTTCTTCGTAATGTCGTTCAGACGGCGGTAGTCAACACAAAACCGCATGCTGCCATCCTTCTTCTTTACCAGCACCACTGGTGAACAACATGGACCAGAGGAAGGTTCAATAACACCATCCTTCACCATTCTTTCAATCATGGTTTCCACTTCCTTTTCTGCTACCGGCAATCTTCTTGGTCGCTGACGGATACGCAATTTTTCTCCTGTGTTTATTTTGTGTTGAACTAAGCCAGTCTTTCCTATGTCAGCATCGTTTGATGAGAATACATCAGCGTAGTTGAGTAACAACTTCTTCGCCTTGACCATTTCGTTCGGGGAGAGAACGCTGCGACAGTCTTCCAAAAGCGTGGTCACTCTCGTTTGTGCATCCTTGCTGAGGGTCTCACTCGATAGATATTGGCACCGACGTAACCAATCCACTTCCTCAGAAGTACCAACCAGCGTGCCTTTTTCTATAATCTGTTCCCGGTCACAAAGGTTCAGCACACGTACCCCTGAGATGTCAGTGGTTCTGACCAAGGTTCGAGCCACTTTCCAAGGAAGGTCATTGTTTACCCTTTCCACAAGTACACATCGGTGAGCTTGGCCAGTGTTTCGAGGAAGACTAACCGGAACAATCGTTTCCGATCTCGGCGGAAGAACAATCTTCTTAATGCTGTACACGTTCCCTGGTAACGCACCTTCCATAAAAAGTTCCTCCTGTCCACATTTCAAAACACCTTGCTTAAAGACGATCTCACAACAATTATTCCTCATAATTTCTAGGCCCAGGATGCAGTCGTCCATTATATCAGCCACGATGACATTATACAGGTAGATCACGTTGCCTAGCTTTAACTCCATCTCCTTCACTCCACGGATGGGTATACGTGGCTGTTGCCAAATTAATGCGTTCTCGGTTGTATGCGGAGTCCCCAAGGAACTGACTTATAAGTTGGGAACTAACAACGGTACGAGAGGCTCCAGTGTCTATGGTCAGTTTACACGGCATTGCGTTGACCTCGCCCTTGATGATTATACTGTTCCCATCATGGGTTTGTGAGATCGAGATCCTTGGGGCTCTTTTAACATCAGCCAGCACCCGCCCCGCAGTTCTGGCTTTTACTCGTTTCCCTGCTGCTGCTGGGTGGTTATGTTGGCCGCACTACCCTCCTGAGATCGTTCACCTTCCCTTTCTAGGGTTCGCTTAGGGCAGCTGGTGAAGACCCCTTTCCCCACAGCCATAGCACCTAGGGCTGTATCCTTTGTTGCGGTCGCGAACTTTAGCTACTGCAACCTCCCTGATGCGATGGGAATGATGATCCTGCCGCACGGCTTCCACCTCCATTGCATGGGCCAAGGCGTCCTTAAGCGTCTCGTGGTGCCCGAGCCTCACAGCAGCTCTGACTTCCATGGTCGCGGATGCTGTCGATGAATGTCTGCACCTGGTTCCCTTCAATGAGCACAGGTACAGACCGGTATGCTTTTCGCACCATCTTCTCCACCTCTAGAGCTCACTGCTGCAGGTTTTCGTTGATGCGCTGCATGCGATCTTTAAGCTGCGCCCGAAAGATGTGTTCTAGGTGAGCGTCACCATATCTCGTCTCCAATGCCTCAAGGAGTTGCTCATAAGTCACTTCCTCACCGAGAGCTTTCAGAACTGTTAAGGCCTGGTCGCGCAGGCCTAGTGTGAGAGCAGTCATGGACTGACTTTTATTCCAGTCGTTCGCCTTCATAACAGCCTCGAACTGGATTTTGTAGGCTGACCAGGAAGAAGTCCCGTCGAACGGTGGCACCTTGAACCCACGTAGCGAAGGTGTAGTAGCTACTACGGGGGCTGTAGTTCCGTCCCCAAGTTTGAGTTCATCCAGCGTTTTCTTAACTTGGTTGATTTGGGTCTCGGCTTCCAACAGGTGGTTATCATGTTGAGCAACCTTATCCTTCACCTCCCTTATCTCTTTCCCGAAGGTAGCGTGAAGGTCCGAAGCATCTGCTCTTCCCTATCGCGTTTGAGCTGCTCTTCTAAGCGACGGGCCCGTTCTTCCTGTCCGCCCCGCAGCTGCTCTTCCAACCGACGGACCTGTTCCTCCTCTCGGCGAGCCTGTTCCTTCCTGTCCGCCCCGCAGCTGATCTTCCAAATGACGGACCAGTTCCTTCTGTCGGCAAGCCTGTTCCTCTTGCTGCTCTTTCAACAGACGGGCCTGTTCCTCTCGTCCGCGCTGCAGCTGCTCCTGTAGCATCGCCATCAGAGCACCAAAGTCAGCTGCTGCAGACGTAGAAGCTACCGGCGAGCCTGCAGCCGGTGGCTGGCCCTCCGACGTCTACGGCGTTGCACCACCAAATCTTCTTTGGTCCGTCTCCTGCTGGCGTTGACTTCGGGTACGGACACCCTCCGTTTCCTCCTTAGGTAAAATCGGCATGATTTTATCCCACTTCTGACACCAATTGTTACGAGCTTCAGGTTCGTGGCAATAAAATTTGCCGATAAAATTACCTAAATTAACACTTTAATTTTCTTTACACAAATTTAAAATTAAAACACTAATAATTCACACACTGATTCACTTTATTCCGCTTCGAAGCTTCGCTTGCCTCGCCAAATTCAATACTTCCCCGATCGCGTATTGTAGCGCCTTTATATAGGGCTCTTCCACGAAAACATCCAGAATATTCCAGAATAGTCGAGTAAATACGCGCGCCAACCGACCAAGCGCAGAAAGTTCGAGTTTGGAGCTTCCAGAAAGCTTAGTTCTTCAATTCGATACTAAATGGCGCTATCGGTTGAAAGATTAGTGATGTCATTTTCTGGAAAGCTCTCTCTTCGCTCAGTTACCCGACACTAGATGGCGCTATTGCCAGATGTCAACTTAGCCGCGCAACAATACTATAATACATACGTAATAGAACGGGGAAGTGGGCGGAGCCCGTTTAGCCACTAAAATGCCACTAATACGTCAATTCACACGTATAAATTTCAACACGAGATGTGTTTTGACGTTACAATCGTTTCCAAATTTCGCATGCAAATTATTTAGAAAATGCCAAGTTGCAAGCTATTTAGAAACAAATATGTATTAAAATCCGTCTGTTAAAACAGATAATCTGATAATACGACGTAATTGCTTGTATGTGTACTCCCGGCGACGCTTACAACTCGTACAAAATAAAGTTGACAGCTATACTATTGTGTATTATAGTATTCTGTGGTAAATCCCAACTTCGCTTGGCGTTAGATGTATGCAACACTGCGGTTATCCACCCGCCTGCCAAGTGTGGCAAACATCGTGGGACCACGCCTTCCCCGGTCGACCCGGACAATTCGTGCTACAACCACAATATAGCTGCAGCGTGGCTCTACCACGTATAAAATAGTATAAGTAACCAGAGTACAGAAGACAATCCAGAATAAGGACAAACATTGAGAAAATTAAATTTTGTTTCATGTGGAATTCGAACTCATTGCAAATCAACGATAATCCACTAAGCCACAACGCAATTAACTTCATAAATACACACACACACATACATACATACATATATATATATATATATATATATATATATATATATATATATATATATATATATATATATATATATATATATATATTCAATATGTCACCAACATAATCGATAATGTTTCGTCTAGGACGTCCCTTGCCTTCTCTTTCACTAACTTTTGCATTATATTTTTTTTGACTTCTTTCTGTATTCATTCTCTCTACGTGTCCAAACAACTGAAGCTTTCTTTTTATTAGTCGATGTCACATCATCTTCTAGTAATCTTCCTTACTGCGGAAAAAGCCAAAGTCCGGCAGTAATTTTTTACCGAGCTAGTGAAGTAGTCAAAAACATATATAAAAATTTTAAATTATGGTGATTATGCTACGCTTAATCGTTACAATTGATAATTGATAGAATCAGGCGTTACTATGCGGAAATCCATTATAATAAATAATTTATTACTTTGCAACCTTCCGCTAACTAATTACAATGATGTGTCTTACCTGGATGGAAGAGCACCTCCCGCCCTCCCTCAATTGCATACACTAACATCGGTTTACTTACCACATCATGTTGTTGTTAAAGAAGAAAAGGAAACTACAAAAATGAGAACAGTATTTGATGCAACACAAAGAGGAACCAACATCTCACTCAACGACGAGCTGTTGGTGGGACCACAGCTACAAGGAGACGTGAGAAGTCTTATAATGAGATGGCGGATAAAAAGAATCTGCTTTGTAGCGGATATACAAAAAATGTATCTCCAAATCATGGTCTCGAAAGAAGACAGGGATACGCAACGAGTACTCTGGAGATATGATGATCAAGATCCTGTCAAGGACTACCGACTTACCAGGGTCACGTTCGGAATTGCTTCTACTCCTTACTTGGTAGTAAGGACCTTGCACCAAGTAGCAGATGACGAAGGCCAAAACCATCCCGAAGTAGCAGAAATAATAAAGAGGGATTACTTCATGGATGATATGATGTCTGGGAAAAACAACCTTGCCGATGATATCAGACTAGCCAAAGACGTAGACAGCATACTAAAGAAGGGTGGCTTCAAATTAAAAAAAATGGTATTCTAGTGATGCAGAGTTCCTGAAGGAATTTGAAGAGTTAGAAAGAAGTTCTCATGTAAAACTGGACATAACATTAAACGGGATTACACGAGCGATAGGACTACACTGGAACATGGGCAAAGATCTATTTCAATACAGCTTAAACCTACCTGCTACGATAAATATAATTACAATGAGAACAATTCTGGGTGACCTACAAAGATTATTTGATCCACTGAGCTGGTTGGTACCTTCTGTCTTACCTGCCAAATTTTTAATCCGAAGATTATCGCTGCAAGGAGTAGCATGGGATGAGGAGTTGGACGAAACGATTGCTGCAGAATGGAAAAATATACGAGATTCGTTTCATATGTACCTACCTGAAATCGAAGTAAACAGATGGCTAAATACTACTGAAGCCACACTAAAAAATGTTACTATCCACGGATTCTGTGATGCATCATCTCGAGCTTACGCTGCAGTAGCCTATCTAAGAGTAAGAACAGAAAGCAAAAAGTTGCACCTACAAAACCACAATCCCTACCTCGTCTGGAACTAAGTGGTGCTGTACTGGTTGCTGGTCTTTTAAAACAGATAAAGGAATCAACGTACCTGCCTGTCAGATATTTGCTTGGAATGACTTAACCATTGTACTCTCGTGGTTGTTTGGTGATCCTGCAAGATGGAGCACTTACGTGAGAAACAGGGTTGTTGAAATACTTGACACAATCGGCAATCACAATTGGTACCATGTCGAATCGCCAGAATACCCAGCCGACTCCGCTTCACGAGGGCAATCATTGCAAGAGCTAAAAAACTGAGAGATTAACTGTGGTGGAAGGGCCCAGAGTGGCTGAGGGTAGGGGAAATCCAATACAGCAGACCAAATACAACCTGGACAGACCTGGAAAGAAAGACAGCAATACATGTTAATTTGAAATTAGACAAAGAGTATTACTACAAAATTTGAGGATTGTGACAAGTTGCAAGAATTGCTTAAGGTGATTATATTTTCTAAAAGATTCTTGAAGGAATACAGCACCTGAAATCAAAGGAACAAATTAAAAGAGCCAGTAACCTAAAGAGAGTAACCAAAAGAAAACCTTACCTGGACGATGATAACATCCTCAGGGTGGACGGCCGACTGCGTCACTTATGTATACAGTGTAAAAAGTGGTGCTAGTGTCGTGCAAAGATCTGTAGATAAGCTGTGTTACTTACCAATAGACATTGAATCATGCTTTATTTTGTTTATAACTAAGGTAAATTCTGATTATTTGTAGCCTATATGTTTAATAGTGTACAGATTTTGAGTCTTTATTTTTTCTTTGTGTTATCTTTGAGTCCATTGTAATCAAAACGTTGTAATGTGTAAAAAATTGTCAAAGGGCTCATAGGCCCTTTGGTGGGCGGTATGTTCGGATATAATGATCTATACGAGTGTAAGAGCGAGTTTAAGTGTGAATACGTATGCATGTGTGAATAGGTTTAATATTTAACCCCATGACTCTGACAGCGCGCGACATGTTATACTCCCGTTCGCTCGGGACCTTAATGGCGGGAAAATTTGTAAGTTAGAAATTTTTTTTGCTATATTGCAAATTTTGCTATATTTTCACTTTGAGACAATATTTATGGATAAAACTTACAGGATTTCTTGTTGAATGTATAAACTATCGAATAAAATTATTTTTGGTTGCTAGAATTTGTAATAAAATACATAAATTACCCTGTATAGCATAGTAGTAGCATATACTTCAATTTTAGTGACAAAATTACTACTAATTTGAATTCTACACTTTTGTTTTTGGAGAAATTTATATGAAAATGTTTGGAAATATGTATATTTTTATGCTTTATATGTTTCCATTCGTTAGTCATACCAAAATATTAAAAAAATTAAAAAAAAAAAAACAATAATAATATTTTATCTGTGTGAGATTTAGAACAATATTTCAAAAATAATTATGTGTGAATTTGAAATAAATACAACGTCAAGTTATTTGAAATATGTAAGAAAACTATTTTTACTTACATTTTACACTAAAAATAAATGAGAATTTGAAAAATAACACATTTATGACCCAACCGCCAAAATGGGTCTTCCAGATTTTGAAGTACTTTACTTTTCACTTTTTATACCACAAATTATACATCTACGTGTTCACTATATTACAAGGAATATAAAAAAGTATAAAACTTTCGTTTTTAGTCCAGACACAAATATAAAATTCTATAAAAAAAGGCGTAGCACCTTCATCAAAACGACACGTGGAACGCCGAAAGTTCAGAGTGATTTCTTTTTTTTTTTCTAAGAAACATTGCCAGGTTATGGTTTAAAATAAAAGAGCATATCTTTGTCTTTGATACTATTATCTATTGCATATTGTCTTTGGTTTTGTTTTAAAGGAAAAAATAGTTTTTTCATTAGGCAGTACTTCTGATCCGACCTGATCTAATTCGACCCGTACCAGAGCCGACGTAAGGTAGGTATTGTATGATCTGATTAGATCGGTAGCCGAGTCAATGGGGGGCATAACTTGTTCAACCAGTTGTAAATAAATCATCACGTAGTAAACACGTCTTTCTGTGAGCACTAACTCTTACAAACGAAAGTGAACCCTAACATCTATTACACAGTCAGTCAGCGGTCGGTCGCCGTAGAGTCTACATTACCTGAAGATGCCTCGTGTAGAGGCGAAACACGTGACGTATTGTCGTTGATGGTGTGACTTACCTGAAATAGTGGTGCTGAAAGTAGTGGTGCCGGGAGTAGTGGTGTTGGGAGTAGTGGTGCTGGGACTAGTGGTGACGGAATCATTGTAATTAGTTAGCGGAGGGTTGCGAAGTAATAAATTATTTATCGTTACAATTGATATAAGTTCTACTGGTTGGAATTGAATATAAATGTGTTTTCCTAGAAGTCTAACGAAACTGAGTCAAGGCTAATGGTACCAAAGCCTAATTATGAAAATCTAACCGGCAATTAAAGGTTTTTTTAATCCTTGGAGGACAAGGGACAATTTATGAATATAAATAATTCTGACTTAAATTAACTTTGACTACCACTTTCTCTACAAATTACATCTTTAAGTACCTGCATTCTGTAATTATTACAACGAAATAATGAAATGATACATATATGTACTTAAATAGTTGCAAAAGAAATGAAACAAAAGGTTATTTACAAAAACATTATATATAACGTATTTACGAAAACAAGAATTATTTTTTGTGAAAAAATTAAACGCTTCCTTTGCATAAACCAATAATACAAATTTCGTCGCTTTTATCCTCATCATCATTACAGTCCTTCAAGTAAATATTATTTTATTCCCTAAGAAAAGTACTAATAAGCAGTGATAATACAATTTTATAAAAATAATCAGCACCCGTCCGAGCAACGTATAATAAATTGGATTACATTGGATAAATGCCGAACTAAATGCAGCGTTATTAACATATTACGATCCATCAATATATAACCTGAGGCATAATGATTGTATTGATTGTGCATATTTACATCATTCACAAATAGTTATTAATCTGAAATTCTATCATGTGCATCCGATTCATACTTTTGTATTCTACTAAATTAAATATTAATTTTATAATGTTAACTTTCAAAAAGCTATAATCGTCATTACAGCTCTTCACAAGTCCACTGCTGAACTGTCTTCCCTCATGATCCGGAGCCCCCTGCATCCATCGACTTCCTGCATCGCTTTTAATTATACCTAATTTAATTTATTTTAAATTGGTGCAGTACTCATGGTCTCGTTGTTAAACTGTTGTATTTAACCTCACAATATCATAGTGACTCCGGAATAACCCTTAGCCCTGTCTATGTAGAATAGGCTAACATTTTCTGGAAGTTTTCAATGGTATGCTTGGGTTTAGGTTATTCAGTATTTTGGATATAAAAAAATATCAGTAGTGTCCGTCACTCGAATTTAATTTAAGTCAGAAGATGTCATCATTTAGTGTACCGAAAGTGTAAAGAAGGTAATATCTCAATTTCGGATAATATGTGCTTAATATGTGCTTCTCACGGATATACATAAAATATATTATTAATGAGACACATGAAACAAACTTGTCAATTAAAATCCAGTGTACGTTCGTAATTCTTCTACTCTTGAATGGTAAGACAGATTTTGATTAAAAAAAATGTAGTATTTGTATATATTTGGGCTCGGGAGTTGGGAGCTGTTATCGTGATCCGAAAATGCGAAGCCGCTAGTAATTAAATAAAAACTAACTCAAATATAATTGCTTACAAAAAAGTTCGCTTTTCCCTGATAGTGTGATAGTAGAGTAGAGTACGCCTTGATGGAATAAAACTATATTTACGGATTTTGGTGCGTTTACTATTTCAACTTATTTTTTAATTCCCGACGTTACGGATGTCTTACAACATCTGTGAACATGTTTAAGATCGTACCCACCATTACATCAGATTTTATAACCCACAAAACCTCGCAAAAGAACACCGATTCCTACCAAGGCTATTGAAATTAAAAAAAAAAAAAAACATCCTACTTTCTATAGATATGCTTGTATTCATCTGCTTGGGATCCTATAATTAACAAAATTAAACCCAAACTTGTATTCTTGTTTATATAAATTAATCGTATAAGGACAAACATTTAGAAAATTAAAATTTGTTTCATGCGGGATTGGAATTTCAACGATAATCCACTAAGCCACAAAGCAACTAACATCATAAACACACACACACACACACACACACACACACACATATATATATATATATATATATATATATATATATATATATATATATATAAACATGCACTATGATGCCTGTCATTCAGTCATTCAGAGTGGTAGGTAGAGACTTTACTTCTATATATCTACGCATACATGCTCGTCGATTAAGAATGCTCTAAACTTGACCCTTCTTCGATATGTCACCAATATAATCGATAATATTTCATCTAGGACGTCCCTTGCCTTCTCTTTTACTAACTTCTGCATTATATTTTCTTTGACTCCTTTCTGTATTCATTCTCTCTACGTGTCCAAACAACTGAAGCTTTCCTTTATTAGTCCATGTCACATCGTCTTCTAGTAAACTACAATTTTTTCTTTACACACAATTTTCCGAGTCAGAGTCAGCCATTACATACTCCATAACCCCTATTAAACAGCATTGGTTTTACTCCATTGCTCGTGATTTTATCACACCCAACTTTCACTACCAGACATACGGACTACATTCGGAAACTGTAAAGCAACTAACTGATTACTCAGTTAGTTGCTTTACAGTTGCCTTAAACTTTCAAAGTTTTATATAAATAAAACATTGAAAGTTTAAGCATTCCTTAAAATAGTGGTGTTTTTCGTGAGTGATATCTAAATTATATTCACATACTCATCAGCTCTTTAAGAGTTAATTGCAAAACATTGGCCTCTCCGTAATCTATTAACTAATATTCTGTCATAAAAGTAGTCAGGCTTCAGTGGAATGCTATAGGTTTTCCTTACCTTACTATAAAGAAGTACTTCTTAGAACAAAACTATTATTGAAGTCACTTTAACCCCTGTTTTTATATAAACTCAAACGCGCGAGTAGCCTTGGAATGATCTCCTCCAGTACCAATGAAATTGTGGGACTAATAGTGTAGTTAGCTCGCTCTTACCACTTGCTCAGCGATGAAGGTAAACATCGTGAGGAAATCTGCAAGTCCAAGGCATAAAATATTCCAAGCACATGCGATGTCTACCTAACACTGGCAGCACGGTGAACAAAGTGCTCCATAAGCCACTCAGAATAAAAGGAGACCTGTGCCCAGAAGTGGGACATATATAGGCTGTAATTTTAAGTTTCATATTTACTGGCAATATATACCGTGTTGATCTGAAATTACTAACCCAACTGCTGAATCTTCCTTACTGCGGAAAAAGCCAAAGTCCGGCAGTAATTTTTTACCGAGCTAGTGAAGTAGTCAAAAACATATATAAAAATTTTAAATTATGGTGATTATGCTACGCTTAATCGTTACAATTGATAATTAATAGAATCAGGCGTTACTATGAGAAAATCCATTATAATAAATAATTTATTACTTCGCAGCCTTTCGCTAACTAATTACAATGATGTGTCACCTGGATGGGAGAGCACTTCCCGCCCTCCCTCAATTGCATACACTAACTCCGTCACTACTAGTCCCAGCACCACTACTTCCAACACCACTACTCCCGGCACCACTACTTCCAACACCACTATTCCAGGTAAGACACACCATCGACGACAATACGACACGTGTTTCGCCTCTACACGAGGCATCTTCAGGTAATGTAGACTCTACAGCGACTGACCGCTAAGTGAAATCTACGAAACCACAACCATCAGAAATAATGACGGACGTTACATTGTGACACTACCCAAGAAAGCTAAAACGTTATTATCAACCCAAGGAAACACGCGAACAATAGCTCTGCAGAGATTTTATCAATTAGAACAAAGATTCAAGAAAAACACAAAACTAAAAAACGATTATGCTACGGTTATGAAAGACTACGAATCAAATTACATGGAAGAGGTACGCAGAAACGAAATGACCAATCCATCGGTTTACTTACCACATCATGTTGTTGTTAAGGAAGAAAAGGAAACTACAAAAATGAGAACAGTATTTGGTGCAACACAAAGAGGAACCAACAACATCTCACTCAACGACGAGCTGTTAGTGGGACCACAGCTACAAGGAGACATGAGAAGTCTTATAATGAGATGGCGGATAAAAAGAATCTGCTTTGTAGCGGATATACAAAAAATATATCTCCAAATCATGGTCACGAAAGAAGACAGGGATCTGCAAGCAACGAGTACTCTGGATATATGATGATAAAGATCCTGTCAAGGACTACCGACTTACCAGGGTCACGTTCGGAACTGCTTCTGCTCCTTACTTGGTAGTAAGGACCTTGCACCAAATAGCTCATGACGAAGGCCAAAACCATCCCGAAGCAGCAGAAATAATAAAGAGGGATACTGCCATGGCAGTGTAGTGCTTTGAAAATGTTCGCGGATGCCAGGAATAGTGGATTTCATGCTGTTATGCGAAAGAAATCAGCCTCAATGTTACAGCGTCTGCGAAACAGTAACAATAGCATTTTAAAAATGATCGCGGCGAGACCAGATTGCCACTGAATAAAACTAAATTTACGGATTTTATCGCGTTTATTTCATTACTTTTACTTATTTTTAATTCCCGACATTTCGAGTGCTTTACAGCACCCATGGTCACGGGGGGACTGAGATGTTTGACGTCCCAATGTCATAGTTAGTCCGGCTACCTTCAGTTTTAGAATATTATTTTTTGATCCGATTTACGCAGAACGAGCTCATAGTATCATGAAGTCTTGCAGTGGTATGCTTAGGTTTGGGTTTAATTTTGTTAATTATAGGATCCCAAGCAGGTGGCAGCACCCAACCATCTTCTCTATCGAAATATGGATATTTTTTAATTTCAATAGCCTCGCGTATCATCCTTGGTAGGAATCGGTGTTCTTTTGCGAGAATTTGTGGTTTATCAAATCTAATGTAATGGTGGGGACGATCTTGGACATGTTCGCAGACTGCAGACTTCCCGGAGCGTCGGTGCTTCACGTCAGCTATATGTTCTTTCACGCGGGTTTTTATGGATCTTTTTGTTTGACCTATGTAAGAGAGACCACATTCACAATCTAACTTGTACACTTGAGTGAGGGATATTACACTTGACGGATGGTAAAAATTGACTAATCTTCTTCGGCGGCTTGTAGTATGTTTTAATGGAAGCTCGCTTCAAGATGTAGCCAACCATGTCTGTGACTCCCCTGACATATTGTAGTACAGCAGGTACACGCTCGACTGTGGCCGGCTTCACTCGGTCACTGTGACGTAGGCGCGGGACCCGAAGCTTGTTGTCTTGCAATACTTGCTTGACGTGCTGAAGTTCGGCGGCCAGATGTTTTCTGTCACAGATCCCTCGTGCTCTCTGAAACAAAGATTTACCCACGGTAGCCAACTGTGAAGGATGATGGTGAGATTCACCGTTTAAATATTGGTTGGTATGGGTCTTTTTCTTATACACAGTGTGACCAATTGTGTTACTAGGATTTCGAATGACTAAAACATCTAAGAAAGCTAAAGAATTATTTGCCTCTAACTCCATTGTGAATTGATTTTCAGAATTTATAGAGTTAAGGTGGTTTAAAAATGCAGTTACTTTGTCAAATGGTGAAATTTTGAAAGTGTCGTCTACGTACCGCTTGTAGAAACTTGGATTTACAGGAGCAGTAAGAAGGGCTTTCTCCTCGAAGTCCTCCATGAATATGTCGGCTACTATGGGAGATACAGGTGAGCCCATCGCCACACCATCTACTTGCTTGTAGAACTCTTCCTTCCACAATAGATAGCCAGATGTGAGGCAGTGTTTGAGTAATACTGCATATATAGCAGCTTTAGCTTTCTACTTACAATTGATATGCAGTCTTCAATAGGTAGGCATGTGAATAGTGACTGAACATCAAAACTGACCATAGTTTCATTGTCAGCGACATGTAGGTCTTTTTTTGAACAAAGGATTCATACCATTTTGTACGCAAGTATTGTAAGACAACAAGCTTCGGGTCCCGCGCCTACGTCACAGTGACTGAGTGAAGCCGGCCACAGTCGAGCGTGTACCTGCTGCACTACCATATGTCAGAGGAGTCACAGACAACGTTGGCTAAATCTTGAAGCGAGCTTCCATTAAAACATACTACAAGCCGCCGAAGAAGATTAGTCAATTTTTACCATCCGTCAAGTGTAATATCCCTCTACAAGATGCAGGAGTGTACAAGTTAGATTGTGAATGTGGTCTCTCTTACATAGGCCAAACAAAAAGTTCCATAAAAACCCGCGTGAAAGAACATATAGCCGACGTGAAGCACCGACGCTCCGGGAAGTCTGCAGTCTGCGAACATGTCCAAGATCGTCCCCACCATTACATTAGATTTGATAAACCACAAATTCTCGCAAAAGAACACCGATTCCTACCAAGGATGATACGCGAGGCTATTGAAATTAAAAAACATCCATATTTCGATAGAGAAGATGGTTGGGTGCTGCCACCTGCTTGGGATCCTATAATTAACAAAATTAAACCCAAACCTAAGCATACCGCTGCAAGACTTCATGATACTATAAGCTCGTTTTGCGTAAATCGGACCAAAAATTAATATTCTAAAACGGAAGGTAGCCGGACTAACTATGACATTGGGACGTCAAACATCTCAGTCACCCCCGTGACCATGGGTGCTGTAAAGCACTCGAAATGTCGGGAATTAAAAATAAGTAAAAGTAATGAAATAAACGCGATAAAATCCGTAAATTTAGTTTTATTCAGTGGCAATCTGGTCTCGCCGCGATCATTTTTAAAATGCTATTGTTACTGTTTCGCAGACGTTGTAACATTGAGGCTGATTTATTTCGCATAACAGCATGAAATCCACTATTCCTGGCATCCGCGTACATTTTCGAAGCACTACACTGCCATGGCAGTCCTAATAGCATCCTTAAAGGTTTATTGTATTTTATGCGAAGGGCGCTGTAAGCTCGTCGCCTGTATGATACCCGCAGGCTACTCGAGTAAAAAGATTGGCAAAATCTTTGAAAAGAGTAACTTTTACGTCATCTGTACATCGAGCAAACCTGCGGGCAAACATATTGCTCCTAACTGCCAGCGCCCTACGCTCCCTCTCTATATCACAATCATCGCTTAAATCGCTCGTTATAATGTGACCGAGATACTTAAAATTATTAACAATATTTAGGGCTACACCATTGAGCTCTATGGGAGGAACACAACGCGGAGGTTGTTTCGGTGCTGTAAAAACAAGAATTTCACTCTTTTTCGAGTTGTACTTCAAGCCGTAGTCCTCCGCATATTTCCCGCAAATAGACAATAATTTTCTTAACCCGCCTATAGATGGACTGAGCAGCACCATGTCGTCTGAATAGCTTATATTATTAATACATGTCCCGTCAATATGACATCCGACATGTGTGCTAACCAGTTCCACGATAAGCTGGTTAATATATAAATTAAATAACAACGGTGAGCTTAAACCTCCTTGTCTGACATCAAATTTTAGTCTATATTCATCTGATAGCGTATCCGCCCATCAAACCTGGTTTTTTTGATTACTGTACTAGTACTCGATCCGCCGGCACACCTGCGTCCCTCAACTTGCTCCATAGTATATCATAATTGACCGAGTCAAAAAGCCTTGGACAAGTCGAGGAAACACGCGTATACCGGCGTCCTCTTAGCCGTGTAATAACCGATAGTATGCTTCAGTGTAAGAATTGCACTTTCTGTCGACAATCCCACCCTGAATCCGAACTGGGCATCGTGCACATCTACATATTTTATGAGGCAACCATTTAACAAACTGTCATGTACTTTCGCCGTGGTGGTAGCAAGTGAGATGGGCCTGTAGTTGCAAATATCAGAAGCATCACCTGTCTTATTATTATTAATTGGTACCACTATTGTTCGCATCAGTCCCTCAGGCAAATACGAGTGACCTAGACACAGTGTAAAAAACATGGCAAGAACCCGTGGTAAATGGATCCCTGCGTATTTGAAATGTTCAATACTGAGCCCATTGTGACCTGGAGACTTCCCACGCTGCATTCTTTCAATAATCTGAGCCATCATTTTAGCAGGTTTCTTAACATTACGTTCCTTCACGATGGTCTCACTATCGCTCATCTCCTTACACATGGGACTTAAGAGTGACTGCATGGTGAACTGTTTCCCAAAAGCATTCGCAATGTCTTTATGGTCATGAGCACCACCAACGTCCACAGGGAGACACGGCCTTAACATTTTATTTGTGTTTTTCCAGAAATTTTTAAACTTTTTTCGAGGAGTGGTCGGAAGCAAAGCGATCCATTTTAAGTTGCTCATGCCTGTCCTGGTACCGTTTAAGTTTCGCTTTAAAATTCCTCCTTGCCTCCGATATATCGTGAAAAATTCGACCACTAACTGGCCGCCCGGCTAAATTCCACAACTTAAATTTCAGCCTCGCCTTCCGGTGGGGGCCCGCAACATGCTTATTCCATCCAAAAACATAACCTCCCTTCTTTTAACACTTCACTTTGTGTGTTTGGATAGCTGCCTCTGACAATATATTTATAATATCTAAATATAACTTATCTAAGATTAAGTGATGATTCTTTTTATTACAGAACTCATCACAACAAGCACTTAGTTCCTGTGGAAATTCAACGAGTCTTAACTTAGCATGACAGAGGTCATGGTACTGATGGATTTGCTGCTGCCCCATATAACACGATTTATTGGTTGTTCTATATCCAATTTAGCTACTTTTGGCATAAGTTTACCCAGATTACATACGACTACTAGTGGATAGTGGTTAGACCAATACACGTCATATTTAACGATTGTATTCCGCGCCGACTCTGTGACAATCCAGTGATCCAACCATCTGTTACAACCGTGATCCTCATTACAATAGGTATATATATTACTGGCACACATATTTAAATCTACGCAAATCCAATTAAGATCCACACAGAAGTCCAACATTACATTATAAAATAGTTCACTAGGATGTGCATTAAAATCTCCTAAGATATAAAAAGCCGATACTCCACTGTTCTCCTCTATTTCTATTATAGAGCGAATGGCTCCAAGATACGCAGTAAACTCGGAAAGGTTATCATATGAGTTTGTAGGCATATACACACTGAACATAACTACCGATCTATTACTCACGTTTAGCTTTATCGCGCATATCCTCTCGTTATCACACTCAATCACATTCACTGACTCGAAGGCACACTTAACAGCGCCACTCGTGCATACGGCCTCCCGCTGAGTAAGCCGGTCGCAGTATCGACTGCAGACGTACCGGTAGACCAAAAGTTGCTGTCAATCGTGCTAAGTATAAGCAGATCATGTGGCAACAACCACGTCTCTTGGAGAGCTACCAAATCAGCTGTCTGACACAAGGTCCTCACTCCTTCTATTGACCTTTTGATAGATTTGCAATTAAAACTAATTACTTTACTTTATTTTTCCATCAACTTTCTTAATTTATATTTATATAATAACTCGATGTAAAATACTGAGCTACAATATTGTATATATATATATATATTTTTTAATGTATTTATATTTTAATTTATATATCTTTATTTTCTGTAATTTCAGTGTTTTACTTATTTTCTCGTCCACCATAGAAGTTCACAAACCGTCTAAACGATTTACCAGATGGCCACAGCTTATCGTCCAGGAATGTGTCAATCTTGTGCTGAGCTGAAACAAACAATTTATAAGCATTGTAGTCTCTTTGTCGCTTCATTTGAATTTTTACAAGAGACAACTTTTCCCTCGTTTTTTCATATACATATATGTTAACAATGCCCTGTTCATCCACATTCTTATGTACGTTAGATATAAAAAGGGGCACCTGTGTATCAGCGGCCTTAAACTTTATACTTTTCCCCTCTAAATCTAATGCCGTTCCTTTTTGACTCATAAATCGGTTTCTTAGACTCAGTTTCTGGGCTACGATCCATTCTTCGCTTCTTTTTGATTCTTTCCATTCTCCATCTCTCTTAACCATCTCAGAAAAAGTCTTTCGCCTCGCTATTAATGTGTCATTTGTTTGTTTATCCTTATCAATTAACGCGTCGAACGGTTTGCTAACATGCCCATCAGCTGTTTCATTCACTCCAGGTATAAACGGTCGCGCTGTACTATGAATCATTGTGCACTCACCTACTATCGCATTCGCACATCGTGAGCTTTGTAATACACTCGCTGGAGATTGCGACTTCTCTTTGCACTTGTTATAATTTTTGGCGATGAGTGACGGGAATGCATAGATTCTTGGTGTGATTTATAAGACAGAGATGTACACTTTTCTGGTTCATTAGCTTCGGCAATGTATGACGCATTATTGTAAGATGTTGAGAGCGCCATCGTCGTCGTACATATTGTCACAACCACCTCTTTTGTTTACAATGTTTTGTTAATGGTTTGGAAACGAAGTTAATTTAAAATACTCATTTATTTCATCATGAAGTTGGTTTTTCGTAACGTATTGATGTTGAATGTCATGAATGGTTTTCTCTAATAGTACTATCTTTTTAAGCAACACTATCACATCAACATGATCAAATGTACGGGTGGTAGTTTTTCTAATCGTCTTGCTACAAAAATTGGTAGGTAGTAGTGGTAGTTGGTTCGGGGTCTGTTTCTTTAAGTAAGCAGATAATATCTTCAATATTCCTTAGAGTTTTGCATTGTCGTTTTCTAATTTTTGGTCGTTTGCTCACTGATTCAAATAATAACGACTTCGCTAATTCAATTTCTTCAGCACTAAAAGAACTTTCACAAATCTGTGTCAGGCTTTGTTCATCCATCACATCTAGTTTATTTTGCACAAAGGCCAATACTTCACAGATTACAATATTACAATTTGAACACTTCAATTGCTTCGATATGCTATCCATTGTAACGGCAATGATCTTTGACAGCGTTCGCTTGCGTTCACGGTCTCGACCTGACTGTACTGTACTCAATACATGTTACAAGAGGTTATTTACAAAAACATTATATATAATATATTTACAAAAACAAGATTTTTTTGTGAAAAAATTAAACGCTTCCTTTGCATAAAACAATAATACGAATTTCGTCGCTTTTATCGTCATCATCATTACAGTCCTTCAAGTAAATATTATGTTATTCCCTAAGGAAAGTAATAGTAAGCAGTGATAATACAATTTTATAAAAATAATCAGCACCCGTCCGAGAAATGTATAATAAATTGTATTACAGTGGATAAATGTCAAACTAAATGCAGTGTTATTAACATATTACGATCAATCAATATATAACCTGTGGTATATGAATGTATTGATTGTGCATATTTACATCATTCTCAAATAATTATTAATCTGAAATTCTATCATGTGCTTCCGATTCTTACTTTTGTATTCTACTAAATTAAATATTAATTTTATAATGTTATCTTTCAAAAAGCTATCATCATCATTACAGCTCTTCACAAGTCCACTGCTGAACATAGGCTTCCCTCATGATCCGGAGCCCCCTGCATCCATCGACTTCCTGCATCGCTTTTAATTATACTTAATTTAATTTATTTTAAATTGGTGGTTGTTAAACAGTTGTATTTAACTCCCCAATATCATAGTGACTCCGGAAAAACCCTTAGCCCTGTCTATGTAGAATAAGTTAACATTATCTCAAAGTCTTTCAATGGAAGCATACCATTTCATCACTAGGGTTTAGGTTATTCAGTATTTTGGATATAAAAAAATATAAGTGTCCGTCACTCGAATTTATTTTAAGTCAGAAGATGTCATCATTTAGTGTACGAAAGTGTAAAGAAGGTAATATTCGGATGATATGTGCTTAATATGTGCTTCTCTCGGATATACATAAAATATATTATTAATGAGACAGATGATACAAACTTGTCAATTAAAATCCAATGGGCGTTCGTAATTCTTCTACTCTTAAATGGTCAGACAGATTTTGATTTAAAAAATATGTAGTATTTGTAGGGTCACCTAGATAATTCATAGCTATAGTTGGACCCGGTAGTTGGAAGCTTTGTCGAGAACCAAAAATCGCCCGTGCGAAGCTGCTAGTAATTAAATAAAAACTAACTCAAGTGTAATAAGCTTATAAAAACGTTCGCTTTTCCTTGATAGTGTGCTAGTAGAGTAGAGTATAACTTGATTGAATAAAACTATATTTACGGATTTTTTCGCGTTTACTATTTCAACTTATTTTTAATTCCCGACGTTTCGGATGCTTTACAACATCTGTGAACATGTTCAAGATTGTCCCCACCATTACATCGATTTGATAAACCACAAACCCTCGCAAAAGAACACCGATTCCTACCAAGGATGATACGCAAGGCTATTGAAATTTTTAAAAAAACACCCTACTTTCTATAGATATGCTTGTATTCATCTGCTTGGGATCCTATAATTAACAAAATTAAACCCAAACCCAAGCATACCACTGCAGGATATCAAGATACTGTAAGCTCGTTCTGCGTAGATCACACCAAAATTATTATTCAAAAACTGAAGGTAGCCGGGCTAACTATGACATTGGGACGTCAAACATCTCGGTCCATTACGTGACCATGGGTGTTGTAAAGCACTCGAAACCTCGAAAATTAAAAAAAGAAATTTTAGTTGTTAATTTAACAAGAAAAAATACGTAAACATAGTTTATAAAAATACACAAAACACAGCGTTATACAGCTGTGTTTTGTTTGGGGACGTCGACTGGAGAGCCTTGTTACTAAAACGGTTACGGTAACGACGCATTCCAGCGTAAGGTTTACAATTAAGTTGCCTGAATTAGGGGGTGGTGGATGGTGGGGGGAAGGAATTGTAGAGCCGTCCCCTACTTCCCCCCTGCCGGACGTGCTTATTTTTTTTTAATAAATTTTTAAAAATCTCATTTTGAGGTTATGTTTCGTAATTTTTTGACGATTTTAACTTGATTTTTGGGCTTCATCGACCTGCTGAGTGAAGAACTCCATCGAGTGCTGAGTGGTTTATAAAAAAATAACCACGAAGGGGATGGTGGGGTCTATTCGCTTGATTCACTCGCTCACTTGATCCCCCCGTCCTCCCCTTCTAACCTAACCTGTCCGAGTCGGGGTGCCCCATGTCCCAAGTTTGCTTCGCTTGCTATTGCACTCAATATAACACCAATATATTAACTTTTATGATTACTTTAATTTATAAAATTAATTTATGGCTGCCATCATTTGTAAGAAATGATCTTTGCGGTATTTAGTAGTATTCCACCGCCACAAATATTCCACTATGGCATCACGAAAATTCTGAAAATCGGAAGCAACGGAATAACGCAAAGTACATCTGTCACTGTCAACAAAATGGCCGGCCTAGCGATTCATTTTGCACATTTTTAGATCGATTCTAATCGAAATCAGATGAATCGATTCATAAAAAATCGAAATCAAGAAAAACAAGAAGTACGGATAACAAATGTAACTTTTTTTTTTTGAAGAGGCGAAAGAAACTGAGCACACAGTAGTTTTGCGAGTTTTTGAATAGAAAAACTGTCATTCATTACGAGTTTTGCTACATTCTACTAATTATAATAATTTTATAGCTCTTATTAAAACGGAAAAAGATTCAACCTCGATTCTCTGGTGTGAAATATCGATTCACTGGATCGATTCAGTACTATATATTGATTTGAAAATCGATCTTTTTGACACAATAAATCGATTATTCGATTAATCGATTTCCGATCGACATGCCTAAATGACACTGACAGAGGCAACGCCAAAAACATGAGAATATATATTTAATTAGTCATTTATCAATATTTTTAAGAAGTAATTAAAAATACTTCGACGCTGCTACGGTAGCAAAAATTGCGTAGGTGTGCTTCAGATAAGGTACCTTGACTCCCCCCCACAGTGACAGGATCCTCAAATTCAAGCAACTTCATTTCAAACCCAACCCGAATTCCATTGCAGTTTACAAGGGTAATAACGCATCTTCAACTTAATTCCTTATTGACAGATGTAGAATATAGATAAGTAAGTCTATTGACTACGATATGCACCTACCGTCTTAACTGTGCGCTCGTTTGCTACCTACACATCCATTAAAAATAGGACAATTATATTAGTAACTAAAAAGTAATTTGCACACAACAAGTAACATACTTGTCGGTAAATGTGGTAAACAAAATACATTCATTACCATAACGAGACTACATTGGACAGTAATGCTAAATTTTCCGCATCGGAGCCATAGCCGATCTGGTTAACTGCTTACGAAAATTGAATTTCAAACAGACCAAACGCTTCATTTTATAATGTTATTAATTTGGACTACTTTGTATGCATTTTGTATTAGAACGAATGAACGTAAAATATACTTTCATTGAAAAGTAACATCCCACTTCACAGAACTAAAAAATAATATGACAGCAAAATTTTTACACCTTTTTCATGTTTTTTTTCCTTAAAGTACTACAGTAGAAAATATAAATAATTGACACTGTATGGGCCAACTTGGTAACACTTTCACAAAACTATAATCGTTTCTTACATTCACGAAAAAACTAACTTTAACTTATTTTGGAGCTTTCAATTTAATTATTTTTAATACGTATAATAAGCTTCTAGTATGATTTGTAAAGTAAAATACAAAGTAATCTATCCATATTTTATTAACTACAAGCTGTACCCGACGTGCATTTCAACGCTTCTATTTTCTCAGAAACCTTTGCGGATGTGCACATAACAGCTAACTAAAGTTTGATCATAATCGAATGAATGGTATATGAATGCACATCAGACGCACTAAAAATATCAAATCAACTGTTTTGTTAGATGCATTCGCGTGCGTGCGTCCAATATCTCTTCAAAGATTCGTCGCTATCGGATAAAAGGTAAAGGAGCGCAAATATGGCACAAAAAGAAACTGATACAGGAAATCGGCAGAGGAATCTTCGTGATAACAATTTAAAATAATTAAAAATGTCGTTGCTAGTCCATCTGTCAAGCATGAAAAATACGGCAAAATCCACCTTTGAGTCAAACTATGGGATTCAGCAGAGGACTTTTATAGGCTTTGTGGCCGTGAAGAAAAAGGGAAGATCTCCCGCTGGGCAAGGTGTTCCGGCCGGAGAGCGGCCAACACTCCGTGTGATAGTTCGGAGATGTTAGAGACGGAGTGTATATACTGTTTATGATTCGGAATTTTGATAGCGTGGTTTAGGCTTCGGTGTGTTTCGCTTGCGGCGCAACGACAGCGCCGCCACATCATCAGTGCAGCCTCGTTGCCGACGAATGTGCAAGTGCCAGGAGATTGCCTTGTAGTCTGCGGTGAGGCGAGAAGAAGGCAAGTAATCTGCGAGAGTGCCGTGAAGCAGAGACGATCAGTAAGGCTCAGAGCCGTGCCAAACACTGTATAGCGCAGAGAGTAGCTGGAAGGAACAGGAAGCACTATTATTCCTGTACTGCGATGAACCTTGTGAAGCTAGATGACTTGCAGGATATGAAGACTGCAGTCTATATCTGCTCGGGAGCGAATGGGGTGGGGTATTTTATGACGATGATGAAGCTTGAAGTTTTGGTTGCGTGTTCAGATCACGTCGGGTGGTCACCACTGTGGCCGTGTGAGGAAAAGGGGAGATCTCCCGCCGGGCAAGGTGTTCTGCTCGGGGAGCGGCCAACACTCCATTCGGAGAGTTGGCCGCCGTAGTTTTGCGCCCGAAGCAATTAAAGGGCTACCCTATACGTAGGGAGGCGGAAAATACATTACGCATACCACGATAGCCGGTCTATCGTGGTTATGAGGGGCTCACTGTCCTACCGGGGACCCTAAGTGATACCCTCTAAAAACCGCCTTTGGGGACAGGCAACCGGCTGATTAAGCTCTATTGTGCCTTATCATGAGCGACCCTCTTTTGGGAAAAGAGGGCGCAGGCGGCTAAGAGCCGCTGAGGGAGTGCCTACGAAGGCAAATTAAAAGTTGGTTAATACAATAATTTAGTTTAATTAGAGTTGGCCTGAGCCGCCAGGAGACAGTTCAGGTCATTTGACAGTTTATTAGGCGGGTCCGAGAGAGAGTTTCTCGGCCTGCGGACACGATAGCGAGAGGGCGGTGGGGCTGCATAAGAAGCTGCCTCACGAATTAATTGATTTGGGTGTGACTCTGAAACTTTGAAGAAGTTCTCAGAGAGTTTTTTAAGGAATTGTTGAATTGTTGGGAGCTCTAAGTCCCGATGAAGGTCGGCATTACGGACGTACCAAGGTGCGTTCGCAGCTCGACGGCAGAAGAGGTTCTGAACTATTTAGAGTTCATTTATAATGTTAGGGTTTGCGTGGGCAAAGACGGGGCCCGCATAGGCCATGACTGGTCGTATACAGACCTTGTAAAGGGTACGCTTGTTTCAAAGGGACATTTTACTGTGTCGGCCCAACATACTGTTGAGCCTACTCAGATAAAACCGTGCGTGACGGGTTACTCTTTTGACGTGGGGCCTGAAAGTAAGCACTGTGTCTAGAGTGACACCTAAATATTTGGCGGTCGTATGCCAGGGGACAGGGGTCCCTAGCATACGTATTGGTGGAGTGTTTTAGAGACGGCGTCGTTTATAATCGAAGTGAACGGCGGAGCTCTTCTCCGGGTTCACATCGATGCGCCATTTTTTGAACCAAGCTCCTAGGTCATCAACTGACTTTTGGATCTTGTTCCGTATGAAGGGTAGTGAGACACCTTTGCAGTAGATGGCAGTGTCGTCTGCGAAGAGGGAGAGTTGAACACCTTTCGACGGGATGGGAATGTCGTTGGTGAACAGGATGTACAGCAGAGGAGCAAGTACTGAGCCCTGAGGGACACCAGCCTTGATAGTTCGCTGTGAAGAAGGCGTGCCTTCGTGTCTAAAACGAAAGGTACGATGTTTTAAATAGGAGGCCACGAGACGAACTAGACGATCGGGGAGACCTATTTTATAGAGCTTGTAGATGAGGCCTGTGTGCCAGACTCTATCGAAAGCTTTAGCTATATCGAAAAAAGACCGCGATGGTCTTATGGCGACGAGGATAGAAGCCGCTGAGGAATATTCCACAATGCGGTGAACTTGTTGGGGCCATGAGTGTTTGGCTCGGAAACCGAATTGATGGGGAATGATAAGAGGGTCGCCGTCTGTGGGAAACAGATAGCGCCTCATCCGCGTTTGGATGACTCTTTCGAAGAGCTTGCCCATTGCCTTGAGGAGGCTAATGGGGCGATGGCTGGAGGGGGAGGTTGAGAGGCTTGCCTGGCTTGGGAATTCCAATCACAGTAGCCTCTTTCCACGTAGTGGGGAAATAACTGAGGTTGAAGCAGGCGTTGAAGATAATAGATAAAAAGGTTAACACCTGCTCAGGAAAGTGTTTTAGGGCTTGGTTGGAGATGCCATCCGCGCCCGGAGCCGTTTTGGGCTTAAGTCCCTTGATGAGGGATGAAATCTCATCATTGGACACAGAGATAGGATCGGAGGCCGTAGGGGGTGAGTTCCGGCGGCGGACCTCATCCTCCACTGCCAGGACGTGAGAGGGGTCGACGGGTTGAGAACTAGGAGAGCATTGAGCGGCAATGCTATCTGCAAAGCACTCAGCCTTTTCCTCGTCCTCGAAGGCAACCGTGCCGTCGGGACGGGAGAGAGGGGGGAGTGTGGGTGATAGCGTCTATGCGGAGGGCTCTAGCCATCTGATAGTACGCTGTGTGAGATGGAGAGATATTTTCCATGAGCTTACTCTTTTCGAGGTCTCGAAATTCAGAGAGGCGGAAGCGGAGTTCTCGTTGAAGACGATTGGCCGCGCGCCTATATTCGGGGGTGGGATATTTTGCTGCTCTCCGGAAAGCAGCTTTTTTGGCTTTTAATAGGTTGCTAATATGTAGGGGAAGCCCACTATTGTTAGCAACCGGGACGACCCTTTCGTTCTCCTTAAGGGAGGATTTAATAAGGGTGGAGAGTGAATCGACCGCGGTGTCGATTTTTTCGGGACTACCTAAGTCCGACGGTAGGGAGATGGTAGAGTCCTGTGAGTCCAAAGCTTTAGCTAGGGACTCCTTGAATCCCTTCCAGTTAGTGAAGGTTTTCGTGTGTGTTGGGGGAGGTGGCTGATGGCCAAGAATGAGGGAGACCGGTCGGTGATCTGATCCTAGATCATCTAGTGTCTCGATTGCTCTGAGGTTGAGAGAAACTCCTTGGAGTAACGCAAAATCTAACACATCGGGGGCGTGATCGGTGTTATCGGGAAAGTGAGTAACACCGAGAGGACTATGGACGGTAATATCAAGAGACTGCGTGATATCGAGCAGTATCTTGCCACTAGGGGACGTAGTGCGGCATGTGCAACGGCATTCAGTATGCTTGGAGTTAAAATCTCCAAACATAATGACTGAATTGCCTAAAGATAAAATGGCCTCAAAATCTTTTTGAGGGGATATGTTCCTGAAGGGATGTAACAGGAGGCTGTGAGGATGGACTGATGTCCAGTCATAGCTAGCCTGCATACCGTGGCTTCCATGTTGGTAAGCTGCGGAGTAGAAATGGGCGAGCAATGAAGTGTCTTCTTGTAATAGATGGCCGTTCCGCCGCCTCGGCGGTCGGGTCTTTCGTTACGAAGAAGAGAGAAGTTTTTAATAGAAAGGCCTCTAGTGTCCTTAGCTTTGAGATTAGTTTCCTGTAGTAGGAGGAAATCGACTTCACGATTCCGAAGAAAGAGCTTGAGCTCTGGGAGGTTATTTCGCAAGCCGCGAATATTAAATGGTACAAGCGATAAACCCTTAGGTTTGATACGACCGTGAGATCTTGGTAGGTTAATTTGCTCAGTCATTGAAGTTAAGTTAATTAAGTTAACTTAACTTACAACGCTAACAGAAGGTTATTGTGTTCTGCAAGAACGAGAAGGCGTTCTTGGGGGGACTTCGCCGCGCGCAGTTTGCGTGATACAACGGTTATTTCCCTAACATCGATATTCCTAATAGCGGAATATAGCGTGTTGTAGTCGTCGAGTGTGGGCTCTGCTTCATGTGCGTACGAGGTTGTCCGCGGTGGGTCTGCCTTTTGGGCCCCCAGGGAAAGACTGGAGGCTGCATTGGCTTGGGAAGCCCGGAGGGGGCCGAATTATGCCCTGAGGGGGCCCTAGTGGGACCCTGAGAGGGTCGAGGGAAGCCCCGGATGGGCTGAGAAGGCCCTGACGGGGCCGTTGTTGGAGGGCCGGGAATGAGCGGTCATTCACCGGTGGTGGAGCTTGCCTACTGGGGCAAGGTTGAGGTGCGCGTGGGCAACCCTTGTAGTTAGCCGGGTGTCCTGTCTGGTTGCACAGGACACAAGCGGGCGGGGATTCGGCGTCTTCGGGCCGGGGACACTCTTTTGTGTTATGTGGTTCTAGGCACTTAACGCACCTGGGTGGGGTGGAGCAGTTGGCCGCCGCGTGACCATAAAGTTGGCAGCGGTGGCACTGCGCCGGGAAACCGGGCCTATGTGGGGGCTCTACCTTCACCCTTGACAGGCCACACACCGTGCGTACCTGCCGGAAGATGGCTTTAGCCTCCGGCACGTTCGATAGGATTACTAGGGCAAGGTTGTATCTCTTGCCCGTTCTGTTGTGCATTTTGTGCACTGCTTCAACGGGAAAACCTTGGGACTTAAGGTCCTCAAGGATTTCCTCGTTTGAGAACTCAAATGGGACGCCTCGTATGACGGCCCTGACTTTACGCTCTTCCGGGAGAGCGTATGTGTGGTAGGAGATTCGTTTGGCTGTGAATAGCCGGGTGATCTGACGGAAGTCCTCGATCGAGACAGGGATGATTTTGATCGCCTCCCCGAGGTTGATGGCATGATCATACTTGATACCTGCGTCGTAGCAGGTTTTGGATAATTGGGTGAATTTTGCCTTGTCTCTTAGGAAGACAGGGGGCGGGACTTGCTTCTTAGCAAGGACTGGAGCACTACGAGAGGCTGGTTTGGGCGGTTTGGGGATGTCTAGTGACATCAGTGGGACGGTGGCAGCGTTGAGGGCTGCGGAGGTTGTGGGAGCCGCAGGGGCCGCTGAAATAGGGGGGGGGGGTGCGTTCTAACGCGGCGCGCTTACCGTTGCGCTTGGAGGAATGAAATGACAAGTGAAAATGAAAAATGAAAGTGAAAGCGGAAGTCAGTCAGACCTCCCTGCCCGAAGACACTGACTCACCGGCAGCCTCGACGCTGTTCCGCGTGAGCAGGACAGCAGAGGCGCGTGAGAGCGAGACAGCACTACCGTACTGTACGGGAGCGCGGACCACCTGGAGGCGACCGTCCGAGAACGATGCCGCCGGCGGACTGAGCACTGCGTCGGCACTGTACAACGCGAGCGGGACAGCGGGGGCGCAAGAGCGGGAGAGCACTACCGTACAGGAACGAAAGCGCGGACTACCTGGATGCTACCGCTCGGAAGCGATGCCACAGGCGGAATGATGAGGAGAGAAGTTCGGAGATGTTCTATATATACTGTTTACGATTCGGAATTTTGATAGCGTCGCCACAGCTTTAATGGATATAACAAGATTAAATTTTAAGTAAGAACAACTGAATGGACCTTCTCAATATAATGTTCATATTAAACACAAATATTAAATCATAAGTTAAGCCCATGTTTATCAGAATTACCATAAGTAAGGTCGATATCATTTTGACAATATAATTCACTATCGGTTTGACATCTGCGCTCAAGGTTTTTGTTTCTGATTCCGAAAGGGACATGTTGGTCTGGGATTAGTAGGTCCTATGATTATGTGGTTATGCTCAACAAAGTAGAATGTGCCAACAGTGTTTCTGGGCTTGTAGGGTTAGTGATTGTGTAGGCGATGGGCTAGCCACCTATAACTGTTTTTTGAACTCTACCTTCCCTCTCGGGTGTTATAGGTTTGACGTTACAATATACGTATGTTATTCCTAACCGTTCTTAACTGACTCGTTGGTTGCTAGACCGTAAACGCTGTTAATACTGTTATTGCGTGAAGCGACAGACTCCAACTGACTACCTAATGGTAGTGTATGGTTGTTTGTGTAGTTTGAATTCGCCGTTCGACTACTTTACTGAACCTCTCCTAACAACAATTTTAAGCTTACTAGGAGTAGTTTAAGGAATATTTGTAGTGTTTATAGCATCGCTAGTACTTATTAAATTAAAAAAAAAATAATGAGGAGGTTTGAATCCCGGACTGAAAATAATTTCTTATTGAGTTTCTCTGTTAAGATATTCTAAGAAGCCACCCGGAGCTAGGAAGTTTTAGCAGTTTTTCATCCCCGTGCCTCGCACCCAAAAGCACGTAAAGTCATTATGCCTGCGCCTGAACTTTCTCCGGTCGTACCGGATGGCCATCCTATAGGACTATTAGAGTGAGGGAATAGAGAGTAAACCTATGTTTGCGTTTACACTCGGGTACTATAATCCTGTCCTGCACAGATTATAACTTCCGTTAAGACTGGACGCCATGATTTAAATTCAGTCTAAAGGATATAAATATTAACAAGAATTGTATAGTATAGTAACTCAGTTTAATTAATTATAAATGATATTATTAAATAAGTATATTATTTGTGTAATACGTGAGAATTCCCTTACAGAAATATTACTTTTACTATAGCAAATTCAACACTATAAAAATACAATACATTTAAACACAATCAACGAACATTTGATTATTCTTCACACCAAGAGATAGAACACGTAAGAAAGATCGTATAAGTAGGCTTTACTGGGACAATTTGCTATTTTTCTGAAATATATACGAGCCGTGGTAGCTCAGTGGTTAACGCTCGCTGTAAATATAACAGAACGCGAGTAACCCGGGTTCGATCCCCGCCGGCACCAATGAAATTGTTAATTGCAATTTTAAGTGTTGATTTACCACGTGCTCGGCGGTGAAGGAAAACATCGTGAGGAAACCTGCATGTCTGAGGAATAAGAAAAAAAATATTTCAAAGACATGTCAAGTTCGTCAACACGCATTTGGGCAGCGCGGCGGACACTTCCTTGCCCTAAACCCTCTCAGAAATGAGGGGGAGGCCTGAGCCCAGCAGTGGGACGTATATAGGCTGTAACTTTACTTTACTTTACTTTACTGAAATATATCACAATATAATGCAACTTTCAAATACAACTTTCATATTAAAACAGATTAGGATAAGTTCGTTTGCGCGTATTGTTGTTTAGCAACATAATGTGGGGTTATACATATTAAGGATAACTACAATTTAGTCTGAAAATTATGCATAAACAAAATTTATTTTTACCTGGAAATCTAGTTTATGGTTCCTGTTTTGCTAGTCTAGGTTTTAAGGAGGAGCCACCATAGTTCAAAATTAGCAAGTTATTGTTTTTGAAAAGGTTGAAGTAGAAATGTGCCTGCCAAGTTGTTGACTAATCACGCAATTTGTTATTTTCTTAGTTCATCATACGTACAGCAAAGGAGTGGATTAAGTTGCCAGCATCTGTCTTTCCATCCAATTACAGTCTAGGTCAGTCAGTACGCTTCACATCTTAGACGATGTAGATCACTTTTCATCGGGTGGGAATTGTAGGGCTTAGAATAATAAAAAAATTAAAACTTTACGCATTATTTATTAATGGCTATGACGTCCTTACACACTACACTCTTGAGATGTACATAAATGGTAAATAAAGTTATGGCTTTCGCCTTCAGTTTAGGATTATGTTTAAACTTCTTAGTTCTATTACGTGTACTTTAGTAATGTGAACAAAACATAATATCTTCTCATCTGATTGCTACCTGGCTTAAAACCTTGGTGGCATTATAGGTTTGAGTTAAGCAAGTAGTTTTCTAATATTTCTATACTATCCACACAAATCAATGCAATCTCAAATAAGCCATCTACAATAGGTTTGTAATGATCCGGGGTAATAATTCCAGCCCATAATTAATATCGTGATTTATGTGTTATTGAACTAATTTATTACTTCGGAATTAAGTATAAAATTGCCAATTTGTGGAGTTTTAAACTTAAGTTACATTTTATCTGTTAATTTTTATATTATGTTAAATAAACAAAAGTATAAAAATTACTTTCATATTTCTTAGCAACAATTTTTCTCTCTTCTATTCTTTATTGCACTCAAACAAAAAAAAATGGTTCAAAGGCGAACTTAATGCCAAAATGACATTCTCTGCCATCTAGCCTTTGGTAGTGTGGTGAGAGCTATAGGTAGAGTCGCGAGACAAAAAACCAACTAATTTACACATACTCAAAACGTATAATATAATATGAACATGCTAGTTTACACATATATACATACATATTTACGTCTATATATATATATATATATATATATATATATATATATATATATATATATATATATACATATTTAAATAAGAAAATATACATATATTTAAATAAAAAATACATACTACAGCAATAAAATTAATCAATTAATTCTAAACAATGTGCCTGAACCTACTACGTTCAAATTTCAGATATAACTACTGTCGTATATGTGGGACAGTGAAAATATTAAAATATTTCGGATTACCCACTTAGCCTAACAACATTTACTTTTGTGATTTGTTATGATGAACGTATATGCTTTTAAAAAAAATAAATATAATCCAGTTATTTCACTAGTTTTTTATAAGAATTCAGCAAAAAATATGTAATATAAGTGAGTTGCAGACACTTTGCAAGGTAGTTATATATTTCTGTGTTGACATGTGGTTGAAAACTTAAATTTTAGTATTAACAAAGTATTATGGCCATATTAAATTATTTTGGAAAACATTACTGATGACAAAGAAGATTATAGAGAAAGAGTGATATGCGTTCTACCCCTTCCTGTTGATCCCAATAGCCCTACTGATGAAGATTCAGGGTAAGAAAATATTATGACACTGAACAAATTGCCACGAAATATACGACTTCAACCTGCAGAAGTATCAATACAAGGATAAGTTAAGTGAGTGATACAAAAGAAGAACCTTCTGATTCTATAGATCGAATAAAACGCAAGCAAACCTACGCATGGAGAAAACAGGACTTGGAAAAAATCCAGTGAATTGGCCTGAAGTCCAAGGAGCTTTCCAAGATAAGCACCCAATTGAGGGATTTGAAAACTTCATAGATGAAGATGTTATTTCCTTGTTGGTGTCAGAAAGTAACAAATGCGCCACCAAAAGTATTTTCCTGGAGACACAACCGCTGAGGATATTCAAATTCAAATTTAAATTGTTTACTACGTGTTACCATGCATGTTACTCGTACAATAAAAATATAAGATGGTACAATTTTGATAGGTATATATAGTTACATATTATTTTGATATCAATTGCATACCTGTATAATGTTAAGTGGAAGAGCGGAGTCACCTAACATAATCATCTCCTTGCTTAAAAGGTAATTTCCAAATCACGTATGTGAAAATATTGTGTAATTGAAATAATTTGTTTTTAAATATATATGACGCCCTGTACAGGCATAGCCACACTAGAGGGCTAACTATTTACGTACTATCTAATTTCAAAACATAAATTATAATATATCATATCATCTACATTGAATATTATTTTATATAAATTAATTTGATTTGAAATACAAAGTAGACGAAATATTCTCACTTTGTCGTTATTTATCGTCAGAAATTCGTTTAAAGTATAATAACATTTATTAATAAGGAATTTTTTTAATTGTTTATTAAATTGCACAGGATTTTCTAGTATTTTTATAGAATTGGGTAAATGGTTATAAATCTTTATTGACATAACGTGGGAGCTAGTCGAAACTAATTTTAATTTGGAGAAGGGTATCTTAAGCTTAAATCAATTTCTCTTATTTCTTTCTTCTTCTTTTTTTGTAATAGTTGAGTAGAGATTTAGGTGTTCCCTAACAAAGGGGGACGCCCATTTTCGGCCATGGAACGCCCAACAATGTGCATTTGTTAAAAAATTATATCTTTATTTATGGTTATTAATCGCGGTATTCATTTATCCTCAAACAATGGGAATATTTTTGCACAAATTAAAAGTACCGGAAACATAATAATAAAAATTAGGTAAATCATTATGTCATTAGTTTGTGAATAAAAAAAAAGTGTTGCCAATCACAAAACACATTTAAAAAAATCGATTCTCTTTTTCGATCGATTATTTACGGTGTCATCATTACAGTGCTAATATAATTTTTAAATAATTATGATGTTACGATAATTAAACAACGAATTACTAGCTGATTTCCAATGAATTTTTTAGAGAATAACAAATGCTACGGCACAATTTAGCTGTTAAACTTAACCGATCTTCTTTGAAAACAGATAAGAACTGTTATTCTTATCTGTTTATAACAATACATTTAAAATAGAATCATGTTATGATAACGAAACATGTTAATTTCCAGCTGATTTACCATGAATCCTTTAACCTTTTGAGCGCCAAAGTCGCCTATACTTGACCAACACCTGCGGGCCCTGAGCGCCAACGACGTCTATAGTTGACAAAAAAACCCGGCTCCGAAAAATATGAAATATAGATATTGGAAAATTATTACAGGTATTTTAATTCTACACTCCTCAAAATAGGAATAACCCAGCAACATGTGAGTATAAAAAACAAGTCTTCTAGAGCCACAAGTACTAAGAAACATTGAACTAATAAAAATGGATTTTTTATCTAAGCAAATACTATGTCCATCACGCCAAAGTCGTCTATGGTTGACCGCTAGTGTTAAACGCGGGAGGCATATATTTCTTGAAAACTATCCAAAATTCAGCTCAATGGTGTTTTTTTTCTATTATTATTGATATTTGAATAAAATTAAAGGTTAGAAACATAAAACTATAATTAGCTACATGAATAAAAAAATGTTATCAGATTATCTTCGCATAATAAATCTAATATCTCAACTCTAGCGCATCTTTAGCGCGTCATCGAAAATCAGTTCACTGGGCATCGTGATCAAGGATAGACGACACCCTGATGACGTCATAAGTGATTACCGAGAAAAGTAGAGCAATGCAACATGAACGATTCCTCAGAACTCATTCGGATTTTTGGAAAGCGTCGATGATGATGAATTTTGATTTTTGATTGATGAATTGTGATGAAATGTTTATTTATTCCATGACCAAGATTTTAGTATTATAAGGCTGATTTACCTAGTGCGAATAATTATATACAATTGTTGATTAATGAATAATTATGTACCTTTTTTAATAATAATACAAAATTACAATTAATGTTTTTTACTTAAGGTGTGAAGAGCAATTTTTCATTTTGTGTTGTGCCATTTTCTTTCTCAGTCTCAAAATCATCTAGCAGCATCAGCATCATATCAAATCCCCATTGTCATAAGAGTGTAAGACTTTTCTTCTGTACTTCACTTGGTCTACGCCTTCCCCGACACATAAAATATTATGAATCGATGTCTGTATATTTCGGTTAGATCGATTTTGAAATCGATACACAACATTCTAAGAATGTTTCAAAAGGGAAGGTCAGCTACGCCGTTGTCGTCCAGTCGCGACAATGTCGTCATTAGGATGGAGAGTAGTGCTAATGTTTACTACTATTTTATTGTTATTGTTTGTTTTTTATTTATGTTTATATGTACAAAGTACATATATAAAAAGAGTGGAAGACGGCACAAGATTAAATAAAACATACAGTTTATTAAGAGTCATTTATAGCATAAAAAACCAACAAAAACAAGTTATTTTACGTTATCGATATATCAACTCTTGGCAACACTATTTTGTTTTAGCGCTTTGGCGTACAGGACACGGTAATGCGTTTTTAGCGTGGCGCTCAAAAGGTTAAAGCTAAACAAAACGCTACTGCACAATTTAACTGTTCTTAAAAATACATTTCAAATAGCATTTAAATAAATAAAGGAAAATATATTTTAAAAAGTGTGCAGAAATTAAAGCACCTCAAAGATTGTTTTTTTAACGATATTATTAATCGAATAAAAATCGATATCTTTTCATCTATTTTATGTCACTTAAGTGGCAACATCGAGTCTGACAGCTAGGCCCTGTCATGGAATGAAATCACAATTCAGTTCATATTTCACAACTATATCCATACCTATATAAATAGTCACATGTAGAATTCATTTGCGTGTTCGTTTTTATTTTTGTGAATTTGTTATCGAAGTAACGAACTAGCCTTCAAATACGACATCCAACTAGCGAACAGGAAAATTCACCAATTAACAGTCATGGACATGTATGTATCAGCTGTGGCAAGTCACTTTTGAGAATAAGATCACCACATTGTTTGGGTCTGATTCTCCACGTGAGGAACTCATAAGGAATGAAATTGCCCATCAAATTGCACCACGTGAGGTACCTATTCAACATTTTTTAATTTATTTAATTTATTGTGTGGGCTCATATCTGATAGTGATACATGTTTTTACTCTGATTACATCCACACAAACTATATCTGACAAACATACAAGCTTATTTATAACATGGCGATAAGATTAGCTTGTCACCACCAGATAGACTGCTACCGTTTTTACCAACTACCAAGTAATGAGACAATTGATTTTTCATTGTTTTTGGACTACTGGTAGTTTTTTAAGTGCTTAATTATTAAATAATATAGGCCATTAAGTCTGCTTTTGTGCAGTAACAATTAACTTGATAAATATTTTATATGTATTTGAGTTTAAAGGAAACAAATCTATTTTATTTTTATTTAGTTCACTTTTTCACTTTTTTATTTAATATTATTTCAGTTGCCATCGTTATCTCGTGTGTGTCATAATTGTTGGCGAAGGTTTGATAGAGCAGCATCACATTCAACTGCAGAACGGGAACCATCTGAATCATCTAGTTCATCCTCGTTGCAATCTGAAGTCGGTAATGTATTGCACCCATATTCAAACATTCTAATTTCAATAGAGAATGAAGCTGGGTATTTCCACCTGCTTGGGACACTGTAATTAATAAAATTAAAACTAAACCCAAGCATACCACGCAAGACTTCAAGACAGTAAGTTCATTCTGCGTAGATCGGACTATAAATAGTTATTAAAAAACTGAAGTTACTCCAAGTTAACACTGATTTCGGTACACCAGTCACCTCAATCCCCCATGACCATGTGTGCTGGAAAGCACCCGAAAGTCGGGAATTAAAAATCGAAGAAATTAAATGCGATAACATCGTTAAAATTAGTTGTTAAAAAACTGTATTTGTGAAAATAAAAACTTTTATATCTTAAAATTCCCGACTTTTTTTAAACCAATTTCTTAACCATTTCATTCCTTTAATTGTATATTATCATATCTATATGCTTTTATATGTGGGCACCCATGGCCGAAATGTCTATGAAGAGTGGGCATTCCTATTTACAAGACTCGAGGATGTAGTTAGAAGTAAGAGTTAAAATTTTATGTTAAATTAAGTGGGCTTACATGATTACATTTTGTCTAAATTTATTGATATTCGTAGATACTTCTTTTGTAATATAAATAATATGTTTACATTGCAAGAGTTTCCCCACAAGATGATGTCATGGGAGAGTACGAAATGAGTGTGTGCATAGTCAGCCGCAAGGGCAGTCTTAAAATCTATCACACGTTTAAGGTGTTGCAGAGCATAAATAAATAGGGTTTTTGCAACATTTTGTATGTGCTGTTTCCAACTCAAATATGTGTCCGGGTCTATTCCTAACAAAGTACCAGACTTAACAGTTTCTAGTTTTATGTATTTATAGTTATTAGATATTTGTGAAGCAGTTTTTGTAGGGTTTCAATTTAATAATTTAAGTTTTATTAAAGTAGAGATGTAAAGTATGTAATTGTAGCCAGTTAGTAATTTTATCTAATATATAGTTCAAATTAAGAGTACCCTTAAGCGACGAGCATGTATGTCCAAATGGGAGTCTGTAGTCTCTGTCTACCACTCTGGGTGACGGGCGTGATGTTTATGCATGTATGTAGTTCAATTTTGTAGTAAAATCTGTGAGTTTAGTGCAAGAGATTAAGAAGGAGATGTCATCGGCAAAAAGCACACATATATCGTCCAGTATGTTTGGGAGATCATTTATGTAAACAGGAACAAAATACATTCCAAAACGCTACCTTACGGTATGAAGCCAGTATTGACCGTTGCATCCGATCTGACATGAGTAATCCTGCCAGTCTCGAAGTCGAAATTTTCGATTTCGACATATTGGAAACGGTTATCAAGATATGATTTGAACCAATCGTGAGCTATTCCCCTAATTCCTATTTGATATAGTTTATCCAATTGTTACTGGGATAGCGTTCGTTGAGGGTGACGCGTAGGGCTTCTTTCACGGAGCGAACCATTCGCTCCCCAGGCGCCGCCCATGAACGATGCTGATGGTGGTATGTACTTCCACACAATTTGTCGACATGTGGTTTCGTTCTCGAGGGCTGCGAGTGCTGCTTCGGCCAGCTCCTTGTCGGCTGCCTTAAAACACGTAGCGTTGTCACTCCAGATTTCTTTTGGGCATCCTCTTCTGCTCATGAAACGGCTAAGCGCTGACACAGCTTAGTCGGCGCTTAACGAGTGGGCCACCTCTATATATATTGCTCGTGACGTCATGCAGGTAAATAACGCGCCATAGCGTTTTTCACGATGTCGTCCCACTGTGACTTCTATTGGCCCGAAGTAGTCCAGTCCGGTGTATGTAAACGGACGTGCGTGATGAGCGAGACGCGCGGACGGCAAGTTTCCTGTAGACGGTGATGCAGGCTTGGCTTTTCTTAGACGGCACGGTAGACAGCCTTTGATGACAGTTTTTACTACTGGACGTATTTTTCTTATGTACAATCTCTGTCTTAATTCGTTCACGACTGTTTCCACGCCTCCGTGATGCAACCTCTCGTGTACGTGTGCTATGTACAGACGAGTGTATGCGTGCTTCCCGTCTAGTATGGGAGGGTCGTACGTGTCCTCCTCTACCTCTGATGCTGCTTTTATTCGACATCTGAGGCGTAGGGTCCCCTCTTCGTCGATATATGTGCTCAGGTGGCCTAGTTTGTCGTCGCCTCCTGGAACACTTCTGTTGGCGATCCTCTTGAGCTCCTTCATGAAGCTTTCCCGCTGACTGGCTTGCACCCACAGTTGTTCGGCTCTTATATGATAAGCGGCTGGTATTCCTATAAGCGATGAGACAGTAGGTGTTGCCCTTTTCTCCTTGGTGGGGTTGTTGCGTCGGTTTGTTCTTTGCCAGCCGGGGTCGCTATCTTGTCTTGCTTTATTGCGTTTGCGCCCAGCCTTCACCACGTGCTTGTTTGGTCTGCACATGTCGATGAATAGGAGGACTCTCGCTGTCGCCCTTGTGAGGCGAATCCATTTTGAAAATCTTTCTATTTGTGGCAGATGTGTTGTTGGCGAGTCTTCATTTTTAACTGTGATGTTACATATTTCTCGTTCTTCTCCGGTGTCGTATTGTGTCGTTTACTCTTCCTGCGGCCATTCGGCCGGTGGGCGTTGTAGAAACGGAGGCCCTCGGAACCACCGGTGCAACTCGTCGAACCTTTCTGGCGTGGTTCGGGTCGCGTCGTCTGCCACGTTTTCTTTAGACGGTAGCCAACGCCATTCGTTCTTTTTGGTCGTATCTTCTATCTCCGCCAGGCGATGAGCGACGAAAGCTTTGTACGCGCGGGGCTCCGACCTTATCCACACTAGTGCAGTGCGAGAGGCGCACCAGTACGACTTGCCCGCTATATCGTCATCGTGCTCACTGATCACGGTCTGCGCAAGACGAGCTCCCAGTAGTGCTGCTTATAACTCGAGCCGTGGTATGGAGACTGGTTTCAGTGGTGTCACGCGGCTCTTGGCGGCGGCCAATGATATGTTAACGCTGCCGTCTGCTCGTTCCGTTCTCCAATACACGGCGGCTGCGTAGGCCTCCTCCCTTGCGTCGACGAATGTGTGTAGTTGCCGCGTTGACACTGGGTTGTAATCGTAGCATCGCGGTATTCTCAGTTGTTCTAGAGCGTGAAGTGAAGTAATCCAGTCTTCCCATTTTTCTTTTAACTCTATTGGCAGAGGGTCGTCCCATCCCGCCTTGTAACGCCATGTGTCTTGGAATATTCTCTTCGCTGGGATAGTCACTGGTGATATTAACCCCAGTGGGTCAAATAGCAGCGTTGTTTCTCTTTTACGTCGATCGGCATCTTCATAGTGTTTGTATTAAATCCAATATGATCGCTTTGTACATGCCAGAGCAGGCCGAGCGTCTTCTCAGTTTCTTTTCCGCCCAGGCGCACGGTCGCGTCGTTTTGTTTATGCTCTGTCGTTATCTCTTCTATTGTTTTTTCTTCGTTCGATGTCCACCCGCTGAGTACGAATCCCGCTTGTTTGTGGACGTGATCGACCGCTTTTACAGTTTGCTGAGCTTCCGTGATAGAGTGGAAGCTCTGCAAGTAGTCGTCCATATAGTGATTTCTTTTTATGGCGACCGCAGCTTCGGGGTATGCCTCTGAATGTTCTTCGGCATTTTTATTTTTGATGTATAATGCTGTGCATGGTGATGATGTCGCTCCAAAGATGATCGATGTCATCCTATATTTCTCCGGTTGGCCCTCCCGCCGTTTGCCTCTCCACAAGAAACGTAAAACGTCTCTATCTTCTTTGCGCACTTTGATCTGCATAAACATTTCTTTTATGTCGGCGCTCACTGCATACGGATACTGTCGGAACCTCATGATTACTCCGGGCAATGATTGTAATAAGTCCGGCCCCGAGTGAAGCATATCGTTGAGACATATTCCTGCTGTCTTCGCGGCGGCGTCGTGTACCAATCTCGGCGGCTTGTTAGGTTTCGCAGGGTTGATGACTGGGAAGTGTGGCAGATACCGTGTCTTTCCTTGTGGCGGTGGCATGGGTGCGCGCTCTGCGTAACCCGAGTTGAAGAGGTTCTGTATGCGTTCTTCGTATTGTAGCTTGAGATTGCTGTCTCGGTCGAGCCTCTTCTCTAAAGTGTGCAGACGTCTTTCCGCGTCTTTGTAATTATTTGGTATTTGGAAATCCTTTTCTTTCCACAGCAACCCTGTCTCGAATCTGCCGTCCGCCGACCTCCTGCTGGTCTCCCTCAATATTTGCATAGCTCGCTGCTCGGGATCTTCTTTAGGTCTTCTTGGCTCTATGCACAGTGATTCTAATTTGAAATAATTCTTTATTTCTTCTTCTATTGGCTGTGCCTCTTCCCTTTGATGTAGTCTGCCGCAGAAGGTGACCGTCGATGTCAATGAGCTATGACAGCCATGTATAACCCAGCCCAGGTTGGTGTATGAGGCGACTGGTTGATCTCGACGACCGCGCGCAGTTTTCTAGACACTATGAGGTGCCAGTTATCTTGCCCGATTAGTATTTTCGGTGAGGCGCGTTCGTAGGTGATATCCTCTTTGATATCTAGCAGATGTTGGCAATTCTTCAAGTAATTTTCATTCACGGATTCTGGCGCGAAGTCCAACCGCTCTACCGTACGCGCTGCTTCTATGTTGTGTTCCTCTTGCGCGTGCTTTCCTCTTATTTTAAGGCTGACGATCTTGCTCTTCTCATGCTTCACCTCCGAGCCAACCCCTTGTATCCATATTGCGTGGGCTGGGCCGTCGGCGCCGATGACGTCAGCGATCGACTAAGGTGACCGTGCTTCCTTCATCCAATAATGCGTATGTTTCGACGCAGCTTAGCGGCCCCTTTATTGTTACGGGCGCAATCTTTAAGTAGGCGCGGCGGTGTTTGTATGGTTGAGTCGTTGTGATGACCTCCCTTGCCGATGTTGCAGTTTCCATAGCGGGTTCTTTTTCAGTTTCTGCTTTTCTGTCGTGATGCAGCAATTTATGGTGTTTCATCATGCATCCGCCTTTTCCGCACGGTGGAACTTTACACAGCAATCGGCGATTTTTGCCTCGCAGACAGCGATAGCAGATATTATACTTTTTCGCTACTGTCATTTGTGGACAGAGCAGCGTATGACTTGCAATCGGGCAGTTTGTGTTCTTGTTTGCATTGAGGGCAGCGTTCTTCATATTGTTTCTTGCTTGTGGTGAAGGCGCGTTCTATTTTTCTCGGCCTTCGCTCTCTCGGTTCGTTGTCCTCCGTGATGAATTCCGGCAAGGCATACGCGCTGCATTTATCCGCTTCTTCGTTTAAGAAGATTGATATTTTCTTAAGCTCTGGGATATCTTCTTTCTTCCTGGCTGCATAGTCGTACCATTTGCTTTTCAATATGGGCGTGAGTTTGTCTGTGATAACTCGCGTCATCTCCGGACTATGCAGATAGTGTGCTCTCTTGAGTGCTTCCACGGTGCCCACCACGTTTGCTATGCGATTGGCGAATATGCATAACTCCCTGGGATTGTCCGTAACTTTGTTCAGCAGCTTCAGCTTCTCTATTTCTAAGTGAATTAATGCTTCTGGTCGTCCGAATCTCCTTTCCAAAGCTTCTATTATTATTCTGGGGTCTGATTGGCTTATAAGTAGGCAGCTTGCGGCCTCTTTTGCTATCCCTTTTAAGCTTCGGCGTATTCTTGCTATGTTTTCGTTCATCGTGAAGTACTTTAAAGATTCTTCGTACGTTGTTTTGAAGCTGAGCCATTCTTTGCTGCTACCATTGAATGTGGGCAGCTCTTGTAAATATTTCGGCGGCTCCCTTGTGCTTCGTACTGCTTGTGATAGAGCAGCGGCTAAGGTAGCGACGTCGATTTGTTGCTGCGCCTGTCCATAGTCTTCTTTCTGCGGCGCGGTATGTTGTGGAACGTATTGCGGTGCATACTGTTGAAGTACGGGTGGTGCGATCTGCGGTGCTGGTTGCGACGCGAAGTACGACGTGGGTTGCGGCGCGGGCTGCGGCGCGGGTTGTGTTGCAGACTGTGGAGCGGGTTGCGATGCGAAGTGCGACGTGGGTTGTGGTGCAGGTTGCGGCGCGGAGTACGACGTGGGTTGTGATGTAGGTTTTTCTTGCAACCATGTACTAATGCGCACTGATGCTAAGTCATCTTCTATTTCTTCCTCTTCGTACTCGGTTGATCCGGCTTCTGCTTGTAGTCGCTGTACGTGTATTTCTTGCAGTTCCGTTCTTGCTTGCAATCGGGCCTGCTCGAGCTTGAGTTCGGCTAACCGCTCTTTCGCCTCTAACTCCGCGAGGAGTCTCTTGCGTGAGACTACGGAGCGGCGTGACCTAGTCTCGCCCGGCTTTAATGTGCGCTGCGATCTTTGATCACTCTCTTGCTGGGTTTCTTCCGTTGCAGTCGTTTTATCGGTCGCAGAGGTAGTGGTTGTATCGCTGCCCGTTGTGGTTTCGCTAGTGGTGTTTGATGAGCCACTAGCGGCTGAGTCGCCCCCGGGGTCTCTTCCGTGGCCCCCTGGGTTGTCTGTTCATCCTTACGACGCTTCTATGATTCTCCGCTGTTACTACGCGTAATCACCATTTTTCTTCAAAATAATATTTTTTCGTTCTTGCGGTTTGCTTCTTAATTCGGCTCTTCGAAGGACCATTAATGTTACGGATCGCCGTAACGCCGTTCGAAAAATGAATAAAACGCGTTGTTCTTGCTTATATAGGAGGCAAGCGGCGGTGAGGAGGAACTTGCACTTTTTTCTTCTTGTAGTGCCTTTTCAGTGGCTGGAGAGCGACGACGGACCCTACCGGCCGGTCCGTCTTTTATATGATTCGGCCACTGCTGGCCAGCGGACCCTTGCCTCACCCCCCGCGCCTTTCTTTATTTCTTTAAAATTTTTATTTATTAACAAACATATTTAATTATATAATATTTTTACATCTAATTCTTATACTATTATGTACACAATAATTATCTTATACTCTAAAAAGGTTTTAAACCTTGTAATTTACAATTTTTAAGCTGAGAACTCTGCCCCGCACTTCAGCACTATAAATATAAGACGTCGTGACGCCCTATGCGTGATCTAAGGATCTCCTAGGTGTGCGTTACTTGCTGTATACAGTGGCTGCAAATAACCGCCGGTTCGACAAACTCCGCCGATCGTTGAGTCCTGTGATTCCGTGAGGCGTCGAGGTCACCGGCCCCTAGGTGATTCTTGGCACTTTATGCGCTCCGTGCATCCTGTGCCTAGTCGCGTATTAAAGTGCCACCGTCGCACTTCCCCCAACCCTTTTGTTGTAAAAGGGGTAGGCAGTGCCCACAGTGTAGAAAGTCTCTTTAATAATATCACCACCATCCGCGTCGCGCATCAATATCTGCTGTCGATCGGTTGGAAGATAGATAGGGCCTTAGTTAGATTACCGCTGACGCTGACTGTTAGGTTAGGAAATGTCAGGGAACGATAAGGGGGAACCTCCTCCGAGATCGAGGAAACCACCGGACCGGCCAGGCGTACTGGATAGACCCATCGCCTACCGCGATATTTTCAACCCGGAGAGGATGAGAGTAGTCTCATCCTACTCACAAATACCTACCCGGAAACCTTCGTCGCCGGGTAAGGAGGCCGCACCTAGGGTTGCACACTCTCCCGTCGTACCTGAGTGTACGACGGGGCGTGAACCGCTGCCCTCACGGCAACAGCGGCCCAAGAAGACGCCACGAAGGCACACGCCACCGGAGACCGAAGCCTCCTTCTATGAAAAGAGGCAGTGCATTGGTAACTCATCCGACTCGCCAACATCATCAGAGGATGAAGAGCCCCAAGCAACGACTAGGAAGAAGGTCCATACCTCACCTCCTAAGTCGCCATCACCACCACCCATCTCACCGGACCGACGCAGTCACGACTCGATTCAATTCGAGCAAGGAGGTGAGGAGTCCTACAGCTGGGGCTCGACAACATATGCAACCCTAGCTGCATCAGCTGGAAAGTCATCCCCGGTACAAATTACCAACCCGTCCGGGTTAGCTCATGATGATGGGCAGCGGCCATCAACGAGCTATGCCCACATGGCAGCAGCCCCGGCAGTACCACGACCGCAATCGGCGGAGCAACCTCAGGAAACTGTGAAGGAAAAGGAGAAGAGATATCCGCCGATTGTTGCAGAATGCCTCCCGGACTGGACCAGGCATTTTAAGGTCCTTAATGAGAAGTTGGGCCATACACCTAATGCCCGTCCGTTCGGGAAAGGAGTTAGGTTTACTCCACAGAGCCCGGATGAGTTCCGTACCATACAGAGGTACATGGTAGAACTCTCCGAAAAGGATAAAACAATGTCGTGGTATTGTTACACACCGGCAGAGGAGAAGCCCACCAAAGTGGGCATCCGTGGCCTGCCTGTGGGCACCGACGTAAAAATGATCGAGGAGGCTATTCGGGCAAAAGGCTTCCCCATCAATTATGTGAAGGCCATACCACCACGTAGGGGCAGACCGGGCTGCCTCTACTACGCACAGCTGGAGCATCTGAGCCTGGAACGGCTACAGCAACTTTACCAACTTTTTAAGCTGAGAACCCTGCCCCGCACCTCAGCACTATAAATATAAGCTCCTCTCTATGAGAGCTCCTCTATATGAGAGGAGTCATCATCGAAGCCTGGCAGAGGAAGACCGGACCGGCACAATGCCACCGTTGCCAGGCTTTCGGACATGCCTCCGCTAATTGTTTCAGGCCAGTGAAATGCGTTCGCTGTGCCGGGGAACATATTGCCAGCCTTTGCCCAAGGGGTAGAGAGGAGGAGCCAAAGTGCGCTAATTGCGCCAAGAACCATACGGCCAACGATCGCCGCTGCCCGGTACTGAGGAGGATAGCCAGGAAGAAGGGGATCGTCTTACCTGGGCTACAGCCGGAGAACCCAAAGAGGATCCCCCAAAGTCGCCCAAAGGCCGTCACTATACAGGAGGATGGGTGGGCCACCATCACCAGAGGGAAGGGTAGGCAACCAGCCCCCCCACCACCCCCCTCCCGTAGTACCATCAGAAACGGTTGGTCCCACAGATCAAAGGGTAACCACCGGGGCGACTCTCCGACCTCCTGCCAACGATGCCACCGAGAGGCAACCCTCCAGGAGGAAGAGGGGGAGGAACAGGAGTAGGAGAACGGAGCAGCCTCCTCCTCAGGCTGTGACCACCTCTACCCCTATGCCTACAGGACCAATAGCCTCCCAGGCGCACCTACGGCAGGTAGAGCACCTGAAAGGGCCCTGCCAGAAAGCAGCAGAGCTCGCTCTACACACAGAGCGCGCTCAATGCAAAGGAAGACAACTATTAATGCCCCGAGACCAGTGCCTTCACAGAGTAGTTCAGATCGCAGACCACCAGCGTCCGGCTTCGAGACGGCTGATGCCATCCATAGATTGGTAGGCATAGCCATCGAAGTCGGTACACAAGTCCTGGCCGACATAAGGGCCGGGACTGACCCCGTTACCGCCGTCATGAAGGCGCTGGCATCCTTACTGGCAAGGCACTATGGAGGATAGCAACCTGCGCCTGCTATATTGGAACCCGGACGGGATTCGTCAAAGGATCCATGAACTCCGCACTCTCACCCAGCAACAGGACATCCAGGTGATCTTGCTGGGTGAAACAAAATTAAGACCTACAACGCATCTTAAGCTGCCCAATTACCATATATACAGGAGGGACGAGGTCGATCCTCAAGGGGTCGCTTACAGAGGGACAGCGATCCTGGTGAGGAGAGACATCGTCCACCAGGAGCTGGAACTGCCAGACTTCCAGACGATGCGTTCAATCGGCATAAAAATGGAGGCGGCGGGCGAGGAACTTAGCATCTTTGCAGCATACCGCCCGCCAGGGACTCCATTTCACTCCTCAGACATCCGGACGGTAATGGAAGGCACAACACCCACCATCATCGCCGGGGACCTGAACGCCAAACACCCGGCGTGGGGGTCCAGAGTGATCACCCCGCCGGGTCGTGAACTGTATGAAGACGCTGAACACCACGACTATGACGTTCTAGGTCCCGAGGAACCGACGCACATTCCTAGCGACCATAGGAAGCGTCCGGATGTATTATACATCGTGCTCACTAGGAACGTCAACTATCCAGTAGTGGTAGAAGTGCTGTATGACCTGAATACACAGCACCTCCCGATTCTGATAACCCTTGGCACTAAGGCAGTGACCTCACCGCCCAGAGCCAGTAAGACCAAGATCGACTGGAGGCTCTACCACCAACACCTGCAGGAGAGACCTCCAGTCCATACACCGATTACCTCAGCGGACGACGTAGAGGCCGCTGCAACCAGAATTTCCACGAGCATCAAGGAGGCCCTCAACGCGGCCTCTACGATCGTCCCTCTCTCGGGAAGGAAAGAGGAGCTGCCGCTAAAGATACGCGTGCAGCTAAATCATAAAAGAGCGCTGAGGAAGCTCTGGGCGCTTACTCGCTGCCCTAGCGTAAAGAGAAAACTAAACACCTTGTCAGACGAACTGTCGGTTGCAATACAGGCCCACAGAGGAGAGGCCTGGGAGCGGCGCATATGGAAAGCTGATGAACAGCACGCGTCGCTCTACACATTGAACCGGCAGTTAACGAAAACTCGACCACCTGTTTGCCCGCTGACCAACAACGCGGGCATTCAACGTTACGATGCCAAGGGCAGAGCGGATATCCTAGCTGAGCACTTGGAGGAGCAGTTTATGCCGAACCCTACAAGTGCGGAGTTCCTGGAATCCCATTCACGGAAGGAAAGCCGCGTGCAGGAGCTCTTGTCGTCGCCCGCGCCACCGTTTGCAGAAGAGTGGTTTATCTCCCCCGCCGAACTGCGGAGGACAGTAACCCGCCTGCAACCGAGGAAGGCGCCGGGGCACGACGGGATTACTAACGCTGCACTACGACAGCTGCCCAATAGAGTCCTTGTAGAGATAGGTCGGCTCTACAATGGAATATTGCGGACATCCCACTTCCCGGAGGACTGGAAGAAAGGCAAAGTCATCGTCTTGCCGAAACCCGGGAAGGACAGGCGTAGAGCTGCCAACTACAGGCCGATCACGCTGTTACCGCATATAGCTAAACTGTGCGAAAGACTACTGTTAAGACGTCTCCGCCAGTGCATCCAACTTCGGGCGGAGCAACATGGATTCAGGAGGGGTCACTCAACAGCAACACAGCTGACCAGAGTGCTGCACCTGCTTGCGGCCGAACACAACCGTAGCCGCATATCGTTGGGCGTCTTTCTCGATATCGAGAAGGCGTTCGACCGGGTGTGGCACACAGGATTACTCTATAAATTAGATGTGCAAACAAGTATCCCTCCTGCTATATTGCGGCTAGTGGCGTCTTTCCTGGAAGGCAGGAAGTTCTACGTCTGCGTAGAGGACGCCGAGTCCGCAATTAAGACCATAACAGCTGGTGTGCCACAGGGCAGCTGTCTATCTCCAGCCCTGTACGCGGCGTACACTAATGACATACCCACCCTGGCAGGACACTTGCAAGAATGGGAGGACGACGTCGAACTAGCACTGTTTGCGGATGACAGTGCATACTTCACGTCGTCCAGAAGAGCCCACATAGCAGCTGCCAGGATGCAACGTCTGCTGGACCTGCTGCCACCATGGTTGGATGAGTGGAGGATGGCCGTCAATGTTAGCAAGACGACCGCTCTACTCACTCGCCGCTATAGAAATCTACCACCACCGCTAACCCTCAGAGGCCAGGAGATCGCATATGAGAAGGCCGTGACCTACCTTGGATGTCGGATTGACAGGATGCTACGTATGACTGCGCACGTTGACTCTGCTATACGCAAAGCTCGATGTGCGCGGGCAATGCTGCGTCCTGTCCTGACATCCAAGTTACCGACAAAGTCGAAGATAACCATCTATAAGACCTACATAAGACCCCTGCTAACATACGCTGCTCCGGCCTGGTATGCACTCCTGAGCGATCATCAGAAGCGGCGACTTCAGGCCCAGCAGAATTTGTCATTAAGAACTATAGTCGGTGCGGGTCGCTACGTCCGTAATGACGTCATAGCGGCCAACCTCAAGATAGAGAGCCTTCATGAATTCGTGGTCCGGCTGGCGCGCGGTATGTTTGACCGTGCCGATAACGGACCACATGAACACCTCAACGGCTTCGCGCCGTTGCATGCAAGGCCACCGGACGGGCGACCTTATCCAAGAGAACTCCTCCCTATATAGATTAGGGAGTCCGAGTAAATCCCTCAATGCCGCAGAAAGGCCAACTTTGACAAATAATTGTGTTATTTAAACACAATTATTAGATAACCTCCCTTTCTTATAACTTAACCGACTGCGACAATAGTCGTCATAGCAACGTCTTTAACATCAAGGCGCCCAGGACCGGCACATTGTAGTGTGCCGTGAGGAACATCCAGGTAAAGGGGTACACCCCGAGGCCCGAGACCTGCACGGCATTTATGCCCTGCAGAGGACAGCAACGACGCCCTATGCGTAGCTTCATTAACTCCCTATAACATTCCCTGATAATGTTATAATTATCTTAAGAAAGGTAATTTATATGAATGGTAATATGTATACAATAAAGGTGATATGCAACAAAGGTAAATTAACTATAAGAGAACAATTTGTATTTTAAAATCTATGCTAACTCTCGTTATTAATTCGATGCCTTTTTTAGAGAGTTATTTGCATAGTTACAACATCATTTTTTTTTATTATCTTATTCTAAATCTTATATTAATATAAGTTATACATGTTTAACAAAATTAAATACAATAACCAAGACTACGGCTGTTTTACTGTGTTGTTGTATGCACCCTCGCTAGTTGTCGAACCTCGCTGGTCACGACCCCCGTGGCTCCGCCCACCGCCCCTGAGTTGCTCAACCAGTGCTGGTTACACTAAGCAGGTATCTCGTCGCTTACGTCGTGCATACCAATAGAGTTCTTCAACAGACTTTGTAATAGGGTTTACTCATATCGAGCAAAAGGCCGACAGCGATTTTTTGTCTATTTTGTCTAAGATATTTTTTTACATATTTATAAATTGCTAAGATAGTAGAGTTGTTTTTCTAAAGCCATTTGGTTTTCATGTAAAATTTTTAAGTTTTAATTGAAAGGTGTAACAGAGCTATTAGATCGATAATTTTTTATGTCAGTAGGTTCGCCCTTTTTATGCAAGGGTTTGATTACGGATATTTTGAGGGAATCTGGGAAGATACCTTCTGAAAAGATTGGTTTACCAATATTGTATAGGGGATTGTTAACAAATCAGCACAATAATCAAAATAGGAGCCATTTTATCAATGCGAATTTTTTTATTCAGATTTTTTATTATGGTACTCATTTCATTAGTTTCTACTGAGCTTAAGAAGAGAGTACTTTCGATAGATAATGTGAATGTAATTTTATTTAAATTACAGTTATTTGAGTGTAAATTTTCTATAGAAGTAGAAAAAGTACAAAATAAGTTCGCTACTATTTTAGATTCACATAATTTATATTTATTTGGTATTTTTACGCGTTATGATGGAAGCAAAGGGGGAGATCTCCCGCCGGGCAAGGTGTTCTGCCCGGGGAGCGGCCAACACTCCATGTGGTAGTTCGGAGATATTCTATATATACTGTTTATGATCCGGAACTTTGATAGCGCGCCGCCACATCACCCCTCTGCTCAGACCAGAGGTCGATAGTGCAGCCCCGTTGCCGACGAATGTGCAAGTGCCAGGAGATTGCCTTGTAGTCTGCGGTGAGTCGAGAAGAAGGCAAGTAATATGCGAGAGTGCCGTAAAGCAGAGGCGAGTAGTAAGGCTCAGAGCCGTACCACTGTTGTCGCGAAGGAAAAGGGAGATCTCCCGCCGGGCAAGGTGTTCTGCCCGAGGAGCGGCCAACGCTCCGTGTGATAGTTCGGAGATGTTCTATATATACTGTTTATGATTCGGAACTTTGATAGCGTGGCTTGGGACGCCGCCACATCACCTCCCCTGCTCAGACCAGAGGTCGATAGTGCATAGTCTGTTGCCGACGAATGTGCAAGTGCCAGTGGATTGTCTTGTAGTCTGCGGTGAGTCTAGAAGAAGGCAAGTAATCTGCGAGAGTGCAGTGAAGCAGAAGTGAGCAGTAAGGCTCAGAGCCGTGCCGAACACTGTATAGCATAGAGAGTAGCTTGAAGGAACAGGAAGCATTATTATTCCTGTGCTGCGATGAACCTTGTGAAGCTAGATGGCTTGCAGGATATGAAGACTGCAGACGATATCTGCTCGGGAGCGAATGGATGGGGTATTCTATGACGATGATGAAGCTTGAAGTTTCGTGTTCAGATCACGTCGGGGTCATCAATGTTGCCGTAGAAGGATAAAGGGAGATCTCCCGCCGGTCAAGGTGTTCTGCCCGGGGAGCGACCAACACTCCGTGGTTTATATACGTGATAGAATCACGCTGCAGCTATATTATGGTTATAGCATGAATGGGTCGGCTCAACCGGGGAAGGACCACGCTCTCACAGATGTATGACAGCCTTGGCGATAGACCAGAATGCACGGGTTCTAGAAGGAAGGTGAATAAGTTTCTCGCCAATTCTGCCTATGTGCTCTGACTTTACCTTGGCAATGACTCTTTTGAGGACCTGGAGGCGGAATTATACTTTTTTTTAGAGGGCTGGTGCTTACATCCCGGGACGTTGATACGTCAGCCATGGCTTGGTAGCACAGGAATGCTTATAGCATGATGCTATTTAACAAGAGCGACCAAACCATGGCTGAGATTTGCCTCCAATGTTAATAAAACGCACGACCATCTAGTAAAGTGAATTAAAGTGTTAATTTCGGTATTTCAATCGGCAGTTTTTATTGTCATAAACCTCAAGCTCGTAACATTATTAACAAGAAGTGTGCACTTATATCTAAGATTATGTTTTATTTTCAAGTTATTATAAGTATATTTATCTATAACTATCCTTACAAAGTTACATGCTAAACAAAGTTAAAATTTTAATAGGAAAATAAACTTAAGCTAAATAAAAACTAACACTTTAGCACAAATTAATATTAAGACGTAATTTAGATTATTCAATGGTAGGTACACATAACAAATATAATACATGTCTACTCTAATCCCAATCTTTGGACTGGAAACTTAACTCGTTTACTCCTTCCCGAATAAGCATTTATAGTAGATCTATCCTCAACTCCGATTATGTCTAAAGTCGCCTGTGGAAAGACTACCAACTTACGACCCTTAGTTTCCTCTATCGGACCCGAATATGACCGCTGCTTCTGTATCTTCTCGGAACGCGAGATGTTAGGACTGCAATCATCAGTGTTATTAATGGTCTCTTCCAATTTCGGAGTCCGTGAACGTAACCAATCAACATGACGGACCAACCTTATACCGTTAGTCGACTCGACTTCATATACATTTCGGCCCCGCATACCGGTCACCCTGCATTTCAACCACTTGTCCGTTTTCCTATAGTCCCGCGCCCATACTAAATCTCCCATCTCCCAATGTCAATCTGTGCCTCCTTTATTTCCCGCACGTTTTTTTAAGTCTATTCGATATATCTTCAACCAAGTCATACTTTAACAAATCAAACCGTGATCTCAGAGAACGTCCGAACATAAGTCTAGCTGGTGTTTCTCCCGTAGTACAATGAATACTATACCGATAATCTAATAAAAATTGCTGTTAAAAACAGAAGGCGTTATTTTCTCAAAGTTTGCTTTTTTAATGCTTTTTTTACAGTGCGTACTGCATTTTCCGCTTCGCCGTTGGAAGAGGGGTGATAGGGTGCCGTAGTAATGTGCTTGATGCCGTTTTTACGTAGAAAAATAAGAATTCCTCGCTTCCAAATGGTCCGTTATCAGAAACTAATGTCTTTGGTAATCCGAAAAGTGAAATATTTCGCGAAGTTTATTTACAGTATTAGAGGTTGTAGTAGTGGTCATGGGTATCGCTTCAATTCATTTAGAAAATCCGTCGATAATTATTAGATAAGTCACGTCACGAAAGAAAAAAAGTCTATGTGTATTCTTTCAAATGGTTTCGCCGGACATGGCCACGGGACGACAGGAGATCTTTTTGGCATGTCGGCAGTTTCTGCACAAGTTCTACATGCCGCGCACATTTTTTCTATGTCATTATCCAGACCTGGCCACCATATGTAACTTTGAGCTAGTCCTTTAATGAGACCCGTGTAGCTCTTCTAATACTTTAATCCGAAGTGCAACCGGCACCAGTACTCGAAAACCCCAGATAATGCAGCCGCCTTCAATGAACAAGTCATCGCGACGACTGTAATTGGTGCGTATTCTTCATTGCATAGCCTGGATACTGGCCACCCCGATTTAATATAATTTCAAATTCTAGACAAAATTTTGTCTTCTGCCGTCATTAATCGTATTTGATTAGAGTCTACAGGAAAATTGTCTTCGATAAAATTTAAATAAATATTATCATCGTTTTGTCTATATTCGTCGGTCACGTTTAAAGGTAATCTAGAAAGTGCTCAGCCCGATTTGCTGATAACCGTACGTACCGTATTTCATACTGATATTCTGATAACGAAATAGCCCATCTAACTAATCGTCCGCGGTGTGTCAAAAATCGTAACAAGCGGTTGAAGGTCCGTGCGAAGGATAAACTTACGCCCATACAAATTCGAGTGAAACTTTTTTACTCCGAATACGATTGCAAGCGCCTCTCGTTGCACCTGACTATAGTTCGCTTCTGCGTTTGTTAGTGTGCTAGGAGCGTATGTGACCGGCCGCTCTCCGCGTTCGGTGTGATGCGTCATCACCGCCTCCTCGCCCCGCGCGCTCGCATCGCAACTCAATATGACTGGTAACTTTTCGTTATAATGTATAAGAACCGGACAACTACTAAGTTTCAATTTGATTATTTCAAAGGCCTTCAGTATCTCATTTCCAAACTGAATCTTTTTTAAGCAAACTATATAGTGGAAATAAAATTTCGAAAATTCCTTTAATAAATTTCGAACAAAAGTTCACCATTCCTATAAATGATTTTAATGCCATTATATTGGTCGGCGGAGGTGCTTTTAGTACCTCTTCTACTTTTTGCTTGTCCGTACTAATCCCATGTTCCGAAATGACGTAACCTAAATATTTGACTTCCTTTGAAAAAAAAAATTACATTTTTCTTTACGAATTGTTAATCCTGCCTTAGATAACCTCTCAAAAACCGCGTGTAAATTTTTTTACTTGTACTACTGTACTTGTCACTCCCGTTATCAATATATCATCTAAAAAATTGGAAACATGTGGTATGCCGACCAAAAGTTTCTCCAATATTCGTTGAAAAATTGAAGGTGCAGATGCCAAGCCGTAAACTATTCTGTTATATGTAACAACTGTTATATGTATTGTGACAACGATGTAAATTTTTGAATCGTCTGGTTCTATGTGGTTGTACGCTTCAGAAAAATCAATTTTAGAAAACTGTTTTCCTCCGCTTAAATTATTAAATAAACATTCAATGAGTGGAAGTGGATAGCGATCAATTTCTAAGACCGGGTTAACGGTGTTATCTCTACTCTCAGTTACGGAATTAACGTTCATAGTCATAAAAATTATTTTAAGATCTTTAAGCCACCCTTATCCCAATAAGGGTACCCCACCGTTTTTAATAACATATAATGTTAGTGGCTTACTAACATTATTGTAGGATACAATTACCCTTATATATCCAAGTGAAATTATACGATTACGATCGTAACCACTTAATTTTAAACTATCATTAGTAAGTGAAAAGTTGATCTTAAACAATGTCTTTTACATACTTTCATTAATACAAGATATTGGTGAACCTACATGCATTTGTATCGGCTGCCCCGAGACTAAGACGTTGGCGATGATAGGCTCACTTCCGCTGCTGCAATGCCTCACCATGTACAAGCCGCTCGACCCAGAAGGACCGTTGCTAGCACCGCAACCAGCCTCCATGCGATCCTCTACTTCTTCCGTGCTGCATTGCGACCCATCACTCGCTTCTTCCATACGAAATTACTGTCCCCCCTCACCCCGGACATTTGTACATACTCTTTTTAAGTGCCCTCTGCTTATAGACACTTGACATACGTAATCTTTAAATTTACATACCCTGACCGCGTGATCATGACCACCACAGCACCGACAATACTCTCTGGCATTACATATTGTAGATTTTACCCTTGCAGCTTGCTGGCCCGTGCTCCGTGTACGGTAGCTTCGCCAGTTGGCGGACGGTTCCCGCGGCCGCCACGTGCCACGTGTCGTGTGCTTCGCGCGCGCCGCGTGCCCCGTGAGCACCGCGTGTACCGAGGCCTCTTCTTCCATTTATTGCTAAACTGTCGCTGCGTCCTTCATTGCGGCTTCCAAAGTTATCGCCTTATTATATGCCGCAGAGTATGCTAGATTATCTTCACAAAATAGCCGTTGTCGGGTAGGTTCGCTTCTGAGCCCGCATATAAATTGGTCTCTTAAGTTCTCATTCAAATTAGCTTTAAAATTGTAAGACCGTGCCAGGTGTTTAAGGCAGCAGCAAACTGCACCACTGTTTAGTTAACACCTTGGGTTCTTTTTCTGAATTTATATCTTTCCAACCACTTGAACCAGGTCTTCATATTTCAATTCGGACGGCTTCTTAGGGGTGCAAAGGTCGACTATGAGCTCGTACGTCGCGTCGCCCATGCACGCTATTAATGTAGGTACTCGAAGATCATTTTTTACGTCGTTAACGGCGAAATATTGTTCTATGCGCTAAATATAAATTTTCTACGAACCGTTTATTGAATTAAATTCGGTTATCTTCCCGATAGACATTTATGAATTTACCTACTGCGCCACTGTAATGTATGGCAATTATTGTTAGTAAAACGCACGACCGTCTGAAGCAACAGATATTTATTGACTGACAGTGAGTAAGTTGGGTGTAAGGCTATAAGACATGACGTGTCCGTATACATATACATATCTATTATAATTAGTTACACTTACAATACAATACATCCCAGGCACCACAGAGGAAGGAATAAAAAGTTTCATACCCTGAAGTACCACATCAGCAACAACGTTGGGATCGTCCGGCGAGAAGCAAATCCGCCCCCAAGGGTAGGATTCAAAGAAAGGCTGCATCCTATCACAATCAGCTGACCTATAGTGCTAAACACAGCGGAAGCCTGCAGAATGCAATCGCGATTTCACCACACTCCGGACAAGACAATGGTCCAAGGAGCCTAAAGGGGTGTCGACGGAAATCTGATATCCGTGTGGATGAGAGATCAGCAGAAGGTCCAACAGGGAAGGTGTCCTCCACATCTGGAATCCGCGTAGACGAAGAAACCAGCTATGTCATGTAAGATTAAATGAAGTAAACAATTACTGTAGTTGACGTGATAGGCATATTCGAGGTAAAGAATTTTTATATTTACATATAAGCTTAAATTTACTCGATCTAGCATCATTTCCAATAAAACAAGTGTTAAAGTCAGCTATGAAAATGAAGTGGGAATAGTGTGGGAGATGCGCCAAAAGATCCGCTATCTATTAAATAATATATTCCCCAAGGTCCTATTTTTGAATCTATAGATATCATGGAAGAAACATGTTTTTATAGAGGGAAGTGAATAAAGTTAACAAAATATTGACACAGTATTTAATAATGACCTTACTATTCACCAAATTAATAACGTAATTTAAGTTCATTCACTTCCTTTGCTAAGCGTCGGGGCTAACAAGCACACTTTTTAAAAATAAATGAGGGTCATTGTTTACCAATATTCATCTTAGTTACAATCGCGAAGCGCAAATAATGTTAATTATATATTTTAAGTAGTGAATTCCGCAAAATACATAGTAATTATCACCGATCAAATGTTTAATAATTACCACCATAATGGAAAACCACCAATATGCAAGCATCGAAATTACGCCCTCTCTATAGAAGTCTTATTGAAAATAATAAAGTATACCAAATAAAGTAGTTATAATTTTAATATTTTTTAAGGAAATAACAAACGACCATACTACACACCCGTGTAATGTAAAGTGGGTGCTGTATTCTATAGACACCTATACCTATCCTCAAAAAGCAGACGATTTATCACCCATGAGGATTAAAATGGAATGCCTTGTTAAAAGTAACAATGCTATTTAGTTCTCGTCACTCCTCATAAAAACCTGCAGCATTTATAAATAATTTTTTTTTAATTTATTTATACAAAGATAAGTACATTATTTTTACTATTCTCTCGCCAAATTGCAATCAGTTTGTCGGCGAGTACACGCTCTCAAAACTATATATTATTGTGCACCATCACCTACACAAATACAATTAATTACAAAAAAAATATATAACATAATTAAATATTGATAATAAAACAACACTTCATAAACAACTTTTGTTGCATCATAAAACATTCCTTAAACGAATCAGCAGCATTTATAAATAAATAAAATAATGATAATAAGACTACATTTTATCAACAACTTTTGTTACGTCGTAAAAAAGTCCTCACTGTCAAACTCAAACAATTAAATCAAAAACAAACATTTATAATTTTAAAATCAGTAAAGGTTGAATTTGAACATCTACTGATTCAGTATAAATCATTCGAAATATTCAGCATATTCCATTCAACACACGTCTGTTGCTGTAATAAATATGTTTTGATTTATTGTAATAGTGTCTGATAAACGACACCTACGTGTTTGTTTCAGCACATTTTTATTTTTGAACTGCGGTGACAATTTCGATTTTTTTTGAGCTCGTAACTTTGTTTTTGTAAATTATATTAAAATGATTTATACATTACTGATAGCAACTTTTTCAAAGTGTAGTTTTACAGTGTAGTGTTTGCATAACGTAAAGCGAATATAGACGTTAAATAGTTAGACGTTAAACATTTTTCATTGTAAAAATACAATTAATATAAATATATGTCTGCAATGAAAAACCAATTTTACTGAAAGCAAATTTTTCAATTTGAAAAACATGTATATATAAATGTAGGTTTTAAATTCTATAGTGAGAGAATAACGAACTTAAAGCATTTGTTCTTTATGCAAACAAAAATAGAGTTAAATATTATATTTATTACCTGTTATTGCTTGCTTACCTGCTGCTTGTTCATTGATGTATTTCTCTATTGTTTAGATAAACGCTAAACATATAGTTGTACACCGAAAAGCTGTAAATTACTAACTATATTGATGTGTAGGGCTATTAATCTATCCCCTCCTATCCACTCTGAGATGTTATTACTGTGTCAAAAGAATTTGTGCAGGTTTCGTGATTTCTCGAAGCAGGCACAATTTGGCCAAAATTACACACACTTTAAATATTGTCTGCGTATTGTGTTTGAGTTCAAAGCGAGATGATTACTTCGGATTATTCTATTTTACCGTGAGTCATGACCTTGCGCGTCGCGGGAGTTTATTTAATACTCAAAGATTTTGCTTGACACTGACGCAGTATTATTATATTCGTAAAATTGCGTTCCATTATCTTTGAGTTGAAGATGGATATTAAGGAAAATAATAGAAAACAAATATATGTTAACATATATATATACTTTAGGTTAGGACATTGAAAATAATGAGATATGCACCATTTTATATAAAGGTGTACATCGTAGCGTTTTTGCAATAACAATGTCCTTATTTAACAAAAAGCACCACGCAATATTGGCCGGACTTGGTAAGTCTTCTGTGGATGGTAACACTTATTTATTTAAGTTCACATACGGTTTTTAGATGTTAGAACTTATTTAAAAAAACTAAATTATTAAAAACAATATCATAAGGGCGTCAAAATAAGGGACGAATTTTTTAACGTAACTGCGAGCTGTTTTTAATATAAGGCGACGACTAAAAATAGGGTCTCAATTGGCGAAGATATCGAATAACAAGTAAGAAAGGTTAATAAAAACAACATATATTCGAATATGGCATTTTACACCATGTAAAAAAAACATATATTTTTAAAATTAAAATCATAACTTTATAATTCTAATTATCTCTCTACAAACTTTGACATTATTCGATATGTCAACACCGAGGATTTCGATCCTAGCTGAGGCAGTAGAGTGCTCTTAAATAAAAGATGTATGACAAAAGGGATTTATTACTCGTAATGTTAAACGCGTGAGGGTTAAAATGGACTAGATTTAGTCATCCTCCAATCGGAGAGTGTTAAATAACGAGTCAACTTCAGACTTAAGTTTGTTAAGGTACATGACAGATGACATGATCCCTAGAAATATTCGAACGGCTGGTGTTAAAAGCATCACCTGTGCTGTTGTTTACGTAGCAGTGAACGCTACTGGTTTGCAAAATATTATTGATTTACAAAAGGAACAGCGTAGGTGACAGCACACAACCTTCTGGAGCAATAGCATTGATAGGCTTTCAATTGAAGCATGCAACGTTTACAACGATCTTGATGCCCCGATTGGCAAGAAAACTGGTGATCCAATTGCAAAATTTTTCAGGAAGCCAAAGAAGCTTCGAAAGTAGCGCTTTGGCCCAAACCCGATCGAAGACCTTCGCTATGTATAAACTACAGGTCAATGCCTACCAGGCAATGCTTCCTCCTTGGACTCCTCTGCCCCGTGCATCTGTGTGTCAGATAGACCAAAATATCACCAGCTAATTGACCCCGACGATAAATCCGTATTGGCGGTCACAAAGCTCAGCAGGTGATCTTCAAGGTTCCTCTTGGAGTTCTTGGCGAACCGCTAGATGGTCGGTGTCATTGAGAGTCGAATTGGACGCAAATAGAGAGACTTACAGATTTTTCTTTTTCTTTTTTCCTTTGTGGCATGGGCCGGTGAGTTGTCCTCTCGTCTCTCGAGGTCTCGACTGATAGCAGTCCATTTGGACAGCCTTGGCTTACACAGGTTTTCGAAGGAAGGCGAACTAGTTTTCCCGCCAGAACTTCCGATTTGCTCAGACCTTGCCCTTGCAATTATTCTTTTGAAGAACTTGGAAGCGGAATTATACTTCTTTTAAGACCGCTGCTGCTTACACACCGAGACGTTGATGCGCCAGCCTAGGCTTGACAGATCTCCTGCTTATATCGTGATGCTATTTTAAAGGCGACAATTTTAACCAGGAAATGGCTGGTATCTGCCTCAGATTGACACCACAGAATATGTAATAAAAAGTTCCATACCTTGAAGAAGATAGAATTAACAACAACGTTGAGATCGGTCGGCGAAATGCAACCCCCCTCCCCCACCCGAGGATAAAATGCAACGGAGTACTGAGGTGACTGACGTCCCTGACTAACTGGGGGACTGAGGTTAACATTGACATCAGGGCGTCGGGAATTAAAAAACGTTTAAAATTAAACGTGATAAAATTCGTAAAAGTAGTTTTAATAATTTTTTTTTCAAAACCTAATGATATTTAATAATACGAAAATTAAAAGAACCACTAAATATACTATTGAAATAATAATTTATATATATATATATATATATATATATATATAAAATTAAATTTATATATATATATATATATATATATATATATATATATATATATATATAAATATATATATGATTCGATACACTCCCAATCTGTCTGGACCTTTTCATCTTATGGCTGAATGGCTTGGTTCTCGTTCAACCGGTCATAGGGTAGATTTGTTTATGACTTTGCCTTGGCATATGGTCTGACACAACTGGTTATCTCGCCTACGTGAATCACAGATGTGGAAGATTATGTACCTTCCCTGTTGGATCTTCTGCTGACCTCTCATCCGGACGGATATCAGGTCTCCCTCTTGGCTCCTCGGACCATTGTTTGATCTAGAGTACGGTGACACTCACGCTCCCATCGCGCACTTGGTAAGCTAGTATAATATATAACTTACAAGCTAGCTTACGGTTTAGCTAAATAATAGGTATAATTATAAATTTAAATTATTTTTTTAAAGATTCAATTTTTTAAAAAATTAGCGTGGCAACTATGGCAATATGGGGTATATTGCCATAGTTGCCATGAACAATTACACAAATAGACGGCCCCCAGTCCCCGGCGGCCCCGCTATTCCTGGCTACGGTGGCGACCATGGTAACGGCGGGGCAGGGGGTGCTAAGAATCTCCGGTGGAGGTTCGGTTGCCACCTACGACGACTCGACCTGGCAACATTTAAAGCACGCACCCTGAGGACTGATGAGAATATCCTGGAGCTGGAAAAAGAGATAGACGAGTTGCGCTGGAATATTATAGGATTATCCGAGGTCCGGAGAGAGGGGGAGGACACGGTGATTCTCGAATCCAGCAACTTCTTCTACCACCGGGAGGGAGACCATCTGTCCCAAGGAGGTGTTAGATTTATCGTCCACAAGTCTCTCGTTAACAACGTTTTAAATATTGGGAGTGTATCGACGATGATTGCGTACCTTATACTCAGAATCACCTAACGGTATTCGCTGAAGGTCATACAGGTTTACGCGCCCACGTCGGAACATCCCAATGAGGAGGTGGAGGAAATGTATGAGGACATTTCTAGAGCCATGAATTCCTCCAAAACTCACTATACGGTGTTAATAGGAGACTTCAACGCAAAACTGGGCACAAGAAAAAACGGTGAGCTGAAGGTAGGGAAATTTGGGATAGGGCAACGGAACCCAAAAGGCCACCAGCTGGCCGACTTCATGGAGAAAGAGGGACTTTTCATGATGAACTCTTTCTTCCAGAAGCGGCCCTATAGGAAGTGGACCTGGTCGAGCCCCGACGGTTCGACAAAAAATGAGATTGACTTCATTATGACGACCTGACGCCAACTGTTCAGTGATGTCTCAGTAATCGCAAGAGTGAAAACCGGCAGCGATCACCGAATGGTTAGAGGCACACTGAACCTAAACGTTAAGTTGGAGAGGTAGTCTAATGAAATCAACGCTCCGTCCCTCTCGTGGTCTAATCCAGAATCCCGAAACCTTTCAGCTCGAGTTAAGTAACCGCTTTCAGTCCCTATAAGATTGCAATGCAGTGGACGATATGAATGACAAGCTTTTAGAAACTGTCCATGCGGTCGGAGCTAAGTTCTGCAAGACCCGCAGTAGAAGAACACAAAAATTCTTCGATCACACTCTTAATCTCATGGCTGTGAGACAGGAGATGCGGTTGCAATCGTCAACAGATTTGACAGTACACACGCAACTCCAACATACACAACATACAACATCCAAATACATGCGGCGAGACTTACGCAACTTTAATACTGCTCGTATTAAAGAAGCGATCGAGCGGAACCAGGGCTCCAAAGTCTTTGCCAGAGATCTGTTTGCCAGAAAGAGCCAACTGTCAAAGCGAAAGACTGAGTGTGGCAGCATCGTTTCCGGGACACCTGAGATTTTGAGTGAGATTGAGAGGTTTTATGTGCAGCTGTACACATCATCGTTGGAGCCACACGCAAGTGTGAGTAACGATCCAAGAGCAAGTCTTATCCGACACTATTCCGATGAAATCCCGGACGTCTGTCTGAGCGAGATTAGAATGGCTCTCCAGCACCTTAAAAACGGCAGGGCCCCAGGCGAGGATGGAATTACAGCCGAGCTTCTGAAAGCGGGTGGAACACCGGTACTTGAAGTCCTTCAGAAGCTCTTCAATTCCGTCCTCCATGGTGGCACTACTCCAGAGGCGTGGAGCCGAAGTGCTGTGGTCTTGTTCTTTAAGAAAGGCGACAACGCTCTCTTGAAGAACTACAGACCGATTTCCCTTCTGAGCCGCCTCTACGTGCTGTTTTCGAGAGTCATTACAAATCGTCTCGCACGCAAACTCGACGACTTCCAACCTTCCGAACAAGCCGGTTTTCGAAAAGGCTTCAGTACCATAGACCACATACATACCCTGCGGCAGATTGTACAGAAGACCGAAGAGTACAATCTGCCACTTTGCCTTGCGTATTTGGACTATGAGAAAGCCTTTGCTTCCGTTGAAATTTGGGCGGTGCTACAGTCCCTTCAGCGGTGCCAAGTTAACTGTCGGTATATCAAAGTGCTGAAGTGTTGTACAGTAGGCCTACGACGTCTATCCGAGTACAGAACCAGAGCTCGAAACCTATCCAACTGCAGAGAGACTCCCCGAAACTCTTCACCGCTTCATTGGAGACGTTTTCAAGCTACTGGACTGGAAAGGATACGGTATTAATATTAATGGCGAGTACATCACTCACCTTCAATTTGCCGACGATATAGTCCTTATGGCAGAATCGCTGGAGGACCTAAGCACGATGCTCAATGACCTCAATGGTGTCTCCCAACGGATAGGTCGTAAGATGAACGTGGACAAAACAAAGATCACGTTTAATGTCCATGTCACACCTATGCCGGTAGTTGTTGAGAGCGCTATGCTCGAAGTTGTTGACGAGTACGTTTACCTGGGACAAATAGTCCGAATCGGTAAGTCCAACTTCGACCGAGAGGTCAATCGACGGATTCAACTCGGCTGGGCAGCGTTTGGGAAATTACGACATATCTTCTCGTCAGGTATACCTCAATCTCTAAAAACTAGATTGTACAACCAGTGCGTGTTGCCAGTGATGACTTATGGATCTGAGACGTGGTCCTTCACTGCTGGCCGTATGAGGACGTTCAAGGTCGCTCAGCGAGCTAGTTTCTCTGCGTGATAGATTCAGAAATGAGGATATCCGCAGTAAAACCAGAGTGACCGACATAGCCCAACGGATTATTAAGCTGAAGTGGTAATGGACCGGCCATATAGCTCAAAGAACCGATAACCGATGGGCAAGAAAAGTTCTCGAGTGGCAGCCTCGTACCGGTAGGCGTAGTGTAGGACGGCCTAGATGGAGTGACGATCTGGTAAGATATGCAGGAAGTCGATGGATACAGGTGGCTCAGGACCGGGCTTTGTGGCATTACTTGGGGGAGGCCTATATTCAGCAGTGGACTTGTGAAGGGCTGTAATGATTATGATGATGATGTTATGCCTGCTATGTCTTAACCTTCATTTTATTCTGTTCTAACATTTTACGTATTATAATTTCGAATTTGTGCAGTGCAGCAAACCAGTAGTGACTGACAACTGTCGATTGACCGAACGTGCCTGATAGTATTTACTGCCGTTGTCGGTAACCAGACCTGGAGGAACATACGTACTTACTTAATGGATCCGTAACTGTCAGGCCATTTCAATTATGTATGAGTATAGGTCTTTAGACTAGTTTATAGTTTGACGCTTTTTGGAATTATTTCAAGTTATTCGAATATAACCATTCTTAAAGGAGTTCTTTTTTTACTCCGTTTAAAATATTTATTGAAAGTCACAGAGATAAAATAAAGAGAAACATAAATAAAAAGCAAAGAAATGGTCACCAACCTAGTATTAGCTTACAGCTAAATTATCGCAGCACTGTTATTCAGCAGTTGCCTTTTACAAAAAATATATATATATATATAAATATAAATATGTCTAATTTAAATATTTTTGCAAAAACTAGTAGTAAGTATTGTTTTACAGGATCTATCTAAAATTGTAAGATCAAGAAAAAATTCGCTGTTAAAATGGTGTACTACTACTATTATCTAGATGTTAGTGCTGTTAGTCTATGCGACTCTTACAGCTTCATCTGTCTCAGGACTCGCGGCCTGCATAGCCGCGAGCTAATTAAAGAAGGGAAAGGCAATGAGGTGAGGATGATGATGAAATGGTTTATGATTTGATATTGTTACCAATCATCATGTCGCCTTTTTAGGAGTTTTTCTTTGAGCTATCTAACCGCAGTCCGAGGTGGAGAGTGCGGACACCCGTCTCTGACTGCTCAGCTCGTGTCGGTCGATGGTCTGGGCGGTGAGAACCGTCCAGGAACGCGGGTGTACGGTGTGTACGCGGTGTGAGCTGGAACGCGTCGTGTCCGTCTGCGGGTGCGACGCGTCCCATTCGTTGTCCTATTAGTGTTTGTCCCATTTAGTGTGGGTGTAGTGTCGTTATTTAAAAAAAAACAACGAATTGAATGTTACCAACTTTGATAACTTAAATAATATAATACAAAGTGTTTTTTAAAGTTATTTAATATTTAACTCACAGGTTTGTTCAAAATATATTTTAGTTAACAGCTGCAAAACTTGATTACAACATAAACATCGGTAAAACGAGCAAACAACAATTTATACTAGCATTTAAACAGTTATATATAATTTTGCTCTTGCTTTTATCTGATAACATTAAGGTCGCATTTTAATGTAACTGTAAATTAAGTTTAATGTAGGTTTAATAAAACAGAGTGTACTGTTTATATATTAATCGATTTCTTGTCACAATTTATCTTAATATATATAAATTACGTGTCATATTGCTTGTCCGCTATGGACTCCTAAACTACTTAACCGATTTTAATTAAATTTGCACACTGTATGCAGTTTGGTCCATCTTGAGAGATGGGATAGTTTGTTTTGTCCATGATTAACCCACTATTTTTTTTGCGAATTTAAGGATTTTAATAGGACATGAGCAACTTCGACAGAGAGGTCAATCGACGGATTCAACTCGGCTGGGCAGCGTTCGGGAAATTACGACACATCTTCTCGTCAGGTATACCTCAATCTCCGAAGAACCGATAACCGATGGGGAAGAAAGGTTCTCGAGTTGCAGCCTCGTACCGGTAGGCGTAGTGTAGGGCGACCCCCACTAGGTGGAGCGACGACCTGTTAAGACATGCAGGAAGTCCATGGATGCAGGTGGCTAAGGACCGTGCTTTGTGGCGTTACTTGGGGGAGGCCTATGTTCAGCAGTGGACTTGTGAAGGGCTGTAATGATGATGATGATGATGATAATGAGTAAGACATGACAGGGTCGTCGAAAAGAGCAGTACAACGTCTGTCTGGCAAGCTAGTATTACTATATAATGTTGACATATAACAGTAGTAGATTAAACATACATTACAATTTTAGAAAATTGATCATTAATTTTTTAAAGAATAAATAAATAAAATAATATATAAGCCCTGACAGAAATCTTTCATCGTTCAACAGTCTCGCTTGTCAGATTTTATTTACGCTTGTCCGATTTACGTCATAACCTGGAGAGGCAAAATTTACCTGTAATGTTTTGGCTTTCCTGCCTAACAAAAAACATAACAAAAATAAACAGAAATGATAATTTTTGAATATTATCTAAGTCTTATATAAATAAAATAACGTCTCACATTCCTACATTATTTTTGATACTAAGCCGATTAATTGTGACTATCTGTTCCTCCCGACTACGCCCACGTGGATATTATTGTGTTTGGATTTCGTGGGTTTTAACATGTTTGCGCAAAACCTAATTATCGATGTAGCCTAAGTTACTCCTTACAACAGTAGCTATCTGCCAGTGAAAGTTTCGTCAAAAACGGTCTAGCCGTTTCGGAGGTTAGTTGGAAAAAACAGACAGACAAATATTGAAAAAATTATATTTAGTTATAAGTACCACATATACTTTCATATGCATTTAGTATAAAGCTGTTATTTTGACATTACAAACGGACACTTCCATTTTATTATTTTTATTGTATTAAACACAACGACTTCCTTATGCATCAAACTAGAACGCAATAATGAGCGCACTGCTGCTTCCTGGTCAAATGTGCGCGAGGCTTAATTGAGCTCTATCGACTAATATGTATAGTATACATGTATAATATACATATAATGTATAATATATATGTAATGTATAATATACATACTCCTTCATCAAAATCAATGACAAAATTGTTTTGAGTTAATTACTCTATATCTCATATTTAAGATTTGATTCTTACTATCCCATTTCAAAGTGTTCTCCTGTTTATCGCTGAATATGATAGAACGTAGCTATTTGCAATATTTCAGCGTCACTTGATGGTAGACAGCTAAAGAAGATTGGATGCAGAATACGAATGGTACGTGCTGTCACGTTAGGATAAACCCCGCTTTGCTTAGTTTGATTTTTTGCTAAAAATTTTGTTTACAGTTTAAAACGCTAGTTTGTTTACGTTTTTACATTTCCTTAAAATAATTTAAATTTATAAATTCACTTGCAAAGTAAAAACATTTTACACAATTCAAAAGACTTGGAAGCGAAAAAAGTCTAACAAAAGTATTTTACGTTTTAATGCATAAAATAATATTTAAATATGGTAGCTAGAAATAAATAAGCTATTTATAATATATAATAAGCTATTTTGAATAACAAAGAAAAAATTTTAGGCCATGGGGACTCGGCAAAAAAATCGCGATTTTGGTTCATTAAGTTTCTTTTATAAAGTAAAGGCTACAAACGAGCACACAGTCCACCTGGTGGTAAGAAGATGCTGTGGCTCATAGACATCTTCTTTTATCCTCAATTTGGAATCAAAATAAAGATGCGTTGTTACCTTTGATGACTGAGATGGAACACATCGTTTCCATTTAAAAGAGTCTTCAATTCACCATACGAAATACGGTGCTTTAAGCTGCTATTTTATGCTGGTATTCTGTGAGGCGTGTTCCTATCTCCAACCCCATTCAATAACCCATTCGTGCCTCAACCAACCAATAGCTGTAGCGTGGCTCTACCACGTGTAAAAGTTTCGTAAGAAGCGACAAATCAATGAGCAGTGCCTGTAAAATCATATGGATTTCGATAGTTTGCGATATAATTATCGTTTTATGAAGACCGGCGACGGGCTACAGTGTCAAAGATGCGAGAGCCCGATTTCTCGCACTGTGATCGTCGACCCGCCTGTCAATGGTTCCGATTAAGGCAGACTTAAAAAGGCCAATGTCCATCAGTTGTCAACAGTTGTCTATTAGAGGCTACCGTTACCGTTACAAGCTATCATAAGTTCACTGTTAAACATAACATATGCAATGCATTATAACATTTGCAATAGTTTGCGCACTAGGCAAGGGGGCTGGTGACCGCATTTTTGTTGGTTGTTATTAGGAAGATGCAGCTACTCATCTCCTGGTTAATTTGCCTCTTTCACTTTTTATGACACCCAAGGTACAATATGGAGTACTTGATACAAATAAACCGCCACTACTCGGCGTATATTCACATCTACATGAATATTAATAATTTCAGGTAAAAGCAAAATGTTGATTCTTACGCAGCGTTTAGTTTTTATTTTGAGTATTGTTATACATTTAAAACTTAAGATAATATGTTTTAAAATATTTGTGATCGGTCTAGACACTGATAAATTTCTCAAAATGTTCCTCTAAAACTTATGTTATATTATTGAGAGAGAATTTTTTTTTGAAGAAACCCTCAACTGAAAGGAAGCGAGTAACAAAAAATAAAAATAAAAGCGTTTCAAAAAGACTTGATTTATCGCAAGATCTGGCATATTAAGTTGCTTTTCTATGTATATTTTTTATTTCTATTAATCAATGTATTCACCTATGCTATCGATGCATCTTTGCCAACAAAGTGACAGCTTATTGATGCTTTTCTTGAAGAAATTAGCTAGAAGAAATTACTTATAACATTGATAAATAACATACTTAATGCAAGTTAAATAACATAGATTACAACATACAATCTTTATTTGTAACAGTTGCTACAGGGCTACGATATTCATTGTAGTCGTACGACGCTAACGTCGCGTTGAAACGTTATTAGCGAAATTGATTGTCCACTTTCCGTAAGAGCTGTCCCTTAAGAAGATTAGAGTCTAATAACTGACATATACACTTATCTTCTAGTATGAAATAGCTTTTAATATATTTGGAAAAAACATAGTTGACTGCTGAAAATGGCTATAAAACTCAAAAGAAATTCCTTATGCGCTACGAACCAATAAGAAGACCAAGAATTTCTTTTATATTTCGGAGTCGTTTAATATGAATGAATACATAGAATAGAACATATTATTTTTATTTTAAATTATTTTACTGTTCTATATTAATCCTTCAGTTTATATATTTTTTACATATATATTTATTTGTTTGTTTGTAATCGATTTCTCGAAAACGCCTTTAACAATTTCGAAGAAATTTACAGAATATAGGTCAACGGAGGCTCAAAATCGATCTAGCTAGATCACAATACTAGAAAAACTCGTTGGTTAGTGTTTTTGGGCAAACTGCAAGAAATTAATTAACTCACGCAATATTATTGGTAATTTCACCTAAGGGATCCGTCAGATTCTAGACTTACAGTAATTTTTTTATAATCTTTATTTATAATCTTTATTGATAAACATATTACATGCACAAAATTTACAGTGGTCATTGGCCCCTTAACTAGGATATAATACCTGTGTTTCATGGGCTAGTTTCCTTCCCTATTCTTATTTCTATTACTATAATTTGTTTATCTATATATTATATTTATAATTTTTATTTATTATATAATATTATATAATAAGATATTGTTATATTATTTCATATATAATATTAGTAACTTAACTTAATGTTAATATTATTTTAAATGTATTTAATGATTATTTTATCGATATACCATCCATCCATTACATCCTATAAAAGTCTACTGTTGAATATACAACACGTAACATAATTAACGCACTTTGAGAAAGTAGTTTGTTCAGAATTGTTTACTGAATCGATTCCTATCATTTTTAATATAGGTAATTTTTTATCCCAAAAATAATTAAAACTACGTAAATTACAGTCACACTAAATCTGTACAGTCAAAACAAACTGAAATGGACCGTAACTTAAGGCAATAAGACTTATAAGAGTGTAGTTTTATTTGTATTATTACTAATTCTGTCATTCAATAACAGTAAAGAAAAATGAACTTGATTTCAAGCACGTTAAATTCTTTGCGTTCGTGGATTTGTACTGTGACCACAACATTCTTCCGGAATTAGTATAACTAATTTGATAAATAATCAGTGCATAAAAATGTTTAACTAAAAATTCAGTGTATGTATTATGTTTATAACATAATATACTAATTCGGGTGTCTGAGGGTGTGCGTTAATTACGTTACATATTGTAGATTCCCAATAGAGGGGATTTTGCCACATCTGCCATGCTAGGCATGCGATTTGGCAGCCGAAATTTTTTTTTTAAGTTGTTTCCTATCTTCCGGTTTGTTTCCCTTAGTTGATTGTGCAGTGTGTGGGTCCTTTTTCCAGGATTTTCAAAAACAGCGCTAACCATTGTGATGATTTTTCTGAGTTATTTAGGTAAGATGGTTTAAGTGTTGTTATCCCTGAGAAAATTATATGTTTTTCTAACGCCGAGCCAAACTCGGTGGCCCAGATATTATTACTTACTCATTTACAGTCAATTTTTTATCAACCCCAGTGGTTGAAATGGTGGAGGAAACCCCACTGGCTTTCTTCTGAACTAGTGCTTGTTCGAAAACGACGCTTCATTAGTAATGATGTGGGAATAATAAACGACTTCATAATTACCTACTTCTTGTCCAATAAACCTCGTCTTGTATATTTATCAAAATAATATATAAACAAACTCCAATTCATCTTTAAATGGCTAATTGAAAAATATTGGGGCACTACAGCGAGGAAGCAATCAAAAGTAGAGGAGAGGTACAAATAAAATATAGTTATTTGTTAATTATGGTGTCAACTATTTACTCACTTATTGCATTAAAAAAGTGCTCATTAAATCGGCAATTAATCGGCAATAATAAAACGAATTTAATAATAACCAGCTCAATTCTTATTTATTATGGCAAATATTCCTTTTATGATACTCCTATCGAGAGACGACAAAAGTAAACTAAAACAGGAGATCAGCAGCAGCATTTATCCGATTACAGCTGAAAGTAATGAAAAATTTGCGTTTGCTAAACCACCTGCCAAATGTGGTAAATATTGCATAATCTGAAGAAAATAACAGTCCGTTTATGGGATAGGTCAATGCTTAGCAATGGACTTTTGATAGCCCGTAATGATAATAATGATGCGTTGTCACCACTGAAAGCATAATCGAATATCTCAGTCTGTAATATATTACTGTTAACAATGCATATCCTTCAAATCTAAAATTGAAGGATTGTTTTTTGCGGAATTCAACTGGAATATAATCGTATTAACCAATTGTGAAAAAAAAATCAAAACATTTAGTATCGAATCTGCACTATGTTTTACTATAATCTAATAAAATTGAAAATTATCTATTTATCCAAAGTAATCCTGTTACCAAAAAGCTAAATTTTATTTCAGTGTTTAATTAGTTTTAATACGCATTAAATGTCCGTGGGTATAAGTTTAAGTGTTCCGTACGAGAACAGTAAAAGTGGAGCACTTATGGAATAATTTTGGTACCAGTGTATTTGGTTCATTTTTATTTCCTTATAAGGGCACTGGTAGACATGGGCTTCTACCGTTTTAGGGAGGTTTTGCTATAACCACTACGTTTAAAAGTTAAAAAAAACCTTTGCTGTATTTTACTGTTTGAGGACACTTCCTGTCATTGCATCAGACAGTATTAGAATCCTCGACATCAACTTATCGAGTGACGTGCAGTTCCGCAAATTCCTTGAATTTAAGGCTCAAGTGTCCCTCTAAAAGTTTAGTGTAATCCTTAGAGAAAAGGTATTTCATTACGGCTCACTGTTTGCAGCTTAAGATGAAGTCTTGATGAGATCTCCTTCGCATTTCCTACAGTCGCTCTACATTTCTAAGACGAACTCTACAACGTGTATCTATCTATTGTAGGTAGGAATATTTTATGAAAAATTATGTAAAAATATTGAATTTGACAACTTTAAATAATAAATCAATTTTTTACTTTGTATCCCAAAGATCAATAATTAATTATTAACATAGACTTTAGAATTATCCAAAGGCAAAATATCTATTTAATTAAAGCAATTGTACAAATTAAGATGCAAAATATTATAATTTTACAGTAATAATACTCGTAAGTTTGTCAGCATTTTGTACTGACGATTCAAGAATGTGTTGAAATATGTTGAGTAGACAGCCAGCTGTCTGGCTTGGTTTATTTCAAGACACAATTTTCAACATAATAGAATTCCAAGTACTTGAAGTACGAGAGTAAAATAATTAAATGTGATTTTGCTGATATTTCAAAGTGTAAAATGATATGTCATATTAAGTATTAAAATACATTAAAAGGGGCTTATTCTAAGCAAGAAGATTAATTTACTTACTGATTTACTGATTTACTTACTCGGTGATATAATCAATAAAAATAATAGATTTTTACCTCTCGTTTCTCAAAAATTAATTATGCTAAAAATTATTATGCAAAATTGGCCCTAGGCGAAGTCTGCTCCTTACTTTTACATGTTTTTTTAAGGTTTTTATGAATAAACCCTATTTGATTAAAACTACTTTTACAGATTTTATCGCGTTTATTTTACTTTTAATTACTTTTATTTTTAATTTCCGACGTTTCGGGTGCTTTCCAGCACCTATGGTCACGGGGGACTGAGATGACTGACATCACGATATCATTGTTAAACCCGGAGTACCTTCAGATTATTTAATTATTGTTTATGGTCCAATTAAAAAAGCTGAAGGTACTCCGGGTTTAACAATGACATCGGGACGTCAGTCATCTCAGTCCCCCCGTAATCCGAAAGCACCCGAAACGTCGGGAATTAAAAATAAAAGTAATTAAAAGTAAAATAAACGCGATAAAATCCGTAAAAGTAGTTTTAATCAATGTGTAGTGTTCGCGTAAATATAAGAAATCATTATGTAAACCCTATATTTTAATTAATTGCTAATAGAGTCCAGTAATAGTTGATATGTTATTTTTTTTAAATTATTTACGTATTGAGTAGTTACTCAAACAAAATAACTTACAATCATCTTCATCATCAGAAAAATATTCTACGTATAATAAAATAAAGAAACCAAAAAAAAAAAGTAAATAAAAAGGACGTCTGAAATAAACACTAATTCGCAATTAAAACGTCTGTTTGTTGTTAAAAACCTTAGAAATTCAGTTAAAACAATAGGAGCAGATTCGTCTAAGACAAGTATTGCTTAATATGTTCTAAATTGTTTAAAGCATTGTCCCCTTCAGGATTTCCATCCATCATCCAAACATCAAGCATAATAACTGTAATTTTTTATAAATGGATTTTATATAATTATGAAAGAATTTTTTTTAATTTGAATAATAGCCTGAAACTGCTTTACATGTGTAAAGTGGAACATGTCATCACTTAAATTGAAACTAAAATGAAAAATATTCCAACTTCAACACAACTTAATAATATCATTATCTATTATGATTTACATGAAACACAAATGAAAAATCGTAACATGTACTATAAAGAAAACCAAAATTAAACTTTTCTAAAAAGCCTGCCAGAAGGCCATAGTAATAGTAGGAAAATACCTAAGGCCTACCGCTTTAACGTACTTCTATACAAATAAATAAAATTGAATTGTTTATTTGTAATCTGTATATAACAATTTTACAAAATGCATATGTAAATATAGACGGCACTTATAACAAACAAAAAAGCATTTGAAGTAATTTGTCTGTCTGTTTGATCTAGCTAATATCCGAAATGACTAGGTATACTAATTTTCATGAGACATTTACTGGTAGATAGCTGATGTAACAAGGAGGTTACTGAGATTATTTCTAATTTGGAAAATAATTAGAGATCCGCGCAAAAATGTGAAACACATAAAATTCAATCATAATAAATTACCCGCGGATGAAATCGCGGGGAACAACGACTAAATAATAAAACTATACGTCAAATTTTTAATATTTGTGATCAATATCAGGAGTGAGTCGTCCATAAGCTTTTGAAATAACACCGTTCTTAAGTGCTTTGTACATTCAAAAATTTCTGGAAAAGTTATTACCTAATACTGTGATATATATGTAGTTTTAAAGGTCTTAAAACGAGATTTCTAATAATGTTTCTCCTGAATTTAGACTCAGCTTGGTTCTTGAGTATTTAACAAAAACAATTTAAAAATACTCAATAGCAACCAGTATCCATGACCGAGGGTAACCCGCAGTTGGCTGGTGGTGACGTCGCTACTTCTTTAGCGCTTACCACGATCAACCGCTGCATTTACTTCGCTTGATTTCATAAATAAATAATTTTTGTATTAAATTATATACTTCGCTTTGCTGCAATGAATAATAAATGTGCTAGCTGTTCCAATGTCTTAAAATTTGTTTATTTCTTAAATTGCTGTCGCTGTCCGGACAAGGGTTGAAACAAGTACCATTATAGTTGCGTAAACTTCAGTAAGCAAGTCTTTTCATCTTTTAAGACATATGTTAAGTCAGCTTGGATATGTCTGTCTTGCCGTTGCAAAAATACTTAACGTGTAAATACTACCTTAAATATAAGTAAAAATCTTGAAACGGCTTTCATACAACGACAACGTTCTTCGTTCTAAGCTGCGTGCAAGCGCTAGGTGTAAAACAACTAGTGTTACGGACGGTGAAGGGAGTGAAAATTATCGACTAATTCAGTCGAAAATTTTCACTGTGACATTTCCATATATTGTCCCATAACATTTCCCGTGAAAACACCAGAAAACAATCGTATTTTACATAAAGTACAAATTAAACACATTATGAATAGAAACATTCACATTATAAAAAAGAATGAATAAAATATTAAACAAAATGTCACCATTTTACAAGCAATTTCTTACAGTCGTAAATTTTAAAATGCCTAATAAAAACTTAACATTACAATTTTCATTAATAATTTAACATTACTTATACAATACAACAGTTTAAAATGATAATTAAAACTTTCATTATATTTTATTTCATTTTATTTTATTATACAAAATCTACCAAAAACTTTACTAAATCGCTATTACATGTATTTTAAAACTTAAATAAAAATATTATTTTAATAACATTTAAAAAAAAAAAACGGTTCGGACTTCTTTTCTGTTAATTGCCTGCACTAGTTAATAACTTAATTTTACATGATTCTCGGGATTCAAATAGGAGGCCTTGCCCATTCCGCCTGTGGCATCGCTCTCGAGCGGTCGTGCCCAAGTAGTCCGCGCTCTCGTCCCTGTACGGTAGTGCTATCTCGCTCTCGCGCCTCCGCTGTCCTGCTCGCGCTGTACAGCGTCGACGCATTGGTGAGTCTTTTACCGCTAACAGTTCTTGCCCCCCTGTCTTCGGGGGGAGACTGACCTCCGCTTGTTACTGCTACTTTATTGTTATTCTTATTGTTATTGTTTTATTGTTGATTTTGTTATTTCTCTGTTATTATTTATTGTTATACGTGTATATTGTATCGTAGTACGGCTCGCGTTCAAGTCCCTGTTCTACTGAGAACAGGGACCCGTCCCAATCCTTACTGTTCATAGAACTACTGCCTCAAAATGTCCACAGTTAGCCTACTTAAGTCCTTCATCGCCGCCCTAAACCAAACTATTCGTTCGAACCTAAACCTCAATGAGACGGTCCTCGCCGCCATCGCCGCTCAAGTTACTCCCCCTGCCCCTCAGGCACTCCAACCGCCGCCCGTAATCGCGACTTACTTAGAGACACGGAACTCCTTTACACCCTTAGAAATGGAGTACGAACGCTCCGAGTCCTCTGCGTCGGCGTTCCGGAAAAAGGCCCGCAACCACCAATTCTGGCACCGATTCATCGGAGTCCTGTGACTCCGACGGAACCGTGGACTCCTCATTCACCACGGTGAACTCCAGGCGCAGCGGTAAACGCGCCTCGAAAAACCGCACCCTCCCCTATCTCCGCGGCCCCTGCCGCTCCTACAACCTCCGCAGCTCCCGCTGCCGCCTCTGCCCCCGCAGCCCCCGACGCTGCCGCGGTCCCACTTATGTCACTAGACATCCCCGTTACGATCAAGCCAGCCTCTCGATGTGCTCCAGTCCTTGCCAAGAAGCAAGTCCCACCCCCTGTCTTCCTAAGAGACAAGGCAAAATTCACTAAATTATCGAAAGCCTGCTACGACGCAGGTATTAAATATGACCACGCCATCAACCTCGGGGAGACTATTAAAATCATCCCCAATTCAATCGATGACTTCCGTCAACTGACCAGGCTATTCACAGCCGAACGAGTTTCCTATCATACTTACGCTCTTCCGGAAGAGCGAAAAGTCAGGGCCGTCATCCGAGGCGCCCCCTTCGAATTCTCCAACGAGGAAATCCTTGAGGACCTTAAGTCCCAAGGTTTCCCCGTAGAAGCCGTGCACAAAATGCACAGCAGAACGGGCAAAAGGTTCAATCTTGCCCTAGTCATTCTAACAAACGTGCCGGAGGCAAAAGCCATCTTTCGGCAGGTACGCACAGTATGTGGCCTATCGAGAGTAAGGGTTGAGTCCCCACACAGGCGCGGGTTCCCGGCGCAGTGCCACCGTTGCCAGCTATACGGTCATGCGGCGGTCAACTGCTCCGCCCCACCCAGTTGCGTTAAGTGCCTTGAACCCCACAACACCAAAGAGTGTCCTCGGCCCAAAGACGCCGAATCCCCACCCGCATATGTCCTGTGTAAACAAACAGGCCACCCGGCAAACTACAGAGACTGCCCTTGCACACCTCATCCTCGCCCCAGTAGACAAGCTCCACCAACGGTCAATGATCGCTCATTCCCAGCTCTCTACCAACGGCCCCGTCAGGGCCCTTCTCAGCCCATCCAGGGCTTCTCTCGGCCCCCTCAGGGTCCCCCTAGGCCCCCTCAGGGCATTATTATGCCCTCAGGGCATTATTCGGCCCTCTCCGGGCTTCTCTAAGCCTATGCAGCCTCCTATCTTTCCCTGGGGCCCCAATAAGGCAGACCCACCGCGGAACAACCTCCGCCCCAAAACAACAACAATCACAGCCCACAATTGAAGACCTAAAAATGTTGTATTCCGCTATTAGGAACATCGACGTTGGGGAAATCGCTGTGTTAGCACGCAAATTGCGCGCTGCGAGGTCAGGACCGTCTCTTCGCTCTTACAGAGCATCATAATCTTTTGTGCTCGTTGTAAGTTAAGTTAACTTAATTAACTTCACAATGACAGAGCAGTTTGCTCTACCAAAGTCTCACGGTCGTATCAAACCTAAGGGTTTATCGCTTGTATCCTTTAATATTCGCGGTTTGCGAAATAACCTCCCAGAGCTTAAGCTCTTTCTTCGGAATCGTGAAGCCAATTTCGTCCTCCTACAGGAAACTAATCTCAAAACTAAGAACACTAAAGGCCTTTCTGTTAAAAACTTCTCTCTTCTTCGTAATGAGAGACCCGACCGCCGAGGCGGCGGAACGGCCATCTATTACAAGAAGACACTTCTGCTCGTTTTTACTCCGCAGCTTACCAACATGGAAGCCACGGTATGCAGGCTAGCTATGACTGGACATCAGTCCGTCCTCATAGCCTCCTGTTACATCCCTTCAGGAACCCATCCCCTCAAAAAAGTCATTTGCATAATCGGTTATACTGCGTGGAGCATCAGGTGGTATCCCGGTGATCAGGTCCGCAGGCAGCCGTAATTCTCTCCCAAAGTTTGCGAAAACTGGTGTCACTGATGTACTTTCGTGAACAGCGCTTCGATATGATAATAAAAACGGTTGTATGTGCTTGTCCCAATCTCGTTGCCGATTGTCTACAACTTTTGCTATGTACCTCTCCAATGTCTGATTAAATCGTTCTACCATTCCATCAGATTGCGGGTGATAAGAAGTCGTTCTTGTTTTATGAGTACTCATAACTCGGCAAGTTTCCTGGAATATTTGAGACTCAAAATTCCTTCCTTGATCGCTGTGAATCTCTTAATGTACTCCAAAACGACAGAAGACTTCATGAACTAGTTTATCTGCAACCGTTGAAGCTTCTTGATTTGGAATGGCGAAGACTTCTGGCCACTCGGTGAAGTAATCCATCACAACTATGAAATACTTGTTACCGCTTTCACTCTCCGGAAACGCGCCCACCACGTCAATGGCTATTCTCTCCCATGGTGCACCAACATTGTACAAATTCAAAGCCCCTCTACTACGAGTCTGAGGTCCCTTTACAGCCGCACAACTTGTACATTTGCGACACCAGTCCTCGACATCGTTTCGACAGTGGACCCAATAAAACCATTCTCGGATCTTCAGTAGAGTTCGTTTAACTCCCAGATGGCCTCCAGAACATCCGGTACTCTAGCTTTAGGGACGACTATTTGCAAATAACACCTGTCTGCCTGAACATTTTCCCATTTACGGCACAGAACTACATTCTGAAGCAGCAAGCTGTCCCATTGAGCCCAAAAGCTTTTAGTGGTCGAACTCATCGCTGAGACGTCGCTCTACTTGGGCTTCCGGATCATCCTGCTGTGCATGTCGTAGGCTGTCCTTCCACTCGTTGTTGAGGTGGTCTGTCCTGAGCATCCGCACGGATACCACTTCCTTACTCTTTTTCCTAGTACAATGTTTCCAATCTTCAGGACAAGGTCTTCTTGACAATGCATCTGCGTTGCCATGAGATTTCCCGCTGTGATGTCTGATAGTAAAGTCGTATCCCGGCTGCTGCTGGGCGGTGATGTTAGCCGCACTTCACTTCTGAGATCGTTCACCTTCCCTTTCTAGGGTTCGCTTAGGGCAGCTGGATTGAAGATGCCCCCTTCCCCACAGCCATAGCACCTACGGCTGTATCCTTTATTGTGGTCGCGAACTGTAATGCTGCAACCTCCCTATCGTGAGGGAAACGATGATCCTGTCACCGCCAGGCGGTGCCGTTAGCTGCACTACCCTCTCAAGTTTGATCAACTTCCCCTTCTACGGTTCCCTTCACGTAGCGAAGGTGTAGTAGCTACTACGGGAGCTGTAGTTCCATCCCCAAGTTTGAGTTCATCTAGTGATTTCTTCATGTCAGAAATTACGTTGTCAAGCCGATTGTTCACTTGGTCGATTAAGGTTTCAGCTTCTGACAGGCGGTTGTCATGTTGAGCAACCTTATCCTTCACCTCCCTTATCTCTTTCCCGAAGGTAGCGTGAATGTGCTTCATGAGCATCATCTGCTCCTCCTTATCACGCTTGAGCTGCTATTTCAACCGAAGGGCCTATTCCTCCTGTCGGCGGGCCTGTTCCTCCTGTCGGTGAGCCTGTTCATCCTGTCGGCGAGCCTGTTCCTCCTGTTGCTCTTTCAATTAACGGTCCTGCTCCTCCTGTCGGCGAGCCTGCTCCTGCAGCATCACCATCAGAGCACCTAAGTCAGGTGCTGCAGATGTAGGAGCTACTGACGGGCGCCTGCAGCCGGCGGCTAGCCCTACGACGTCTGCGGCGTTGCACCACCAAATCTTCTTTGGTCCGTCTCCTGCTGGCGTTGACTTCAGGTACGGCCACCCTCCGTTTCCCCCTTAGGTAAAATCGGCATGATTTTATCCCACTTCTGACTCCAATTGTTACGAGCTTGAGGTTCGTGACAATAAAAATTGCCGATAGAATTACCTTCTGAAACGTTCAGCACGTTCAGTTCGTCTGAACAAAGTTGAACGCACTGAGTTGGCATCTCTTTGATTAGAGATCGCATAAAAGTTGTGAGTCAAAAGCTCTAGCATGTGCTGTTATAAGGGAAGAACGTAGTCTGTGAATGACAAATGAGTTCATCACAGGAACGTAGCCCAATGGAAAAATTCATCGCTTAAATTATGGGTCCCCAATTTCCGTGACTTAGATTCTTTGTAACGAAATATATTTTACATGTGGATTTTTGGATATTTTTAATTATATATCAATTTATTTACTCAATGCTTATTCATAAAACTTCATACAAAAATACGTGGTGGAGCCATGCTGCAGCTGATTGTAGCATGAATAGGTCAACTCAACCGGGAAAAGATCACGCTCTCATTCAATATCAGCGTAAAATAGCAACTTAAAGCTGCTGTGTTTCGTAGTGAGTGTAGAGCACCAGAGAACCTTTTTACTGAATACGAGACATTCAAACTTAATTTTAAGGCTTTAAAACGTATCTAAATATTGAATCGTAATCGAGGATTAATCTAGAAGAAAACTGAAAACAGTATCCCCTTCAGTATCCACATCGGGTGGACTGAGTGCTCGTTTATTACTCTTATTCAATGAAAAAATTAGCAGATGCTAAAATTATTTTACATAGCCTTTATATCACCTTACCTCTCAAACTGGAACACAGCAGTGAAAGCACTGTTGCTTAGCGGCAGAAGTAGGTGAGGGTGGTACCTATCCATACGGAATCAGAGGTAAAAAAAGAGTCCTTCCAACTAGATTTAAAATGATACTCGTATAATACTTAGTGTGCAGTTGATATTCTCCGATTTTTACATCAATTTATTTCCATTGTGGGTTATTATTATTAATCATGCTTTTATTCAAACGTTTTTTTAGTTAAAATATTAAGTTTCTTCCATTAATTTATCTTATTTCAAACGGTTGAATGACCAGTTACTGAAATAAGCACCTTTGTCTTGCTATTGAATGGAGGTAGCCAAGACCATAATTCTAAACAACAATCTCTTTCGTTATTGACTCTATTTCGCTAATTGTCTAACATTTGCCGTGTTCGATTCAACTTAAATACGTACCACCTAATTTAAAACATTATACCATGAAACATTTGTAATAATTTTATTTTAACACTCATGCAGTCGTGTATACTCGTATTCCCCTTACTGAATTATGACTTAAGACAGAACAAAAGTCAGCATCAAAATGCGTAGTGTTTTGAATATGATTACAATATTTTTCTTAATTTCAAGTACCAAATAAGCTTATAGTCTACCTGATGGTAAGCAGCTACTCAAGCCAATGGAGAACTGCAGCCAACTACAAGCAAAGAAGTCTACATATGCGTTATCATCTCAGTGGATTAAAATGGAATTTGGTTTAATACTCAAAGGATTGAATGAGTCACAGCCTGTAATTAAGTTAGCTCTACCTTCAGACTAGAACACAGCAGCGCAAGCGTTGCCATTTAGGGGCAGAATTTGGTAAGAGTATGGTACCTCCCCAGATGAACGCCTAGAAGGTAAAATAGTACATAAGTACGCACGTGTGTCACCAAGAGGGGTAGGCAGAGACTATAGACTTCCATTTGACACGATCCTGATACACGTCTCTCGCCTCCTCTACATCCATATACCTACGCATATATACTCGTCGGTTAAGGGTACTCCTAATTTGACCTATTTTCAATATATCGATAAACTTCCACCTAGGACGTCCCTTTACGACTCAGCCGTTCAATTCTGCAACATAAATTTGCTTTGTTACTCTTTCCTCATTCATTCTTTCCACATGACCATACCACAGAAGCATTGCTTTCATAATCTTGGTCACAAAATCATCTTGCAAACCACACTCTTCCACTCCGAGAAAAAGAGTCCAACGACCGATTACTGTCAATAAGACAATACTTACTCGACGTTTTTGTATATTTGTCACAACATAGTGTGTGTGAGTCATAAAAAATTTCATAAATAAAAATTCATAGGACACGAAAACGGATAAAGTTGTGAAACTGAAACTCACTGACTTATAGCGTGGGAAAGCTGCTTGGAGTTTTAGTCATTATTATATGCATAAATTCAGATTGGATATCTAAATTTCTGAAGATATTTATGTGTGTAGACTGCGCAAAGTACACAAATACAAAGTAAAGTAGGTCATTTATTTCAGCTTAGCTGATTTAAGTTCACCTCGTAGAAATATCCGGTAGAGGATATCCTAGTCAGTACGTACTTTACTAAACTGTAATTTGGAGTTGTAGTAATACTTTAAGGGTATTTTATTTATTGTATTTTTAGGCAGGTTATTTTAAAGATATTTTAGTAGATTTAAAAAAGAAGGGGGTTAACAACTTTTTTGAATGTATGTTACGCGATACCTAGGTCATCGGTTGTAAACTGGTTATGATATTTTTTTTATTAAATAGGTATGTAAGCCTACAGAGGTGGTTCTAAACAAGTTTAGGAGAAAATATCACCCCCAGTGATGGCACGTACGTACGTAATACTTCGAACAGCATTATGGTCTCATTTTTTTATATGCAGGGATGACAAACGAGCACATAGTCCACCTTATGGTAAGTGGATGCTGTGGCTCATAGACATCTAACAACAACAATCAAGGAAAATTCTCTCTACCACGACAGGGACCCATGTGCAGTATACGATTTTTATCAGCAGGTGACCACGATTAGAAAAAAAAAAATCAAGTAATTTTCTTTCTACAAAATAATATATCAGAAAATCTGGTTGTTTTCTTTTCGATTAAAAGTACATGACTTTATCTGCGTCCACATGTAACACCAACTTTACATGCCAATTTTTCCACATACTGTCAAGTTTCATCATTATCATCATCCTTACAGCCCTTCACAAGTCCACTGCTGAACATAGGCCTCCCCCAAGGTATGCCACAAATCACGGTCCTGAGCCACCTGCATCTATCGACTTCCTGCATGTCTTACCAGGTCGTCACTCCATCTAGTGGTAGTCGCCTTACACTGCGCCTACCAGTACGAGGCTGCCACTTGAAAACTTTTTCCCCAACGGTTGTCGGTTTTTCGAGCTATATGGCCGGCCCATTGCCACTTCAGCTTACTAATCCGTTGGGCTATGTCGGTCACTCTAGTTCTACTGCGGATATCCTCATTTCTAAGTTTATCACACTGAGAAACCCCGAGCTTAGCCCTCTCCATAGCTCCCTGAGCGACTTTGAGGGTCCTTATACGGCCAGCAGTGAAGGACGACGTCTCAATTACACAGGTCATCATTGGAAACACGCACTGGTTGTACAACTTAGTTTTCGGGTTTTGAAGTATACTTGACGAGACGATATGTCGTAATTTACCGAACGCTGCCCAGCCGCGTTGAATCCGTCGATTGACCTCTCGGTCGAAGTTGGACTTACCTAGTCGGGCTATTTGTCCCAGATAAACGTACTCATCAACAACTTCGAGCTTAGTGCTCCCAAAAACTACGGGCATAGGTGTGACACGGACATTAAACATGATCTTTGTTTTGTCCATATTCACAAACAAATATTAAAAAAAAATACTTTAAAGGTCATGTTTTTAATAAAATTCCTTTAGCGTTTGACTTTGGCATCGCTTATGAAACAATTTTGTTTTAAGAAGCAAAAAAATCTACAAACTTTCCTGTTATTCTTCAAAATAAATCTAATAAAATAATTCAAAATTAATACGCTGGAATTTTAAAAACGCTACATTTTGCATATTTGTGAGGTAATTATTTTCACTTGCTCTAAGAATTATGTAAACTGTTATTAATCTTATTACAATATAAGTACGAGTAAAGTAATACATTTTGGGCGATGATGTTGCTCGCATCCGTAAGAATTACTTGAATCTTGACTTTACACGTATCCCCTCGGTAGTGCTAAACGAGCAGCGCCACATACTGGTTGGTTGGTCCTCTACTACTAGTGAGAGGCCCGGCCGAGGGTTGGATTTTCCTTATCTTTTATTTCACTACTGTTGTTTTTGCAGTACCCTTCTTACTTGTACTTAAATTAATAAATCTATACAATTGCTATCGATGTTTTTTTTTGTTTATTGTTAATTCCGCACTGCACCCTGTCTACTTATATAATTATTCTACTGCTACATTACTCATACCTGGTTTACTATCCCTTATCTAGGGGGTCAACATAAAGATGAGAGGCATGCATACTTATTCTAATTATAGAATACATCTTTGCGATTTTGCACTTATTACCGACACTGTCTGTCTTATTATTTATTCGTTTGTTTATTCTTTTTTGCTCTTTTTTTCACCTCTCTTCACATATTTGCACGCATATATTTTCATCAATATAGTGCTCCTTATTACTATCTATAGTATACAATAAATTATTTCTAATAGTTTTCCTTGCTTATAATTATTAATACTGTGAATTCAAATTTCATAAAGATAGTACGGCAATTGTTATCCATAAATTTTCATTCTAATTGTTACTCCCATTCTGCATTCAGACTGAAATCTAGTTTTGCTAAAGCGTGGGTAGTCAAAAAGTAAATGCTCTACTGTTTGTTCTAAGTTTTCGTCGCAACTGCAGCCTGGGTATGACCAGAGCTTGTACTTATATACATATGTTATATGTCCAGCGTGACCAGTAAAAAATTGTGTTTTTTACTTAGATTATTTGTTTTATTATTTATTGCATCCTTAAACAAAAGAATACAAAGGTTAAAGGTTACTTACCTGGCAAAAACATACCGCCAAATGACGAAAGTCATGTTCCGGTATGATGTTAGGTGAAGCCCATTTCTTTGGGAGGGTGGATATGACCATTTCTTGGTGTCAGGTACCTGGTTTTGGAAGTTTGCGGGATCCAAAGTATGGTTGTACCGCTGGCTGACCGTAGATAGTTGGGGGTCCAATTAAAGAGCCAGCAACTCGTGAAAGGCTGCCCCGCAGAAGTGATACGCCTCTATGCAGGAGTGATACGGTCCGTAGCCTTGTACGGGACTCCTGTCTGGGCGAAAAAGCTGGCCATCTGATGTTGTAGAACTAAAATCTACAGTGTGCAGCGGATAATGGCCATATGGATCGTGCTAGGATACCACACGATATCCTATGAGGCAGCGACAGTCCTAGCTCGCTTTCCAACTCAGGACATACTGACGAACATGGATGCGAATGTGTTCGACCAGACGAGTGTCTCCCGCCAAAGCAGTGGAAGTGAGCCAGATGAAGTGTTAAAAGGAGTTAAGTGGCAGGAACTACTTAAAGTTTGGCGCACTTCGAAGCCTGGATGCATCGACGAACGGGGAGACTCACCTAAATAATTACGATAATAATAACCAAGCACGGCTGCTTCGGTAACTATTTGTGTTAGATCGGTCGTGAAGCAACGGCGAACTGTTTTTATTGCAGTTGGCAGGACCAGGACTGCGCAACCGATACGCTGGCAACGTCCAGAGTCGGAACGGGAGTGGACGATCGTGGTAAGCCGGATCGGTCAGAACCATTCCCTGCCATCAGTCGTGTCGGCGATTCTCAGCAGGAGTTCGGCGTGGAGGGCCGTAGCCGCCTTCTGTAAATCCGTTATGGTCCAGAAGGAAGCTGCTGAGCGGTGTCAGGAGAGGACAGATCCCGCTTGGAGACGACGTCGCCAAGGCGTTCGTCACAGCCCTCCTCTTGATGATGGTGTTGCCCTACAAGAAACGGGGCCTCAGGAGTTATGCGCGTCTAGTAATGTAACACTTTAGGGAGATGGTGACGCGGAAGTGGTCTCTAGCACCGTGATACCACTGTGAGAGTGCTGGGAACAAAAAAGACTGCCCTCGGGACGTGCTTTAATAAAGCAAAGCGAAAGAGTAGACCCGGTTGCGTTCCAAAAGGAGATCCCGGAACTCCTCATATACGCTGATGATGACCACCGTGAGATTTTGGCCGGTAGGAGTCTGAAGTTTTTATCTGTTGCCCACGCAACAGAAAGTATCTATGAGAATTTCCTCACGATAGAAAAGGGTACCCGATGGAGATGGGCACATAGTCAACTTCCTCGACCTTCTGCTGACGACCGATCAGGAAAGGTACACTACACTAGTCAGGTTACCTCATCCTTCGAAACTTCTGACCACTGTCTGATGAAGTTTGTGTGGGTATATTCCCCACCTAACTACGATTTTCGAAGCATGAAGAATTTGGCATTACAAGTCAGCAAATTGTGATGAGATTCGGCATTTCTTTGCATCTTATCCTTGGGTTTTGTTTCTTGTGGTTCCATGATTATGTGGTACGTCAAGTGATGGAGTATTTCATTTTTTTTGCTGACGTCTCCATTGATGGTTAAGCTTGCCCATGGTTCAACGCCGAGTTCGTTCGTGCTGAAAAGCGTAAGCATATGGTATTTTTATTCCGAGTCGATGCACGTAAAGCTCCGGGTGTGGGCTTTAAGAAGAGAGCTTTTAACCCAGCCGCCAAGTCCGGCTTTATTAATTTTTAATATACCTAAATAATCAAAGTAGATGCCTGCACTCGAAGTTATTGGTTGAATATAATCTTAATGCGATACTGGAGTTGGGGTTCTGTAAATAATTAGGTACTACAATTAATACTAGGCAAAAATAAGTATTTATTTACCAAATTTTTAATACCTATTTTTTGTATATATTATGTATATTTACTTATTATTTATTTTTACAGATTGAGAGATTTCTGAAGATAAGTATTATGAACTTTCTAGACACAAGTCATTTTCTAATTTATTTTATTTTACAGGTTACTTCCGATATCTGATGCAGGTTTCATCTGATCGAAGTGATGCATGACATGGCGTCGATTGATAAGTAGGGTAAGTGTATTATTACCGTCCCCCTTAACTATTTTATAAGGGTCTTTCCAGATAGAGGAGCGTGCTTCCCGCAATCTCAAATGGTTCTTTATGTAGACATACTCACCGAATTTTTATTAATATGGTCAAGTATAGATGTCACAGTGTGATTTTGAGGATTCCTTTGATTTGCTCATAAAATCTAAAACCTTCTTTCTGGAGTATTTCAGTCGACTTTGCAGAATGCGGACATCACACAATCAGGGTATGTAGCGCCTGGAGATAAATGGAATAAGGAATAAATGGTTTACTTCCAAATACAAGTTGGTGTGTTACGAGCAAGCATGGCGATGTACACATACCGAAGCCAATTGAATTGTTCAACATTAATGTAAGATTTATAATACTATTTAGGGTTGAACAACTTCGCTCTATGGTACCTTGGATTTAGGGTGGTATGGTGAAGACCATAGGCTTTTCTAAAATTAGTCCCCTATTTGGTAAGGATCGTCTTAGGAATAACAAAAATTGATATATAATGCTGTAAGCATTAACTTGTTTCTTCAGCAGTGGTACTACGGATGGCGTATGTACAGGAGAACTTAGTAAGATCGTCTTGTATTGTAAGAATGAATCATTGTTTCGCTGGCCCGGCTTCAGGAAATGAGCCGACGATTTTCAAAGATATTCTTTGGTATAGTTAAGTCAACGTGCTGGTAATATGTATTGGAGAACGGTTGATTGTCCTAAGTGCTTTATTTTCTTGGCATGAGTATTTTTTTTTTTTCTTACATTGCTTTACGTATGACTATATATCACATCGCATACTTAAAGAGATAGCATAGAATATTGTATATCTTAATGAATGAATGATTTTCGAATGGATTTTTCAGATCTGATATACCAAGTTCTTTAATTCTCTAGGAAAGATTCCTGAATAGGAAATCTCATCAAAATGATGTACTTTGCTGAACAACAAATTATAGAATTTATTAGCTGTTTCTATTTTTTTTAAGTAGAAAATTTCTTTCTTAGGCAGACACGTCGACGATAATTGCAGGATCAGTTAATATTGCTTGATGGGTACGGGTATGGGTATGGGTTAGACTCATTTAAATCGATGGATGTTGGGATAAGGATTATCTTCGCGGAACACTTCATACTTAAGAAACTTTAAGAAAAGAGTTTACTCTTTTCTAAAATGCCGGCAACGCATGTGCTATTCCTCTGGTGTTGCGGTTGTTCATAGGGGGTGGCAGTCACTAACCATCAGGTGAGCCGCTTGCTCGTTTGACCCCTTTTCTATTAAAAAATCATCAAAGCAAGAGTGAATAGGCTTTTGTTACGCTAAGACTGTGCGATTTACCATGTAAGACTACGTCACCTCATAAATACTTAGAGAGGTTTTCATATTAATTAATTTGTATATAATCTTTATTGATAAACATATTACAAACGTATAAAACAATTTACTGTAGTCAACAGCTCTTAATATAGGATATAATATATCTGCATTTCAGGGGTTAGTTTACATAATCTTTTAAACGATAAAAAGCACAATATGTCTATATAAAACACAAAAAATGTTTCTACCTTTGTCCACTATAAACTTTTAACCATCCAACCCATTTTAATTTTTTTTCTGTGTTTGGAATCGGTAGATCACGCTGCTGTTAAGATCGAGGAATCACACATGCGTAGCCGGGGCGGATCGCTAAGAGAAAAATATAAATTATAATAAAATACTGAAATAAAACCTACGTTCATATTATATTTATATAGACCTACGCTACGTGGAATATAAAAATACTCAGATACTAATGGAAAAATTTATGGAAATTGAAAAGAAAATGTTTATAAAACAATAAATCAAGGATGATTGTGACAATTAAGTTTATTTATACGGATTTTGTTTAATATTCATTGATTTAAACTTGCAAACGTCTAAAAACTAACGATCAAATGAATAAAATTAACCAAACTAAGAAAAACTAAAATTAAAACAGAATATTTGCATTCTGTTTGCAGGAATGAACAATACAACTATAATGTTGATGATTAAGATGAAAAATCATTTAATTAAAAAAAATTTAAACAACTTATTAAAATAATCCTGAATTTTGCTGTTTAAAATATATTTCCTTGACAAGAAGCTTTGGGACCGTAAATCTATAAAGACAACCTATAAACGTCTCAAGGCTAATACATTCTTTCGTTTCTAAGAGAGTAATAGGACGAGGCAAACGAACATGCAGCTCACCTGATGGTAAGTGATTACCGCCACTATACCGCCTTTTTCATGAAGATCCATAAATCGTATCGGTCTGCAAAATAGCCCGTGGTAAATTATTCAACACAGAAGTTGTACGAGGAAGAAACTTCCTAATAAAACGAACAGTAGTGGAACGCTAAGCATCCATATGGTGTGGATAGTATCGTAAGTTTTGTCTCGATGTGCGTTCGTGAAATTTGGTGACTGTAATTAATCAGAACAATTCCTCAGAGCATGTTACAACTAAGTTACTAGCACATTTTTTATATATTTTTGTTTTTTTATTTTGTAGTTTAACTACTTTTTTGTTTTATTTTTTGCATAATTCTCTACAGTCAATGTACAATTGTAAAAAATATGATGTATGATTATTCGAATGCATGTAATCTTTTAATTAAAAGCCAGCATGGGCCCATATTAATTTTGAACACTGAAAGAAATAACGTTGAATCAGGCTCTGGTTAACTCAACTGTGGTGTGTCATATGGTGAGTGTAAAAATTAGAGACCCTTTTCACTGGTAAATTGAAGTACTAACAGGTGATATCGCATCTACACTTGGATTCTTAATTGAGGGTAAACGTGTCTACAAGCTAGATTATCCACTTAACATCCGGTGATCCTTATGCTCGTTTATCAACCTTTTTACTATAAGTTCATTTCATTTTGCCTAGATAAGATCATCATTTTACGGTTGAAAACTGAAGTAAGCCTGGACTAACTACGATATCAGGACAGAATAACTATGATATCAGTACGTGGAATATGGGTGCTGCAAAACATTCGAGATTTCGTCAATCCAAAGTCAGTTAAAATTAAACGCGACAAAACCCGAAAAAGTTCGGTGTTTAGTATTTGCGTAAACGCAAGAAATCACTTCTCTGATCGGGTTGATAGGTATAGCAACAATAAAGTAAGTAGAGGAAAAGGCTAAGGACAAGAAGTACGTGAAATGGGCAAACCGTCCAGTAGTTCAATTCAAGCAGTTTTCCTACGATGAAAGATGCCTACTTCTGGCCTTATGCTAAGACTAAGCATGTTTTTCGAAATAATGACAAATTGTACAAAATTCTAATTATAATATTATAACTCATACTAAATGTTTGTAAAATTTAGAGCCGATTTTTCAATTAAAATTTATTCCTCCTTATAGAATGATTTATAACATATACAAATTGAAAATTACAGTTCTATAAGTAAAATTGTTGAATTTTTCACTTGCATATTAAGTCGGGTTATAGTTTATTCGAAGCATAACTTTTGACTGAACATTGAAAAGTCCCTGCCTTTATACTCGTATAAAAAAAAACAATAAAAAGGCTGTTGTTTACTCGAAACTTTGTGTTTGCATTCGAAAACATTAAATGTTTACTGCTAAACTACTCGTTAAAGTTACACGGACGCTTTTGTGAAAAATGTTTTAATTACTTTGTTTGAATTTTTGTTTCGCCTGTTTTATTTATATACGACATATAAGAGCGTGCCTCGTTGGTCTAGTGGTTGTAGTAGTGCGACTGCTCCTGCGTCCTGGGTTCGAATCCCGGGTCGGGCCCATAAAATCAATTATTGAGTCTTTCTGTCAAGAAATTCTCAGTAGCTGCTCGGAGTCAGGAAGTTGGAGGTGTCTCATCCACTGCCTAGGAAAGCACGTAAAGCTGTTGGTCCTGCGCCTAATCTTTCTCCAGTCGTGTCGGTCTATCGTCCCATCGGATTAAGAGAGTGCACCTGTGCTTGTTGCGCATACACTCGGGCACTTTAGTCCTGTCCTGCGCCGATGGCTAGCCTCCGTAGAGGCAGGCTGCCGAGACCGAAATTCGGTCTGGAGGACATTATTATTATTCTTATAAGAGCGTTGAGAGAAATAAAACAAAACATAACATAAAACATAATTACTCACCCAGAGGGGTAGGCAGAGACTACAGACTTCCATGTGGCACGATCTTGACACACCATACCTCCATGCCTCCTCTACATCCGAACACCTACGCATACATGCGCGTCAGTTAATGGTACTCCTAATTTGGCTCACTTTCAATATATCGCCAATTCGGTCAATGAACTTTTGCCTAGGACGTCCCTTTCCGACTCTTCCATTCACTTCTGCAACATAATTTTGCTTTGTCACTCTTTCCTCATTCATTCTTTCTACATGAACAAACCACCGAAGCATTCCTTTTTAATACTGATCACTGCATCATATTGCAAACCACACTCTTCTTTTATCACACAGTTTCTCACCCTGTCACTCCGATTCAGCCCTAACATACACCTTAGCGACCGCATTTCTACTGCATTTATTCTACTCTCGTGCTTCTTATGCTAAACCCAACTTTCACTACCATACGTTAATATAGGGACTAACACAGCATTGTGAAATGCCATATGTGCCTTTTTTGACACATTATGAAACAACAGAGTGCCCCCCATTTACTTTATTTTCTGCGTTTATTCACAGTTCTATATCTGTATTATATCTCCCATCCCTGCTGAATACACATCCCAAAGATACCAACTCCCCTTCTATTCTTATTTCACATATCGTTTTACTTTTTATTTCAAAAACCGTAACTTTAGTCTACTTTCATATTCCTTGCCTTTTAAAGTTTCGTTAATATAACCATCATTTGCAACTCGACTGCCGATGACGCAAATATAACTTGGTCATCGGCGTACAAAAGATATTTGATGATTAACTCACCCATTCTTAATCCGCATTCTTCAACTTTCAAATTTTTCAACCAACTGTCCATGAATATGTTGAACAGCCACGGGGAAGCCACACAGCCCTGTCTAACCTTTATGGATGCCAAATTAGTCCGAGTAGACTACTCGATCTACTCGGATAAAACAACTTTAAAAAAAATCTCACTTACTCGCAAAACATATCCTGCAAAAACGAAACGTATAAGTAGCATTATTCAAATAATCAGTCAGATCATTTTGTGTCTTTGTGGATTTTCAGATTTTTGTGAAAAATGTTTTACTTTGTTTGAATTTTGGTTTCACCTGCTTCATTTAGATACGGCACACATTCAACATGATGTATTTATTTTACACTAACGAATGTAGAAGTTGTAATACGCATTATAATTACTTCAATGAAATATATGTTTCGCCTGTTTCGTTTAAAGATAAAACAACTCCTCAAATAAAAACTCGCCTATCAGTGATATATCTTGCACGTAAAAATTGTATTATTCGTAAAATCAGGCAGATCATTATGTATCTCAAGAATGCGATATTGACAGCCTCGTTGGTCTAATAGTCTTAAGCGCGACTGCTGATTATTCGATGCTAGGTTCGAATCCTGGGACGGTAAAGTATCAGTAATTAGATATTTCTGTCAGAGAAATTTTAAGTAACAACCCAAAGTCATTAAATTGGCAGTATGCAAATAAAAAGTGCATATGAGCTTTCACACACATTCGTTCATTTTAATCCTTTCCTGCGCAGATGGTTAATCTCAGCTGAGACTGTCCGCTGAAATTCGGTCCAAAGAACATTACTGTTACGTGCTCAGCGATTACGTACAGGATGAAATAGTGATATTTCCCGTAATGCCTTTATAACAATATTTCTTAAAGTAGGCGATAACGACCGCTTGTGAGCGTTGGAGACACAGAGGGGGGCGTTAAGGGGCCCAGAAAAAAATGGATGGCTTTAGCATGGTTTAGGGGAGCGATGGTTGATTTGTTATTTCATTTAGATACTTTATTTAAAATTTACTAAAATTTAAACTTACCTACTACTCAATATTGAATAATTAGTTTATATTTCTGCCCTGTATGATGGTATATAAACTAGAAATACTTAACATAGATTTGGTAGGATGGCCCGTATGCCGTACGCAATCAAGTTGTAACAAGTTTTTGTTAAATAGCGCTATTGGAACAATCCAGTAGCAATTACAATTACACACACACACACACACACACACACACACACACACACACACACACACACACACACACACACACACACACACACACACACACACACACACACACACACACACACACACACACACACACACACACACACATACACACACACACACACACGCGCGTGCGCGCGCGCTCGCGCGCGTACACACACACACACACACACACACACACACACACACGAGAGAGAGATCATTTTTATTATGTCTCTAAAATTGTATAAATACTATTTCTATATAAAAAATTATAATAATTTTAAACAATACAACTACGTATTCCTAATAAACAGGGGGGGATGGGACTGTATCTCCTAAATACAGGTTACTCAGTAACCTAGCTAGGAGACTCAGGTTTCTACCCATTTCAAATTGTAAACTATGAATGTCAATAAAGAATTATTATTATTATTATTATTGTGGGGCATCTATATAGTTTTCTCATCTGGTTGGGTTATATAGATATATAATTATAAATGAAAATGAAAAGATAAATATACATAAATATCAATAACATAAAATAAATATAAAAGTACATAAATAAGTAAAAGCCCAACCAGATGGAGGCCCTCGGCAGGGGAGACCAAACGGCCGAGGGTTAGGGGGAAAGGGAAAGAAACCGGCGGACGATGCGGGCGGTATCGAGGAGCACCGCCTTCTGCATTTGAACCTGGAGCGGTCCGCCACGTAGTCCCAGCCGCCTCAGATGACCCGAGAGGCTGACTGGGATTAGCCCGTTTGCAGAGACGACTACAGGAATAATTTCGGTCGGCAGACCACCCCACATGTCGGTCACCTCGTGAGCCAGGTCCAGATATTTTGTTTGCTTGTCTGTTTCGGCTTTCACGAGGTTCTCGTCATACGGAATGGTAATGTCGACCAAAAATATCCTTGACTGTGCCCGGTCCATCAGCACAATATCAGGCTTATTCGCAAGAATAGTCCTGTCTGTGATGATGGCCCGGTCCCAATAGAGCCTGGCGCGATCATTTTCGAGCACGGCTTCCGGCAAGTACTTGTAATACGGCAATTTCCGATCCACGAGACCGTATTTCAGAGCGAGCTCCTGGTGTAGAATTCTGGCTACTAGGTTGTGCCTGTGCAAGTACTCAGAGTTAGAAAGCGCCGAACAACCGGAGATAACATGCCTAAGTGACTCACCGGGATGGCGACAAGCTCGACAGATGTCGACGGTGCCATCCTTTAGGATGTATCTCCGATAGTTGTTGGTCTTAATAACCTGATCCTGTATTGCACAGACAAAACCCTCGGTTTCCCCCGAAGAGATCACCAAAGCGTAGCCAGTGGAGGGAGGCTACTGTGTCTACGAAAGGCTCATGTAGAGCCTTGTAGAACCTCCCGTGGAGCTCCTTCTCCTTCCATACGGTCTCCCGGTCGGAAATGCTCTGCACTGCCGGGTCTTGCCATTGCTCGTTGGCTAAGGATAGAGGGGTAAGTCCTTTATCACAAGAAATGACGTCCTTATAGAATGGATCATCCGATCTCGACAGGAAGTAATCACGGAGGCTGCACACTTCGCGATTATGCATGGTGAGCGCGCTCAAGAAGCCACGACCACCATGCTTCCGCGGCAAGTACAGCCTCATTACCGACGATCTCGGATGATGCATCCTATGGGACGTCATGGTAGTGCGGACTTTTCTATCCAGGGCGTTAAGTTCAGTCTGAGTCCACCTGAGTATGCCAAAGGTATACATGAGGACAGGCATGACCCAGCCGTTATATGCGTGTGCCTTATTCACACCGGACAAAAGGCTGTTAAGCACTTTGGTCAAGCGTGCATAAAACACGTCGCAAACTGACTGTTTCATACCAGCCTCATCGATACCGATGTTCTGTGACATACCCAGGTATCGGTATGTTTCAGCCTCGGAAAGGGTTCTTAAGTTGACGGGCATAGATAAGTCTATGCCCTCAGAGTTAGCAACCCTTCCCCTTTCAACATGGAGGACCGCACACTTATCCGTCCCCAGCTCCATTCTAATAGAATTGCTAAATTCACACGTGATGTTTAGCAATTCCATAAGATGGGAGCGACTGGAGGCGAATAATTTGAGGTCATCCATATAGAAAAGGTGGGTCACTTTTGTACCTCCTTTCCGAAGCTGAAATCCCCTCCCGGAGCCCTCCAGTAAAGTACTGAGAGGGTTCAAAGAGAGGCAGAACCAAATTGGACTCAGACAGTCGCCCTGGAATATACCCCTTCTTATCCTTATGCGGCTTTCCGCAGCCGTCATCCGCTCGCCTAGATGACAGAGGATCGTACTCCACTGCCCCATACACTGCTCGAGGAAGTCTCGAACTGTACAGTCAATCTTGTACAGCTCGAGGACCCTCTTTAGCCATGTATGGGGCACCGAGTCAAATGCCTTTCTGTAATCTATCCAGGCGGCGGAGAAGTTCCGACGGTTGCGTTTCACCACTTTGCCAATGACCGCGTCAATGAGGAGTGGTTCCTTGGTTCCACGACCGCCGCCCCGACATCCATTTTGAGCGCGCGACATCACCTGATTTAAGTCCAGGTGACGAGCGATTCTTGCGCTCAAAATGGATGTTAGTGTCTTGTATATGGTCGGTAGACACGTGATGGGGCGGTATTTGCTCGGGTCTGTGGCACCCTGATCTTTAGGAACCAAATGAGTGATCCCAGTAGTGAAGAGGCTTGGGAGCGACTTCTGGTTGAGAGCCTCTTGAAACTGTCGGGCGAGCACAGAGTGACACACCATGAACCCCTTCAGCCAGTAGTGATGCAGCCCGTCAAGCCCCGGACTTTTCCAGTTCGGGGCCCTACGGACCGCCTCAGCTACGTCATCCGGCGTTATGATGACGGGGTCCATGGGCGTAATACTCGCACACTGACTCGCCACAACTTCCGTCCAAGGGCCCTCGTTGTGGTTTACGGGCTCTGACCACAGGCTGCGCCAGAATGCGACCATGTCGGCCTGATTTGGTGCAGGGCCCGTTCCACTTACTATTGGTCGCTCCAATGATTTATAGAGCCTCTTCTGATCACTCTGGAAGAGACGATTCTGGTTGAACCGTGTCGACCTCTCGGTATATCGCCGAATCCGCTTTCCCCAAGCAGCTATTCTTTGCTTCAGGTCGTCTATGCGCTCCGTCAGTTTTTGCATTATATCCGGCTGGGACAAACTAACATTTGTCCCAGCAAACGCCACTCCTGACGGTGCGCACAATCCTTGGCCTGGTATTGCCTGACCTGAAGCATATCAGTCTGCCGATGAGGGCCTAGCCTTTGCGATACGTTCTTCAATTCTTATTCTCCAGGCTGGGATAGCACTACTTTGTCCAGTAGCGCGTCCAGCCGTGGAAAGTTTGGCACCTATAATACGGCAGACTGCCAGTGCGGCGCCAAAAAGAATTGAGTCCGTATCGCAAAGGTCCCGGCTGGCTTCCAAATAGGTAACCAGCATTGGGTTCAGAGCCCTCACGACAGCCCGATTCCGCTTGCTTAGGGCTAAGCGGGGAAGTCGCGGTCGATTTTCGAGAGTCGTACTGCGCGTTTCCACAATCGCCTCTTCCAATGTACTCCTCATTTGCTCTAGTTCCAGTTCCTGGGCGACTGTTCCATCATCGTTTGAATCAACCACAACTGGCGTATTCACGGCGGCATCCACATTTGCCGTTTGCTCAGCAAGTTGTGGCGCCGCATCCTCAGCCGCAGCATTTTCACCCGATGAAGGAACAGCCTCACGTCGTAGCCGTTCGAGTTCGGTGACATCAAATGTATTTGAGCGCAAGATATACCGAACTCGGTCTGCCAGGTTTTGTTCGGTGACGGTTACAGATGGCTCCAGCTCAGCAAAAAGTCGATGCATCCTTGCCCGGTACGCAAAACCTCCAGTTTCTCCCCCTTTCGCCCTAAAATACGCCCGCAATGCGTTGCTGTTCATCTGGGTTGTCCAACGCATGCGGCGTACTCCACCAGTGGCGGGTGCCGATTGCTGAGCCCGCGAAGACCCTGCCGACACCAAGCCAGCTGGTGGGGATGATGGATGCGAGGAGCTGCTGGGTGGTCGTGCAGCACCTCGCGCTCGGCTGGCGGTTCGCATGCTGTCGCGTCCAGCGCCAGCTCCAGACGCGCCCTGGCGACCTCCAGGCAGCGGCCCTTTGCGCGTTCCATTTGATTCCATCATCCATTTTAGGGCGTCATTTAGCGGGAGACGCCCAGACCCGGCGCCGTTTCATGGTTAGGCCATGTGCACAAGCGGGCCCTGGCACCTTCAACTTTTGCCGAGGCACGGCACTAACACCTCTTGGCAAGGTGCTGACTGACTGCGCCGACGTAGCGGTTTTGTCACATAACCGTTATATCAGCGGGCGATGGGGTCGTCACTTCCCTACGCCTTATTATTATTATTATTATTATTATTATTAGATGGTGCCTCCCTACTTGTCATAACTTGCTCAGTACGATTGAGCATCGAAGGAAATAAATAAGTTTTTGCGTGTTTGTCTTATTCCTATCGATGAGTTTTTTTTAATAGGAGAGCAAGCAAGCAAGCAAACGAGCATACGGCTCACCTGATGGTAAGTGATTAGCGCCCCCCATGAATAAGTGCAACACCAGGGGAATTGCAGATACGTTATCAGTCTTTCCAAAAGGAGTAGGCTCTTTTCTTAAAGGTCCCTAAGTTGTATCTGTTCGGAAAACTATCTGGTGGTAGTCTATTCCACAATGAAGTTATGCGAGGAAGAAAACTTCTTTTAAATCGTACAGTGGTGGACAGCCAGCCATCCAGATGGTATGGATGTTATCGCGAGTTTCACGGTCTCGCGATAAGCGATGGTGAAATTGTGCGGCTAGAATTAGTCTGAACAATTCTTCAAAGCACTCGCCGTGGTAGATGCGGTAAAATACGCAAAGAGATGCAACATCTCTTCGCAGTTCCAGTGAGCCAAGCCGATCTGAAAGAACTCGGTCACCGACGATTCGAACTGCTCTGCGTTGGATGTGATCAAACGTAAGGAGCGGGCACTGGGGAGCCCTAGCCCAGAGATGGGAACAGTATTCCATGTGCGGCTGAACCAGCGTGTTGTATTTAAGTACCATATAAAAGCTCGTAATAATTTTTATATTTTCATCAGTGATTTGTGCGCAATCTTTAAACAAGTATTTAAGTTCAACAATTTATTTACATATTTGTAAAAACAAAACCATGTCGGAAGCAAAAAAGAAGAGACTGCAATATAGTGCAGGATATATTTAATATGGATTCATAGAGAATTCGACAAATCCGTCTTTGCCTTTGTGTCTTATTTATTCAAAAATATTTTCAAACGAAGCGACGAAACCTTCAGGACTTCAAGATCATTTGAATAAAATGCACCTAGATTAGACGGATAAAAATGTAGCTTTTTTCATGACCTGGAAAAGAAGCATAATGCTTAGCCAATTATATCAAAACTTTTTTCGTTGGCTGCTACTCCTAAGCAAGGCGATGACGGACTTCGAGCTTCATAAAATATCTCTTTGTTAATTGCTTAAACAAAAAAAAAACGTTAATTTTACCGGCAATTAAAGAAGTTACAACTACTGTGCTCCATAAACCGGCGGCAGAGATAATTCGAAAAATTCCTTTGAGCAACCAGTGTTTCATGAGATGAATCGCAAATTATGTGTACTTGATCGTATCATTAATCATTCACATATTAGATACGGTAAGCCTTATCAGATTGCAGATGCCTCCTTTTTACCAACGTTTTTGGATTTCCTTGGCTTATTCTACAAAATATGAGCCTCATGTCCGAGAAACTGTTCGTTATTTGGCAGGATGTGCTATAAGTAAGTAATGTTGAATTAGTTCAGGGAGGTTTATTTCTCTAGCTTTACGTATGTAGATCTTTGGTACGAATTTGAATTGAAAAAAATTACCCAATTAAAAATTAAATATCAGACGCGTTGTCATCCCTGAGGACTAAGATGGAATGCCCCGTTCTCTACACTCACTATAGGAAACAAAGCAGCATTAAGCTGTTCTGATACTCGTATTCTGTGAGAGTGATTCTTCTTTTGTCGAGCTGATTCGTGCTAGAACTAGAATATAAATGCAGCATATGTCTACTATGTTAGTTTTCTTGAAAAATGTGAGTAAATAAAAAGAAAGTTCAAACAAAATACGTAGTATTCGTTCAATAAAAAAAAATCATTAATAGATCGGATGTTACTTTGCGAAAATTGGTTTTAGGTATTAAATATATTTTATAGCAGGTGAATTTTCAAAATCTGTAATATTATTTAGGAGAAAAATATTAAATTTCCCATCGCGTGTTTACAGGCAATGCTAGCGCTGCACTCTTGAAATAACACTAATGGTTATGCACGATGCAGGCAACAGATGCAACTTGCAGAATTACATGCTCTTATATTTTATTCAACGTTGCAACCCTCAGCCTGTTGAAACTGTTGATAATACATTTTAACGTGTGTAATACAAGTAATATATTAGAGCAATCAGAAATCGATAATTGTTATTCTTTGTAACCAGCCCGTAGAAGTAACACTGTTGGACATGAGCCAATTCATTTCATGAGAGACTATCTCTAGAGAGAGATATGTAGAGAGATTTTCCGTAAAAGTCAGGGTTGGCAGGCGTATTGACGATAGATATACTACGTACATCTTTCACGCTGCTGCCCCTCATCGGCCTGAATATTTTATGTATGACTAGCGCTATCTGTCGGAAGTTATAAGATGTTTTAGCATTAACTATAGTAGCCTCTAACTATGTGTAGTAGTGGTTCTTATAAACCGCCACCATATGGCACTAATCAATAATTATTTGATAAATTGGAAAAAAATTGTAATAATACGTTAGGATTGACTGGGTATGAACTGTTTCATTTTTGCAATATGTGAAATTATTGATTATTGACTATGCAATATAAATAGTCTGAAGATTTCGTGCTATTGTAAAATTTGAAAATTTATGCCTTAATTAATATTAGAATTTTATCAATTTAACAGTTTTATTATAAACTTTTAAGTACGTAAAAAATCGGGTTCGATCCCTACCGGGACTAATGAAATTGTCAATTGCAATTTTTAATAAATCAGCACGTAAAGTGTTTTTATTTACCACCTGAAACTGACTGGAAACCTGCATGCCTGAGTAATTAAAAAAAATCGAAAGCATGCTAATTACACTTTCATGCATTTTCTTGCACTAAAGCCGACATTTTTGAGAGGGTAAAGATTGTTGCTTTCCTTTACTTTAAGATAGGTAGAAAATGGGGACCATATAGTATTTGGATAATAATTGCCTAGTTATGCAAAGTAAAATAAATTTTTTTAAGTAACATCAGTTTCACCCATACGTTTAACATCATCCGAGCTCGCAGCTATGTATTAACAGGAACAAATTATGTTGCTATTTCATGAACACGTCAAATTCAACATTACACCAAGACCACAGGTGCAGGTTTCTGAAATTGACTGCTTAATTATCTATTGAACGCATTACCTAGCTGCTTTCAACAAAAAGGACATTTGAAATTTGCTAAAATGTTGCAAAACTGCATTAATAATGTTTTGTACTTTATTTAATAAAACTATAGTGACAAACAGACAATGGTATTTATTATTTTTTATTATTATGTGCGAGCAGTTATGCTGGTGTAGGGAAAAATACCAGTATCACTGCGACCTAGAAGATCTATTGTGATTGCTGCTATGGCTATAATTCGTTCGAGTTGCTTAGCCGTGAGCAATTTCACTTCTTCTGGGCGGAGTACATAGTTTCCCAGATGAGTGTTAAGTTTGCGCATTAAGGGTCCGCAATCAGTTATGATGTGTGGAGGCGTTTCTTCCGTTATGGAACAGAACCGACACATCCTTGAGTTGCTTAGTCCCAGGAAGGACATGTGCTTTTTAAGACAACAATGTCCAGTTAAGGCCCTTGCCAGAATGCGCAATTTATTTTTACTTAATCCCAGGGTTTCTGAAGTGAATTTACGATCAAAAGCCCAGGTTTTAGAATGTTTTAAGCCTGGTATGTCAAACCAGATCTTAAGTGATTTATTGTGATAAAGAGTTTCAAGGGTCAATCGGGCTAGGCTTCTTGAAATTCTACAAAATGGCTCAGATCCAAATTGTGTGCACTTTAAGCCCTCTCATGCAAATTTGTTGGGAAATTCGTTGCCTACAACTATAGTACTATAGTGACAAACAGACTTAATAGTAACTACTGCAGCTCAACTGCAACCAACGTCAAGCAAAAAGACTAATTAAAAGTTGTCAGTTCACAGGACTAAGACAGAATTCCTCATATACTGTAATTATATTGGCTTTTTTATATTGTTCACGATGCAAAACAGCAGTAGCTACCAACAAAGTAGAACTACTAACGTGATATGTGAGTATAACCATATACACAGCGTTCGGCAAATTGTGGAGTATAATCAGCCAATTCATTTTGCGTATGTGGACTATGAAAAAGCCTTTAATGCCGCAATTATGTAAATTAAATTTTTAAGTATACCATATTACTGTGAAGGCGTTGTATATAATACCTTAAGTACTTTTAATATAAATTAACTGTCTTTTATTACTATAACGTGTTTTAGTCCTTACAAAAAAAAATCCTAAACTAAACTAGATTTGAGAACCAACAATTTTTGCTATTAAAGATTAAAGTTGACGTCAAAGGAGCATACGGTGTTTGGAAAATAAAGTGCAGGGTGCCTATTGCAGACTATAATATATTTTATAACTGAACGGATTGAACGTATTGAAAAATAAACTTTGAACATAACACTGAAAGGTTTTGCATGTTCCACGCTCGTGCTTTGTATGTGTATTAAGTATTAGTTTGCTTTCATACGCTTCATATTGCATAAAAATATTGAAAAATTGTTAGTATATTTTATAGAAACTCGTTCTGAACGATAAATTGAGAATACAGCAGAGCATAGTAGATCATTGACTGTACAGGTGCTTAATGTGGCGATCACTTCAATTTCATAATTTAAAATAAATCGGGCTTGGGCCTTCGTACAGATACATCTCTATAGAATTGTATAAACTAAAGTTCATTCATTCATCCATTACGGTCTGTCAAAATCCAATATTAAACTTAGGTCGCCCTCAAATATTGCATCCTAAGAGCGATATTTATCATAGATACCACGATTGGCAGCTGGTTGGAAACCGAGGTTTTAATTATTCTGTTTTGTTATCCTGTTTTATATCTCTCTTTTGCCTCTAACTTTACCCACGGTAAGATATGATGTAGTGGATCCTATTACACTGCCACTGCATTGGTGGGGCTATACTACAGCTAAATAATTGTAGCCACATGAGTGGCTCAACCGGTTAAGGACCACGCTCTCTCATAATACAAGCGTGAAATATCAGCTTTTTGTTGCTGTTTAGTATGGTGAGTGTAGAAAACCGAAGACTTCTTTTACAAGTAACGAGGTATTTCCACGGAGCAAAACATTTCTAACCAGATCCTCAGGGGTGGCATCGCATTTATATTTTGATTCTCTGTATCTTTGAGGTAAGTGTCTACAGGCTACAGCATACACTTATCACCAGATGAACTGTGTGCTATATTGTCACCCTTATAAGAACGTACGAAACGTTTCTTTATGTCAATGCCAGATGAAAAATTTGTTCTTAATACTTATATTTTTTCACAAACTATATTTTCTTTCAATATTTGAATAAATCAACTATCGTTATTGAAGTTTTATATGTTGTAAAATGAAGAAAAACTTGTGAAAATTATGATCCATTTTATTGTTAACAACAACAAAATTCGCCTTTATTTCAGTGTATTTAGACGTGAATTTTACAAAACAGATGAAAAAGGTGTATGTAACAATCTCAAAACATAAAGTTACACCGAAATCTTTTACTCAGTAAATATATATTTAATGTAAAGATAATGCATGCGCGTGCGTAAGCGAGCGACCGAAATAAGCTCACTTGCTTGGAAGGGTTCCTAAAAAAAAAATGATTACTATTGAAAAATATGTTCAATAATGAATTTCTGATAAACTGTTACAATGATGTTGATTGATTGGAAACATTTGATTTCTTCATTTGAATACTACTTCTGTCGGTAAGGTAAGTAAATAAATCCTAATAGATTTAACGCTGGATGATTCAATGATGGATTTAATTGAGAATTTTTTAATAAATATTGAGCATTGACATAAGACAACACAAATTTAAAATAAATAAACGCTAAAGGCTTAAATCTCTAAAAAATCTCTTGAAATTTGAAAATTTGTAATAAATAGTTTCTTAGCTTTACGCGAAATGAATTGGGAGCCTTCCCTCAGGGAGCTTTCTCTTGAGACAAGACACGGCGCTGTAAGATTTACGACGAGCAACTTTGTCTTAACTTAATCCTTAGTCCCCAAGCAGTGGGTTCAGAGATTTATCAGCAAAGATGGAATTGTATAAAAAAAATTTGATATTTATAGGCAAATTACATTAATACCCATATATTTTTTTTTGTTTGAAGGTTATCCCACTCAATTGCGTGTGGTGATGAAGTTGAAGATTATCAACTGCGGACTGGCTGAGCTTCCTTATAAGGAAGTACAAACGCGCACACAGTCCACCTTATGGTTAGTGAATTCTGTGGCTCATAGATACCTACCTTAGTTAGAAATTCAAAATCCGGATTAAACTGGGACGAAAATTCAGATACTGGAACCATATTCCACTCTTTCTGCAGTACGGATTACAAGCGACGGAAAAAACCATTTGGTACGAAGGCGCATGGTATGTTGATAACTAAAGGTTGAAGACTTTGTTTAAGTTTTTATTGTAAGAATGTATTCTTATCATAGCTGATTTCACTTTTATCTCTTTGTTTTGTTAACAAAGCAAGTCAGAAGTCGCTCGAAATGGTTCGGCGTAAATATACATACGGCTGGTGCGTTATCCCTTTCTATTCCGAACTTCTCTAACACTTGACTTGTGTTTTAAAAAAATGGCGGAGGCCTTGTGTATTTTTAAGTCAATTAAATCAGTCCACCTGATTGTATGCAGCTTACTACAGTCCAGGGACTGTAACAACCGCAACCAACTTCATCAAAGAAGGCTACAGATATATTGCTACTAGTATGGACTAAGATGAAATACCTCACAGCCTATAATTATACTGGCTCTCAATACTTTTTACATTTAGAATACCCTTGTGCCCAATTTATACAGAAATAGTTAAGAGGCCGGTGCCTAGACATACTCCTAGTCAGAAAAGGATTCCTATCGCCTATTAAATTCACCTACGGGAAAATTTTGGTTACGAGTTGATCTCTTACGCCACCATCACAATTACTGACTTGCACTTTAGTGAAACGCATCTTTAGCTTTCCTCTTCTTTAGATTCTTTCCTTTGTTTCCCTTTTTTTTCATTTTTTTATGTATACTAGCTGTTCCCCGCGACTTCGTTCGCGTGAAATTTATTACGATTGAATTTAAAGAATTCCATTCTTTTCTAAAATAAAAATAAGACTAAGTTACTCCTTATAACATCAGCTATCTGCCAGTGAAAGTCCTGACCAAATTGGTTCAGCCATTTCGGAGATTAGCCGGAACAAACAGAAAAACAGACATAAAAATTTTGAAAATTGTTTATTCTTTTAAAAATACACATTTTATATAGCTGTGCGCCGAGGTTTTACCCGCGTATATCAAGTGTCTGCGCCGCGTGACATGACGTGACACCTCGCTGATTTAGTTCAATAATTTTAGTTAAAAAATTGGCAAAATTAATATAGTACTTTTATCTATCGGCGTCTTTGAGTATTCAACCAACTGGAGAGGCCATGCGCGCTAATTCCTAAACAAAAATTCTGTCAACATCAGGGGGGCGCAAGAAAACCACACAACTGTATACTTAACTACAAATTCAAAATTAAATCGCGTCACTATAAACGCACACTAAAGCATTTGTGTTTGTGTTCATCGCGTTTACGCATACCATCAAATTGAACACGTGTCGATACACTGATGGCGCTGTCTAAATGCGTAAGCAACGTAAGGTGTGAACTACGTCGATATTTTTTATCGATAAACAAATCACCATAGTCCGCATAAGTTTTTTTTTTGATTATAAGTAATACATAGATAAATAATACCAAGGTGTTATTTGAAATTCTTTTTTTAAAGTATTTAGAAATATTCTTCGGAAAAAAAACTTAGAAATGATTGAAAATAAGTTTATTATTTTGCTACAGGTTTATTTTACATTATGCAGGATAAAATTTAAAACATTTAACATATCGAAATAGGTTTAACTTATTTTAAAAATCAGATTTGTGAAAAGAAAATTCCTATCATTTTATCGTCTTAGATAGTGTTAACCAAGTTTTTGTTTTTATTATAAGGCTTCAATCATAAAACCGCTGTTTAAAAAAAGTTGTTGATTTTCAAGAGTTATAAAATGAACTATCTGGAAAATATTAAATAAATTAGGAAAACAAAAAGGTTTTACACTATATAATAGTTTAACAAAGTGAACTTTAAGCAGACAGCTGCCTAAAAATAAAACGTGACATCTACCTAGGTCTAAGTATGCCCCAGAAAGATGTTTTGATTTAACTGTACATTACTATTCACCGAAAGCTTAACAATATGTGCGAAATATCAAAAGTTTTGAAATTGGTCTGCCTTCATCACATATTATAACAAAGTGGTACAGTACAATTTATGGCCAACTTGGCTACAAAAAAAAGCGTTAACTGTTTTAAAACTTAGACTAGAGAGTAACCCTGACAAGAAATTATATTGTATATTAGTGATAGATGAAGTGAAAATAAAACAATTGACGGAGTACCATGCAAGTTGTAAAAGACATTTTGGTTACATACATAATGCCTTTAGCTACTAGCATGGTATTATGTCAATTGCTTAATTTTCATTTCATCCATTACCAAGGTACAATAAATTTTTTTTATTAGGGTTACTCTCCGCTCTCAATTATAATGCCGTCAGCGCTTCTCGAGTAAACCCTGGTCGGCGATCGATGTTACTGTACCACTTAGTCAATATACGTGGTGCAGGCAAATATGTTCCAACAGTTTTACTTACATAGCGGTAGGCTTTTGGTGAGTAATAGTTAAGTGTTAGGGCATAGTATTTCTTGCAAACTTGCCTGTTTATGCTATTGTTTTTTTTATGTCAAAACATTTTTTCATTTCAATTTTCCTTGGCCTAAGTGTTGGCTCGTACTCGCAGTGGGAGTATGACTAGATCGGGCTATATAAGGATTTTTTTTCGATTTGTGACTTTCGAGATAACTTATGGAATTTTGCCGGAACATCCAGCTTTCTTTTTTCGATGAGACGATATTGTGCAATCACCACGGTCACCCTAAAATAAATAATTTTATTTTAGTCAGAAGATTCAAGCTATATATATATATATATATATATATATATATATATATATATATATATATATATATATATATATATGATAAAGATATTTATTTTGTAAATCATGAGTAAATAAAATACAAGTGTTAAAAAACTTAAAACGAGCTACATGTTTAACGTACATTAAGTTTACAATTACAATAATAGGTATATAAATATATGAATTAAATTTGATAGGTTAATGCTTTTGTAAACTTAATAAAATATTTTCAAGTAGAATAATATTGGTGTCAAAGGTAATAATAAAAATATTTAATCTAAATATAATTACAGCCAAACATTACCTCCCACAAGTTCAAGGTTGGTACTGCAGTGTCAGCTTCATGGTTTCTACAAGCTACAATCCAAGTGTGCCGCCTAAGAGGATCACTTAGAAATCTGTAAAAATAAACCAATAATAGAAAAATTTACTACTTTTAGTAATACTTTATTATAAAATCTAAATAAAAACTACAAAACGGTTCGGCAGACAAACCCGCATGGTAAATTAACTTATCGATAGCTAAAGTTGCGGCATTCATCACTATAGTGCAATATTTTTATACCAGTTTAGTTTTATAAAAATTGCTCCCTTTTGCTGCGAGGTAGCAAGTTTCGATTTGTCTTATTTGGCCTGTATTTTGTATAATATTTTAACAAATACTAGTTATCGATTATATTTAATTATATAATATTCAGTATGGTGTTAAAATTGTTATTTTTCACTTTATGAACTATGATGGCACACTCGGTATTGGACGATAATATTCACAAAGTACGAGTTTTAATGATAAAATTACTTTAGTATTATGTTAAAAATACTCACAGATGAAAAGTTATATTATCCTTTTGTATACTTGACGTTTTTGATTGTTTTTTCATGTAAATACACTGCAATTCGGCATTTTGTCGGAGCTCAATTTATTGGCACGATCACTTCGCAATGACGCACGACGCGGAGCAACTAGTTTTATATAACGAGTATGAGTCGGACTCTCGTACCTTTTACAGAGGGGTATCACTTGCGATGCCGTCTCCTTTGGTTTAATACGCAAAGATCGGCGTATATACGTTATACAGCAAAGTTAAATTTTATTCACTCTCTCTCTCTCCCTCCCATAGAAACGCCCCAGAAAGTGCCTCATAACGCGTTTTTTTTTCAAGTTTTAACGATCTTTGATGAATTTTCTATTAATCTTTTATGCATACGAAAGCGATATTACTTGTATTTTATTCGCAATCTGCCATATAAGTGATTTATTTGAATATAACTATTAATACCAAGGTACGAATAGTGTGGCCTAGTTTGCATCGGCGTTACTATAACATAATATATTAACATGGGAAATTAGTTATTGTGACATAACTATAATATAATGATTTCTTATATTTACGCGAACACTACACATTGATTAAAACTACTTTTACGGATTTTATCGCGTTTAATTTTACTTTATTTTTATTTTTACGTCGGTCACGGGGGACTGAAAGGACTGACGTCCTGATGTCATTGTTAAACCCGGAGTACCTTCAGCTATTTTAATTATTGTTTATGTTCCGATCTATGCAAAATGAACTGACTGACGGGAATTAAAAATAAAAATAATTAAAAGTAAAATTAAACGCAATAAAATCCGTAAAAGTAGTTTTAATCAATAACTGTAATAGTTTGGTTTATGATATCGCAGATTTTTTTTGTAGAAATATTGATCTCCTCTATAAAACTGTTGACATAGAGCTATGTCAATAGTTTCCGCAGCATACGCGATATAAGGATTTTACGGGGTTACTATCGCATATTTTAACATGAAAGAGTAGTTACTGTGACATAACTGTAATAGTTATACATATGGTACCGCGGACTTTTTTTAGATATTGATATCTTCTAAAAAACTGTAGTATGTTACTTTGCTCTATTGTCAATAGTTTCCGCAGCATACGTGATATAAGGATATTTCGGGGTTACTATTGCACATTTTAACATGAATAAGTAGTTATTGGGACATAACTGTAATAGTTAGACAAATGGTACTGCAGATTTTTTGTAGATATTGATATCTTCTATAAAACTGTAGTACATTACTTTGCTTTAATGTCAATAGTTTCAGCAGCGTACGCGATATAAGGATTTTTTTGGTACTTTTTTCACACCGCAGAGTGACAGTTTCATTCAAAATTACGTTCAAATTTGAAGCAACAACACAATGAATGTGTGCATAAGTGGCCTGTTATTACGTTTGCCCACACGCACACAAGCAAATGAGTAATGTGTGCAAGTAAATGACGATTTCCATAAAAATGGGCAAAGTGTAATAGTAGACATAGTCGTAAAATTTATATTTTTTTAGGTTGCGTTTAGAATTATTTATTAATAATTGACAAAAAGAGAAATATAAAATTACTTATATTTGTTAACTAATATTTTATTAAAATTATTTATATACGTAATGTCACATGCTATAATAATATTCACAAATCTATTATATCATTATATTATTCTGTTAGAAAAGATATATTTGTATAAGTATATAGTATTATATATTTATATAAATATATGATATACTTTTTCGAATAGGCGTTTTGTATTAAAACAAATTAAGATTCGAAAGGAGAAAAACTATTCAAATAAAACACAAAACTAAAAATATTTATTAAATAACTATATACCCAAGTACTTAAACTAAACGTCTCTTACTTAATAAGTAATAACCCTGCATCTGCAACTGTTTTCTAAATAACTGCCACTTTGATGACGTTGTCCGCAAATATTATCTTTTTTGGATTAATATAGGAATCGAACTCTTACATAACGTTCTACAATAAGCCACGCCAGATTTGTGTCGAATTGATGTGCTCTTCTACAATAGAAAATAGAGAACGACCAACGAGTTTGGCAATAATTTCGAGAGATAGCTCTTTCTCTGAATTGTTTTCCTGTGCATTATGATTAATATAATTTCGCAGATTATTTTCAGCAATACTAGAAATGGAGTAAACTTCATTAGAAATATTCAGCAATACTACAAATGGAGTAAACTTCATTAGAAACGTAAATTAGTTAGTTTTCGTTAGTTTTCTTTGCGAGTTGCGATTAAGTCTATTTTTTTTCAATTCATGGAGCAGCACAGACCACCTAGCCAGGTAACGAAAGGCGACAAATTTCTGTACTTCATCTGCTCAACCAGAGCCTATACAGTTTAACACGAATGCTACCCTGTTTAGTAATGACCAGAAAACAGACCTGTGCACTGCGTTCTTAGCATTACAACATTTTTAAATTAAAACAGTACAACATGCCCACTTGCGCAGTAAAGTGGTGTGATAGTGATAGCAGGAAACGTAATTTCAAGAAGGATAAAGTCACGTTTCACCGGTAAATGCATCATTTAATAATCTTAAAATACTAAAACCGTGAGGGTTTAACGTGTTCTGGTCGTAGTTCTGAGGCTGTCCTTGTCAAGCACGCAGTATTATAGTTGCATCTCTGTCTATCAATCAGAGGGGCTGCAGGCGGCACGTGTAAGTAGAAATGCCCAAAAAAATATCGATGCAAGTTTATCGAATATTTATTGTGTTATTATTTTTTATGTAGAGGAACAGTCATTACTCACTATTATATCGTATTACATCACTATTATATTTGTGTATATTAATATATATGTAATTATAATTTGAAATCCTAATTACAGTTTTAAAAAACCTAATTAGTAAAAAAATAAAGGTAATTTTTGTTTACATTTTTATATTACGTTAATTTTACCTAATGTAGATATTTTTGCCTGACCGTCGCAGCCGAGGCCGAAGCAAAGTCATGGTTTTCGAGAGTATGTATTATGTTTGTGTATTTCTTAGGCACATTCCGCTCTTAACGGATTTATGGTAAGCGATTAGCGTTGTAAATGACATGTAAATTACATGTATATATTTTGAAGAACTTTGTAGTTGTGAAGAAATTTGTTTATAATTACGTTACGTTTTCATAGTCTCCCATATTTACGCGTACGATTTATGAATGTGACACATCTCTAAGTTACATCTCACGCGCCACCCGCACACCTTTCTTTCTTCTAATCTTGACAGACTAAGCGGTTCTAAGCCTTATAATTCTATGATATTAGTGTAGATATTAAGCGATATCTGTGACAATTTTAACCGATTTGAATTATTATTTTTTTTCCCGTGGGTGGTCTGAAAAGTTTCCGAGCTTACAAATATACAATACATTTTCTCTTATTTTTTATCTATACAGTCTCCCAGCGATGCTCCCATCTTTCTAACCCATCCAAATAGTACTCGGCGTTTTTCTCTGCAAAATAATGGTTAACGAAGGTGCTTGCCTCTCATCTCTACCCTTCGAGCGCAATTTTTAGATGAGGTAACAAAAGAAAGTCACTTGAAGCTAGATCTGGTGAGTAAGGTGAATGGTCAAGCAGTTCGAACCCTAATTCGTGGATTTTACTATGGCAACCGACACAACTAAGGTGTGAGACGGCGAGTTGTTATTGTGAAACAGGATTTTCTTTTTCTGTAAATGTAGCCTTTTTACCACAGTTTTTGACTTTAGTTTGTAATGTAATGATGCGTAGTATGCTATATAATGGTTTTTCGTTTTCAAACATAATCGATTAAAATAACGCTATGGCTATCTCAAAAAAACAGTCGCCATCACCAGCCGAAAAACAGGTTTTGGTTGTTTGGAGCCGGTGCCCCATCCTCAGTCCCCTTGTTTGACTGTATTTTTGTTTCGAGCGTATAATGTTGTATCCAAGTTCTATCTATAGTAATTAATTGGTGCCAAAACTCAGACTTATTGAGTCTTAACTGCGCCAACGGAGCGTTGGAAATGTTCATTCGTACACGTTTTTTGGTCTAACGCGGTACCCAACCCAACCCAGAGTCCCCATATATACAGTATGAACTGTTTTTTTGATTATCTTTGATTTGCGTAGTACGCCGACGTCTCTACTGTCTCTCAAAAAAATTAATGACAGTTCGATACTCAATTTTATCCACTTTGAAAAAAAAAACACTCACATCGACTCACTAAAAGGACTATCAAATAACAACTACGCGTTCATAATGACTGAAATTTTGGTGCGCAGCGGTCAAGAGCAGCATTATATTCACTAGCTTTTATTGACGAGTGCTGCCATCCTCACGTTGAGATCGGAAACTTTTCAGACTACTCTGGTATATGCTTAAAGGTAGAAGGTAATTTTTTGTTACTGTACTGTTGAATAATTTGAACAAATTATTCAACAATAAAGTAGAGAAAATTATGACATTCTAGTAGTAACTATTAGGTTGAGATGTTACTGAATATATTCAAAATTTAAAAGCAAAATTTTTAATATTAAAACCAATTTTAAAGCCCTAAAATTGGTTTTAATATTTTTTAAAAGTTTAAGGGATTGGGATTGTAGTAAAGAATACATATAAGTATAATAGTCACATCGACCACAGTACGTCAAGTGCGAGATATCGGGAACTTAGGTCAAAAATGTTGAGTTCAGTAAATACCTTTCCCCAAGGACTCTCTACATATCCAACAACAAACTGTTGCCTGTGTGTTCTGATAAAGAAGTCGGAAACTCCAATATAGTAGTCATAAATGAGCAAAAATTTCTATCACGCTTAATGTTCCTGATTGACTCTAAGCTTCTCTTCTCGTCTTTGAATCACTTGAAAAAGGAATCGCAAAAGGTATGCCGATGTAAGTTTAGTTTAATAAATAGACGGAAAAAAAAACGAATGAATAGAAAATCAAATCTTTCGTATTTAGTGAATTCATTTACAAAAAGTAAACAAATTAGTATAAAACATTATCTCAATTCATATTTAGTGACGGTTTAAGTTAAGCCGACTTAAGAATGTGATTTTTCTTTACTTCTTAGTTCTTTGAAATCGGCTTTTACTTTTTAAAGGTTTTTTTTTTCATTTTTAGATTGGACTAAGGGATATCATAATCTCCTTTTTAAATTCGGCTAAAAAAATTAAAGCATGATGGATTTATGCTTCTGTAATAGCGTACGTATGCACTCACTGTCTGGTTATTATGTTCACTTCCTCCTTGGTATAGTAGTCGTAAACAACATTGCTTATCATGAGGTCTCAGTATCGAATCCCAGGTCAGGCTAAAATCAATTATTGGGCTTTGCTGTAAAAATAATCTCAGTAACAGCCCGGGTTTAGAAAGTTGGCGGTATTTCACACCCATGCCTCGAAAATCACGTAAAGCCATTGATACTGCCCCTGATCTCTACGTGGTTTTATCAGATTTCCATCAGACTATGAGAGCGATAGAATAGAGGGTGCACCTGTGCTTGCGCATACAATCAGGCACTACAAGCCTGACCTGCGCAGATACCAAATCTCTATTGAGACCAGCCGCCGTGACAGAAATTCATGACACACCATAATTATAAGACTGAAGTAACATAATTATATATACAATATATAATTATGTTACTTCTGGTCCTATTCATAATACTTTGAACCTAAATGAAATCTTATAGCACGATGAAGAAATTCATCTTTACTGTGGAAACTCAAAAGCACTGCAAAGAGGAAGGTATTATCGTTTAAGTGATTTTGTTTTAAACATAGAAGATAACGCGACTGATAAGAATTATTAAACAAGAGCAGATCTTAAATCTTTTTTTCAGAGAAATTTCACTGTATTTTATAAAATAAGCGTTGTTCTTGATAATAATAGTTATGAATTATGAATGCTCTATGTCAGTGTCCAGAATCTGCTTCGAAGTACTGTTCCCATATCTTTGCTTTAATAAATCCACTCCAAACGCTTTTTGTGTCAATTTGAGGTTTTATAAACGACACAAATTTTATAACATCTTGCTTGTATCGACTGTCACAACAGCAAACCGAGAATGCACAATAATTGTACGTAGGCGTATAAGTTATTTTTGAATTCACTTTATTAATTTATTTATTTTAATGATAAAACATGCGTCTAACGTTAATGTTAATGGACAAATCAAAACATGTGTACCCCTCGCTAGTGTTGCCATTGGCGGAACTTTTTAAATCTTCAGATGAAACAGGCTAATTATATATACTTCTGAAGTTCATTTCTTATATTTTTATTGTAATTGAGTGCCAAAATAACTCAGGCCAGTAGAGTATCATTATTATGATCACTATTATGTCTATGTCTTATACATCCACATGAAGTTCATGTAGTGTAACTCTTACAAATATTAGAAGATTAAAGATTTATGAATATTGAAACTAGTTATGGATTTTGTAAAAATTACTACAATTACTATAAAACCACGATATGAAGCAACATTTTATTTATTTCAATTTTTAACATCGGCCAATTGAAATAAAAATGAAAATAAAATGTTATGTGCAATATTTTTTAAATATCCATACGTCTGTATGCGGTACTCATATTTAATTGGTTATTAGTAAAAGTTGCAGTACGATTTTTGTACCATTTACTCGAGGTCATTAGTATTTCCACGTCAAATAAACGGCGTCAAGAGGTACGCTGCCAGCTTTACTTCAGACGTCAAAATTAATGTATTAAAAGTTATGTCGATTTGATTCTAACTCAACATTAGTTATAAAAACAGTGTTCCACAAAAAAATAATAGAATATTTTTGAAGAATTTCGTTGAACTTTAGTATCGGTATTTTCTCACCCATATCATTATGATCATCATCATCATTTTATTTCACCTTGGGTGAAGCTTATGATGAAGTAATGTATCCTTCTATGGAATAACACCACAAAAATACGATCTTGAGCCACCTGCAGCCATCGATTTCCTGCATTGTGTGTGTGTGTGTGTGTGTGTGTGTGTGTGTGTGTGTGTGTGTGTGTGTGTGTGTGTGTGTGTGTGTGTGTGTGTGTGTGTGTGTTGTATGTGTGTGTGTGTGTGTGTGTGTGTGTGTGGGGCGGGGGGTGATTTAATCTTTGCTTGCCAGTACGAGGCTGGAACTTTAGAACCTTTTTTTTCCTTTAGCGGTTAAACAGTACTTCATGCTACATGTTTAGTCCAATGCCATTTCAGCTTACTGATCGGGTTGAGAGTCGGCTGATCAAGTGCTGATACTATCGTAACGTAATTTAGTTTTCAGGATATTTGTAACAGTAAAATTTAAAACAACAATTATTTTTTAACTAGTATGTTTATTATTATCCTCAAATTTTTATATAATTTCTCGTAAAACAGTTCAAATAATCATTTCACTCCATTTACGGCCTTGCTGGAATTGAAATACGTTATCATTTTTTGTAAATAAAATTGTACAAATGTGTCTAAAATTAAATAAAAAAGAGTATTTTTTTTGTTTTTAGAGAAATTTATTATTTTTATTTTTCTTTAGGAAAAAAGTTTATACCTACGTACTGTATTTAACCAATGTGGAAAAAGAACGTTGTAGGTTAAAAGCTAGCATACGAAGAACAGCTGCTGCACCAAGCCGCTATTTTACGCTGGTATTTTGTGAGAGAGTAATCAATCCTCGGTCTATTCGTGGTACACTTACAATAAACCTGCAGCATAGCTCCGCCACGTTTTATAAATCAAAGGGTTAAAAATGTGTTAATGTCTATTTGTCGTAGTAAGCATCGAACTATATTACTATAGTCAACCAAATCTAAAAAATACCTTTTGACGTTTCACATTAATCATTCCGCAATAACTTTGCACCAGCGTACTCACACAATTTAAAATAACCTTTTACGACCGAAGAATTACGAAGTTATCTATATTTCATTACATTGTTTATGGTTTTTTATAACTAATTTAAATTTGATTTTTTTCAAACAAAGCAAGATATTAAAAAATAACCATTGTTATCTTTTTTACTTGACGGCGTTTCAATGATATGTCGCTATGTATATTACCGTAGTGTTTAAATGATTAAAATTCATTTTTATGCGAATAATCGGCAAAATATTCAAATAATCGGTAAATCTTTTCAAATAATCGAATCATTAATTTTTTAATGTATTATTTGTTTAATTTAATTTTTATTTCCAAAATTCCTTAAATTACATAAATCATGAATAAAACAAGTTTATTTTTTTTACTTTGTCAAAGTAAATTTGTGTAGGCAAAAAAACTCTTGTACACGGCCGTGCTAAAATAACCACTACATAATTTCAATATACGAGGCCTTTTTTGTACCAGTTACTCGACTCTACAGAGTCAGTAATTCATTCTTGGGGCGATGTACGAGTATACGCTTTTACAATGAAATCCCATAAAATATACAAACTTTGACGTAAGTACACAAAGTTCAAAAACTTTAAGCTAAGTTTGTATAAAAAGGGTTTATTTATTTATTTATTTATTAGGGATAACAACAGCCTTCATTCTATGAAAAAAAAATCTTATATAATATGTTTTACATAGGGCCAATAATAGTCATCCTCGTTTCACAATTTATCACAAATCAGAAGTATGAAAAGTTGAAAAAAAGAATATTACAAAACCTTAAATCAAAAATAAATTTAAAATGTTTGTCATGGCTGACCTAGAAAATTATTTATACTTCAATTGGATAATATTTACACATGTAAGCACATACATATACACATATACATATAACCATATTATAATTAAACACTTATACATTTAAATAAAAAAGGCAAGTATATATATACTAACATTTAAATAAATATACATACATAGAATATACGCGAATTGAAGACATATAACTTGAGATATTACTACGGATTTACAAAACTACAGAGGCTACCAACATAAACAATAAAGGTTAATTGTCTACTGTCAAAGCCTGTACTACCTTTCGCTTAAATAAATTTTTTGAATGGATAAATGGGTCAATATGAGAAAATTTTGTGTTAAAAGTTCTAACTATTCTGGAGAGGACACAATTCTTACCATAATTAGTATGATGTAAGGGAACACCCAGTAAAGGTGTATGCCTAGTCCTACGTCGGGGTACATTAAAGGATATTTGTGAAAGAAGAGCAGGGCAATTAAGTTGAGCGCGTAAAATATCGAACAAAAAAACCCATGTCTAAGATCTCACGGCGTTCCGCTAACGTGAGAAAATTAAATTTACGACAATTATCACTATAAGACATAAATGTGTGTGCAGTGCCGTCGCACCTGAAATTTAGAGATTTTAAAAACTTTTTTCTGAATACGCTCTAAGCGTGCCTTATAAACTTCATATGAAGGCGACCATATAGGACTAGCGTACTCCAGTATGCTTCTCACATATGCAAAATATAACGTTTTCAATGCTAAAGTGCCTTTAAACGGTTGACAGGTTCTTAGAACAAATCCAAGCATACGGTAAGCTCTATCTGCTATATTATCATAATGCATATTGAGGAGCATCTTGGAGTCAAAACAAATGCCGAGATCGCGTACATCATTGACCCGCGTTAATAGTTGATTATTAAAGTTATAAGGAAAAACAATTGGACTTTTCTTGCGCGTAAAGCTTATACTCTGACATTTTTTAATATTAACGAAGATGTTGTTTTGTTGATAATAAGAAAACAGTTTATCCAAATCGTATTGTAACAATTTACAATCTTTGTAGCGGCGCTGTCGTCGTCGCCACAAGCGAAAACACACCGAAGTCTAAATCACGCTATCAACATTCCGAATCAGAAACAGTATATATAGAACATCTCCGAACTATCACATGGAGTGTTGGCCGCTCCCCGGGCAGAACACCTTGCCTGGCGGGAGATCTTCCACGGCCACAGTGGTGACCCCGACGTGATCTGAACACGCAACCAAACAACCTTCGGAAACTTCAAGCTTCATCATCGTCATACCACCACCCTACCCATTCGCTCCCGAGCAGATATCATCTGCAGTCATTCATATCCTGCAAGCCATCTAGCTTCACAAGGTTCATCGCAGCACTGGAATAATAATGCTTCCTGTTCCTTCAAGCTACTCTCTGCGCCATACAGTGTTTGGCACGGCTCTGAGCCTTACTGCTCGCCTCTGCTTCACGGCACTCTCGCAGATTACTTGCCTTCTTCTCGACTCACCGCAGACTACAAGGCAATCTCCTGGCACTTGCACATTCGTCGACAACTCGACTGCACTATCGACCTCCGGTCTGAGCAGGGGGGTGATGTAGCGGCGCTGTCGTCGTCGCCACAAGCGAAAACACACCGAAGTCTAAATCACGCTATCAACATTCGGAATCAGAAACAGTATATATAGAACATCTCCGAACTATCACAAGGAGTGTTGGCCGCTCCCCGGGCAGAACACCTTGCCCGGCGGGAGATCTCCCCTTTTCCTTCCACGGCCACAGTGGTGACCCCGACGTGATCTGAACACGCAACCAAACAACCTTCGGAAACTTCAAGCTTCATCATCGTCATACCACCACCCTACCCATTCGCTCCCGAGCAGATATCATCTGCAGTCTTCATATCCTGCAAGCCATCTAGCTTCACAAGGTTCATCGCAGCACTGGAATAATAATGCTTCCTGTTCCTTCAAGCTACTCTCTGCGCCATACAGTGTTTGGTACGGCTCTGAGCCTTACTGCTCGCCTCTGCTTCACGGCACTCTCGCAGATTACTTGCCTTCTTCTCGACTCACAGCAGACTACAAGGCAATCTCCTGGCACTTGCACATTCGTCGACAACTCGACTGCACTATCGACCTCCGGTCTGAGCAGGGGGGTGATGTAGCGGCGCTGTCGTCGCCGCCACAAGCGAAAACACACCGAAGTCTAAATCACGCTATCAACATTCCGAATCAGAAACAGTATATATAGAACATCTCCGAACTATCACAAGGAGTGTTGGCCGCTCCCCGGGCAGAACACCTTGCCCGGCGGGAGATCTCCCCTTTTCCTTCCACGGCCACAATCTTCAACAGAATTAACTGCCCGATATATTTTTTTATCATCTGCATATAATAGGTGATTAGAATAAGAAAAACAGTTGGCAATGTCAAAGATGTACGCATTGTAGAATAGCGGGCCAAGGTGCGATCCCTGAGGGACACCCGAGGGAACAGTTACATAGTCGGATCTGTATCCTCCCAGCACTACAGCTTGAGAGCGATTGGAAAGGTAGGAGCACACCCAGCGGAGTAGGTCTCCTTGAATTCCAAGCAAATAGAGCTTGCGGAGCAAGAGGTCGTGGTCTACACGATCGAAAGCTTTTTCAAAATCAGTGTAGACCACGTCCACCTGACCACCATTCTCCATATGCAGGAGGACATAACTTGAGAACAAAGACAAATTTGATACCGTAGACCGTCCTTTTATGAAGCCATGCTGTGTATCAGGAATGCCACGGATTATAAGGGGGGTAGATGAAGCTGTAAACAATTTTTTCAAAAATCTTACTGATAGTGTTCAAAATAGAAATCGGACGGTAATTTTCAATTGAGGTTTTTGGTCCTTTTTTATGTATGGGAATTATATTTGCTTTTTTCCATAAATCTGGGAAAATACATTCATCGAGAGAACGACAAAACAAAATAGTAATTGGCAATGACAAGCTATCAGCACATGAAATCAATACAATAGGGGGAATACCATCAGTTCCAGGTCCCTTAGATTTATCAAGTGATTTTAGGAATTTAAGAACTGTTTCTCTAGTAATATGTATGCGGGATAATGATTCCGTACTAGAGTACTCAAATTTCTGACGAGGCTGAGTTTGGCTACTTGATGAAGGTGTAATAAAAACACTTTGAAAAAATTTATTAAAAGCTGAGCAAATACTTGCACCCTCGTCATATGTCTGGCCTCGTAGTGTAAATTTTCTTGGATAACTGGAACAGCCCCTTTTCGAACTGACATATTTCCAAAAGTGTTTAGGATTGGACCTAATATATTGTTCAGCATTGTTTGTAAAAAAGTTAAAACAATTAAGTTGAATACGGTGTTGTCGTGCTCTTAAAAACGAAAATTCATCATAATCTCTTGGGTTACGGTATTTTTTCCAATTAAAATGAGCGCGCCATTTTTCGCGAATGATTTTTATTAGTGAAGAAGAATACCATACAGGATAAAAATGTCGGTTGTTAGAATACATGTTAATGGGTACGTAAATGGAGAAACATTCATGTAATTTACTGTAAAAAAGATCTACGGCTTCATTAATTGTGTCGGCGGCATTTAATTCTGAGCGCCAGTCAATATTTTTAAAATAATTATTCATTTTCTCATAGTCACATTTGAAAAAGTTAAAACGCGGATGTTTACGTTTTTTAAAGGGTTGTATGCTAAAATCAGGTATTTCAATATTTAATGCAGGATGATATATATCTTCCTTTATGAGAGGTAACGAAGCTCTAACAACCAATGGTAAATTGCAAAAACATAGATCCAGAATATTACCTTTTGAGTTACAATTATAATTGTATTGCTTAAGACCGAGGTAACCTAAATCATCAACGAAAGATATCGCTAAATTATGCATAAAAGATGAACCGTCTACGTGTGCAATACAATTGTTGGAGTCCCATCTCAAACACGGTAAGTTAAAATCTCCCACGAGTAAAAAATTGTCCATGGGATAATTTTCAATGCAATGCGATAAGTTATGCTTAATATCATTCAATCCACTCTGTATTACGTTCGAGTCAGGTGGAATGTACGCTATAGCTATATGTAGATCGACTGAGGACCCAAGCGTACGTGCAGGTAAAGTCACGCACACCGACTCATGCGTTGTAGGTGCACTGGACCATTGGCCGCATAGACATGCACTCAATTCGCGACGTATGCAGACTAACACTCCGCCACCGACCTTTTTCCCTGACAATAACTAATTACGATCACTTCGAAAAACATCATATCTAAGATCACATAGTTCGTTATTATAAATATCACTTTTTAACCAGGTTTCGGTCAATAAGATTATATCATAGTCTTGAGATAAGATATTGTTATATAGTTCATTACATTTCGTCCGTAAACCACGAACATTTTGGTAGTACAGGCTTAAACCCTTTTTTAGATTATTATAAACGGCTATTAAAACAAAGAACAATTAAAGTGAAAATGAATCATAAACAAACAAAAATAATGTGTTCCGAAATACTTTACTGTTTATAATGATAAGCTGTAATTTAGACTCACAATAAGACTCTAAATTTCGGTAGGTACTTGAAAATAAAGTAGTAAGGTCGGAACTTAACAATTTTATGTAGTTTTGTAGATAAACATTAGATAACACATTAGTGGTAATCCTCTTGATCAAGCAATCGTTGCATGTGTATGTATGTATTAAGTGTAATTTGTATTTATATAAAATGTTTATGTGTATATAAATAGTAACCATATATGAATTTAGAACGAAAAACAAATCTAATCGATTACTTTTCAACATCACTAATATTATAGGAATTACCATACCTTTGTTGTTTTGTAAGCATGAATCCGATATTAAATGAGGAGTTACCCACACAGATCGATAAAAGGAGCTTATGTATGTACGAGTATATATTAAGTATAAATAACAATATAGTATAAAGAATAAAGTATATAGTGTATATAAAATAATAAGTCTATAGTATACAAAATAAAGTATTTGAAAAATGTTTGTATAATATATATAAATAGTAACATTATGTGATTTTAAAAAACATTCAGCCACACTATTATAGAACAATACGAGTACACCGTTTAAGATAAACAACAATAGTCGTAACTTGAAGTAACACAGTCATTTAATTTTGTTTAAATCTAAAAAGTTTTTATGTGAATTTTTGGGGAATTATCGTCTTTCCTTATATAAATTTTACAGTTACGAACCCACACGTACTCATATTTAGGATTTGCACATTTAGCAGCGACTTTGGTTTGTTTTAGTAGCATTTTATTTGCAGGTGTGAGGTGTTCATTAACATATATATTTCGCGACTCTCCCGGGATTCCTATGTCAATTGTAGTCAAACCCTTCTTCTTACGTACAGCAGAGATGATGCTGTCTCTCAAGAGGATTGATTTTAGTTGAACCACAATATTTTTTGGTGATTTATTGTCGCTGTCACGTGATTTAACACGATGAGCATAAATTAAGTCCTCGGCAGATATAACTATTCCCGTGTATTTGCCTATTGCAATAACGTAATCGGAGACAATTTCATTCTTTTTTTTCGGGGATCTGAGAGATCTCAATATTCATGGCGCGATCACGTTGCTGCATAAAATTATATTCATTTCGCAGAGATTCATACTTTTCTTGTAATTCCGATATATTTTGCTGCAACAGATCAACCTTTTTGATCTCCGATACCACATCATCAATACGTGTTGTGAGAGTGGTTTGTTCAGCTGAATGATAATTTAACGAGTTTTTCAATTCGGAAATATCATTCATCATTTCACTATGCTCGCGAGTGATTTTCACAGTACTGATTTTTATAGATTCCAGCTGTTCCCTAATAATCGTGACGTCGTCTTTTACTCCTTTAATTTGTGACACTTCATCTTTCAAACTTTTAAATTCTTTCCTCTGTGAGTTCCCAAAATTATTGAAAAATTCCATTATTTCATTTTTTGAATTCTGTCAGCTGAGAAGACGACACGAAATCTGCATCTATTTGTTTACGTCTTCTATGTGTTATTTTATGATAATCGTTAGTAGGTAGATCGGTGTTTGATCCGCTCAAAGATTCACCACTAAAAAGGTGAGCCCGCTCTAGAACCGGGTGGTGACCGCTTCACGCTCATGTTAAGATGGTCAACGAGTATTAGCACTGTGTACGTAAAAAATATGCGTGTGCGCAGGAAGAAAAATCGCTGGTTGTCTCCTTTACTCGAGGAGGTGTGGCGAAGGGCAGCACTGGCTGCACGTCGCTTCGCAACGTTGTATTACGCGGTTATAATAGGAATTAAGTGTCAAGCTAGATTAAACTTTATGCACCACTAAATTATATTCCAAATATAAATCACGTTAAAATTAAATTTTAAAATTTTATAATTAGCTAGAACAACACACGATACGTCTACTTCTGACTGGAGCTGTCAGCGTAATGGGTTATTTTAATGTTAAGGAATTTATGGATAGTAATAACTCTTGGAAAGGGTGATCGCTACCAAACTATTTCTAATTTGATTTGTGTTGTTAATTGTAACACGCATGATTGTAAGCTCTTATTTAAAAAAATACTAGTCCCGTTGGCTTTCCTGCTGGTTATTCCCAGGACAGACGTTTTTCTTACGAACCGGTGGTAAATGAAAAAAGAGGTTTTCAATAAGTATTATTTATAATCTATATTAAATAAAAAAAGTTTCTATTTCTGTTTCGAGAGCTTACTGTGCGTAATTTTGTGATTTTGTGTTTGTCTTTTGATTTTGTGACTCGGCTTTAACTTTTAGGACTGTTTCTTCTATAATAACTTTTTTTACGTGGTAGAGCCACGCTACATATTATAGTTGTAGCACGAATGGGTCGGCTCAACCGGGGCAGGACCACGCTCTCACAGAACACCAGCGTAAAATAGCAGCGTAATGCTGCTGTGTTTCGTGTGGTGAGTGTAGAGAAACGGAGACCCTTTTTACTGGAATCGAGGCATTCCATCTTAGTCCTTGGGGATGACAACGCATTCGTATTTTGATTATTAATTGAGGATAAATATGTATGTCTATGGGACATAGCATCCACTTACCATCAGGTGGACTGTGTGCTCGTTTATCACCCAATGCTATAAAAATTATATTCGTTGAAGCATGTGCCCATGTTAAAAATGATGATTGGGCAAAAGTGGTAGAAAAAACAAAAAAATTGATTATGGATGACTTTGAAAGAGACATTAATTTTGACTGCGTTGTTGAAAATCAAATAATAATTAATATAAACAACGACATCTGTACTAGTGATTAAAAACTGTGCCTATAGAAATACGCAGTAACAACAAATACGAAGAAACTGATAAATCTTGTGTTTTAAATTATCCGTTTTTAATTTATTCTGGTATTATTCAAACCAAACTGTAAATGATTACCAACTCTAAATTATCGATATCGATTTTTTTTAAGAATCGAATATTGTACGTTTCCATATTTTGGTTGGCATGCTTGGTGCAATAAGTCTGACAGCTGTTAAAACGTACTTCTTAGATTTGGTTGACTATAACGTATAGAAGAGACACCTTGAACCAAAAGTTTGCTTCATTTTGGTAAGAGTTAGAACTAAAGTTCGCTGCAGCGCTAAAATAATAGTTATGTCGTCTAATCAAACTATTAAAACATGCAGCGCCAGTTTGCATTAGGGATTAGTTTTCTCGCGACCAAAACGTCACAAGCTCCAGGGATTTCATGGTGCTTACGCGTATCGTTCAACGTAGTGTCAGGCCTCCGTCACTCGCTCTAGACCAAACGTTATATGCCTACCGCTCTGCGTATCGTCCATGATAACGAGCGGCGAGACAAAACAGTTGCTATTTACAACTCGCTGACCAACGAGTTGTATAAATAGCAGCGTGGTGAAAGCGGAGAGTGCTAGGAGTGGTGGTGATGGGATTAGTGGGAACGAGGATACGGTCAGCCTCCGCACAGCTTACTTCATCTGAGGATCCCTCATGTAGAGGTGTCGTATTATCAAGAGTGGTATGTCGTTCCTAGTGTAGTGGTGGCGGGAGGGATGGCGAAGCGGTGGTGAAGGGGATAGTGCACGCAACTGAGGGAGAGTGGGATATGGGTGCTCTTGAGGCTGGGGAGGAAACATTACGCGGAAATGAGCAAATTAAGTTCAAACAGCTTCAATGTAATGGATTTCCGCAAAGTAACACTAGATTATTTTAATTATCTAAAAGTTTAGCATTTGGGCGTAACTATCGACCAAAAACTAACGTGGAACTCACACCTTAGCAACGTATGTCATACGGCTAAATCAGTTTTAGTACATGCAGTAGCATGGTTGAAAACAACTGGGGCTTGCGTCCCAGTATAATCCTATGGCTGTACACTAGAGGACTAGTTTGTATAGATTTAACGCTCAGGGCATTCTGTGCTTGCTTTCCTAAAAATTGACATTCATGCTCGACTCAATAAGGAAAACACGGGACTTATGCATGATCTTAGATATCATGCGTCTACTATGCACTTTCAATAAAAAATATATAACTTCTACCAGCCATCTCTTCCATCTCTGCACAGTGAGGATGACTCACTGGCCCATGCCGCAAAGGACAAATCCGATCTACTGGGCTCTCTCTTTGTATCCAACTCGACTTTTGATAACGGGGGGAATACACCGCCGACCATCCCGCAGTGTGAATGCTCCATGCAGAATATGCTGTTTATGCAACGCTCGGTACGCAGAGCACTCCTCTCCCTGTACATCAACAAGTCGAGTGGGTCGGTGGCGTTCCTCCTATTGCGCTAAAGACGTGTGCTCCGGAGTTGGCACTGGTCTTAACGCGTCTTTTCCGGTACTCCTAGTCCCTAGTCATAGTCCCGAAATCATGGAAGGCAGCATTCGGGCACCCGATACCTAAAAAAGTAACCACTCTGATTCGTCCAACTATAGGCCTATCGCTATCACCTCCTTGTTCTCTAAAATAATGGAATCTATTCTTAACAGCCAGATCAAGCGGTACCTTGAGAATCACCAGCTGATTATCAATGACATATTGCAAATCGGTACCATTCATTGCTATGCGGACGACAGCACTGGTGATGCTTTATACACCGGCTGCGCTAATATTTCTCGGAAAACCGTCGCCGGGTAATGGGACAAACTTGTGTCTGAAGTCGAGACTTTTTTGAACAAAGTCTTAGACGGGGTTTGAATAATTCTAGTCCAGTTTAATCCCCAGAAGACTCTAGTTTGTGCGTTTAAAGAGAACCCCTTTGGCGTATCTCCACAATTTCAAGGCCCTCACTTTGCTGCCACGGCAAGTATCTGAATCCTCGGGCGTCGACATATCGATATCGAGTGACGTGCAGTTTCGTGGTCACTTGGAAGAGAAGGCCAAATTGACCTCTAAAAAGCTTTGCGTGCTCAACAGAGTGGGATAGTATTTTATGCCGGTTCACCATTTGCAAATTTGCAAGGCGCAGGTTCGGCCGTAAACGGAATACTCTTCTCATCTCTGGGCTGGGGCACCCTAGTCTAAGCTCCTTCAATTTGATCGCATCCACCGCAGAGCTCTTCGAATTGTCAGCGACCTAGCTCTTCCCAATCGGCTAGACTCATTAGCACTGCGAAAAGATGTTGCACCTCTTTGTGTATTTTATCGCATCTACCACGGGGAGTACTATGAGGAATTGTTCGGACTAATTCCAGCCGCACAGTTTCACCATCTCTCATCGAGACAAAGCTCGCGATGGTATGTATTCATCTGGATGGCTGGCCGTCCACCACTGTGCGATTTAAAAGAAGTTTTCTTCCTCGCACAACTTCGTGTTAGAACCGACTACCGTCAGAGATTTTTCTAAACCGATACTACTTAGGGACCATTTAGAAAAGAGCCTACTCTTTTTTGAAAGGCCGATAACGCATCTGCAATTCACCTGTTGTTGCAGTTGTTCATGAGGGGCGGCAATCACTTACCATCAGGTGAGCCGTATTTAGAATACGATTGTGTTAATACAAATCGATTTAATATTTAAATAGAAATAAAATAATTTCAAAAAATAAAAATAAAGTAATAATGCTTCTAAAGTTTCATTAAAATGATGCTATTGTTGCGTGAATAAGTCAACTAGCGCCATCTAGTGTCAGGAACGAGAGCGGGGGGAGTTTTGCAGAAAATGACATCACAAATCTCTCAACCGACAGCGCCATCCGAAGAACTAAGTTTCTAGAAAATCTACACTCGCACACTCGACCCTTTGCGCGCATTTACCTGAATATTCCGGATGCTTCTTTGCTAATTTAAATAAATAGGCGCTGCAAGATGCGATCGAGGCAGTATTGAAGTGGCGAGACAAGCGTAGCTTCGGAGCGGAATAAAGTGAATTAGTGTGTTTAATTCTTAGTGTTTTAAGTTTTAATTTGTGTAAAGTAAATTAAAGTGTTAATTTGGGTAATTTTATCGGCAATTTTTATTGTCACAACCTCAAGCTCGTAACAATTGGTGTCAGAAGTGGGATAAAATCATGCCGATTTTACCTAAGGAGGAAACGGAGGGTGTCCGTACCCGCAGTCAAACAGACCAGACCAGGACCAGAGGCGATTTGGTGGTGCAATGCCGCAGACGTCGGAGGGCCAACTGCCAGCCACTGAGCCTGCGGGCCCGTCAGTAGCTCCTACACCTGCAGCACCTGACTTAGGTGCTCTCGCCGACAGAAGGAACAGGCTCGCCGACAGGAGGAACAGGTCCGTCGGTTGGAAGAGCAACTGCGGGGCGGCCAGGAAGAACAGATACTTCTCATGAAGGACCTTCACGCTACCTTCGGGAAAGAGATAAGGGAGGTGAAGGATAAGGTTGCTCAACATGATAAACGCCTGTCGGAAGCTGAGACCCAAATCAACCAAGTTAAGAAAACGCTGGATGAACTCAAACTTGGGAATGGAACCACAGCTCCCGTAGTAGTTTCAGCACCTTCGCTACGTGGGTTCAAGGTGCCACCGCTTGACGGGACTTCTTCCTGGTCAGCCTACAAAATCCAGTTCGAGGCTGTTATGAGGGCGAACGGCTGGAATAAAAGTCAGGCCATGACTGCTCTCACACTAGGCCTGCGCGACCAGGACTTAACAGTTATGGAAGCTCTCAGTGAGGAAGTGACTTATGAGCAACTCCTTGAGGCATTGGAGGCAAGATATGGCGACGCTCACCTGGAACACGTCTTTCGTGCACAGCTTCAAGATCGTGTGCAGCGCATCAACGAAAACCTGCAGCAGTGGGCTCTAGAAGTGGAGAATCTGGTGCGAAAAGCATAACGGTCTGTACCTGCGCTCATTGAAGGGAACCTGGTGCAGACATTCATCGGCGGCATCCGCGACCTGGAAGTCAGAGCTGCTGTGAGGCTCGGGCACCACGAGACGCTGAAGAACGCCTTAGCCCATGCACTGGAAGTGGAAGTCGTGCAGCAAGATCATCGTTCCCATCGCGTCAGGGAGGTTGCAGCAGCTACAGTTCGCGATCGCAACAAAGGATACAGCCCAAGGTGCTATGGCTGTGGGGAAAAGGGCCATCTTCGATCCAGCTGCCCTAAGCGGACCCTAGAAAGGGAAATTGAACGATCTCAGGAGGGTAGTGCGGCCAACAGCACCGCCTAGCAGCAGCAGGTAAACGAGTAAAAGCCAGAACTGCGGGGCGGGTGCTGGCTGATGTTAAAAGAGCCCAAAGGATCTCGATCTCACAAACCCATGATGGGAACAGCCTAATCATAAAGGGCGAGATCAACGGAATGCCGTGTAAGCTGACCATAGACACTGGAGCCTCTCGTACGGTTGTTAGTTCCCAACTTATAAGTCAGTTCCTTGGGGACTCCGCATACAACCGAGAACGCATTAATTTGATAATAGCCACCGGTCAGCGTATACCCGTCCGAGGATAGAAAGAGATGGAGTTGAAGCTAGGCAACGTGATCTACCTTCATAATGTCATCGTGGCTGATATAATGGACGACTGCATCCTAGGCTTAGACTTTATGAGGAATAATTGTTGCGAGATCGACGTTAAGCAAGGTGTTTTGAAATGTGGACAGGAGGAACTTTTTATGGAAGGTGCGTTACCAGGGAACGTGTACAGCATCAAGAAGATTGTTCTTCCGCCGAGATCGGAAACGATTGTTCCGGTTAGTCTTCCTCGAAACGCTGGGCAAGCTCACCGTTGTGTACTTGTGGAAAGGGTAAACAATGACCTTCCATGGAAAGTAGCTCGAACCTTGGTCAGGACCACTGACATCTCAGGAGTACGTGTGCTGAACCTTTGCGACCGGGAACAGATTATAGAAAAAGGCACACTGGTTGGTACTTGTGAGGAAGTGGATTGGTTACGTCAGTGCCAATATATATCGAGTGGGACCCCCAGCAAGGATTCAGAAACGAGAGTGACCACACTTTTGGAAGACTATTGCAGTGTTCTGTCCCCGAACGAATTGGTCAAGGCGAAGAAGTTGTTACTCGTGTACGCCGATGTATTCTCATCAAACGATGCTGACATAGGAAAGACTGGTTTGGTTCAACACAAAATAAACACAGGTGAAGAGTTGCCTATCCGTCAGCGGCCAAGACGATTGCCGGTAGCACGTGAAAAGGAAGTGGAAACCATGATTGAGGGAATGGTGAGGGATGGTGTTATTGAACCTTCATCTAGTCCATGGTGTTCACCCGTGGTACTGGTAACGAAGAAGGATGGCAGCTTGCGATTTTGTGTTGACTACCGCCGTCTGAACGACGTTACTAAGAAGGATAGCTATCCCTTGCCGAGAATTGACGACACGCTGGACATGCTTACAGGAGTAAAGTGGTTTAGCACGCTGGACCTAAAAAGTGGCTACTGGCAAGTTGAAATTGACCCTAAGTACAAGGAGAAAACTGCGTTCTCGACGGGAAAGGGTTTGTGGCAATTTAAAGTAATGCCGTTTGGGTTGTGCAACGAGATTGGGACAAGAACATACAACCGTTTTAGTTGTCATATCGAAGTTCTGTTCACGAAAGTACAGCAGTGACACCAGCTTTCGCAAACTTTGGAAGAGAATTACGGCTGCCTGCAGACCTGATCACCGGGATACCACCTGATGCCCACGCAGTATAACCGATTATGCAAATGACTTGCGGAACAAAATGAATGACATTTATGAGCACGTCAGACAATCGGGCCAGCAAATGTCTGAGAAAATGAAAACCCGGTACGACCGCAAAATGAACAATAAAGGGTTCAACGAAGGTTCATTAGTGTGGTTGCACAATCCAGTCCGCAGCAAAGGGAAATCTCCTAAGCTTCAAGCTAAATGGGACGGCCCGTACCGGATTGTAACCAGGATCAACGATGTAACCTACCGGATACAGAAAGGCGCAAGAGGGACTCCTAAGATCGTCCATGTGGATCGCTTGGCGCGTTATTATGGGACCGATAATGCTCGGGACGAGCATGTCTTAGGAGGGGGCAGTGTTGCGTGAATAAGTCAACTAGCGCCATCTAGTGTCAGGAACGAGAGCGAGGGGTGCTGCAGAAAATGACATCACAAATCTCTCAACCGACAGCACCATCCGAAGAACTAAGTTTCTAGAAAATCTACACTCGCACACTCGTCCCTTTGCGCGCATTTACTTGAATATTCCGGATGCTTCTTTGCTAATTTAAATAAATAGGCGCTGCAGGCAGTATTGAAGTGGCGAGACAAGCGTAGCTTCGGAGCGGAATATAGTGAATTAGTGTGTTTAATTATTAGTGTTTTAAGTTTTAATTTGTGTAAAGTAAATTAAAGTATTAATTTAGGTAATTTTATCGGCAATTTTTATTGTCACGAACCTCAAGCTCGTAACACTATTTACTTCGAATTATATTAAAACCCAATTGGAAATAAAATATATTAATATACAGTTTATTTCTAATTAGGTTTTAATATTATTCTTTAATATATTACAAATATATATCTGTTTTAAATTAAAAATATATATTTATTTTATAAATATATGATTTTTAATATATTAGAAATATATATTTAAAGAAGAAACAAAAAGTTGTTAGTGTCAAAGCTATAAAATTACTGCCTTTGAATAATTCTTAATTTTTGTTGACGTTTTAATAGCATCAAACAATTATGTTTCAGTTAATGATTCAAGAATTTAAAAAGTAATTATACATTAATTGCTTGACAGCACTATGAATAATGAACACAAACACTAAACTTGTCATTAAACGTAAATGGACCACTAAAATTTCGTTAAAATGGTATATTATAATTATTATGTTAAAGTTTCGAAACTTTTAGATATATTTTTGTATGACTTAATGGACATTGTCTTTTTTGTCTATATTTTCATTTGTTTTTATAGTGATTTCCAAGTCTGTAGCAGTCATTAGCCAATAACTAAAACAATACAAAACCTTTACAAAAACAGTGAAACACTTTCATACGTGTCACGATATGTTGACATTATAAAAGGTCATTATGAATGGGTAAATGCTCATTTATTATGGTCGAGTAATCAGTTTCTATAGAATATGATTACAGTAGGTATTCAGTTCCTAATCATCACTTTTGTATAATACATATATTTATATGTAAAGCATTAATGTCTGAAATACTCTGTGTCGGTCTACCTAAGGGAAATATAAAAAAGTATCACTTTTATAACACTCTTGAATCTTCTTCTTTATAAGTCTTAGAACAACGAAGAGACCAATACCCTTATACGCATTGGACTTCGTACATTGTGTAAATATTTTATACACATATATCTTTATTATGCTTTCCTTCGTAGCCGATATGATAAATCAATACTGCAATTAAAATTTAATTGATACCTGATTGAAATCGGTTAGCTTGCGTAATATGAAATTTGAAGAATGTTTATCCCCTGAATTAAAACTATTAACTACTATATAACGGGGTATTTTAACTCAGGACCTCATGATCAGAAATAGCAATCAGACCAACGAGGCAGTATGACGACAGTATATACACGACGCTGACCCTACTGAAATCGTTAGTAAAAGTAAACTTACCTGCAGGGAAAGAAAAACATGATCATAAGAAATAAAATAAATTAAAAAATATATCTTCATATATCCACCAAGAAGCCCCGGAGTAATGGACCGAATATGTTTCCACTAAATTGCTCTCTTGAATTTTGAAAACAATACAATGTCCGGTGAAGCTATAAAAGCTCCTAGCTAACAACGCAAACATCACCAAAACTAGAAGTGAGATATTTATAGACGTTATTTCAATACGCATATACGAATAATACGTTAGATAAACCGGATTTTAGGCAAAAATCTAGGGTTATCGCGAAAACTCCGATAAATAGATGATTGGTCGAATCTTGTCGTAGGATAATTAGGTAAACCGAATTTTCGGAAAAAAATCTAAGGATATCTCGAAAACAGGGATAATTAGATGATTGGTCGAATATGTACTAATTCAGAATCAGCATGTCCCGACTTAACGTAGCTTTGTCTGCTAGAGTATTTTTGTAAAGCCGTAGGCGCGGACACAGAATAAATAATAGTAAAACGTACAGAAGTTGCACTCCTTTGATGTCGACTGCTTGCCGACGTTTAATAGCCTACATAATTATTATTAATCAGATAAATCGCGCACGCAAGCCAAATAAAACTTTATCGCTGCGCGTTAGTGTCCATATTACTTTGCATCTTTTCCGCTTCCCAAGTCACGGCGAACTTTCCGTGCTTGTTAAGGGATGTCAATAGAAAGTAAAAAAAAATACATTGCGAAATGTTAATTATGTTACTTAGGTGAAGTACCTAATCTGACTATGATCGACTGACCATACTTTCGCCCCTATGTAAGTTCTGCGATGCCTAATGCATGCAAAAGGTTATTCGTCGGGAATCGCAATGCTTGGTTCGGAAGAAATGGGTAGATGGTGTAAACAACAAATAAACCTGAAATACGATAGAAATGTGATCTACTCTACTTAATTAAAATTTTGTTAGTATACAAAGTTTTAATTTCTGTATTTTATGTTATCTTAAAATATTTTAATTACAAAAGAAGTATAGGTATGTAAGTAAATACTTGGATAGTAAAGTAAATTTTAACTAATTTTTGTAATAAAGTACTTAGGTAATTCTTCTGTAGACCAAATTATTACTTAATTCTTTTTTGCTGTAAATACCTATCTACCAAAAAAAGAAATTCACCTTTCATAACTTCCTTCTAAAATTCTTCGATTTCGAAGAATTTTAGAAATTTCAATTGATTTAGTCACCCCCAATTCGACAATTCAACCTTGTTGAAATATTTCTTGTAGAATATTCAAATTGTAATACGTACTATCCGTTAGGGTGAAGCCTTGGTGATCTTTAACACAGGGATTACCCTAGTATGGACAGCGGTCTCTCACAAAGGTCAAAATTATCTACAACCGTATTATTTAAGAAATAATGTGAAATTATATACCTTTGTGAAAAGAAAATTAAATTGATTTATTATTATTATTGTTCTGTCGTATTTACCACGAGGAGTGCTCAGTGGAATCGTTCGGATTAATTCCAGTTGCTCAATTTCACCATCGCACATTGCGACAGGCCCGCAACACATCTGCTATTAACCTGGTATTGCAGTTGATCATTTTCGGCGGTGGTCACTTACCATAAGGTGAGTCGCATGCTAGTCGAGGGGGCAACTCTCATAAAAAAGTATCTTACGTAGTTGATTCGCTTTTGTCATAATTTCTGTCTGCATATTCGTTATGAGTATTACTTAAATATTAATTAAAATCGACGTTAAATCGCTTACACGCCTGAACTTACTCTCTCTGTCTCTATCTCTCTCTCTCTCTCTAACTAAACATCGATATAAAGGGACAGGTATAGAAATAACTATACTACCACTTACGTAAGCAATAACCAAAGATTATTGGGGAGACCGTACATAACCTCGTCAGAAAACTCCGTAATAACTAATTATATTGTGCCTTATTTACAATGTCCAGCCTTAGATGTAAGAATGCTATGCTTATACACAAGCATAGCATTCTTATATCTAAGACTACTCTACAGTGCAGGTCTTAAAGTATAGCACTCTTTAACGCGCGCTCAGTAGCTTGCTTTTGTATGCTCTAAGGTTCAGGATGGTAAGAGTATTTTTAGTAGTAATACATAATGCCTACATATAAATCACAAACATAACCCGCAGCAATATCAATAAATTTTAATATATTATAATGGCGACGTAAAAAAAAACCTATTACCTTCCCTATCCTATTACAATCTTTATTACTTTTTTGAATTGTAGTTTATTTTTGTGGATTGTAGTTTAGATCAACACCAATATACTTTTAATTTTAGACCTTTGTATAACTACTGTCTCTTTGTGTACCTTATTTAATAAAATAAATAAATCCCATTCCATTACAAGAATCCATTGGTATCGTAAGAAGCAAAAAAAGCAAAGTGAAACAGGAGATGGATGATACGAGTATTATCTTCCAGATAACAACACAATAATAATAACATAAAACTGTGCTTGTCTGCCAGGCGTGGCAACTGTGGTCTGTTGAGACTGGCAGGCATATGTTTAGCAGTAAGCTCCTGTTTGGAGTTATAAATGAATGAACTCGGCAGTAAAGGAAACATACTGATGAGTCTCTTGATGCTTGAGATCCTTGCATATCATATTTTATTATAACACATTTGTACAATGAAATCAGAAGTCAATCGTTTTATGAGTGGTAGAACCTACATTATAGTTCCAGCACAAATGGACTCGAGCGAGACTGGGACTATACGCTCTCACAGGATGCCAGCGTAAAATAGCAGCTTAGTGCTGTTATGTTTCGTATGGTGAGTATTTTACCGTTGTTAGTTACTCCTTTTTCCTAAAAACGAGGCATCTCATCTCGGTTCTCTAGGGTGACAACGCCTCAGCATTTTGATAATTACTTTACCATAAGGTGAGTACTTGTTTCTCACCCTTATTCTATAAATTATAAAAAACGAAGTCAATCACACTTCTCATCAGAGTTACAGAATCGCACTCCTTATCCGAAAATCGTTATTCGTTATCATCTTTTACATTTACTAATCTTTCACTTGTAAATCATCTGTTATTATTAAATGAAAATAATATCATTTTCTAAAGAATTTGAACAAACATTTATTAGTGACAAAATACAACACTTTATACTAGTAATGACCACAGAGTAGAGAGTGCTTTTTTATCATAGAGTATGTAATAATATACAAGAGAACAGATTATAGAAGGCGCAAATTTTTTATTACAACACCCCCCCCCCCTAAATTAATGCCTTCTAGTTGTTAATTATTACATTTCAGGCATAAAGCAAACAATAAGTTTAGTATTTAAGTATTCTTGACTACATGGCAAGATTTAATTCCAATTTTATCTCTAAGATAACACAATTTTATTTTACACAAAGGATTGGTAAAAATATCAGCATATTGCTTATCACTGCATACATAGTTTAGCTCAATAATTTTTTTCGTAATATTTTTCTCTTATAAAATGAAACTTAATGTCTATATGTTTACACCATTTGTGAAAGTTTATGTTTTTAATTACATTTATAGCACTTTGATTATCTAGATTTAAGCACACTGATTTTTGATTAAATTCACCGATGTCACATAACAGTTTTTTGACCCATATAGCCTCTTTAGTGGCGGCACAGGCTGCCATGAATTCTGCTTCAGTAGTTTACAGGGCTACTGTCTGTTGTTTCTGACAAGCCCAAGTCACTGCTGCTCCATTTTTAATAAAGACATATCCCGTGACTGAACGTCTTGTGCTAGGGTCGTTAGCTGCATCACTGTAGCCAACTACTACACTAGGCTCTGACATTGGTGTGTAGCACAGGCCATAACCTTTACTTAATACTTATAAAAAAAAGTTCACAGCATTTCAGTGTGTTTCATTGTAAGAGTTTAAAAATCGACTCACCAGGCTTACTGCGAATGAAATATCAGGTCGGCTTACTGTAGCTAGATGCATCAATGATACAACTGATTCCCGATATGGGATGTTCTTTTCTGTTTCTCTTTCTCCCTTCTCCAACTTCATATGTGGCTCAACTGGAATACAGTTTGGTTTACAATTATACAAATTAAAATTATTTAATAACTTCTCAATATAGTTTGACTAATGTATAAAAATGTACTTGTCACACTTCTGTATCTCCATACCAACAAAATTTTTGAGTGAACAGATTTTCACTTCAAATATTGACTGTAAGTCATTAATTAACTCCTTTAAATTTGATGTATTTTTCGCAAATAACAGTCCATCATCAACATACAAACACAGGTAACATTTTGCTCCATTAATAGTGCCAACATACACACACTGATCAGCTTTACTATTGGCTAGCCCAAACTTCTTTAAAACAGCATCAAATTTTGAATTCCAGCATCTGGGAGCCTGTTTTAAACCATATAAAGATTTATTGAGTTTACACACCTTATCAGCATCGCAGGTTAAGCCCTCGGGTATAGTCATATATATGTCTTCTTCAAGCTCACCATATAGAAAAGCTGTTTTAATATCTAGCTGAATTATCTGAAGATTGTGTTGAGCAGCTTCTGAGAATAATATACGATTGGAATCGTACCTGACAGTTGGAGCAAATGTATCTTGGTAATCAATACCTTTGGTTTGTGAGTATCCTTTCTCACAAAGCCGGGACTTATAACGTGGACCTAAAGGTTCTTCTTTGATGCGAAAAACCCATTTACATCCAATTATTCGCATATTGGGAGTTTTTCTAACTAATGTCCAAGTATTATTTTTATGATGAGAATGAAGCTCTTCATTTATTGATTTTATCCAGTTTGTGGCATCAATAGACTTTAATGCCTTTTCATAGTTTTTAGGAACTTCATTTTCTGATAATTGGTCTTCACAGCACAGTTAAGAACTCTCTTCTTGTTTCTGTGCATTTAAACATTGTCTTCTTGTTCTTACTGTTATATTTCTGTCAGGTGAAGATTCTACACTTTCATAGGGGATTCGCTGTCTGACTGTGATTTATGTTCACTCACAGTGTCTAATGAGTTATCACTTGTAATTTCTTCAAAATTGTTACTTTTAATACAGCTTTGATTCGTAATTAATTAAATCGGTACAAAATCTCTTTTAACTGTTGACTCTAAAAATATTGCATCTCTACTTTTTATTGCTGTTCTTGAATTTGGTAATATGAATCGATATCCTTTTGAATTTTCACAGTAGCCAATAAAAATTAATTTTTGTGATTTGGAATCAAACTTCTTTCTTTTTTCTCTTGGTAAGTGGACCATTGCCTCACAACCAAATGTACGCATGTGGCTAACCTTAGGTTTCTGACCAGTCCACATCTCTTTTGGGGTTTTATAAAACAGAGATTTTGTTGGAGAGCGGTTTACAATGTAGGCAGCTGTATGAATTGCTTCAGCCCAATAGATTTTAGGTAAGTTAGCATTTAACATCATACATCTTGCTCTTTCTACTAAAGTTCTGTTCATGCGTTCAGCTGTACCATTTTGTTCTGGTGTATAAGGTGTAGCTGTCTGATGTATTATTCCGGCATCTTTGAGAAAATTTGAAATTTTTTCATTGACATATTCAAGTCCATTGTCAGATCTGAGAATTTTAATGCTGCGGTTTAACTGATTCTCAACTTGTTTTTTAAATTATTTAAATTTTTCTAGGACTTCCGACTTGTTGTACATAGAATACACAAATATTTTCTTTGAGTAGTCATCGAGGAATGTTACAAAATATCTGGCTTGGCCTAAGACTGAGTTTCCATCGGTCCGCAGACATCTGAGTGTATCAATTCAAGTAGATCTTTGCTCTGAGACCCTTGACTTTTAAAAGATAAACGTGTTTGTTTTTCTTTCTGACATGTTATACACTTAACATTTTCTTTGACTTGACTTAACTTTAAATCTGCAGTGTTCTCGGTCAACTTCTTCATGCTCTGAAAATTCAGATGACCCATCCTCTGGTGCCACAGGTAAGTATCTTGTTCAATAATATCTGATATGCATGCATAGCCACCAGGCATGTTCAGTCGGTACATATTATTTATTAAACTCGCTGTTGCTACTATGACATTCTTTCTATTAAGAATAACACAGCCACTCTTATTAAACTTAACTTGGCCCCCATTATTAATAATCTGACTTACTGACAACAGGTTTGTAGCTAGTTCAGGTACATATAATACATTTGTAAACAATATATCATTTTGTTGGCCTCTTCCATCATAAACACTCAAGCTAATTTTTCCAGAGCTTAGGACAGACAGTGTTTTATTATTTGCAACTTTAATGTTTTTAATGTGTGGAGTTGTTTCTTCTATAAACAAATTATTGTGTTTGGTCATGTGTACAGAAGCACCAGAATTAACATACCAGGCATCGGAGTATTCAAAAGAAGCTATAAAGACGGCAGCATAAGACATACTGTTTTGTTTATTTGTATTCTTCTGATCCTTATTGGATTTTGATGATTTGCACTCAGGACTTTTATGCCCATATTTGTTGCACGTATAGCAGCGAGGGCCTTTAGAAAATCTTTTATTTTTGTTGTGGAACTTCTGACTTGTAGCAAGAGCTGAAGAATCACTTTCATTTTGTTTAACATCTTGTAATAATTTTGATTTCACTGAGTCAGAGGAAATCTTCATACCTGAGCTTTCAATGGCCATTATCATTGGCTTGTAACTTTCTGGAAGGCCGGACAGCAAAAGTGTGCCTAGACATAGCTCATCGTTCACATTAAAGCCAATGTTCCTTAACTTATGAGCTGTTGTCATTATTTTACTGACATACTCCTCTACATTTAAACATCCAGCTAGTGTAGTGTTGCATAAGTCACGCAGCAGACCAACTCGGCGTGTTAGCCCGGAGTCGTCGAAAGCGTGAGATAAATTTTCCCAAACTTCTTTCGCAGTGCGTGATTCTTGAATATGAACATAGTTAACAGGATCGACAAGCAGTATTATTTTCGATCTGGCTTTAGTGTCACGCTTTGTGTCAATTGCGCTTGAATTTACACATTCCACGCAATCCCATAATTCCTCATGTTGCAAGTACGTTTTAACAGCAAAACGCCATGTGGCATAGTATTCACGGCCGGTTAATTTCTCAATTAATGCCAATTGATTACTTGATGACATGCTGAATTCGAAATAAAACTCAAAATTTATTCTGAAAACTGAGCACGTTGCCTTTGTAGGTTAGGTCTTTTACAAAACTGTTTTTGACACTGATTTAGTAGACTTTATGCACTGATTTTATTTATCGGGCTTTCTGGGCCCATAACCTGTTATTATTAAATGAAAATAATATCCTTTTCTAAAGAATTTAAACAAACATTTACTAGTGACAAAATACAACACTTTATACTAGTAATGACCACAGAGTAGAGAGAGTGCTTTTTTATCATAGAGTATGTAATAATATACAAGAGCACAGATTATAGAAGGCGCAAATTTTTTATTACGACACATACTTTCTTTAATCCTTTTTTTATTTCTTTTAAGCCTAAAATTCTAGTTTGAAAGTGTAAAGTAGCATGTATGTTTTCATACCAGGACTTCAGTGCTGTTAAATATAAAAATAAGGAAAGTACGAAACAAATAAACAGCATATGTGCCACATTTTACATATACGCGAGTTAAAAACTGTTCCGAATATAAATTTGAACAGACTCGACTGCTTAAAATTTACACTTTAATACGAATGTATCCGTGTTAGCATTATGTGCGTATATATCATGTTCGAAAATTAAATCATGTTCGAAATTTTTTTCTGTATATTTTTTTATGACTTGTTCTTAATTTAATATAATCGTGACGATTGAAAATATTTTTTATATTAGTTGTAGTATTTAATTATTGTTTTATTTAAAGTAATAATTTTACAATGAAAATATTTTATAAATAAATAAGTTAAAAATATACTTGTATTTATAGTAGAAAACATTATAAAGAGCATAATAAAATAGTAATAAGTAACCTTACCTTGTCATATGTTTAGTATTTAATCCTTTTAAAGAATATCAAATCAAATTATAACAAGGTAAGCCAATTTAAGCAGAACTCTAACAATCTTTTTAAAATCATAAATGTTGGTTTGCTTAAAATTTTAATCGAAATTCCGTCGTCTTAATTCTAAGTAATGAAAATATAAACCCTTCAAATAATGTTTATTTTTTAGAATTCAAATAAGAAACGCAACGCGGGATGATATAAAAATATTTTACAGATTATTTTAACTTCTCAGAGACTAGTAAACGAAAACTTACCCCTAAAGTTAAATTAAACTTTTAATGTCTAGTGGTCTAGGGCCGTCTAGTATTACTGTTTTACTTACTATTTTTCTACGCGGGTTCTAATTGATATTTTTGTTTGCTCTATATATGAGAGACCACATTCGCAATCAAGCTTGTACAATCCTGCATCTTGTGGTGGAATATAATACTTGACGGATGGTAAGAACTGACTTCTTCGGCGGATCGTGGAATATACTTATAGAAGCTAGCTTGAAGATGTAGCCAATCTTATCTGTGACATCTCCGACGTATGGTAAAACAGCAGGTATACGCTCTACTGTGAACGGCTTCACTCAGTAACTGTGAAGTAGATGCTTGTTGTCGTGCAGAACCTACCTGACGTGCTGAAGCTCGGCGGCAAGGTGTTTGCTGTCACATATCCCTTGTGCTCTCTCTAACAAAGCTTTGCCCACTGTGACTGTGATTTCGCCAATAAACATTATATACATCAGCAGCAACAATTATGAAGAAATAATCTAACCTAAAGGAAATTAAAAAAAAACACAACCTGCGATTTCGAATAAAGAAATTATATCACACTGAATTACTAAAGAAATTTGTGTTAAATCTCCAGTAATATTTTCCAAAGATTTGTACATTAAATATCCATATAATTGGGATTACTGCCCAGTAGTGAGTAATCCTGGAGTGCGATTAAATGTTTAACGATATATCATGAGCGTCCGTCATGCATCATGATCAATAAAATTAAGTACATAATTATTTCATGTTGCATTACCGCTGAGTCCGCTTGTAGGCAATTTTTCAAATTTCCTCACAATGTTTTCCTTCACCGTTGGGTACATATAAATAAGAACTCACCTACAGATGACATAGAGCACTGAAATGTATTTTTTCATAAGTATAATTTTAAAATATGTTAATCGTTACGTCGTAGTTGGGAAATGCGTTGATATAAACTTACATAGATTATGTTCTGCACGTTTCGTAAAAGAGCGCCATTTGTTAAAAAAGAAAATTGATATGTTTTTCTTTCGGGTAATATGAATTAATTTGTACATTGAAAATATTAACTATAATTTTATACAATGTAATAATTTAAAAGGTTAAAACATCACAGGTTTTTATTTTGGTTATTACTCTAGAAAAATAATTAGTTCAATGGATCTATGTGATTTGTGAAAAAATCCAGTCACTGAATATTTAAAAAATTTTATCATTTCAAATTTTTAAAATTCTTATAGCGTAAAATTCAATTAATTACTTATTTTATATACAAGCAAATTTATACAAAAACGTATAAATATACATACTGTATAATGTAAAATATATATAGCCTACACTTTGTAGTGTTCGGTAAAAAGTAAAAATGGCGGAGGGACTGTCCGTGCGCGGACAGTCCACATGATCTTAGTCCGTATCGGTTCACCTACAATTTTGTAACTAAACTGAATATTTGTCTAAAAGCACTTGAATATCTTGTAGTGTTATGCTACTTACATATCATTTTACACTATTTTAAATTTATTTTTCCATTCTGTTTTTGATTTTCTGCATTCACCTCAAAACTGGATATTTTGCATCACATTTATTTCCATAGGATCCTGTAACGTTTTTAAAACCATAAGAACACAATAACAAATCATTTTTACTTCGTATTTTTACGCTATCAGCACTTTTTGAATCGGTGTCAATGGAGTCTACCTTTTTCGATCTTTTATTTAGTTCTCCGTAACTCTGCAATTTCGGGCTTCATGCGCGCCATTGCGCTACCTTTTTTCCTATATCAATAATATCTTATTTTTCACTTAAATCTTGCCGTTTCTCTATTACGAGCCTGAAACCAAAATTTGACATGTTTTGACATCGTTGTTTATCTGGTTGTCATGGCAATTTTTATTCAAATTCGTTACCGGTCTGATGTTTTTACTTCAAAACTTCCACAAAAGTACTCTTTTCTTCTTGGCCATTTACAAAAATTTGCTTTTAATTTAAATAATTTCCCGTTCTTTTTACAAATCCGTCGTCGAGCGCGGAGCTCTCTAGAAAAGTATAAAAGCCGAACAATCGGCCAATAAAGGGAGTCTCGCTTCAGCTTTCAAACTAAAAGCATCTCCTAAAGGCCTTATCCCGGGGCCGCACTGCCCCGGGATCCTGCAAGCCTCTGCCTTCATCTGAAGTCGTCGTCTAGCCACGCCTACGCCTCCACCTACTAGTGCCCGCGCTATCTTTAGCCGCTGTGCATGCTTGCTTCAAGCACTGCGTGTGCCTACTCCGGGCGCTGCGTGTGCCTACTCCGGGCGCTGTGTGTGCCTACTCCGGGCGCTGTGTTTGCCTACTTCAAGCGCTGCATGTACCTGCTCCAGACGCTGCGTGTACCTACTCCAGACGCTGCGTGTGCCTACTCCGGGCGCTGTGTGTGCCTAGTCCGGGCGCTGTGTGTGCCTACTTCAAGCGCTGCGTGTGCCTACTCCAGACGCTGCGTGTGCCTAGATCAGGCGCTGCGCACCTACCACAGGCATAGCCTGTGTATACTCCATGAGCGGTGAGCACCACTGCCAAGCGCGGTGTGCCACCTTGGTTTTCGGGCTCCGTTTCAGTACTCGTTTATCTTTGTTATTTTTTAAAAAAAATTGTAATTCACGTCACCCATCATCATCTTCATATTTTTTTTATATAAAAAACTGTAAATATCTTTTAAAATTTTAAATAAATTATTCGTTTTTTTTGGTTGTTTCGTTGTTGTTAGGTTAGATTCTTTTGTTTTTAATTGTCGCTTCACGACAATCTGTTCAAAAAACAAATTAATCACATCAAAATTTGCCAGACTTAAAATATTGAAAGTGTTGACTATAACTGGTATATTTATTATTAACCGCAATTTCCACGCTAAGTTGAATAATTTAGAATATTATATCAGAGCACACAACTTGGTAAACAAAATTGGGATTAAGGGAGAACCCATTAGTTGAATATGTTGGTTGTTCATTGGCACAGTAATCAGTAAGTTCAAAAACTTTTCCCGCTACCAAGTACTCATATAGGTAATGGAAGATAAATTGCATTTTGAGACAAAATTCGGTGAGATATTGGTGGTATCTGCAAACGGATGGCATTGTTTTATGCTAATTTTACATTAGATATTTTAGTATACACTCTAAGATCACAACCTATCACACCTACAAATAAAATTGAAGGGTCTATTTGTAATATCGAAATAAATGTCCTCTATTAAGTTCAAAGAGTTACTTGCATTCCTTTAAGACATATCCATAAAAAAATTCCATCTGTCTGTCTAATCTTCTGGCTAATCTTCGGAAAAGCTGATGTGATGATGAAACTGATGTCTGGAGAGTTCTAGGCAATCCTTCATCCAAAACAAATAAAGATTACTGTGAAATCGTAAAATTTATAAAATAAATGGTGTGCTGTACTTAATATCCTAAATCTAATTGATGCCACATTTATAGATCCAACTCTGGCAAAGATGGGACTTTTTATTTTCCTTTTAGTAAAAAAATAAACATGTCGAGACCGCACTTCTCAAACTGAATGTTTGAATTATTATTACAAGCCATACAAATATTTTCCCTAAGATTTCATCGTCCGTGAAATTTCACCCCTCGCTTTGTTTGTCGAATGTCATGAAATCATAACAATTTAAATATTTGTAGTCTCACATTCGTTAATCGATGACAAAACTGTTCAAGTAGTGTTTTTACTATGTTAATTTGGGGCCACTAGTATTCGGTACCATCACAACATCATTTATTTATTTGATACTCGTAAATCCACGTCCTACATCGATTGCCTCATAGGGTAAATTTTGTCATAGTTGCCATTCAGTTCTTTTTATTATTTCTTACATTGCCACTTCACGGTTACCACCTACCCAGTATCCAGTCATAATCAAATTACCATTTTAATGTTATATGTCTTTTAAATAACTTTCACTACAAAACTTTTATCTAGCGTAAAAATTTCCATTAACTTACGTTATGATTGTGAATGTTTACATAATTCTGTAGTAAATTCATAAACTAAAATTCTGTTTTGTGCTTGCGCTTCGTACTTTTGTATCTCAATAAAAAAATTAAAATGTAATTTTATAAAGTAATCTTTCAATAGATCTGAAATAGAAATTTTAATTTTGTCAGATGTAGCAATTTAATATCCTAAAATTTAAAAATTAGTACGTCGTTTAGTTGAGCCTCTCGTACATTTCACGTAATCCTACTATAAATTGACATTTTACTCTAACTTTCGTTTCAGAGCCCATCCAGTAAAATATTTGTAGGTTGGTATAAGTTATGAACCTTAATTTACGACGTGATTATATTTTTGGGGTAATACACAGCAATAATATATTTTTCAAGGCCTATGTTGAACCTATGATGTACTGTGATAATGATGATAACGGTAATGACAATTGTTGTACTCATTCATATTGCACGTTCTTTTATGACGTTTGCTTTGTGGTCTCGTTTCTATACGATTAAGATCGTTCATTTGTATGCAGAGAATAGCGATGTTTTACTAGGCGCTGTTGTTAGCTTAATATATTTTTCCTAAAAACCGAGGAAATGAGTGCGGTAGAACATTTCTATACAGTTATCTATGCCAGTGTTTGAACGAATATGATGCATCTGTTATTTTCTCATTTTCTCTTTTTACGTAAATCAAATCACAGTTAATGTCTACGCAGACATTTCTTTTTATTGGATATTATTTAGTTATATATTTTGTGAATTCTACCTAACCTTGATTTATTTGCAAATAAGCTCAGTAAATAAGTGCCAGTATCGTTACAAATATTTTCATCTTAGTTGAAATGCCTGACACATTAGAAAAATATATTTGTAAAATATGACGTAAAACAAAATTAAGTACCACTCGAGGTAGTAACACTTATGTTCGTTTATTGTTTATCTTTATTAAACTTTATCACTATATTTTAATTGAAGCTGAATCCAAATCAATTTAAACACAAATTAAAAAATACACGAACGTCTCTTAAATAACGGTCACAGTGAATCACTCCCTAATCAATACGATCAATAATTGTTAGTATATATAAAATCAATTCCGTTGCTGTAGTGTGATTGTAAGTGTCAAGTTCATTTTACAGTTTTTCAATATATTACAACAAAAAAGTATGTACTTTTTATATAAAATAAAAAAAGGTCACAGCCTATATACGTACCACTGGGCTCCGCTATCTTTTTATTTCTAAAAGGGTTTTAAGGGACGGAAATATCCGTCGCAGTCCCCCAGCGTGCGTTTGCCGGACTTAACATGTTATCGATTTTTTTTCTAACTCTCCACACATTCAAGTTTCTTCAAGATGTTTTCTCTCATCAAAAAGCATGCGATAAGTAAGCAAAAAAAAAACTGAAATTATTTATTAATGTTATAGTTGCTAGCATTGATCGAACCCGGGTGCTCGCGTACTGTAAAATTTAAAGAGAGTCTTTGATCTAAGAGATCTACATTATCTACATAATCACTCGGTCAACCACGAGTTTTTACATAATTTTTTAAATTGTATAAATTTCACATAACATTTATAAAGAAATTATACGAGTGGACAATGTAGAATAGTATAAAGAGTAGATTAGATTATTACAAAGCTGTTACAAATTCGATAACCATTACTTAGAACACCTTCACGCTATGGGTATTTTATCCTGTATTAGCTTCCTTATATCCTCAGCTTCCAAAAAGGGTCTAGCCTTCGAAATAATTTCTCACGACAGGACCTGTTACAATTTTCTAATATAATGCATAAACTTCTGCATAAAAAGCGAGCTTTCTGTTATATAACATTAATTATGGAATACAGCGATTACAGCGAGTATTTGATAAGCCACATTTTCATCATTTAACATATTAAAATTAATAAGGTAAGATCTGACATAAGATAATTCAGTCACTGTCGAAACATATTTTTGATATTAATGAAACAATTTCACATGTTACTAAATAAGTAATTAACAATAAACTTAAGTAAAATTCAACAAACAAATTTCAACAATATAAATAGGAATTTAATAAATATAAGTTATAATAGACAAACACTCTATAGTGCTACAAACGTGACATTCCTAGGTATTATTATTGACAAAGAATTAAAGTGGAATGAACAAGTTTGTAAAATACGTAATAAAGTAAACAGGTTCACATAATATGCGCTTTACAGACTAACAAATTGGCAATAAAACAAACTGCAATTATAACATTTGCATATATTGAGTCGGTTATCCGCTACGGGATTATAACTTTGGGTAACAGTGCAGATATTAATAAAGTTAATATAGCACAAAAATGTAATCGTACCATTCATGGTGTTGGTACAGATGTTTCATGCCAGCCTCTAAGACACTAGCGATCTTACTCGTGCATTGCTTGTATTTCTTAAAAGTTGATAAATTCATAAAACAGCACGGGAAAAGTTTTTATAAACTTAATAAAGAAGTGGTATCCATCAACTCGAGATACCTAGATCGGACAGTAATTAACGAAATACCTAAAAGTAAACGATTTAGCAAAAATTGTTACTGGATAGGTAAAACAATATATAATAAAATACCACACACAATAATAGGTCTTCCCATACAAACATTTAAGAAAAAATACACCAGTGGCTTCTTCCAAATACATTTTAGTCTGTTAATGAGTTTCTGAATTAAGGATGACAACTTTTTTAGGACTATAGCTCATAATTGACATTTTATAATTAACTGACATCATCATCATCATATTCATCATCATCATCATTACAGCCCTTCACAAGTCCACTGCTGAACATAGGCCTCCCCCAACAAGCACAAAGCAAAAAACAAAGCACGGTCCTGAGCCACCTGCATCCACTGACTTCCTGCATGACTTACCAGGTCGTCACTCCATCTAGTGGGGTACCTCGTACCGGTAGGCGAAGTGTAGGGGGACCCCCTACACTTCGCCTACCGGTACGAGGCTGCCACTCGAAAACCTTTTTCCCCCCAACTGTTGTCGGTTCTTCGAGCTATATGGCCGGCCCATTGCCACTTCAGCTTACTAATCCGTTGGGCTATGTCGGTTACTCTGGTTCTACTGCGGATATCCTCATTTCTAAGTTTATCCCGCAGAGAAACTCCAAGCATAGCTCTCTCCATAGCTCGCTGAGCGACTTTGAGCGTCCTATAATTAACTGACATGGTATATAATATTATATACACTCACCGGAACCTGTCATTGTATTAATACTCCTGGCGGTTGAAGTAGTATGTTTCGTGATAGTGGCTCAGCATCCCATTATCATTTTCCATCATATTTTCATCAGTGGAGCAGTAGGAATCAACAGGAGGAGGTAGAATCACACCTTCTCCATTATATTCATCATCAGAAATGTTTTCCAAAGCATCTAAAATTTGGCCTGTAAAGAAATATTTGTATTATATTTAAACTTGTACTATCCTACTGCCCTATATGTAGTACACCAGCGTTTATAACGGATTACATTGAATTTTTTTATTTTTTATTACAATTCTTTGTGAGTACTAAAGTCGAGGTTATCAACCTCGTGTCAACACATAAAAACATAACTAACTTGTAATACACAACTATAAGATACCTGTAATCCAACATGTTTGCAACTCACTTTTTTAAATACCTTTCGATGAAATTTATATAAAACTGTTAAACTAACTATTAAATAATATTTATTTTTTCATCAAAGCAAATACGTGTGTTACTACAAATCACGAGAGCTATTATTATTACTTTAAGTGGGAAATCACAAATATTAAAGATTTACTATATAAAGTTTTATACTCTTGAACACACCCTTGTGTTGTTGTGCTCATTTGGACAACCCACTTTTGCGTTCCTGTTAGGTATGCTATCGTGATTTCGAGGAAAGGATTAATCAGATATTATTTAACACAACAATTTTTACTATTTCATTAACATACAAATCACAACAAAATAGCTATTCTATTCTCACGTTATCCAAGCTTTTCAAGCCTTCCAAGAGGTAAACGAGACTCCCGTAAAATCAGAACCATTTAATAATGTTAACGTACTTACAACCAAAGCCTTTTTATACAGAAAAAAACCTATTTGTAATCCGATAAAGCGTAAAGTATTTTTTGTTCCCCAGTGTACAATTGAATAGACATGTGAAGGGTAGTTATAGAAAACTCAATGTGACTACATTGACTTCCGGGCTAACATTTCTTGGAATAAGTTGCCTTAATAATCAGTTGATGATGTTTTTTTACAGTTAAGTTTATATATCACAAAAATAAACTTCGTTTACTTTTCAGATTTTTACTGTTGTTTTGATAATGTATAATATTATTTTTAAAGTAGATATTTGTGAAGTATGTTAAACTTTAAAATGCTTATGTAACAATAGTTCTCTATAATCTAATAGGAAATTTCACCTCGTAATTCCGACATTTTTGTTGTGTATGTTTACCTATTTCTTGAAACCTGCTTTACCAATTCAAATAGTTTGAACAGTAGTCTACTGACGCGACTACTTCGTTGGTCTAGTGATTGTAAACGTGGCTGCTGATCATAAGGTCCGTCCGCTCCGGGTTCGAATCCCAAAAGGACAAAAAAGTCAGTTATTGAGTTTTCAAATGTCGTTCCTGCGCCTAATCACCCTATGATTGTGTGAGATTGCTGTTATATTGGACTATGACCCTAAGGGAATAGAAAGTGCATCTGTATGCATGGGTGTGTGTGGTTTTTTCGGACATCATTACGAAACGCGTAAACTTATGTCTTCTGTGTATTGAACTGTACTAGATATAGTCGATCCCAATCCGATACTTTGTTCAGAAAAGACTCGACTTCAGATACAAATTTGTTAGGGTACGTAATACGGGTACGTACTGTACGAAATATTAACAAGGCCGATATATAAGGCATCTGCAGTATTTTCGTTTGCATAGCAATGCAAACGAAAATATGTTGTTGTTTCCAATGTTTCCAGTTTGCAACATATTGTTGCAAGCTATAATTAATGCCCCTACTAGAACCATCTAATGTCGGGTAGCAGAGCGAGAAGAGCTTTCTAGAAAATGCCATGCTGGAATTTTCCACCTCCAGAGCCATCTAGTATCGAATAAAAGAACTAAGCTTTCTGGAAAACTCCACACTCGAACTTTCTCCACCTAGTTGGTCGGAACCGTTATTTGCTGGAATATTCTAGATGTTTCATTGGAAAAAGCCTATTTAATGCCGTTAAGGGGCTAATTGACACTAATTGGCGATACGACCGAAGCTTTCGGAGCGAAGTAAAATGAACTAAAGTGTTAAGTATTATTAATTATTAGTGTGATTTAAGTTTTAATTGTTTTTCAGTAAATAAAATGTCAAATTTGGTAATTCAGTCGGCAGTTTTTATTGTCACGAACCCTAAGCTCGTAACAATATCATTGATATGAAGAAAGAACATCAGCGTTACTTGTAAGAAGCTCGTAGTTAGAACACGCACCACCTGCTATGACCTTGATGTTCCTATCAGCAAGGAAACTGGTGATACAATTGCATAATTTCTCAGGAAGCCCAAAGTATTTTATACCAGATCCGAAGACCTTCCCTATATTCAAAATAAAGGCCAATGCCTTCCTTGTACTCTATGTTTGCGTTATCTTAATGTTTTGTATTTGTTTTAAAAATATGTAATTTTGCCTCTATATTTTTCGTTCTGAATATTTAATCTAGATCTCTGTAAGTTAAAAAAGCGGACTTGGTTAAATGATTCTCCTAAAGATAAATTATATACGCATTATCATCATAATTACAGTCTTAAAGTCCACTACTTTACATTTAACTCTACCGTGGTTTGCCGTATAGGATATATTTGCCATAGGTGTCATACTTGGCAGTAAAGTAAAATAAAGTTACAGCCTACATACGCCCCACTGCTGAGCACAGGCCTCCCGTCATTTCTGAGAGGGTTTCAGGGCAAGGAAGTGTCCGCCGCGCTGCCCCAATGCGTGTTGGCGAACTTTACATGTCTTCGAAATATTTTTTTATTCCTCAGACATGCAGGTTTTCTCTCGATGTTTTCCTTCACCCCGAGCACGTGGTAAATCAGCACATAAAATTGCAATTACCAATGTTATTTTTGTGCCGGCGGGGATCAAACCTGGGTTACTCGCGTTCTGTTATATTTACAGCGAGCTTTAACCATCTGAGCTACCACGGCTCTATACTTGGCAGGCAAGTTGGCAATCACAGTTATTAATTATTTTGAGTTTTTATCAAGAAGATACTGATCTTCAGTTACATTTAGGTGTAAAGAATAAGTATAAATCCAAGTAAGTCTCAAGCAATAATAGGTAGTAAGTAGCAGATATACTAGTAGCTTAATTGATAAATGCACCCTGCCAGGTTATACGTGATTATCAATGGCACATCAATTACTTATACTGAATCTGTGAAGAACTTGAGCTTAATTATTGACAATAGGTTATTTTGGGGTCCTCACATAACGGACTTAGTTAGAAATGTTTATTATGCTTTCCACTCATTAAAACGTCTTCAAAGTTTCTTACCCTTACCAACGAAAATCTCTCCTATTCAAACTCTTATTTTGCCTATCTTAGATTACACTGATGCCTGTTTTTTGGATGCAACAGAGGAGCAATTAAACAAACTGGAGCGATTGCAAAACCTTTGCATTCGGTATATTTTCGGACTCAAGAAGTTTGACCACGTCTCTAAATATAGAAAGCAACTCAAGTGGCTCCCGATCCGATTTCGCAGGAACAATCGTATCCTTCGTCTCCTTTTTAACATCCTACATAGCCCGAATTTCCCTACATACCTCCGAAATTGATTTACCTTTTTTAAATCCCCAGATACAGTTTGTAGATCTTTACTATACTGTTACAAATATATGCATGCACATATATGTATGTATGTGAATGTGTGTATATATGTTTATATATTTAATTTTGACTTTATATTATATTAAGTACTTATGTACGTATTAATGTTTGTTTAAATATGAATATATTCATGTATTTGTATATATAGAAGTATTTGAGATGACCTATTTATTTTATCCCCATATGTGTTGTATAATAACAAAGTGCACACCTTATAATCATTTATTATCGTATGTGTTTGAAACTGGCCTACTAGAAGAAATTTTATTGTGAGATAAGTAGAGCCTTTGTATAAAGTTTTTATCATAATGTGTCCTCTCCCTTACTTGTGTGTACATAAATTGTGAAATAAATAAAATAAAATAAATAAATTATGGTTAAGAAATGCTAGAGAAATCTCCGAGAAAAACGTAACATTTTCTAGTAACTAAGCCAAGTATGTATATTTTTGGCAATATGGGGAGGAAGTTGTTCAGCTGTAAACTTTTAATAGGCTGTAATACATAGAACCTGTAATTAAAAGGACTGAACCTTTAACAAGTCCCTCGTCATTTTTTCGATACAAATTGGCATATTTGTTAAAATCTGTTTCGTTATACTAATTGAGCTCAATAGCTCTCACAAAAGTTTCTGTCAGTCCCAGTTGCCTTGCTACGCGATAACGCTTCCTATTGATCATTCTGTTAACTTCCATTCGTAACATGAATTGAATACGGTAGAAAGTTTTTGTTTAAATATAAAAATAAGTCCTGACTTTAAAACTAGCTCGGAAACACATACCTCGTACTCTACATCCAAACGTCTTTTACTGTCTTGGATAAATTGGCGTTAAAATACTTCAAATTGCTAATGGTCTAAAACTTACTACGTCATATTATATTTATTTTCAGCCAGTCTTTGTTGAATATAATTGGCATATAATGCATAATATTTTCTAAAAACCTGCAATGAATTTGAAACTTATGTCCGTCTAAAAACATACGTTATTTTTTATTCTTTATTTGCCTCTCCCAATGCACTGCAGGAACAGATCTGTAATTTTAAGGATCATCAAGTATGCACCAATGAGAGCATCCACAACTTTTCCTGCCACCAGGATGGCGCTACTTAAAAATGAAGTGTAATATTTGACAGATTTCATAGCGGGGAAGTTAATTCGTTCAAAAAATGTAAAGTTTTATGTTTCTTACTACTTCGGATACGGTAGTGTCAATTAACTTCGGGAATAAAAGGGCGATGCAGTGGCAGATGGACATGACCACTACGAGCCACTTTTAACACCCCGTAACTTGAAAACTATTAGACTTACATATTACTGATATTTTATATTAATTAGATTAAACATAAATAAACCGAACCACATCTATACATAAAAGTAGAAAAATAAAAAGAGTGGTTAAAAAAGGTGCAAAATATTAAAGAGCACACAAAAATATTCTTATTATTGCTTTTTGTAAAAAAATAAATAATAACCAGATAAAGATAAGACAAGATAAGAAAACTAAATGCTGGACCTGGCTCACGAGGTGACCGAAATGTGGGCTGGTCTGCCGACCGAAATGATTCCTGTAGTCGTCACTGCGAATGGGCTAATCCCGGCCAGCCTCCCGGGTCATCTGAGGTAACTGGGACTCCATGACGGACCGCTCCAGGCTCAAATGCAGAAGGTGGTGTTCCTCAATACCGCCCGCATCGTCCGCCGGTTTCTTTCCCTTTCCCCCTAAACATCGGCCGTTTGGTCTCCCCTGCCGAGAGCTTCCATCTGGTTTGGCTTTTATTCATTTGTGTATTTTTTATGTATTTATTTTATTTTATTTATATTTATGTATATTATACATTTATGTACATTGTACATTTATATATTTATGGAACCCAACTAGATGAGGAAACTATATATACTTTTCTTTAAATACCTCAATAATAATAATTAAAAAAATAAAATAAAATTAGATATAAAATTAAGTTAAAAATATTAATTGAATAAAAACACATAATTTAAATATTATTTGTATCAAAATATTCATTCAAATTTTAGACACATATTTCAATTATATATAACTTTATTTCGGATAAAAATAATGTAGTACTTGTTAATTTTTATGTCATTTGGAAGTTTATTAAAAATTTTAACTGTCATACAGTAGAGACTAGAGCTATGTAACGCGAGTGTAGATTTCGGCAATATAAGGCCAAGTTTTTAAACTTTTTGAAGTGGGGGTTACAACTTTCTGGAATTTTTATGTTTGCCAAGATTCTTATTATTATTTTTTTTACATTATATATAATTGCTGTGCATCTTTACTATTTCCCCATAACATAACACCGAATGACAGCCACGAAGATGTGTAGGTATGCGTAATATGCCGACAGGGCGCTGGGGACATCCGTGGTTTTCTTTGTTTCTCTTAATGCGTAAGTGAACTTTGAAAGCCTATTTTTTACTTTATTTATATGGGCTTTCCAATTTATATGAGAGTCGATTTGAGTTGAAGTTGTCAACAGGTCCTATAGGTATATTATTATAAGAAAGACATAGATGTAATTATAACATAAAATCAGCATTATGCTGCAATTTTGCGTTTGTATTATTTGCGAGCGTGATCTTTCCCCGGATAAGCATGGATTTATCACTGTATGTGTAATTTTGAAAAGATATACTGCCATTTGTCGGGTGCTGAAGTATCTATTATTAATAAATGATGTGCAATATGAGCTGGTAAAGTTACCATTCAGTAGAAAAGAAGAAGGCAGATATCTTCCAGGTGGTGTGTCCTTTTCTACCCAGGTTTTAATCTGAGTAGGCATTTATCATCCTGTTACTTATTTCTGCTGTCAAATAGCACTGCTTTAACTGCTGAGTTCCGGTCTAAAGGGTATAGAAAGCCAGTGTAATTACAGGCTGTAGAGCACTCCGTCTTAGACCTCAGAGGTGACAACGCATATATAGCCTTCTTTATTTGTATTTGGCTGCAAGAGCCCATGGACTTAATAAGCCACTTATCATCAGGTAGACTTTAAATTCATTTATCACTTCAGTTGTGTGATTATAAAAAAATATATCATAGAGTTAACGTATATTTAAAAATATGAAAATATTAGTTTTGATTGAAGTTAATAAAGTTCATGTAATTTGATACTCAAATATTGGCTCAAATGTTTTGGAGTCAACAATAGTAACGAGTAATTTATTTAAAATAACATTTTATTGAACAGATTTTATTTATCTATATAATTTCATTGCTACAAGTTGAATTTGTCAAATAATTTAAAACATGCGTCAATTCATATTTAACTATTATAATAGTAAAGCCTTGATATAATTAGTCTAGTCTAAAGTTTGGGCGGTAAAAAAGACGTTATACTCAGCTTGAGAAATGCAAAAAATTTGGGGCATTAGGAAATCCATCGATTAACACAACGCGGTGAACATTTTTCTGTTTATTTTGCTTAGGAATAAAAATTTTTTGTAATATTATAATATGAGTCTTGGGTTACTTAAACTTTTTACGTACCTGTTTACTATAAAAATGTACTATAATGTAAAACAATTAAAAATTACACTAAGCTAAGCTTCCGATGCCAATAATGGTAGGGTAGTGGTAGGTTTATAAAACATACTATTGTTATCGAAGCTTAGCGTATTTTTTATAAAATAAGGACAATGAGCACACAGTATACCTGATGGCAAGTGAATGCTGTATCCGATGGACATCTACATCTACACTTCTGAGGATTGACATGGAATACCCCGTTTTCATTAAAAAGTGTCTCCGGTTCTCTATACTCACCATACGAAATATAGCAGCATATAGTTGCTATTTTACGCTGGTATTCTGTGAGAGCGTGTTCCCCCCAGGAATAGCTAACTCATTAGTCATAAAACCATAAAACAGGTGCATCATGGCCCCACCACTCAAGATGTAAATTTCACAGTTCGTGAGAATCGTACCCAAAACGACCTCGGATCAATCTCCACAGGCATTAATCAAATTGTTAACCTGCATTTTTATGTAATATTCGTCAATACTACAAATAATACTAAAGCAACGCGGTGGATAAATTACTCCATACTCCTCTCGAATTGCCGAAGTTGCTGCCCATCTTCTGGTTTATTTCCTTCTGTCACCTCTTGTGACACCCATGACACAATATCGGTCTCATAAAAGTGTAATGGATAGTCTTACACCGCCACTACACAATTAAATACAGGAAAGGGGATGAAAATTTAAAAGTTTGCTTTATACTGATATTAGGTACAAACGGTGTATACTATTTAATAAAATAATTCATGTTATATGAATCGCGCGCTTGAACGGAACGATGACTCTGAAGGAAATCCTCCAATGTTATTGAATCGCGCCTGTTTGAACTTTACGCTTTGATTTGCGTCTCATCCTGGAAAGCCGTAAAATTTGTCTGCTGTTTTTATTACTCCACTTCACAATAGCGTAGAAAAATATATAACAATCATTTTACATGTAATATTTTATCGAAGGTAGGTAGGAAGGAAGCCTAATGCCGAAACTAATTTTGAGAAACTTGTGACCACTAGCAATATTACCATTGAGGGTTCCAGATTTATCCACCCGATTGCCGATAATGGGGAATATGTGTTCCTTTTTGAGCAATTTCACATTAAATTTCAAGTCACTATGCGTATCACTTAGCGGTCAGTAGTAGTAGAGTCTACATTACCTGAGGATGTCTCGTGTAGAGGCGAAACACGTGTCGTATTGTCGTCGATGGTATGTCTTACCTGGAATAGTGGTGTTGGAAGTAGTGATGCCGGGAGTAGTGGTGTTGGGAGTAGTGGTGCTGGGACTAGTGGTGACGGAATTAGTGCATGCGATTGAGGGAGGGCGAGAGGTGCTCTTCAATCCAGGTAAGACACATCATTGTAATTAGTTAGCGGAAGGTTGCAAAGTAATAAATTATTTATTATAATGGATTTCCTCAAAGTAACGCCTGATTCTATCAATTATTTGTTATGATCTTATAATATTACTTACCACATTTTCTTTAACTAGCGTAAGAAAAAATAAATATACAGCCTATTTAAGCCCTCGTGCTGGGCGTAGGCCTCGATTATTCCCAAGAAGTTTATGAACAAAATGGAATAGAATAATTTTTATTCAATATAGATTACATTTAATTCTTATTAAAAGCCATTTTTTTCTTTTTATCACTAATGCGGGAAAAAACACTATCCTGGAAAGAATCAGTAAGAAATGCCGCGGAATTTTTTTTAAAGTAAGTCAAACAATATGAAAGTGTGTACATTTTTTTTATTTTTTTTAGAGAAGCCAAAGTTAATATATTTATTTATTTAGTCTTTTCTCTGAGAGAGTTAGGTTGTAAATAGCCTTTATGGCCCGCTTCTTTAAATCAAAAATAGTTACAAATCATGCTATGCTATGGATATAACTAAAATAAACTTATTTAGCTCTCTGGCCACTAGGGAGACCTCTTATCTTTTTTTACAGCATATACTGCAGAGCCTAGTCTGTTTGCTAGTTTAGATATATGCAAGAAGCTTCGAGTGGAGAATGGAATCTTTAATCCGACAAGTTGCTCCGGGGTGTGTATTATAGTTATTATATTTATTATTAATTATATATTTAATTATAGTTATTATATTTAGTATTGGTTGCACGGAAAACCATTAGTATTTGTAATTTTATTCGAAAGTAGGCTTGCCAAGCATTCCTTTCCTTCACCTATCGTCCCTCCGTACACACCGGGGTAATAGGGTGAGAGGGGAAAGAAGATAATTCTAAAATGTCGTGTGACTCTCGCAAACCATTGAGAAGCGCACCCCCCCCCCCCCCCCGAGACGCCTTGAGAGAAGGACCGAAGTAATATAAGCATGCGCACAGCCCTCGTGCGCCCTCTTCCATCGCACCACCGACCAGGACCACATCCCTGGGGCCCCAGGAGATTCGCCAGAAGTAGCACCGCAGCGTCCAAGCCGCATCGAAGTCACACCCCGGTAAGAGTTCTTCTTCCTTATGACGCCTGCTTGAATATTTGTATTTTATTAGTTAATCCGCCCAATTTCATTTCTCCTAATGTGATCAAGCAGGATTCCTTCATAAACCTTGGGAAGCAATAGATTTTTTTTGGAAGAGCGAGTGCATTGTCAAGGAACCGCATGCTACAGCCGCCATTTTGTTGAACCAGAAGAAGCCAACCGCGTATACAGTCCATCTAGTATAACATCTCGCGTAGTAGGGTCAAGGCTCGACCGGGGAATTGTGACTCGGCAACCTTAAGACCCGCCGCCCAACCATTTCTGATCCTTCGGCCGGATTTGGACTGGTGCTTTATAGCCTCGCCAACCATTCAATCATCGAGTTGCTAGATTAATTCCTTAGACAATGCACTCTAATTTAAAATTGAATAGATTAAAATAGTACTCATTTAGTTTAAATTTAAAATTTGGTTAGTTTTATTCGCAAATGGAATTATTCATTTAAATAGTGTTTGTTTGGTTTGAGTTTGGAATTTATTGGTTACTCGCATAAGTGAATCGACTTATTCATTTCAAATAGTTTAGTTCCGCACGGCATATTCGGCCTACCCGACATTTGTAAAAAACAGAGTGAGTTTAGCTTACCTATCGACGTGCGTCGCCTCATCTCGTTGCAAAGGTGTCCAATTTAACGACGTAATACGGCACGATAAGACAATAGTGTTGTGAGATATAGTTGTATTGCATTGTGTCCATCCTTCAGCGTTGTGCGATTAATTGTGATTAATCTAACATTAATTATAGTAATTTAAAATGGCAGTTAGTGGAAATGAAATTAAAATTAAAACTCTTTACACCAAGAGGGACATACACTTTTCACGTATACAATGTATAAGTGATCACATAAAGATTATTAACGTAGAAGCAGTGCGGGAGACGTGAACGACGAAACGGTGGACTCTTTGCGGACGGATTACGAAAAGATATTAGACCAAATCTATAATTTGGAATTACAAATCGACCCTAAGTATACAGTAAATTACCAGCCGCTGCTATTATTTGAAGATATTTTGTGTCGCGTGAAAAGAACGGCAAAGCTCTTGTAGTCCCCATCTCAAAGCGAAGCCAAGCCGGAAGCCCAGGTACGCCCACGTGATCCACTTAGATCGCCCCCCTATAGATATTTCGGTATTCAATGGCGATATTAAAACATGGCCGTTTTTCTTTAGCAGTTTTCAAAACAACATACATAATAATCCATCATTAACGGACGCTGAAAAATTATATTACTTAATTAGTAAATTAAGCGGTAAGGCACAGTCCACTTGTTCGGGCTTCATACTAACAGCAAACAATTATTCGTTAGTATTTGAAACGCTTAAGGACAAATATGAAGATAAGCGAATGTTAGCCTCTTCATATTTAGACCAAATATTCGATCTTAAAAGCTATTTCATCCCCTAACATCACCGGCTTAGAGCAGTTTTTAGATAAATTTGTAGCATCGGTGGCTGCACTTAGGAACCTGAAATTTAATGACCTTACGGACGTGGTGTTTCTCCACATTGCCTTAAAGAAATTAGATTCAAACACCGTGCGTGCGTTTGAAATGGAGCATCGTACTTCTGAGTTACCGTCATTCGATTTATTAGCATCCTTTGTGCGAGATCAAATTAAAGTGATACAGCGCTCCTCGAATGTTAAACAAGAAGTCAAGAAATGTGTCGACCGCAGACAGACTTCATCGTCTAGACCCGCAGGGCCTCTAACGTACGTAACCGCTGCGCCTGCATCGCTTCATAACGCCTGTGTTCTACGTAAAAATAAACAACACGGTAATTTATGTAATTGTGCGACCTTTCGTAGACATTCACCCAGCGAACGTTATAGAATAGTAAAGACGAACAACTTATGTTTGAATTGTCTAAGCGAAAGACATTTAGTTGCTAAATGCAATTCTAGCTCCGTGTGTAACAAATGCGCCAGCAGACATCACACGTTATTACATTTCGAAAACGGCGACATACCCGCGTCAAGTAAATCAAATAAGGAAATTACACCTACTAAAGTCGACGATTCTTGCGGTCGACCTGGTGACGTCGCTCTGTGCTCATTGTCGAATGTGGGAACACAGTCTCCTTCAAACGTGTTACTAGGTACAGCCCGTTTCGTAGTTAGGGATTCGCGTGGAAACGAACAAAGTGTCCGCACATTGCTAGATAGCGGATCTCAAAGTAGCCTTATAACGCGGCAATGTTGTCAGCGTTTAGGGTTGCCAATAAATAGGACACCTTCATGTCCCGTAGTCAAAGGCATCGGAGGTACTAATAAAGTTACCCAGGGATATATAAATTTGAAATTTTATTCTCGGCTAGATCGTAATGTTAACTTTGATATAAATGCGTTAGTAGTAGATAAAGTCACTGAAGGTCTGCCAACCGTTTCGGTTGACACCTCGGCAATGAGTGATTTTAAAAATTTGACGCTGGCAGACGATACCTACGCCGTCCTGGGAAACATAGACATGCTCATTGGAGCATCGCTTTTACCTCTTCTTTTGTTACACAATAAGGTCAGGGGCAACTCCTCGCATACCGCGCCTTACGCACTGCAAACCGTCTTGGGCTATGTCATCGTTGGCTCCGTCCCTATTATGGATAATATTTCGGCAACCTCTTATTGTTTTATGGCTGTCGAACCGCTCGAGTCGTTAGTCCGCAAATTTTGCGAGATGGAGGAGGTGAACGTTCCACCTATAGTTACCCAAGATGATAGATTATGCGAGGAAATTTACGTCCGCACGACCGTTCGTGATCGCGACGGTTGATATAGTGTAGCGCTACCCTTTAAAGGAGATGTTTTATCTCTCGGCGATTCGCGTCAAATGGCGGAAAAACGTTTTTACAGTTTGGAGCGTAGGATGCTCGCCTCACCCCGATTAAAGGAACCTTATGACGGCGTCATTAATGAATATATAAGGGAGGGTTACATATCACTTGTGGCTCCAAAATTAGATAACTCTTCTTCTCAGTCGATACGCTCTTGACAGAGCGGTCGTGGTCGTCACTTGGGTGTTGTGGCACGCTTTACAATACGCCTCCACTCCTCCCTAACAGCTGCCTTTCTTGTGCACTCATGCAACGGGACATCCACCGCAGCCCTCACCTGGTCTGTCCATCTCATAGGCGATCTGCCACGCGCTCTAGTGCCCTCTACTCTTCCCTGGACCACTAGACGTTCAATCGAGATATCATTACGTCTAGATACGTGACCAAAGAAAGTGAGTATGCGAGCTTGCACAACAGATGACAGACGTTGCTTGATGCGGAGTTCTTCGAGAATGGACTTATTGGTCCGGAATTCGGTCCAGGACACTCTCAGCATTCTTCTCCAGCACCACATCTCGAGAGCGTCTATTCTCTTCTTCTCACTTTCTCGCAGGGTCCATGTTTCCGAAGCGTAGAGGAATATGGGGAACACAAGCGCTCTAACTAACCGGGTCTTAGTGGCTTTTGTTATGTTACAGTTCCTCCATATCTTCCGCAACTTATCCACGGCTGTCCTAGATATCGCCATACGTCGTTTTATTTCATCTATGCAGCCCCCGTTGCTCGAAATTAGCGCTCCTAAATAAATGTATGATTGGACTACTTGACAGTTCGCGATTTGTGTCACTTCCGGCGAGTTATTGTTGATGCGATCGACAATCATAACTTTAGTTTTGCTGCGATTGATCCGAAGGCCGAATTCAAGACTGACGTTTTCCATCCTTTGTAGGAGTTCTTGCATATGGCCGATACTAGTCGCAAATAGGGTAGTGTCATCCGCGTATCGTAAGTTCGAGATTTTCAGCCCTCCAACTGAGATTCCATCAGTCCAGTTCTCGAGAGTGCGTCTCATTATTAGCTCTATGTAGATGTTAAATAGAAGTGGGGAGATTATACATCCTTGACGAACGCCAGCACTAGGATGAAAGTGATCTGACAGCTTATCGTCTGTTCTTACGGATGCAGTACCATCTTCGTAAAGACACCTGAGCAGATGTACCAGATGTTTTGGTGTGCCCATTCTCAGCAGGGTGTCCCAAAGTTTAGGCCACTTGACGGAATCAAATGCCTTGGAAAATTCCACAAAGCAGATGTATGTTGCCTTATTGTACTCGCGGGATTTCTCAATAATTTGTCGCACGATAAGTATTTGCTCCCTGGTACCCCTCCCTCTAACAAAGCCAGCTTGCTCTGGAGCAATCTCCTTGGACAGGTAGGATTTCAGGCGCTCGTTTAAAATGTGCAGCAAAATTTTACTTGCATGAGGAATTAGCGCAATAAGGCGATAGTTGCTACACACTTTCGTAGAACCCTTCTTGTGAAGTGGAATAAAGACACTATGAGCCCATTCTTTCGGCCACGCACCTGTCTGCACACCCTGTTACACAGTGCATGAAAAAATTTGGACGCCATATTCTTTTGAGGCTTTGATTGTTTCAATGGGAATCGAATCCTTGCCTGTAGCTTTTACAGTCTTCAGATGTTTTATAGCCGCTCTGATTTCGTCCTTCAGAATGTTTGGCTCTTTTTCTTCGTCCATGGGTTATGTCGAGGCAAAACACTGTGATTCCACGTCCTCAAACAGTGATTGACAGTATTCCTTCCAAGTTTCCGATATTACTTCTATCTCTGTCACTGTTTGACCATGAGAGTTCTCTATAGCCCATGTTTTGGTACAGAGAGATCGGGTCATCGATCGAATTTTTTGATGAAGGTCCCTAGATTCATATTTATTTGCATGGCTTTCAACTTCTGCACATATATTCTGGAAATGGGCGTTAAGGTCTCGCCTACATGCTGTCTGTATGTTTGCAGACTTTTCATTTAATGTCCTCACATCTGTTCCCGTAGCCTTCATCTCTCGTCTTTCCTTTACAAGAGCCAGAGTGCTGTCACTCATCCAGTGTTGCCTTTCACGAGTATCTGAGGTTGGAGCTGTTTGCTTGACAGCGCAACTAATAAGGTTCTTTGCGAAATCCCACATTTTATCTGGACACTCGGTCTTAGAGTTCACAATTGCCCACTGATTCCAGTTTTCCTCTAATGCGGCTAAAAATTTTGATCTATCCTTTACTTCGAGCCTCCGCTGTTGAACAATTTTTCGGGCCGCTCTTAGCTTAAGCTGAATTTTGGCCATCAGCAGTTGGTGATCTGAACCACAGTCGGCTCCTGGTAAAGTGTGGGTGTTCCTGATGGATGTCTTCCACCGTGATCTAACCAATACATAGTCAATTTGGTTACGATAATTGCCGTCAGGTGATATCCAAGTGTAAAGTCTCCGAGAATGGTTTTGGAAGAAAGTATTTGATATAACGAGGTTGTTTTCTGCTGCCAATTGAATTAGTCGTTCCCCTCTTTCGTTACGCTGCCCCAGTCCATACTTTCCCAAACAAGAACTTAGTAGATGGGAATCGGAACCGACCTTAGAGTTAAAGTCTCCTATAATGATAAGCAACTCTCTTTGTGGAATCTTAGATATTGTAATCTCTAGCTTCAAGTAGAACGATTCGACATCCTCATTACATGCGGCACTGGTTGGTGCATAAACCTGTATGATGTTAAAGTTTGCTGGCGATGCCCTTAGTTTGATACTTATTATTCTATCACTAACAGGTTCATATCCCAATACGCAGTTCCTTGAACTTTTTGGAACAATGAAAGCGACTCCGTTTCTGCTGTTATCGTCATTCCCAGAGAAGTAAACGACGTTTGTCTCAGTGAGAAAGTGACCGTTACCCTTCCAGTGTGTTTCACATAAACCACAGATGTTTATATTGTATCGGCAGAGCTCATCTTCCAGAATTTTCATCTTTCCTAGCTGGAGTAGACCACGCACATTCCAAGTTCCTATCTTTTGGGTCTGACGCATCTTCACAGAAGTTCCAGTAGTATGATTTCCGTGGGGTACCTGGTTTCCTACACCCGCATGGCCGGTAGCCAATTTCTCACCATCTGTCCCGGACACATGATGGCGCCGGTTGCTAAGCGGATCGCATGGCCACTTCGTTTTCATATTATTTCTACCTTTCATGACGACTTTCTTGGGAAAAATAGTGCAGTGGTTTCCCCTTGCCTTCTGCACCAGACATTTTAGGAGTACTGTGAAACTCCAAGGCCGCTGTAACCTCTTCTACCCGGTTGCCCGGATGGGTGTGTAATGGATATACTGCCATTGGTCGGTCGCCAGAACCTCGTCCGTTGTCTAGCAGGGGGCACCACGAGCAGGTGAGGTTGACAATTGGGGCCGACTAGATGTTATTGTCGTTCTCCCCCCTTACCCCCCATAAGATAACTACATAGACACAATGCCGTATTTCATACCACATCACGGGGTCATTAGGGAAGACAAACTTACGTCTAAGTTACGTGTAGTGCTCGACGCTAGTGCTAAAACTAGCACTCACCTTTCTCTTAACGATATCCTCTACAGTGGGCAAAATTTACAGGGCAGTTTATTCCACATAATAGTAAATTTTCGTTTGTTCAGTATAGCACTATCCGCTGATATTCGCCAAATGTTCCTTTGCATAGGGGTCCGTGAATGCGACCGTCGATTCCAACGCGTTTTATATCGTTTCAACCCATAGGACCTCTAATGGTGTTTGAATTTAACCGCGTTTGCTTTGATTTAAAGTCGAGCCCATTTCATGCGTTACGCACAGTGAGACAGCTCGTCTACGATGAAGGTCCCTCTTATCCTAAAGCTAAAAGGACAATAGAAAGTGGATTATATATGGATGATTTTGTGTATTCCGCCGAGGTTATAAAGCTCATGAAAGCAGGTCAATTCGATCTCGTCAAGTGGACTAGTAATTCGCGTACGGTTTTAGATACAATCCCACTATCACACCGTCTTTCGGCGATAAAAGAATTTGACGATTCTGACACGCACAGGTGCTCGGTTTGTGTTGGTCACCAGAGTCCGACGTGTTTAGCCTTAAGGTAAACCCACCCGCAGAAACGTGCACAAAGCGCACAATGCTGTCATGCGTTGCTAGATTATGGGATGTCATGGGTTTCGTAGCCCCGGTGGTACTATACGCTAAGCTTTTGATTAAACAACTTTGGTTATGTGAATGCGATTGGGATGACCCGCCGCCTGATAGCATTGTTCGGTCGTGGCAGCGTTTTAGTCGAGAGGAACTTCCATTCCTAAGCGAAATTAAAATACCGCGTCATATAAACGTCGATAGAAATAGCGTCATCACGGTCGATGGGTTTGCAGACGCTAGCGAGAAGGCTTACGGGGGTGTTGTATATTTTCACGTCCAGAATAATGACAGAAATTCGATCAGCCTCATTAGCTCTTAGTCAATAGTCTCACCCCGTAAAGTTGTCTCCCTCGCGCGCTTGGAGCTTTGCGCGATATTAGTCCTTACCAAGCTTATCACCGCAGTGCATGTAGTGACAGAGTTCACGTAGAAAGGATATTTGCCTTTTCTGACTCAACCGTCGCTTTATGTTGGGTTCATTTTTCACCCCACCGCTGGGATACGTTTGTCGCGAACCGAGTGGCCAAGATCCACGACAAGTTAGGAACAAGGGACTTTTATCACGTGTCCGGTGCGGAAAACCCTGCCGATTGTCTATCTCGTGGACTCACCCCGATGCATATAATGGACCATCCGCTTTGGTTCCACGGACCTTCTTGGGTTCACTTGGAACCCTCGCAATGGCCAATAACCGATTTCGACCCTTCGTCAGTGTCATAACCGCCGGAAGAGAAGAGGCACGCTCTGGTAGCGAGGTTTCTCCAATCATTGTTTTGGCGAACCGTTTGTCCTCTTGGTCGAAATTATTGAGTAGCGTGATTTACGTTTGTCGATTCGCGAAGCTTTTATCGCGACGTTCGTATATCGTAGCGTCCGATTACAACTACAACGAGTTGCTAGTATTGCGTGAACTTCAACGTGCACATTTTTCCGAGGAAATTACAAGATTAGAATCGAATAGAACTTGTAGTCGCGCCTTTCAACGCCTTAAGTCATTTTTACAAGATGGAATCTTCAGGGTAGACGGACGCTTGTCCAACTCGTAGTTGAGTTTCGACCAACGGCACCCTATAGTTTTACCGCATAAAGACCATATCATGAATTTATTAGTTGATTACCATCATAAATTGAATTCTCACGCTGGCCCCGATTTGCTAATGTCAATCTTGCGTCAGAATTATTGTAGAGCTTGCTTTCGAGTACGTCCTAAGCCGTCATTTCCGGAAATGGCGGACCTTAGGTCTTGTCGAGTAACACAATTCGTAAAGCCTTTTATGCACACCGGGTCTGATTTTGCTGGTTCGTTTAAGGTCACGCTCACTTGCGGGCGTGGTATAAGATCCACAAAAGCTTACGTCTGCATTTTTGTATGTCTGACTACTCGGGCTGTGCATATAGAACTCGTTGGCGATCTAAGCACAGCGGGCTTTATGGGTGCATTTGAAAGATTTCTTTCCCTCCGTGGTCCTGTAAGTAAATTGTATTCGGATAACGATACGAACTACGTCGGCGCGAAACGTATTTTATCAGAACTACGTGAGCTCTTAGCCAGCAAGTATTATAATTCGGAGTTCGCTCACATTCTAGCCGAGCCGCATCGAGTGGTCTCTGAACGTCCCAGCTTTGAGTCATTTTGGGGGAGATTGGGAGACTAATGTTAAGAGTCTAAAGAGTCATTTATACCGAGTAATAGGAGATCAAATTTTGTTCTTCGAAGAGTTAAGTACTGTGCTCGCTCAAATTGAGTGCGTCATGAATAGTCGCCCACTTGGTCGTAAGTTGTCAAGTGACCCCTCGGAGCCGCTGGCTCTAACTCCAGCACATTTTTTTAATTTAACGCCTTTGAAGTATTTGCCCGCCGTAGATATGGACGAGAACAAACTTAGCATTTCCGCACGCCATAAATTATTAGACCGGTTGGTGCAATCGTTATGGAAACGATGGAGGATGGAATACTTGCTTACGTTGCAGTCTCGGCAAAAATGGAACACAGCAACTGAACCTTTAACTGTCGGAACTGTGGTTGTGTTCACCAAGGAGAATACGCCGCCTCTCCATTGGCCATTAGGGATTGTCGAAGAGGTTTTTCCCGGTTCCGACGGGGTAATTAGGGTAGCTCGCGTTAGGACCACGACTGGGTCTTACATGCGTCCTGTTGTCCGTTTGTGCCCTTTGCCCCTTCAATAGTTTAAATTAGCTTTCTAGATTAGAAATTGTAGTCGAAATTTAGGTTTAATCTTAGCGTTAGTTGTTTTAGTTAATTTTGAAGGGAACCCTTCAAGCCGGGGGGGGGGAGATGGTTGCGCGGAAAACGATTCACATTTTTAATTTTATTCGAAGGTAGGCTTGCCAAGCATTTCTTTCCTTCACCTATCGTCCCTCCGTACACATCGGGGTAATAGGGTGAGAGGGGAAAGAAGATAATTCTAGAATGTCGCGTGACTCACAAACCAATGAGAAGCGCCCCCCCCCCCCCGAGACGCCTTGAGAGAAGGACCGAAGTAATATAAGCGCGCGCACGGCCCTCGTGCGCCCTCTTCCATCGCACCACCGACCAGGACCGCATCCCTGGGGCCCCAGGAGATCCGCCAGAAGTAGCACCGCACCGTCCAAGCCGCATCGAAGTCACACCTCGGTAAGTTTTCTTCTTCCTTATGACGCCTGCTTGAATATTTGTGTTTTATTAGTTAATCCGCCCAATTTCATTTCTCCTAATGTGATCAAGCCGGTTTCCTTCATAAACCTTGACAAGCAATAGATTTTTTTTTTTTGGAAGAGCGAGTGCATTTTCAAGAAACCGCATGCTACAGCCGCCATTTTGTTGAAGCAGAAGAAGCCAACCGCGTATACAGTCCATCTAGTATAACATCTCGCGTAGTAGGGTCAAGGCTCGACCGGGGAATTGTGACTCGGCAACCTTAAGGCCCGCCACCTAACCAAGTATTATAGTTATTATATTTATTATTTAATTATATAATAATAATAATAATAACTATATAATTTACATTATATAGTTATTATTATTATTATTTAATTTCATATATTATTATACATGCTGGTTTCTTTGCAATGTTTTTCTTCACCGCCGAGCAAGTGGTAAACTAACACTTAAAATTGCAAAAGTAAGAACACTAGTGCTGGCATGAATAGAACCTGGGTTACTTGCGTACTGCACAATTTATGACGAGCGTACGGCCTCTGAGCTACCACTTCCCTGATGACAAAAAAAAGTTTGTTTAAAGTTTCGTCTCATTTAATATTTTAAGTGCCTAATTATAGAATAGTAAAAGTACAGACGATACTTTATGATGTAGTCCAAGGATACTAATTGTGAAAAAGGTTTCATTGTTTTTATTTTTACGACCTAACCAATATATAATACGACCACCAATGATTGATACGTCGAAAAATAGTGACTTAGGTGTATATTTAATAATGGGATCCAGCATATTTTATTGGAGCTACTAAAGCTATTTAGCTTTGTAATAAAAATCACACTTGCATATTACTTTTAATAGCTTTTTAACGCATCTAAACCCGTCTCATTTTTATATGTGGTACACGTTTTATCATAACACTAAAGTAACACTAACATTATGCGTTTACTTTTTTATATACTACATTTTACTGTAATTTTTATATTTATTTTTTTAGTGTATTATCAATAACATCATTTTTAGATGAGGATTTGGATTCAGTATTCCGTAATGAGTTGTAAATGATAGGTTGACTGTAAATATAATGCTCTAATACTTAGGACGGAACGTAATATTAGTATGTCTTTGTAATCTGTGGTATCATGGACACCGATAATGCTTACACTTGATGAACCTCTGCTATTGATCCCAGGTTACCGATTGCGCTTTAGGAATTTGTTCAGAGTACAGAGTAACGTCTCGGAATACCACAATTAACCCGAACAAACGAGCGGAAAATACTTTCAATTTTAAACTACGGACGCTTTTTCGAGAAGAACTAAGCGATGAACTTGACTAAATAAATGTAGTCCTCGTTCGTCGCATGTGGTTTCAACACGATGGCGCACTACCGAATTTCTCCCGTAGTGTAAGATTTTTTTTTAGATACTGAATTCAGTGAAAAATTAATTGGCAGTGGTGGACCGGTCAACTGCCAGACGCGATCACCTGATTTCACACCTTTAGATTTTTATCTCTGTGGTACGGTTAAGCCGAATGTTTTTTGGAATACAGCCTGTATTCCAAAAACATTACATGTATCACAAAATTTGCCGTGTAGTGGCGGTTAAGAATATCCACTACCCCATATCTTCCCGTGGGTGTCGTAAGAGGCGACAGAGGGAGACAGGCAGGAGATGGGCAGCAGCGTCTTCCTGATGACAACTGTGACGTAATAAAAAACTGCGGTTGCCAACCCGCTCGCCAAGCGTGGCAACTATGGCAAATACCCCCCAATGAATAAATACACAAACAGACGGCCCCCAGTCCCCGGCGGCCCCGCTATTCCTGGCTACGGTGGCGACCATGGTAACGGCGGGGCAGGGGGTGCTAAGAATCTCCGGTGGAGGTTCGGTTGCCACCTACGACGACTCGACCTGGCAACATATAACGCACGCACCCTGAGGACTGACGAGAAGATACTGGAGCTGGAAGAAGAGGTAGACAAGTTGCGCTGGCATATTATTGGATTATCCGAGGTCCGAAGAGAGGGGGAGGACACGGCAATCCTCGAGTTCGGCAACTTGTTCTATCACCGGGAGGGCGACCATCTGTCCCAAGGAGGTGTCGGATTTATCGTCCACAAATCTCTCGCCAACAACGTTGTAAAGATTGGGAGTGTGTCGACGAGGGTCGCGTACCCGATACTCAGAATCACCAAACGGTATTCGCTGAAGGTCATTCAGGTTTACGCACCAACCTCGGCACATCCCGATGAGGAGGTGGAGGAAATGTATGAGGATATTTCCAGAGCCATACATTCCTCCAAAACCTACTACACGGTGTTGATGGGAGACTTCAACGCGAAACTGGGCACAAGAGAAAGCGGTGAGCTGAAGGTAGGGAAATTTGGAGTAGGGCAAAGGAACCGAAGGGGCCAGCAGCTGGCCGACTTTATGGAGAAAGAGGGACTCTTTATGATGAACTCTTTCTTCCAGAAGCGGCCACACAGGAAGTGGACCTGGTCGAGCCCCGACGGTTCGACAAAAAATGAGATTGACTTCATTATGACGACCAGACGCCAACTGTTCAGTGATGTCTCAGTGATCGCAAGGGTGAAAACTGGCAGCGATCACCGAATGGTTAGAGGCACACTGAACCTAAACGTTAAGTTGGAGAGGTCTCGTCTAATGAAGTCAACGCTCCGTCCCCCTCGTGCTCTAATCCAGAATCCCGAAACCTTTCAGCTCGAGTTACTCGTATTAAAGAAGCGATCGAGCGGAACCAGGGCTCCAAAGTCTTTGCCAGAGATCTGTCTGCCAGAAAGAGCCAACTGTCAAGGCTGAAGACTGAGTGTGGCAACATCGTTTCCGGGACACCTGAGATTTTGAGTGAGATTGAGAGGTTCTATGGGCAGCTGTACACATCATCGTTGGAGCCACACGCAAGTGTGAGTAACGATCCAAGAGCAAGTCTTATCCGACACTATTCCGATGATATCCCGGACGTCAGTCTAAGCGAGATTAGAATGGCTCTCCAGCACTTTAAAAACGGCAGGGCCCCAGGCGAGGATGGAATTACAGCGGAGCTTCTGAAAGCGGGTGGAACACCGGTACTTGAAGTCCTTCAGAAGCTCTTCAATTCCGTCCTCCATGGTGGCACTACTCCAGAGGCGTGGAGCAGAAGTGCGGTGGTCTTGTTCTTTAAGAAAGGCGACAACGCTCTCTTAAAGAACTACAGACAGATTTCACTTCTGAGCCGCGTCTACGTGTTGTTTTCGAGAGTCATTACGAATCCTCTCACACGCAGACCTGACGACTTCCAGCCTCCCGAACAAGCCGGTTTCCGAAAAGGCTTCAGTACCATAGACCACATACATACCCTGCGGCAGATTGTACAGAAGACTGAAGAGTACAATCTGCCACTTTGCCTGGCGTATGTGGACTATGAGAAAGCCTTTGATTCCGTCGAAATTTGGGCGGTGCTACAGTCCCTTCAGCGGTGCCAAGTTAACTGTCGGTATATCGAAGTGCTGAAGTGTTTGTACAGTAGGGCTACGATGGCTATCCGAGTACAGAACCAGAGTTCGAAACCTATCCAACTGCAGAGAGGTGTAAGACAGGGTGACGTTATATCCCCGAAACTCTTCACCGCTGCATTGGAAGACGTTTTCAAGCTACTGGACTGGAAAGGATACGGTATTGACATCAATGGCGAGTACATCACTCACCTTCGATTTGCCGACGATATAGTCCTTATGGCAGAATCGCTGGAGGACTTAAGCACTATGCTCAATGACCTCAATAGTGCCTCCCAACGGATAGGTCTTAAGATGAACATGGACAAAACAAAGACCATGTTCAATGTCCATGTCACACCTATGCCGGTAGTTGTTGGGAGCACTATGCTCGAAGTTGTTGACGAATACGTTTACCTGGGACAAATAGTCCGACTAGGTAAGTCCAACTTCGACCGAGAGGTCAATCGACGGATTCAACTCGGCTGGGCAGCGTTCGGGAAATTACGGCATATCTTTTCGTCAGGTATACCTCAATCTCTAAAAACTAGATTGTACAACCAGTACGTGTTGCCAGTGATGACTTACGGATCTGAGACGTGGTCCTTCACTGCTGGCCGTATGAGGACGCTTAAGGTCGCTCAGCGAGCTATGGAGAGGGCTATGCTCGGAGTTTCTCTGCGTGATAGACTCAGAAATGAGGATATCCGCAGTAAAACCAGAGTGACCGACATAGCCCAACGGATTAGTAAGCTGAAGTGGCAATGGGCCGGCCATATAGCTCGAAGAACCGATAACCGATGGGGAAGAAAGTTTCTCGAGTGGCAGCCTCGTACCGGTAGGCGTAGTGTAGGGCGACCCCCCACTAGATGGAGTGACGACCTGGTAAGACATGCAGGAAGTCGATGGATGCAGGTGGCTCAGGACCGTGCTTTGTGGCATTACTTGGGGGACGCCTATGTTCAGCAGTGGACTTGTGAAGGGCTGTAATGATGATGATGATGATGATGTATCACAAAACATTCGACACAGAGGCGGGAACGCGTATGCGTATAGTCATATCCTTTGAAAAAATAAAGTCCGAAATATCTACTATACTACGCGTGCGTTCAGATGTTGTAAGCTGCTGTCCCAAATATAAAGAGGCACAAGGTTGATATATTGAACAAAATCTTTGTGTATACACGCAATCAGCGCCGTTAGCGGTACGTAATTTAAATTATTTTACGATCTAACAATAACAACGCGAAATAGCAATGTCGTGTTTAGTTTTTGATATCGCTGAATAATCTCTATTCATTGATTTGGTCAAGCTATATTTATATACATAAGTTCTATGAAATATATCCATTTCACTTTCAATAAATGATTTATTTATGATATAAATTCTAAGATCTAACCAATACATTTTTTATTTAAACTATAAGGATAGTAAGAGTTTTGTACTAATTTCAATTTTATCAGTTTATTTATAAATAAAAACAAATACCTACTAAAACTTTTTATAGATTTGAAATTAAACTTAGAAACTTAAAAACTAACTTCTTCCTTAATTTTATAATTTTCGATAGATGTCTTCATTATCTATTTAAGAAGTAATTAGTTACGTTTGAGGGGTTAATAGTAAAAAATAATTAAAAGAATTGTAAAATTTATTTTATTACACAATACGTAAAGATTAAGATGTTGTTCTAATAGAACTCAGATGAAGTAGAAAAATAGAATCGACTGCGCCATCATGGATACTGGCGCGAACTTCGTTTGTCCGTACACGCGATCAATCATAATGAAATCGAATAGGTATCCTTACTGATATTATTAACTGATATATTTGCATCTTATTAGTACAGACTTAGTACGCATGGACACGCGACTAAATATACTGATGCCGATGCCGGTGGCACACAGGATATCGCGTTGTATTTTAACGGGACACTTACCTAATCGTATGTTCCAAACACAGACCAATAAAACATTTTTAAAGTATTCTATAGTAAAAAAAGAATATTTAAATAATCGTAAACATGATACAAATGTAAAGAATTATCAATTGAAATATGCAATATAAATTAAAATTTTGTTCAATTCTCAACAGTCAAAAACGTCTTGTATCTAGTAACTAACGTTGTGGGTAATTAATTATTTTCATACTATAAGTCTGCGGGTACATCAATGTTTTAGATAATGTCTAGTTATTTATTTTTTGCTTATATTTATAACAAGAATGTAAAACTGTTACATACTAGAATGTAATAATTATAAGAAATATAAGTAATGTTTTATAATGTAAAAAGTTACGGCTTAATATCCAATTTTATTAAAAACTTGTGACAGAAACCACACAAGCAAAGCCATCTGTAGTTTAGCACTGTTAAATTACAATAAAAGACAGATGAGCGGCAGTCTTTCTAAAACTGTTGAGAGAATACGTACACGGAAGATAAATTGTGAGTAATAATAATGATTGTTATACCTTTTTATTCTGTGTGTCTAAAATGTACATTGTTATGAATATTTATAACCTTGTTTAGATTTGTGACATTTTATGTAGTTAATAAAATACATGATATTACTAACATATTAAGCAACTTAACAAATTAGAAGTGGGATATGAACTCTCATTTATGTAACAGTACGCTTTTTAAATTATTGTTGACAAAATTTTACAATTTTTTTTCATTTGTCTGAGAAAAAAAAGTAATACTACCCTAAGCTGAAGATATTTTGCTTTCCGGCGTTATTAGTATTCCTATTGACAACTTAAGGGTAAGATCAAATATCATTGATTTATCCGTATGTTGAAAACAGAATTTAATATTTAATTGTAAATATTTTCATTGTCAGTTGATATAATTTATACAAACATTATATACCAAGCATACGATCATGATTTTGAAAACTCCGTTGGTGTAGTTTTGCTTAAAACTACTTAATGTGCGTGACTAGATTTAAGCCTATAGTCATGCGTGTATTATATTCATGGAAGTTTCTTTACGTATTATAGGATTTATGTTTATAAATATTAGTGTTCGAACTTCAAATGCGAATCCTTCAAATTTCGAGTCTGTATATTCAGCAAGCTGTTTTTCGTTTTACGTTATTGTCATTTTCTGGCCGTGTAGATTCACACTAAGAGTTGGTCAACGATTCGATAAAAATGGATTACGACCTTTTGCTTATTACAGCGCACATACTACCCCACATGAGCAAAATTATTCCTCTTATGGCCTAGAAACACCAGATGTAGTAGCTTCGCTAAAAGAAAAAATCGTGTATATTTGGTAGGAATTCGTTTTAAAATTGTAACAGACTGTAACTCCTTGCGATCCACATTTTTAAAACGGGATATGCTGCCACCTATTGCTGGTCAGTGAACTGAAATGCAAGAGTTCAATTTTTCTATTGAATACATTCCAAATATAATCCATAAATTGTAAATATAATACAAAAACATAAAAACAATTTTACCGCAATCAAGAAATGAATTAAAGTGGGTAGAAGTAAAATAATTATTTAAGTACTTATTCGACAAATGGCTCAAAAATATTATGTCTAAATGATTATAGTACAAGAGCAAAGCAGGAGAGATATTCTATAAAATAAATGTCTCGAACACTTATACTAATGTTCAGATGTTATAGTAAACGTTTACAAGATTTCTTCTATATTCCACATAAAAATAATTGAAACGTAGTGTGTAGTTAATCAGTTAATATTACATTTTCTAAAAAGAAACAAAATAAAATATGTAAAAAGTACATTTTATATTGGTGATTTGTTAATCCTAACCAAAATAAAATTAATATGTAGATGCTAGTGTGTAGTATATGAGTGTGTGTTGTTATTTTGCTTAAACAGTTGCATTTTTACCTATCTATATTTAATAAGTTTTCAGTTTCCTCACAAGATAAAAACATTAAAAATTTCAGAGCTTTCTTACATTTAAAACACGTTAGCGTATATATGGTTATAATATTGCTAATATTTTTATAAAGATAAGGTCCCAAAATTTTAAATTTGTTTATTTGTCTTTGAGCATAGAATATAGTTCGATCCTTTCTTCTTAGTTTTTGTAATAAATTTAAGTTACTGTTAGTGTTCTTATGTATTTTAAGTACAGATTTTAAAATAAGTATCTGTCTTGTAAAGGTAAATCACGACACTTTCAGTTGGATAAAACTCTAGTTCGGAGAAAATCGCATTACTGGTTCCAAAAACTGCATAACTTTAAAAAAAACTATGTAACCTCTTGCCTTGAGTGTACATATTCTAAATTGTCCAGTGGTAGTAAACCCCCAGTTTTTACATCCAATTAAAAAAAATTCCTTTGACACAATCCACGTCGTTATATTGACCAATCTAGTACCACCTGTAAGAAAGAAGCTGTAAAATAGATTAGAAGCCTAACATGCTTTGCAACAGCTGGATTTGTTTATTTTAGTTGTTTCCATAGCATAATTTCATAACGAAAATCTTTATATTTGGTAATGCAACTGACAATCTTTGTTTTGCAAAAGATAACCATAAGAGTAATTTATAACCTAGATCCAAAAGCAATCACTTAGAGAAAAATGTATTAAAATATACACTATAGAGCGGACATTGGGAACATTTGCACACAAAAACCGTGAGCTCGCGCGTATTTTACGCTCTCTAGTGAAACATAGCACTACTACGCTAAATATTTATTTGGAAAACATTCTAACTATTGCCCATTAGGTGATGCTACTAAATATAAGGTAAAAATGCGTTTTAGGCACGTCATCAATCGCAGAAGGCGCTTATTACGATATTTTTTCTTTCTGGAACAATCTACTAAAAATAATAAGATTTAAAGATTATTTGGTAAATATACATTATTCTTGCGATAATGAACCGAAATCACGTTCATTTTTTGCTCCATATCGTGACTTACAATACCTTAATGTACAACCGGGCATATTGCCTTTAACAATATTTTTTTTAAAAGTTCCCATATTAGTTCTTGGCAGTGAGCGCAAAAGAATTATTTTGATAAACCTCATTGTAAATCCGTTTAATATAAATTTGCGATCTAATAAGAATAATGAGACAAATTTTCGCAAGGAAACAAAAAAAAATATATATATCTAAGTTTAAAGGTCCTTATAAAATCGTTAAAGTTTTCAATAATAATCGGTATTAAGTCGAAGATACCGCAAATAAATTACAAACATTATTTTTCTGCGGTAGCAGTTGATAAGATAAAACCGTGTCTAAATTTTCAGAGATCACATGATACAATGTTAAATGACGGAAAAAGTGAATCCTAATCTGTATCTGAAATTGCTCCATCAAGTGTGTTTTCAGCTGTAATTTGCATTGTTGTGTTCAGATAGTGTTCAGGACAAGATGGGCCTGCACCATAGTTATAAATGTTAAGATGGTGTTCAGGACAAAAGGGGCCTGCACTATAGTTATAAGGGTTCAGATGGTGTTCAGGTCAAGAGGGGCCTTCGCTATAGTTATAAGCGTTCAGATGATGTTCAGGACAAGAGGCGTCTGCACTATAGTTATTAATTTTCAAATGGTGTTCAGGACAAGAGGGACCTGCACTATAGTTATAAATGTTAAGATGGTGTTCAGGACAAGAGGGGCCTGCACTTTAGTCATTAATGTTCAAATGGTGTTCAGGACAAGAGGAGCCTGCACTATGGTTATTAATGTTCAAATGGTGTTCAGGACAAGAGGGGCCTGCACTATATTTATAAGGGTTCATATGTCTAATTGTACGAGGACAACAATCTGTCAGATGGCCGAATCTGTTAGCGTACGTTAGCGTAGTGTTAGCGTTTAAGAAATTTCATTTATATTGGACAAAGTCATGATGAATAGAATATAACCTAATTTGTATAATTAGTTTTACCATTTACCGACAGGTGGCACCGTTCACCATTTATCTACTATAGTATTCACTCTATATACCTACTGAGTGACTGACACATTTACCAACGCACAGCCCAAACCGCTTGACATACATAAGAAAGTATTATGGAAAATTCAGCTGCTAAGAGGGTGAAATAGGGTGTTATAGTTTGAATAAAAAATTTTATTTTACGGGGCGATCGGCTCTGTTCTTACTTAAAGTACTGTAAAAAACAAGGAATATGTATTAGAATCTTAATTTTTTTATAAAGAATAAGGGTGACAAACGAGCACACAGTCCACTTGATGGTAGGTGGATGCAGTGGCCCGTAGACATCTACATTTGTCCTCGATTAAGAATCAAAACGCAGATGCGTTGTCACCCCTGAGGACTAAGAAGGAATGCCTCCTTTCCAGCAAAAAAGCGTCTCCGGATCTCTACTCACCTTACGAACCATACGAAACACAGTTGTATTAAGCTGCTATTTTACGCTAATATTCTGACAACCATATTATAGCTGCAGCGTGTCTCTACCTTGTATGCAATACTACATAAATCCGTACCATATGACCCAAATTTACTAAATAAAAGGAGAAAAAATATAGTTGCTACTGTTGTTAACGTGATTTTTGCAAGACGACAATATAATACAAATTATGCTTATTTATTTACACACACACACGCGCGCGCACGCACGCACGCACACGCACGCACGGACGCGCACGCATGCACGCGCAAGCACGCACGCGCACGCAAGCATGCGCATACATACTACCCCAGTGACCTATTATGGAAGAGCAGAATCTCCTTACTCCTACTCAGTGAAAACTGTACAAATTATGTTACTGAAATAAAGTTTATTTTATTTTATTTATTTTGCAATTTGTTATGGAGAAAACATATTTAGCGAAACAACCCCTTACCGGGGAAGAGTGGTCGAGATTGTTCAATTTTCTATGGAAAAATAATATTTAATCCTTAAAAATAATAAAGTAATAAAACTTTAGCTTATAGTGTTAAAACAAAAGATGCAAATTTTGAATAAAACATTGTATTTTGACGCACAGCTCAAAATACAATATTTTATACAGGACGTAAAAGCGTGAAATTGGGATAATAACTTACTTTTATGACGTAGGCGTCAATTAATAAAGGATTTTAGAATATTTAAACCTTTCGCGGGTGAAATATGGTGGTCCAGTTTTTTAAAATTTTTACGGTGTGATTTAATATTTATATGGAGAAAAATTATTTTTGTAAATTGTAAATTAGTTCGAATAATTTTGAATTAAAATAATGAAATAGGTTTTTTTCTTCATTTTACAAAAATTTTACCCTAAAGTGTTAGACCGGGCTACAGAGTTTGCGTGGGTAAAATTGTTTTTTATTTGCATGGTGGTGTGGAAATTTGTCAAGCGAAAATATGCTGATTATGAATAATACGTATTAGAACTTTACAAATATCGACCTCTGTTAATTTTTGTAGTAAAAAGTAAAATTTTCGATTTATACAGATGGCGTTGGCGCTGAATTGGAAGAAGGTACCACCATAGGTTATATTAAAACGTTTTAAATATAATTTTCCTACTAATAATGTGTTATATTTATATTTTTAGTAAGTAACTAAGTATGTACGTCTTAGTGATTTAAGTGCTGAATACTTTTTTACTATTTCCAATACAACATTGGTCATAGAGGGGTATGTTTTATCGGAAACTGGCCCTATATGCATGATACAGAAATATTATTTATGAACCTATCGGGAAGAGTCAGCATCGTAAGAATGGATAACTTACATTATAATTTAATGACGCAGGACAGGATTAGAGATCACAAGCGTGTGCGCACAAACAGGTGCACTTTGTATTACCTCACTCTCATAATCCCATGGGATGGTAATCCGACACATATATAGTAAGATCAAATACATAATCAACGGCTTTACGTGCTTTTAGAGACACGAGGATGAACACCGCTAAAGTATTGACTCCGTGCTGCTATTGAAAATTTCTTAATAGAATACCAAACTGATTTTGAGCCCAAACATACCTTAACACCCACATAAAGATACTTTTCTCGGTTGAGCTTACCTTTATTTTTCATTTATTTGGAGAATGAGACTTAATATAGATACTTATACAACTTCATTCATTTTTATAATGAAGTTAGTTATATAATTTTAGGTATTGGATTTTAGTTTTCAACTTTTTATCGAATATTAATGGCAGTATAGACTTCTCAAACCATAATATCAATAATAATAGGTGATGGTGCTTGCTTATTTAGGTCAATCCATATAAATTAATTGGGGAGCTAACTGTGGATTATATTATTGCGATCATTTTGTTTTTTATTTACAATACGAAACACAAGGTTATAGTTTTCCCAATTATTTTCTTGGTTCCTTTGTGAGTTCATCCATTCGTTTATTTGTGGACCCGTCTATTTGATATTTCGTTAGTTTTTCTATTGACTAAATGAATTTTTTGATCCAGATTTGTGTTTTTCTAGACTTCAGCCGCATCCTACGGCTATACGTCTAATTGTCGAAAGGCATAAAGTCTTTTTTGCATATAGGGTGATAGATATGTGTTCAATACGTGAGGACATACAATGAAGTTAAGCATACTATATTTATTTAATATTTCCAGTAAAAATAATGATTTTTATAATTTTTATGTTTTCATTGATTTGAATTGCATGTATTTCTCTAGTATATATTTTAGACTATATTGTAATTTATCGTAGGTATAGTAATTAATTATTCTAAAAACGCAATTATGTTTTCGGTATATTTGAAACAGCAGGCTGGAAAAATCGTCACAATTAGCAGTGTTTCATATATGAATGTGTTTGAATATGTTTTTGGTCAACAATAAATACAATTATTACAAATCGGTAAACTACCAAAGTAGTCACAAAATTAAAACTTGAAAACATATGCTAAATATGGTTTTGCCGGGATACATCAAACACCTTTTACGCATTTTGCAAACAGTTTCAGAATGACACACATTATTAGTTTGTTATATTTTGTAGAGCTCAAGTTCACGGTTATGGTGCGTTCAGAAATAAATTTAATTCAGTTACATAAAATCATTTTTTATGTTCCGTGCTTCATTGCTTATAAATAAATAGTTTATTCTATAATGATTTCTTATATTTACGCGAACACTATACATGATTAAAACTACTTTTACGAATTTTATCGCGTTTATTTTTACTTTTTATTTACTTTTATTTTTAATTTCCGACGTTTCAGGCGCTTTCCAGCACCCATGGTCACGGGGGACTGAGATGACTGACGTCCCGATGTCATTGTTAAACCCGGAGTACCTTCAGCTTTTTTTAATTATTGCTTATGGTCCGATCTATACAAAATGAACCGACTATGTCCTGAGGTCTTGCAGTGGTATGCTTGGGTTTAGTTTTAATTTTATTGATTATAGGATCCCAAGCAGGTGGTAGTACCCAGCCTCCTTCTCTATTGAAATTAGGATGTTTTTTAATTTCAATAGCCTCACGTATCATCATTGGTAGGAATCGGTGTTCTTTCGCGAGGATTTGTGGTCTATCAAATCTGATGTAATGGTTGGGTCCGTCTAGGATATGATCACCAACTGCAGACTTCCCGGAACGTTGATGCTTCACATCAGCTATATGTTCTTTTAAGCGGGTCCTAATTGATCTTTTTGTTTGTCCTATATAAGAGAGACCACATTCACAATCAAGCTTGTACACTCCTGCATCTTGTAGAGGAATATGACACTTGACGGATGGTAGGAACTGACTAATCTTCTTCGGCGGCTTGTAGAATGTTCTAATAGAAGCTTATTCTAATCTGAGTTATATTTTCTTATTCGTCGGCCATTTCTACCAGGAATATAAAGATAACATTGAAATAAAAAGGATAAGTAAATTTTTGTACATTTAAGTGTTCTAGATCTTGTGTTCCGAACGCAACCCAATTCATATAGAATTGAAGGAAGATTTGTATATATTATAAATTTATATTTTTGTTTTACTAAAAGCTTTTGTTGAGTGCTTCGAAATTATTTTCACCTTCCTGGTTATTATCACAAAATAAATCGTGTTATAGATTTGTTGTTATCTCTTGTTTAAGAATTATAGTTTCTTACGTGTTGGTTATGAAATGTCTAATTATTGTATTAATTGGTACTGTTACAAATCATCAATGTTCTTAGTTTTGAGTGAATAGGCATGTATCAGCATAATTATGTTGCTTCAAATAGGTATTTCTGTTTTGATAAAAAATTCAATAATGTAATGTAATAAAATAAAACTGCGTTATATTGTTATCAATGTTGACATAAATTATTTCCCAAAGTTATAAATCAATTAAAAAGTTTACGCCAACAAATATAAATTTTATTTTTATAACAATCGTACATAGCGTTTTGTAATTCTGCCTACCCAAGCTACACATACAAAAAAATAAAAACTTGTTTTTTACATTCACGCCATCTAGTGTTCAAGCTTCGTAAATGTAGGGATACGTCTGTGTGTGTGAACGACACTATATTCAATGGCAGATGTTATAATCAAGCTTTGTGTCGAATTGATTGTTGATTTTGAGGTAATGATATGACCCATTCCAATAAAATGTAATATCCGATAACCGCAAAGTCTACTCCTACGACTTAATCATTTTCCAATTACACAAACACCCAAATAAACTATAAATGTTGTCTTCAGCGCCATCTTGTAGGAGAATGGCTGGGAGCAGTCCGTAGGTTTCACCTTAAATAAAACTACTTTTAAGGGTTTTATCTCTTTAATTTACTTTATTTTAATTCTCTACATTTTATGTGATTTCCAGCATCCATGGTCACGGATGGAGGACTGAGGTGATCGACGACGAAATGAAAAAAAATCCTAATTTCAAAAGAGAGGGACGCTAGTTACTACCATCTACTTGGAATCCTGTAGTTATTAAAATTAAAACGAAACACAAGCATACCACTGCAAGACTTCAAGACACAGTAAGTACATTCTGCGTTTATCCTTTGGTGAGTGTAGTGCAACGTGGTCTACGTTTGGTCTTTGTATTGGAGGTATTTAACGAGGCATTCCGTCGTTGTCCTCAGGGGTTTCAACGTTGATACCTATAGGCCAAAGCAGCCATTAATGATAATAGGAAAATGGCGATTTGTTATCAAGTCCCACCGCGTGTTTTATTATAGAATGATATATATTTTTTAAGTAACGAGGCATTCCATCTTAGTCCTTAATAGTAATAAAGCATCGCTATTTTAATTATTAATGAACGGATTTGATGTTAGTGTATACACGCCACATCTTCCACTTACTGTTAGGTGGACTGGAGCTGGTTTGCCTTTGTCATACTTACTTTTATCAAAAAAGCCCTATGATGTCTGATGATTAATTAAATGCGTGTGAAGCCTTTTCAAGTCGATAGTTAACTATGTCAAACTACATTACGTCGTCATTCTGATGGATTACAGATAATAAATATGAATGTTAAAAGTTTAATCAATACAAATATGGATTCAGTGCTATTTTTGCTCATTTTGCGCTTGCAAGCGTTATTCTTTGTTCCGCCAGTAAATTACGAACAGAACTGAGTCAGAACATACACCGATTATATTAGGTTATGTCTGATGATCTCAGTCGCTATTGATTATTCTATGTTTTAGCTTTTGTTTAGGTTATTGGGTTTATCTATCAATAAATTCTCAGCTCCGTGCCTCGGAGATTACGTTAACCGTTGGTTCTGCACCTGATTTGTCTCTGGTCACACTGGACTGCCGGTCACACACTCGTGCACTGTAATCCTGTCCCTTGCAGACTAATCTCCTTTGATACTGGCCACCGTTATGAGTAAATATTACCTCTACACCGAGTTACGTTAGAGGTAATATTTACTCGTAACAGGGCATTTTATTTTAGTGCTCAGATCTGCCAAAACGTCAGAAATAGTAGGAAGAAAATAAAATGGGTGCGTAAAAGTGAGGGTAGAAATTAAATCCTCAACTTTTTGAGCTGAATAAAGTTCGTAGCTACCGAGATATTGTGTAATTTTCTCAAAGGCATACAATCCATTAATTTTATCCTGTTTATCCTAATTCTATTCTTACGAAGCTGACCAGTGTTACTTCGTGATATGCGGTGTTGGTGTAGGCTTGCATACTTTATCTATTTTGGATTTAACGTGTAATGAAATACATCAAGTTACACTACATTTGTGATTGTCTACCGTACCGATTGTAATTGTAAATGTATGTAGTACCTATCTCATTCGTACCGTAATATGGTTCGATTACAATCACAAATGGGTAAAAATTATCATTGTAATTATTAATTTCATAAGCAAGAGAGCAAAGTCAAGCATCCACTCTCAAGTTATAATACTTTTAACAATAACCTTTTGCCAAGTTACTAACACATATGCGTAAGGTAGAGACACGCTTCAGCTATATTATGGTTATAGCACGAATGTGTCTGCTTGACCAGAGTGGAACCATGCTCTTACAAAATACCAGCGTAAAATAGTAGTTCAAATGCTTCTGTATTCCGTGTGGTGTGTATAGAGAACCAAAGATGCCTTTAACTGGAAACCAAGAATTTCATCTTAGTACTCAGTGGTAACAAAGCATAGCTGCATTTTGTTTTTTTAATCGAGGATAGATGTTGATATCTATGGGCTTCAGTATCCACTTACAATCAGGTGGACTATGTGCTCGTTTGTCACCATTTTTATATTAAAAAGGTGACTTTGTGCTGGTTTGTTACCTTTGCTACTTAAAAGTAGTATCTTTACTTACTACTAGGAGAAAGAAATATTTCGAATATTGAAAGTTTGACAAATATTATGACAACATTTCGTAGTGTAATTTGTCAAACTTACTAATAATTCAATCTAAATCGTCTACCTTTAAACGAGCTATTCTTGTATATATATATAAACGGCTCCAACGATTTTCATAAAATTTTGTGTACAGGGAGTTTCGAGGGCAATAAATCGATCTAGATAGGATTTATTTTTAGAAAATGTTTTTTGTCCGTGTTTTTAGGCAGTAAAAAACTGCTACAATATCGTAGAATAAGAAGGTAAATTTTGACAGTTTATTAATGACTACAAATAGCTTAATTGGTATATTGGGCGGTTACAAAATCGTAATACCATGGTTCGAGCCCAGACCGACCGACTTTTTTTTAATTTTTTTTTTCAAGTTCCTTTCTTTTTTTGAGAAAATCTATTTTTTCGTCAACCGGGTACTGATAAGTATAAATCGCTAATCATTTGCATATTTAAAAATATAACATATTTAAATCGCACTTAATAATTCTCGGATTCTCGGGAAAACATTCAAGCATTCAAATTTAAAATTGGATGTGCACGTGTCATGTCACGATAACGCTCGTTTCTTTTGTCTCAGTTTTATGTTCAAACTAACTCTTACTTGCAAGATACAGTGTTGCAAACTTTAGAAATTTTCTAACGCTTTCAGAATTTTAATACAATGTCTTTTTATAAAGCAGCGTTCCTAATAAATTTCCTTAATATCTGGAAATAGAAAACAAAGAATAACTTCAGCGTTTTATTAACCACGTAAATACACTTAAACATAAAGCCATTTTTTAAAACTCTAAAATGAAAAGGGACTATAAGTAAACAATGAATTATTTCTAAAGGATAAGATTCGTGTTGTGGGACCTAAGAATATCTATTACCCCATATCATCCTCCATTGCTAACCCGCCTGCCAATCTATGGAGGAAGCCTATATTCAGCAGTGGACAATTATAGGCTTGTAATAAAAATAATAATAATCTAATAAATAATCCGTTTTTTTAATATAAATGTAGTTTGCTGGCTAAGTTATATAACGCCTATATATGAGTATTCTTATTAGGGAATAAGAAATTCATAGTGACGTTTACTAATTTCAAACTGAAAATATTTTTTTCACACCAAAGCTCGCTGCTCACTACTTGGCACTATTGGAGAACGCACTGGCTCTTTCTTTGAAAGATTTCATATTAATTACAATGAAAAGGCAGGTTAGTGAGCGCAAAGCTCTCTCTTACATTTCTTTTTGCCAATAGTTGAACGGTTATTAGACGCAATTACGCGGTTATTCGGTGGAGTGCAAGATACACCGGATGCGGATTAGGTTCGCATTTGGAAAGTCTTTTTTTATGTTAGACTACATCTATTAGTCATCAGATAAATGATCTATTCCATCTTTTTATACAAAATTTGCTATTTATATAATTGTATAATTAATTTTTATTAACTAGTTTTTTCTCTGTCAAAAATGAAAACTAAAGTGGTTGTAGCCGGCCGCTTCCCGCGTCGCTCCGCTTGCGTGGTTGACGCGTAGGTATTTAAGAATAGCCCAATGCCCATCGCTCGTTTCGTCGCCATAGACTAGTATGTACGTACGTACGGGCGTTTGTGATTTTTTCAAAGCAAAATTCTATACGCCACCTTTTTTTGCAGGCGAAATACCCTGTAAGAGGCTCTAGTCACGCCTTTGTAACTTACTTTTACCTAAAATGCCTCGAACGAATCGTCCAAACTTTAAAACACGAGTTATTACGAGTAATTAAAAAAAATTAAGATTGAAATTCTGATAGTCAAAATATTTATCAGCGAAATACAAATCTTTCCTGTTATCAAACAAAATTCTCTCTTCTAAGAAATTCCTTTGATGAACGTCACTGGTATCTTAGTAAAGACAATTGATGTAATTAGACAGCATTTCTCGCGAAAAAAAAATAATTTTAAAACCAATCTTGTGCTTAAGCGACATTTTGAATTACGAAAAAAGCACCCGCTAATTTTTTAGCAGGTAAGCAAAAGTTTTATGGTAAACAAACTAAATTTTATAAAAATGTACCCACTTTGAAATTGCTAATTGCTATTTAAATATAAATGCTATTTTATTATATGCTTTGTGGTGATAGATAACGGAAGAAGAAAGCTGTATATATGAGCAGTTATTAAAAATACTTCGAAGATTTCGGTATAGTTACGGTTGGTACCTGAAATTTAAACCAACCGTAACTTTACCGAAATAGTAATTTATGTGATGCTAATCGTACGAATATGTTAGTTCTTAATCTGTTTGTAGGTCTAAACAGCGATGCCACACGATGTAGTAGTAGGCAGCCGGAGAGAACCTGTAAGCGGCCCCCTGACCTGGTAAGTGATACAGGAAGTCGATGGATGGTGGCTTAGAATACTGCTTTATGGCCTTTTTACAGGAGAGTTTACGTTCAGCAGTGTACTTGTGATGTAGTGATAATGATAATGTGTCCCACAACTGGATACAGGCTTTTCCGTTCTCTGAGAGGTTTTCAAGCAGGAAAGAGTCCACCTCTCCACCGCAATTCGTGTGTCGAAAATATTTCGACGATATTATGTCAAATCTTCGAAGTATTTTTAATAACTGCTCATATATACAGCTTTCTTCTTCCGTTATCTATCACCACAAAGCATATAATAAAATAGCATTTATATTTAAATAGCAATTAGCAATTTCAAAGTGGGTACATTTTTATAAAATTTAGTTTGATTACCATAAGACTTTTGCGTACCTGCTATAAAATTAGCGGGTGCTTTTTTCGTAATTCAAAATGTCGCTTAAGCACAAGATTGGTTTTAAAATTATTTTTTTCACGGGAAATGCTCTCTAACTACATCAATTGTCTTTACTAAGATACCAGTGACGTTCATCAAAGGAATTTCTTAGAAGAGAGAATTTTGTTGAATAACAGGAAAGATTTGTAATTCGCTGATAAATATTTTGACTATCAGAATTTTAATCTTAATTTTTTTAATTACTTGTAATAACTCGTGTTTTAAAGTTTGGACGATTCGTTCGAGGCATTTTAGGTAAAAGTAAGTTACAAAGGCGTGACTAGAGCCTCTTACAGGGTATTTCGCCTGCAAAAAAAGGTGGCGTATAGAATTTTACTTTGAAAAAATCACAAACGCCCTTATGTACGTACATACTAGTCTATGGCGACGAAACGAGCGATGGGCATTGGGCTATTCTTAAATACCTACGCGTCAACCACGCAAGCGGAGCGACGCGGGAAGCGGCCGGCTACAACCACTTTAGTTTTCATTTTTGACAGAGAAAAAACTAGTTAATAAAAATTAATTATACAATTATATAAATAGCAAATTATTGTATAAAAAGATGGAATAGATCATTTATCTGATGACTAATAGATGTAGTCTAACATAAAAAAAGACTTTCCAAATGCGAACCTAATCTGCATCCGGTGTATCTTGCACTCCACCGAATAACCGCGTAATTGCGTCTAATAACCGTTCAACTATTGGCAAAAAGAAATGTAAGAGAGAGCTTTGCGCTCACTAACCTGCCTTTTCATTGTAATTAATATGAAATCTTTCAAAGAAAGAGCCAGTGCGTTCTCCAATAGTGCCAAGTGTAGTGAGCAGCGAGCTTTTGGTGTGAAAAAAATATTTTCAGTTTCAAATTAGTAAACGTCACTATGATTTTCTTATTCCCTAATAAGAATACTCATATATAGGCGTTATATAACTTAGCAACGCAAAACTTCTAACTGAAACTTTATATTAAAAAACGGATTACTTATTAGATTATTATTTTTATTACAAGCCTATTATTGTCCACTGCTGAATATAGGCTTCCTCCATAGATTGGCAGGCGGGTTAGTAATGGAGGATGATATGGGGTAATAGATATTCTTAGGTCCCACAACACGAACCTTATCCTTTAGAAATAGTTCATTGTTTACTTATAGTCCCTTTTCATTTTCGAGTTTTAAAAAATGGCTTTATGTTTAAGTGTATTTACGTGGTTAATAAAACTCTGAAGTTATTCTTTTTTTTTTCTATTTCCAGATATTAAGGAAATTTATTAGGAACGCTGCTTTATAAAAAGACATTGTATTAAAATTCTGAAAGCGTTAGAAAATTTCTAAAGTTTGCAACACTGTATCTTGCAAGTAAGAGTTAGTTTGAACATAAAACTGAGACAAAAGAAACGAGCGTTATCGTGACATGACACGTGCACATCCAATTTTAAATTTGAATGCTTGAATGTTTTTCCGAGAATCCGAGAATTATTAATTGCGATTTAAATATGTAATATTTTTAAATATGCAAATGATTAGCGATTTACACTTATCAGTACCCGGTTGACGAAAAAATAGATTTTCTCAAAAAAGAAAGGAACTTGAAAAAAAAAATTAAAAAAAGTCGGTCGGTCTGGGCTCGAACCATGGTATTACGATTTTGTAACCGCCCAATATACCAATTAAGCTATTTGTAGTCATTAATAAACTGTCAAAATTTACCTTCTTATTCAACGATATTGTAGCAGTTTTTTACTGCCTAAAAACACGGACAAAAAACATTTTCTAAAAATAAATCCTATCTGGATCGATTTATTGCCCTCGAAACTCCCTGTACACAAAATTTTATGAAAATCGTTGGAGCCGTTTATATATATATACAAGAATAGCTCGTTTAAAGGTAGACGATTTAGATTGAATTATTAGTAAGTTTGACAAATTACACTACGAAATGTTGTCATAATATTTGACAAACTTTCAATATTCGAAATATTTCTTTCTCCTAGTAGTAAGTAAAGATACTACTTTTAAGTAGCAAAGGTAACAAACCAGCACAAAGTCACCTTTTTAATATAAAAATGGTGACAAACGAGCTCACAGTCCACCTGATTGTAAGTGGATACTGAAGCCCATAGATATCAACATCTATCCTCGATTAAAAAACAAAATGCAGCTATGCTTTGTTACCACTGAGTACTAAGATGAAATTCTTGGTTTCCAGTTAAAGGTATCTTTGGTTCTCTATACACACCACACGGAATACAGAAGCATTTGAACTACTATTTTACGCTCGTATTTTGTAAGAGCATGGTTCCACTCTGGTCAAGCAGACACATTCGTGCTATAACCATAATATAGCTGAAGCGTGTCTCTACCTTACGCATATGTGTTAGTAACTTGGCAAAAGGTTATTGTTAAAAGTATTATAACTTGAGAGGGGATGCTTGACTTTGCTCTCTTGCTTATGAAATTAATAATTACAATGATAATTTTTACCCATTTGTGATTGTAATCGAACCATATTACGATACGAATGAGATAGGTACTACATACATTTACAATTACAATCGGTACGGTAGACAATCACAAATGTAGTGTAACTTGATGTATTTCATTACACGTTAAATCCAAAATAGATAAAGTATGCAAGCCTACACCAACACCGCATATCACGAAGTAACACTGGTCAGCTTCGTAAGAATAGAATTAGGATAAACAGGATAAAATTAATGGATTGTATGCCTTTAAGACTTTTCTTCTGTGCGTCACTTGGCCTACGCCTTCCCCGACACATAAAATATTATGAATCGATGTCTGTATACTTCGGTTAGATCGATTTTGAAATCGATACACAACATTCTAAGAATGTTTCAAAAAGGAAGGTCAGCTACGCCGTTGTCGTCCAGTCGCGACAGTGTCGTCATTAGGATGGAGAGTAGTGCTGTGGTTTACTACTATTTTATTGTTATTGTTTAAAAATACACTTAAAATAGAATTTAAATAAATAAAGGAAAATACATTTTAAAAAGCGAGCAGAAGCACCTCCAAGATTATTCTCTTTTTATGGAATTATTAATCGAATAATAATCGAATCGATATTATGATGTTATGATAATTAAAAAAGCGAATTACTAGCTGATTTACTATGAATTCTTTAGAGTATAACAAAATGCTGCTGCACAATTTAACAGTAATTGTTATCTGTTTTAACAATACATTTAAAATGGAATCATGTTATGATAATTAAACAAGTGAATTTTTAGCTGATTCACCATGAACTGTTAAGAGCATGATAATACGCTACTCCACATTTTAACTGTTCTTAAAAATACATTGAAAAAAGAATTTAAATAAATAAAAGAAAATATATTTTAAAAAGCGTGTAGAACTTAAAGCGCCTCATATATTACTTTTTTTATTAAATTTCTAATCGAATAAAAATCGATATCGTTTCATTGTATTTATGCACAGATTAATCTGTGTATTTATTTTAGTTATGTGGCAACATCAAATCTGACAGCTAGGAAATATGTCATGCGAATTGGGAATGAAAATGAAATCACAATTCAACAAATAAAAAGATACTAGAGAATTCACAACTAAATAGTCGCAATTGTGTTATTTTGTTTGTTATTTTTCAAATAAATTCTCAAGAACTCATATGAAGTGAGATTGTCGATCACATTATAGTGTGACAACAGTTAAAAGTAAGTGTTTAACAGTTTTAATTTAATAATTCTAGTGCTGATATTTGATAGTGATCAATGAATGAAATGATGAAGTTGTTTTATTTTTTAACATATGCACAAGCTATATCTGACAAACATAATAGCTTATTTATAACATGGCCATAAGATTAGCTAGCTAACACCAGATAGTTACAAAATATACAATTTTTATCAAATACCAAGAAATGAGAAAGTCGATTTTTAATTGTTTTTGGACTACTGGTAGGCAGTCAGTCCTTAATTATTAAAAATATAGGGCATTAAGTTTTAAGTAACATTTACCTATATTTGAGTTTAAAGTAAACAAATCTATTTTATTTTGTTCACTTTGTCTTATTTTTTTTTATTTAATATTATTTCAGTTGCCATCGTCATCGCGTGTCATGATTGCTGGCAAAGGACCGATAAAGCAGCATCACGTTAAACTTTAGAACGGGAACCATCTGAATCATCTAGTCCGTCCTCGTTGCAATCTAAAGTGAGTAATATATTGAACCTAGAACAACAAAGCTTAGATCATACATCGTACAATATACTGCTGCCTAATTTTGTAAGACCACCACTACCACCACACCACAAAATCAATGTTTTTTCCTGGTTGTAACTATTCCAATCAACTCACAGTTCCATCAACATTGCGGGTATGTCCAGAACGTACCTCCAGAATGTACAATCAGTAACTACCATTTAAATAGTAACTCTTGGTATTTACTTTTAGAATCAATATATAATCATATTAAAACATTTAGTGTAGCACAAATTATAGATTTTTCTACATTATTGTAAGATAATATTTACCATCATATTATAGACTTTGAAAGTATTCACAGTATGCCTGAATATAGTGTACATTATTATCTAGGCTTATCAAAAGCACAATAACAATAAATTCTGTCTAAAGTTCCCAAAATGTCAAGTAAACATAGTGGATGTGTGTGTTTTGCACTTGCTGTATATTTGATGAAAATAGGAACATGAGATAGTGATGAATGCATATCGGCATTATTGCAAGTGCCAAGAAACAAATAAGAGCGGCTCATGAATATGGCCCGTGAAATATTAAATCAGGATGTTGTTACTATGAATTTTATCCATCGTTAACACTCTCTGTGCCAAATTCCATTCAGTAATTATGATATTATATTAGAGGCAAATAATTTCTTAGCTTTCCTAGATGTTTTTGTTCTCCAAAATCCTAACAACATCATATGTCACACTGTGTATAGAAAAAAGACCCATACAAACTTATATTTAAGCGTTGAATCTCACCATCATCCTTCACAGTTAGTTACCGTGAGCAAATATTTGTTACAGAGAGCATATGGGATCTATAAGAGCAAGCACCTGGCCGCGGAGCTTCAGCACATCAAGCAGGTTCTGCACAAAATCAAGCTTCGGGTCCCACATCTACGTCACAGTGACTGAGTGAAGCCGACCGCAGTTGAGCGTGTGCTAGCTGTACTACCGTATGTCGAGGTTGTCACCAGATATACATCAGATTTGATAGATCACAAATCCTCGCGAAAGAGCCTTAATTCCTACCAAGGATGATATGTGAGGCTATTGAAATTAAAAACATCCTAATTTCTATAGAGAAGGCGGTTGGGTACTACCACCTACTTGGGACACTATAATTAATAAAATTAAAACCAAACCCAGGCATACCACTGCAAGACTTAAAGAGAGAGTAAGTTCAATCTGCATAGACTGGACTATTAAAATAATAATAAAAAGCTGAAAGTATCATGGTATCGTGGAAGGTAGGTGTCCCAATACTGACATTGGAATGGCAGTCACCTCAGTCCCCCGTGACTATGGGTGCTATAAAGCACCTGAAATGTCGGGAAACAAAAGTTAAAGAAGTTAAAAGCGATAAAATTGGTAAAAGTAGTCGTTAAAAAACTGTATTTGTGAAAATAAAAACTTTTATATCATAAAAATCCCGACTTTTTTTAAACCAATTCCTTAGCCATTTCATTATTTTAATTGCATATTATCGTTTCCATATGCTTTTATATGTGGGCACCAATGGCCGAAGTGTCTATGAACAGTGGGCATCCCCCTTTAAGATAAAGACATGAATTTATCTATATCAAAATCCCACTTTCGTTAGTGGTGTCATAGTCCTATACTATTCGATGAAAGGAGGTGCATTTTTTCACGGTGTCGCCTTGAGTTGTAAATATTGGAGTAAATTTGAAAATATTTTTACTCGATTCCATAAACACCTCTTAATATGTTATGGGTTAATCACGAACAACATTTTATTAAAATCGATTAATCTTAACAGTTTGTTCACAACACTTCCTTACGTAACAGGGACAAACATCAATTTATCAAGCGTCAGTTAGGAAAATTATGATCGTTTTTTCTTTTCCTTTTTTTATAATCTCATTCCGATACCCAGATAATCAGAACCACTTTTAGATAGTATTAAAGTAATTAAAATTTTCAAATCAATTAAAAAGATACTATTTCCGAATGCACGTGTATCTAGCGCAATATTGTAGTTCATAATAAATTGGTACCGCTTTTTGAATTATTGTTAACTCACCTTGTGATTAAATTTTATCAAATAGTTTTTTTGCTGTTTTACACTAAGCTTCCAATAGTCAAACTTCACTTTCTATAAAACTAAATCTCTGAATCGTTCATTCATTGCTTAAAATCTATCAAAGTTCAACGCTTAACATAGGCCTTCTCACAGATTGCATCGTAATGTCTCCTCCTTATTTGACATAATTGCCACAATTGATAGGCAAGGATAGTAACTCATTTCCTTTTTGTTATTAGTAAGGCGCTGCTGCCCATCTACTTTGGTTTGATTCCTTCTATCGCCTCTTACGGAAGCCAAGGAACGACCGCAAAACTGAACGTCACTCAATATGTCGACGCAGAAGATTGTGATACTATCTGATGCAACAAGAAGAGTGCCTTCAAAAAGGGGAAGATACGACAAAGGTTTTCTATTTATTACCAAACTTAGTAGTTATAGCAAATCCCCCCTAAACATGTAAAGGTGCATTTCCAACAGTGGCCTCATAATCTAATAAAGAATGTTAAAGAAGAAACAGACATATGGGTACCGCATTTACCCCATAAGTACTGCATTGTTACTAATTCTCGTACGGAACTCTAAAACTTAGAAACAAGGAAATTTAATGCGACTTAACATTAATTAAACACTCAAATAAAATTCTGCTTTTGGTAAGAGGATTAATTTGGATAAGTAGCTCATTTTCGGTACGCGAGGCGCAAATGAATACCTACCCCGATTAAGTTGTTTGTAATTTATTGTATATTAATGAGATTATAGTGAAATGCAGTGGAGATCCCTGATTAAATGTTTCTATAATACCCTTATAAATTTGTAATTTTTGACAATAATTTATTAAACAAGTTGTTAGTCCATAGCCTCTTTGGTAGTCACACAAATAATTTCAATTTTCATTTAAAGGTTATGAATTCAATTAGGGGCTCAGAGGTGACATACCCCATAGGCCTTATCTTCCTGATACCGGTTCAAATTAATAAAACTATAAAATAAAGAATTGCCGTTGCCAGGCCGCCTACCAATCGTAGCCTGTAATGAATGAATGATGACGAATTATGATAAGTAATAAAAATAACAAATATGATAAAAATAAAAATAAAAACAATATACTCACATATTGCATTAATATGCAATATGTGAGTATATTGTTATACGTAATTATGGTATTAATAAATATTCTTTTATAATTTTTAATTGTTCCTCGCCGTTGTGCTACAAAAATTGTTCAATAATTTACAGGTAAATTAGAATTGTGATATTTATAAATAAATATACAAGATGTCATTGGACAAGAAATAGACAGCTATAAAGTTGTTTATTATTCCTAATTAATTATTAAAGAAACTTCGTTTACAACTTATCCCACTGGGTTTATGCTAGTTATTCCCCGGAAGGAAAATACCTCCATATTTTCCTAATCAGTATTTGATAAAAAATATTTTGAATATATTAATACTAGTACCTGAGAGGGCGAGTTTTGCTCAGGTTTACTCTGTTTTCCTTCACTAAACACGTGAACTAATAATGGCAGCAATGAACGTCTTGTGAAATCCCATTTTTGTGTAAATTCAAAAATTGTGGCGGGTGCTAATAATTACTATCCATCATCTATCATTACTATCTAAAACAATGTTTATTAATAAGATTTAATGTAAAATTTTAAATATTTAAGTCATTTTTTTGAGTATCTAAGCAAAAGGTAACATATTTTTTTGACAACCGCTTGGTAAATACAAGGCACTGACGAAATACCAACGCTGTGAACGTGGCAGCATTCTTACAGAATCATATTAAGTCGAGTGCCTTTTCATTCCTGCAACCTAATGTATTTCGTTATAAATAATTTAAAGATGAAATAGGAAACAATATAAGTTATTGGTTATTATTTATATAGTTCGGCTGGTTTTTTTTTTTTGTAATCTCAATCACGTTAGTTTCAATTTATTCCATAATATCTTAATATTTCCCTAGGTTTTAAAACCAACAGAACATTTATAGAGACAAGAGATCTTCGGATAATTTGTTTAGAGAAACGTGACTGGATAACCGGAAGTTTTCCCAGCCACTCAACACCGCTGCCACAAGGGCACTGATGAGGTTGACAAATTGCTACTTCTAGTTGAATTATAATCAAACTCTGAATGTGCCGAGATTACTTGATAATAGAGCGAGTAACAAGTGACAAAATTCCGTTGTCAATTGCAAAAGGACAAAACAGCTAAAAAGCTGTCCTGATCCTGATCACAAAAGAGGTTATAAAATAAAACTTTTTGCAAACTCCGTACCAAAGATGTATTCCACTGTTTCTGTTGGTTAAGAGGATACCTTGAAAATGAATCGAAGTTTTGGGGGCGTGGCTTATTCCTTTGTCGGTGAAGCTAACGGACGACTGAGGGAGTGTCAAAATGAAAATGGTGCAATGACTTCATAGTACGCAAATTATGAGATAGCCATACCGAGCAAGCGCTCGGAAAATAACTACGTAAGCACCAAACAACATTTTTATTTATTTTAACAAAAGTTCGTTATGGATTAAAAACTGGTTTATGAAAACTTAGATATGATTATTTACTATGCCTTAAAATAATTCCATGAACTTATTCGTAAGAATATTGTGGTGTCATGGAAAAATGTAAATAATTAGAGCCTACTTTACAATTTTTTTCTATCGAGAGAATTCATGATATCGTGTTTTCCTGTTATGTAATCCAAGGTCTTGTAATAAAAATTATATGCCAACATTTTGGTTTGTAATCTATAAAACTTAAAAAAATATGTTATATAGAAAAACCACCAAATTTTCGAGGTATTACCTTCACCTTAACATCCGGTGAAGCGTTCTCGCTGCCTTTGCGACAAAGAAGGCCTACAGCAAAAGCAGGCCTAATAGCTTGAAACAATGTCTTTCTTTGTTTTCTAGCTGTATGATGTTGATTATATCAAAATAAGTTAACGGAAGTACCCGAAATGCACTGTAATATAACATGTTGTGCGCTCAGTTTTGTTAGACCTTCAAGCCTTTCTTTTCGATATTCCACATTCCACGTATTCGAACAAATAGCTTACTTCGTTTTTCATATTGCGTACAGCAAAGGAATGGAATTAGTTTAGTGCCTATCGGAATAGGGATTTGTTACGCTAAAACTGTTACTAAATCGTGTTTTAAGTAATATTTGTTTTATTTTAATTTAATTGTGAATGCATTTCAATGAATAATCAGTTGTTAAACACCATTCCTATTAACGTATTACAATTAATTTACTTTGAATAAGAATCACTTCAATTAACAAAATGAGCGTTTGTGAGGTAAACGAGCAAAGTCAAGAAAATCAATTTTTAAACAATAAAGTTTTTGTTATTGGAGCATTCCCTCAGACTAATTGTCCTGAATAACCTTTGTATAAATCAACGAGGTTTTGATATTTATTTTAAGAGAAATTTACTACGTAATAAAACATACGAAATTTTCCCAACGTTTTTCTAAACATTAGTATAAACAAATAAATAATTTTCTGTAACATGAAGTGTTTTTATATGCATGTCTGGTAAAAATATAAATATAATATGGTTTGTTGCGAACATTCCGACTCAGTTGAAATCTAGTTAACTAGAGTTAAGAATTTAGTTTAAACTTAATAGTAATTTGGTTCAATACTTGTCATCATCATCATCATCATCATCATCAGTACAGCCCTCCATAAGTCCACTGCTGAACATAGGCTTCCCCCAAGTAATTTCACAAAGCACGGTCCTGAGCCACCCGCATCCATCGAATTCCTGCATGTCTTAAGAGGTCGTCACTCCATCTAGTGGGGGGTCGCCCTACACTACGCCCACCAGTACGAGGCTGCCACTCGAGAACCTTTTTTCCCCATCGGTTATCGGTTCTTCGAGCTATATGGCCAGCCCATTGCTACTTCAGCTTACTAATCCGTTGGGCTTTGTCGGTCACTCTGATTCTTATCGCGAGTCCGACATAGCCCATCCTCGTCCACGCGAGATGGTAAACGTTTTATTATACCAAAAAAAAAATTCACTAATTGCGCTGTTTTACATGAAAATAAATGACTATTATCCATATAATACAAGGAAATTATTTTTAAATACACTGTCTTAAATGCTTTTTCCTCATCCCAAAAGTTCCCAAAGTGCCTTAAGAAATTTTCACTTCAAAGGTTTTCACTTCAAAAATTGCGAACTTAATAGGTGAAAAATTCACTTATTCTAAAAAGTTTTTTTTTTTATTTTACTTAAACGCAAGTAAAATTTAATACTGACTTGTCTAAAGAACGCTGACACATGGCGTGAAGCAGCTTGGATTTTTGATTATAAAATTAGTATGCGGGTCAAGACTGTAATACATGTCACGTGTGTTGTAAAGTGTGAAGTGTAACTTAATTTAAAAAAAGCGACTGAGAAAAACAAGATGTAACGAGTATCGAAAAATAAGTTCTACATACGTAATGAAAACTAAAGAAAATATAAATAGTCATTACAGTTCATATATTATGAATTGAAATTAAAAAAAACATCTTATACCACTCCACATCTCAAATCTAATCTTCCTAATTATTATAACCATCATAACAGCCAATTAGAAGTTCTCTATTGAACAAAGACCTATCCGATAGATTGAAGGGGAATTTTGCCAATATTTATTCGCTTTATTTTTTTGTCGAAATGACATGTCAATTCCATCATGCCTTCTACTAATTACTGCTAACAATATAGAACAAAATAAAAAAAAATGAAAGTATAATTTAGAGAAATAATTAAAACACTATGCTATAAAAATTGTCATTGATTTATATTGAAAATGTGAAGATAATTATTCCGCCTTATTAGAAAACCAAACCACAATCCGGAATATCTCTCTTGACATTCATTTTTTCAAAGTTGCCATGCTTGGAAAACGGGTTGGTAGCTGCGGTTTTTAATTATTTTGAGTTGTTATCTGAGAGGTTCTGCTACTCATCTCCTGATTCATTACCTTCGTCGACTCTTACGACACCCACGAGATGATGTGGGGTAGTGGGTATTTTTAAGCTGCCACTATACGTCGTCTAACGTAACCAAATATTTTTTTAAATAATTATATAATTTTTAATGATTTCTTAATTTTACGCGAACACTACACATTGAATAAAATTATTTATATTAACATTCTACAAGCCGCCGAAGATGATTAGTCAGTTTTTAACATCTGTCAAGTCTAATATCCCTCTACAAGTTGCGGGAGTGTAAGCTTGATCGTGAATGTGGTTTCTAGTATATAAAGCGAACAAAAATATCTATAAAACACACTTAAAAGAACATATAGCTGACCTGAAACACCAACGCTCCGGGAAGTCTGTAGTTTGTTGTCATATCCTTCCCATATCATACTGTCCCTACTATTACATCGAATTTGATACAAGACGTATCCCTGAAAATGAACATCGATTCCTTCGAAGGATGATACGTGAGGCTATTGAAATAAAATAAAAGCATCCTAATTTCAGTAGAGAAGGTGGTTGGGTACTACCACCTGCTTGGGATCCTGTACGTAACGTAAACCTTCGTCCCTTACGTAAACTCAAGCATACCTCTGCAGGACTTCAAGGTACAATAAGTTCTTTTTGCGTAGATCGAACCAAAAGTAATAATCAAAAAGCTGAAGTTACTGCGGGTTAATTTTGACATCGGGATATTAATCACCTCAGCACTCTGTGACTATGGGTGCTACAAAGCAGAATTTTAGGATATGTAGAATTGAATGCGATAAAATCGGTCAAAGTAGTTTTATTCATTAAACATTTTTATATTTTAATTGTTTTGTGGTATTATAAGTTCTAATAAATATTTACATTGCTATACATTTTCATGTAAATCAATATAAAATAAAACATACAGCGGTAAAGAGAGAATGGAGTGAAACATAGCCCTATACGTCGCACTGTATACAAGCAATAACATAAAATTACAGCTTTTATGCGACACACCGGCTTCCTTTTATTTCTGAGAGGACTTTGTAGCAATAAAGTCTATCATACTCTCCAGTGCGTATTTACGGGCTTCACATATTCTTAGAATATTTTATCTCTCGGATATAAATGAGAATCTGCATGTTTGAGGGATACTCCACACACTCTTTAGAATAGATAGACAATCATTCAATAGTTTTTAACTGAAGCATGTACTTTAGCTAAAAAAGGAGTTAGCCCATCCAGTTGTAGCCCGAATATTTTTTATAAGTCGTCATTCCATCTAATTAGATAGCGTTTTGTTTCAGGTTTTTAACATTGTCCTTACTGTCATTTGAGGTTGTGATTACTTTTCATAGATGTGACTCGGGCGTCGCCACTTTAATTTAGTAAATACGAAAGGCTATTTGCAGCTCTAAGCTCCTTACGTTATTTCCTTCCTATTGTCAATAATGAATATGTTTTGTTAGATTTATTTATTTTGTATCTTATTTACAAAGAGTATGTTGGGTGCCAATATTCGAATGTATTACTAAGAGAAATAAAACAAAATAGGTTGCCTTACAAAATTGTCACTGTTTTGGTAAGCTCTGGACATGCAAAAGATTGAATAATACTATCAAGCATTCTTAGATAAATAGTTCTCTCAGCTAATCACGAGGGTCGACATTATAAATCATTCGTATTTACTTGTCCCCAGAATAAAGACCCATTAGGCGTTTGAAAATTATATATTCTTTAGAGACTACATTGTATTGTGTTTATTGCGACCTCCAACATATAAATTGTGAAATGAATAATATTGTCAAAATGGTTATTTAAATGGAAACCGTAGCTTTGTTAACATTTTGTTGAATTAATATATTTTAAAGATTTATTTCATAAGGAAACAATCCTTGCTAAAATAAATTTGGTATTTATAGCTTCATTGCAATAGGATATTTGTTTATATTGAAGAGAACAAAACTCGTCTTTTTATTTTGCTTTGCAAATATGATATTTATTGAAAACAATATTTTTGCTATTGAACTAAGGGCTGATTTTTCAATCGTCCGGTAAAATTTGTCAATAAAAAAAATTGGAATATTCGTAATAAGCGAGCACACAGTGCAATGTTGATGGTAAGTGGTTGGTGATACGAGTAAGTGATGATCCCACATCTACCCTCGATAAGCAATCAAAATATATGATATTGCTTTAAGATCAAAATTCAGGTGCTTTGTCAACCAGGAGGACGGAATTCCTCGTTTCCATTATAAAGGGTCGGCGGTTCTCTACTCTCATTATACGAAACAACAAGGAAAAGGTTCAATAACACTAATTATGACCTAACATAACAAGATACACTGACTTAAATACTAACTTAAAGTAGGTTAATAACACCACACACACGCTGGTATTCTGTGAGAGCGTGGTCCCTCCCCGGTAAAGATGATCCATTCGTGATACAACCATAAAATAGCTGCTTTTAGATTTTAAAGTTTTTTCAAACATTCGTGAGCACAGTGTTAGATTTTGTTCTGTTTTTATGGCCTTCAATTTTATATCGATATCAAAAACCTGTTGTTGACAGGGGGATAGAATACAGACGCTAGTAATCGTTTTCATACTACTCTTGTTAATGTTGGTACTACCATCATGGAAAGATTTTAGTGTACGTCATTTTAAATAATTGATAAAGATAATATAATATTTATAACAGGAAAATCCAAAAGTGCACGCCTCATGAGCGTTTCATTTAATTTTGATGAAAAAATAAAATGTATTCCGACTTTTAAAATATATTATTAACGTGTTTTAAATTAAGCGCTTTATTATTTTAACAGGGCGTTGCTTTATTATTTAACCTACTGGGAAAAAGGATAATAATATTTACCAAAATAAATCGATTACACAAAATATAAAATCGATATAGGGTCTATGGTATTGTTGCATGAATAAGTCAACTAGCGCCATCTAGTGTCAGGAACGAGAGCGAGGGGAGCATTGAGAAAATGACATCACAAATCGCTCAACTGACAGCGCCTAGTCGAAACTCGAACGCTCGGTACCTTCCGCGTGTTTACTTGAACATTCTGGATATTTCTTTGCTAATTTAAATATATAGGCGCTGCAAGATGCGATGGAGGCAGTGTTGATTTGGGCGAAACAAGCGAAGCTTCGGAGTGGAATTAAGTGAATTAGTGTGTTTAAATTATTGGTGTTTTAACTTTAATTGTGTAAAGTAAATTAAAGTGTTAATTTAGGTAATTTTATCGGCAATTTTTATTGTCACGAACCTCAAGCTCGTAACAATTGGTGTCAGAAGTGGGATAAAATCATGCCGATTTTACCTAAGGAGGAAACGGAGGGTGTCCGTACCCGAAGTCAATGCCAGCAGGAGACGGACCAACGAAGATTGGTGGTGCAACGCCGCAGACGACGGAGGGCCAGCCACCGGCTGCAGGCCCGTCGGTAGCTCCTACATCTGCAGCACCTGACTTAGGTGCTCTGATGGTGATGCTGCAGGAGCAGGCTCGCCGACAGGAGGAGCAGGCTCGCCGACAGGAGGAGCAGGCCCGTCAGTTGAAAGAGCAGCTGCAAAGCGGACAAGAGGAACAGGCCCGCCGGCAGGAGGAACAGGCCCGCTGGCAGGAGGAACAGGCCCGTCGTTTAGAAGAGCAACTCCAACGCGATAAGGAAGAGCAGATGCTCCTCATGAAGGACCTTCACGCTATCTTCGGAAAAGAGATACGGGAGGTGAAGGATAAGGTTGCTCAACATGACAACCGCCTGTCGGAGGCCGAAACCCGAATCGACCAAGTAAACAATCGGGTTGATAACGTAATGGCTGACGTGAAGAAAACGCTGGACGACCTCAAACTTGGGGATGGAACAACAGCTCCCGTAGTAGCTACAACACCTTCGCTACGTGGATTCAAAGTGCCGCCGTTCGACGGTACCTCTTCCTGGTCAGCCTACAAGATCCAGTTCGAGGCTGTTATGAAGGCGAACGGCTGGAATGAAAGTCAGGCCATGACTGCTCTCACACTAGGCCTGCGCGACCAGGCCTTAACAGTTCTGGAAGCTCTCGGTGAGGAAGTGACTTATGAGCAACTCATTGAGGCATTGGAGGCGAGGTATGGCGACGCTCACCTGGAACACGTCTTTCGTGCGCAGCTTAAAGATCGCGTGCAGCGCATCAACGAAAACCTGCAGCAGTGGGCTCTAGAGGTGGAGAAGCTGGTGCGAAAGGCATACCGGTCTGTACCTGCGCTCATTGGAGGGAACCTGGTGCAGACATTCATCGACGGCATCCGTGACCTGGAAGTCAGAGCTGCTGTGAGGCTCGGGCACCATGAGACGCTTAAGGACGCCTTGGCCCATGCACTGGAGGTAGAAGCCGTGCGGCAGGATCATCGTTCCCATCGCGTCAGGGAGGTTGCAGCAGCTACAGTTCGCGACCGCAACAAAGGATACAGCCCTAGGTGCTATGGCTGTGGGGAAAAGGGCCATCTTCGATCCAGCTGCCCTAAGCGAACCCTAGAAAGGGAAGGTGAACGATCCCAGGAGGGTAGTGCGGCCAACAGCACCGCCCAGCAGCAGCAGGGAAACGAGTAAAAGCCAGAACTGCGGGGCGGGTGCTGGCTGATGTTAAAAGAGCCCCAAGGATCTCGATCTCACAAACCCATGATGGGAACAGTCTAATCATCAAGGGCGAGGTCAACGGAATGCCGTGTAAACTGACCATAGACACTGGAGCCTCTCGTACGGTTGTTAGTTCCCAACTTATAAGTCAGTTCCTTGGGGACTCCGCATACAACCGAGAACGCATTAATTTGGTAACAGCCACCGGTCAGCGTATACCCGTCCGTGGAGAGAAGGAGATGGAGTTGAAGCTAGGCAACGTGATCTACCTGCATAATGTCATCGTGGCTGATATAATGGACGACTGCATCCTAGGCCTAGACTTTATGAGGAATAATTGTTGTGAGATCGACGTTAAGCAAGGTGTTTTGAAATGTGGACAGGAGGAACTTTTTATGGAAGGTGCGTTACCAGGGAACGTGTACAGCATCAAAAAGATTGTTCTTCCGCCGAGATCGGCTCACCGTTGTGTACTTGTGGAAAGGGTAAACAATGACCTTCCATGGAAAGTAGCTCGAACCTTGGTCAGGACCACTGACATCTCAGGAGTACGTGTGCTGAACCTTTGCGACCGGGAACAGGTTATAGGAAAAGGTACACTGGTTGGTACTTGTGAGGAAGTGGATTGGTTACGTCAGTGCCAATATATATCGAGTGGGAACCCCAGCAAGGATTCAGAAACGAGAGTGACCACACTTTTGGAAGACTGTCGCAGTGTTCTGTCCCCGAACGAATTGGTGAAGGCGAAGAAGTTGTTACTCGAGTACGCCGATGTATTCTCATCAAACGATGCTGACATAGGAAAGACTGGTTTGGTTCAACACAAAATAAACACAGGTGAAGAGTTGCCTATCCGTCAGCGGCCAAGACGATTGCCGGTAGCACGTGAAAAGGAAGTGGAAACCATGATTGAGGGAATGGTGAGGGATGGTGTTATTGAACCTTCATCTAGTCCATGGTGTTCACCCGTGGTACTGGTAAAGAAGAAGGATGGCAGCATGCGGTTCTGTGTTGATTACCGCCGTCTGAACGACGTTACAAAGAAGGACAGCTATCCCTTGCCAAGAATTGATGACACGCTGGACATGCTTACAGGAGTAAAATGGTTTAGCACGCTGGATCTAAAAAGTGGCTACTGGCAAGTTGAAATTGACCCTAAGGACAAGGAGAAAACTGCGTTCTCGGCGGGAAAGGGTCTGTGGCAATTCAAAGTAATGCCGTTTGGGTTGTGCAATGCTCCAGCAACGTTTGAAAGGCTGATGGAACTTGTACTTACCGGGCTAATTGGCGATGCCTGTCTGGTCTACTTGGATGACATCATCATCGTGGGCCGTACGTTTGAGGAACACCTTCAAAACCTGGAACGCGTGCTCATGAAGATTAAGAGTGCCAACCTTAAGTTGAGTCCGAAGAAATGTTCACTATTCAAACGGCAAGTCAACTTTTTGGGGTATGTAGTGTCGGAAGAAGGTATCCGCACGGATCCAGAGAAAATCGCAGCTGTAAAGGATTGGCTGGTTCCAAAAGACAAGACGCAGGTTAGAGCATTTTTGGGTTTGTGCTCCTATTACCGACGTTTTGTGAAGAACTTTGCAGATATAGCCAAACCTCTGCATAAGCTAACCGAGGAGAAGCGACATTTCTGCTGGGATGAAAGTTGTAACATCGCATTCCAGGAGCTCAAGGACCGTCTGTGCAAAACACCTATTTTGGGATACCCTGATGCAAGCAAAGAATTTATAGTTGACACAGACGCAAGTGATATAGGACTTGGCGGTGTGTTGTCTCAACGTAATGGTGACCAAGAGGTCGTGATAGCGTACTTCAGCAAGTCGTTGTCAAAACCGGAAAGGAACTACTGTGTCACAAGACGCGAATTGCTAGCTGTGGTAAAGTCGTTGCAACATTTTAGCAAATATCTTCTGGGACGAAAATTTCACTTACGAACTGACCATGCTGCACTAAAATGGCTATTGCAGTTTAAAAACCCAGAAGGACAAGTTGCGAGGTGGATTGAACTACTGCAGGAATACGACTTTGAGATCGAACATCGCAGCGGGAAATCTCATGGCAACGCAGATGCATTGTCAAGAAGACCTTGTCCTGAAGATTGCAAACATTGTACTAGGCAAGAGAGTAAGGAAGTGGTATCCGTGAGGATGCTCAGGGCAGACCACCTCAGCAACGAGTGGAAGGACAGCTTACTACATGCACAGCAGGAAGATCCGGACATCAAGCCGATTCTGGAATGGATAAAGGCCAGTGCTCCCAAGCCCAAGTGGAGTGACGTCTCAGCGATGAGTTCGACCACTAAAAGCTATTGGGCCCAGTGGGACAGCTTGCTGCTTCAGGATGGAGTTCTGTGTCGTAAATGGGAAAACGTTCGGGGAGACAGCTGTCATTTGCAAATGGTTGTCCCTAAAGTTAAAGTACCGGATGTTCTACAGCTGTACCATAATGATTGTTCAGGAGGCCATCTGGGAGTTAAACGAACTCTACTGAAGATCCGAGAACGGTTTTACTGGGTCCACTGTCGAAACGATGTCGAGGACTGGTGTCGCAAATGTACAAGTTGTGCGGCTGTAAAGGGACCTCAGACTCGTAGTAGAGGTGCATTGAAGTTGTACAATGTTGGTGTACCATGGGAGAGAATAGCCATTGACGTGGCGGGGCCGTTTCCGGAGAGTGAGTAAAGCGGTAACAAGTATTTCATGGTTGTGATGGATTACTTCACTAAGTGGCCAGAAGTCTTCGCCATTCCAAATCAAGAAGCTTCAACAGTTGCAGATAAACTAGTTCATGAAGTCTTCCGTTGTTTTGGAGTACCTTTAGAGATTCACAGCGATCAAGGAAGGAATTTTGAGTCTCAAATATTCCAGGAAACTTGCCGAGTTATGGGTACTCATAAAACAAGAACGACTTCTTATCACCCGCAATCTGATGGAATGGTGGAACGATTTAATCAGACATTGGAGAGGTACCTAGCAAAAGTTGTAGACAATCGGCAACGAGATTGGGACAAGCACATACAACCGTTTTTGTTGTCATATCGAAGTTCTGTTCACGAAAGTACAGCAGTGACACCAGCTTTCGCAAACTTTGGAAGAGAATTACGGCTGCCTGCAGACCTGATCACCGGGATACCACCCGATGCTCCACGCAGTATAACCGATTATGCAAATGACTTGCGGAAAAAAATGAATGACGTTTATGAGCACGTCAGACAATCGGGCCAGCAAATGTCTGAAAAGATGAAAACCCGGTATGACCGCAAAATGAACAACAAAGAGTTCGACGAAGGTTCACTTGTGTGGTTGCACAATCCAGTCCGCAGCAAAGGGAAATCTCCTAAGCTTTAAGCTAAATGGGACGGCCCGTACCGGATTGTAACCAGGATCAACGATGTGACCTACCGGATACAGAAAGGCGCAAGAGGGACTCCTAAGATCGTCCATGTGGATCGCTTGGCGCGTTATTATGGGACCGATAATGCTCGGGACGAGCATGTCTTAGGAGGGGGGCAGTGTTGCATGAATAAGTCAACTAGCGCCATCTAGTGTCAGGAACGAGAGCGAGGGGAGCATTGAGAAAATGACATCACAAATCGCTCAACTGACAGCGCCTAGTCGAAACTCGAACGCTCGGTACCTTCCGCGTGTTTACTTGAACATTCTGGATATTTCTTTGCTAATTTAAATATATAGGCGCTGCAAGATGCGATGGAGGCAGTGTTGATTTGGGCGAAACAAGCGAAGCTTCGGAGTGGAATTAAGTGAATTAGTGTGTTTAAATTATTGGTGTTTTAACTTTAATTGTGTAAAGTAAATTAAAGTGTTAATTTAGGTAATTTTATCGGCAATTTTTATTGTCACGAACCTCAAGCTCGTAACAGTATATTTGTTCTTTGTCTAACAAGGGCTGAAAAATATGAAAGCTCCTTTAACAACAATGAAACATACAATTTGAAAATCAATTTATTTACAAACTAAGCGTACTAGGCTAGCCTATACCTATAAACGAGCAATTCTCGTATATATATATAATCGGAATCTCGGAAACGGCTCCAACGATTTTCATAAAATTTTGTATGCCGGGAGTTTGGGGGGCAATAAATCGATCTAGCTAGGATTTTTTTTGTCTTTTTTGTCCGTGTTGTAGGCAATGAAAAACTGTTACAATATCGTTAAAATAAGAAGGTAAATTTTGACAGTTTTTTGATGATTACAAATAGCTTAATTGGTATATTGGGCGGTCACAAAATCGTAATACCATGGTTCGAGCCCCGACCGACTGACTTTTTTTAATTTTTTTTGAAGTTCTTTTCTTTTTTGAGAAAATCTATTTTTTAGAGCCCTTTTTTAGTATTTTTTAAAAACACGAAAATTTAAATTAAACTAATTGCACTCATGATTTTTTATTCAAATAACCAGTTCAGTTTTTTCTATTATATCGCTAAGATCAAAAAATATTATTCGTATTTCATCTGTATGTAATTTGTATCTAAATATAATTTCCAAAACACACGAATTAAAAAAAACCGAGCGAAAAAATACCGAGCAAAGCTCGGTCAACCGGGTACTTGATATAAAATACTGAACTGGTTGATGTTATTCTGAAGCTATTAAAAAACTCGGTCTCAATACTTCAATTTTTTCGGCAGTAATCGCAATCACATACAACATCTCGACGTTAATTTTTTAAAACCATTTCTTTTCAAAGTGCTAGCAATACAAATGATTTTAAGGAAATATATGATGGATTAATTAGAATGTTTTCTTGATATACGGCTACCTATATTATCGTATGAGTACAATATGGTTATGATAGAGGCATTTTAAGAACAGAAAATTGCTTGACCTTGACGTGTCGAGAGTAAAGCAATACCTATTAACGTTTCGGGTTATGAAGCATGCAATAAACATTTAGAGTCCATGCAGTTAGGCGTGCAATCGTATGTGGAACGAGTGGAAGTACCCAATCAGGTCGAAACTGTCGTATTCTGGCCAGCCTGTGATCAGAGCCCGAAAACCACAGCAAAGGCAATTGGACAGAAGTTGTCGCGAGTCAGTGTGTGAGTTAACACTCGCCCATGGACCCCGTCATCATAAAGTCGGAAGACGTACCTGAGGCGGTCCGTGGGCCCCAAACTCGATAAGTTCGGGACTTGATGAGCTGCATCATTACTGGCTTTGTTGCCTCGGCGATAAGATTTATCTGTAATTATTTTATAGTATGTAAAATAATTACAGAATAATCTCTGTTTATAGTGACGAGAAAATTAATTAATTATACCATTCGTTCATAAATAGGTTAGTATCCTCTCGTGATTCGTAAACACAATCACGTCTGACATAATTCATCGCTGACATTGATTACCGTGGGATTCCATTTAATAAATATGGAATGCATGCCAAATTAAATGTTTATTATAATTCATTGCGACGTTCAACTTGGTACCTAATCTTCTGTAAAAGAACGTAAAAGGGTTGTAAAAAAACGTGTTTCTGATATTATATATATCATAGTTTTCGCTGTTATTTTTGCTTTCAATTCTTAAGTTTTTTTTTTCACAAAATAGCTTAAATTGATGTATAAATTTATAACGTTAGTAATTACAACGCTAAGATATTATATAATTATTTGGATCTAAACGTTTGCAATATCTTAATAGATAATTCTAAAACAGCTTTTTGCAAGTCCACTGCTCAACATAAATGACACAAAATTCCTCCCTCGCCAAGATGAATTGACGACGGGTATACTATCATGTAGGAAGTCAATGGATGGAGGTAGCTCAGGATCGTGGTTTTGGTATGTAGTTCGAAGAGATTTACGTTAGTAATAGTTTGCAAACTTTTAGAAAACGAAAACTTCCATTGTAAGGCTTAACCCGAAATCAGTAGCATTTAGAGTTTGCAAGTCAAGATGAGGACGTGCCAAGGAATGCGAGTGTAAAATGGTGTCGTAAACGTACCGCTTCAGGGAATTAGTACGCAACGGGTTGCGTATATTAGCCCTTATCTTTTACTTCGAAGCACTGGGATAGTTGTCTATTATTTATTTGGTACTCGTGGAGCATAAATGGAAAGAGAAACATAAACAAAAACAAGGTTGGAGAAAGTAAAGTTCGTGTAATGGTAATATCTAAGTTTTTCAGGCCAAATCTGTGCAGTTTCAGTCCATATCAGCCACGGCACTGTGGAACGGAGATTACATAATACTGGGCTTCAACATTGCTTAAAATACAGGATTAAAATTTGACTGCCTCGTTGGTCTAGTAGTTGTAAACGTGGCCGCTGATCTTGAGGTCTCGGGTTTGAATCCCGGGTCGATCCAATCAAAATCAGTTATTAAGTTTACCTGTCAAGAAATTCTCAGTCGAAGCCCGGTGTCAGGAAGTTGGCGATGTTTCTCCACCGTGCCTCGCAAAGCATGCAAAGTCGTTGTACTCGTGCTTGATCACACTCCAGTCGTGGCTTGTCATCCCAATGGACTATGATGATTTTACTATGTTTCCTTAGATTAGGAACATACAAAATGCAATATAAGTTGCAACTGTATCTATATGTTATTAACGCAATAAATTTGTAGGAAAATTTATGGGGTACCCACTAGTCTGCGATTTTTTTAAACATTTCATTTAATTTATTTCAATGGATGAAAATAGTCTGATAAAGCTAAAACTGGCAAAATTGACTTTAAGCTGGTTACGATCTCAAGATGATTAACCCCTTAATTAATATTTTTGTTTATTTTTTCTATAAACATAAATTTTGGTAGCTCAGAGGTAAGGGCACGCACGAATTTCGCCATAAGTTAGCAACCTTGGTTCATTACCCATCGGCACCAAAGAAATTTTAAATTTTAATTTTAAGCGTTTATTTACCACTCTCTCGGCGGTGGAGGAAGCTCGTAAGTCTGAGAAATAAAATATTTCGAGAATACGTTAAGTTCGCCAACAGCCAGCCAAGCGCTTCAGAATTAATGCTTCAAAAAATTCTCAGAAGTGAAAGGTGGCCTATACCCAGTAGTAAGATGTATATAGTATGTTGTAATTACGCTTTTGATAAAAATTACTTGTACTATAATGAAGCGTCATAATTTAAAACTGGTTTTCGTAAAACCATGACTATATCTTTTCGTTAAAACTCCTCGGCGATCTATTACGGAAAACATTGTTATTATTGTGTTCCCTATTAAAATTTTAAAGGTTTTATGTAAGTAATTCGTTCAATATACTTTTTTTCATAACATTTGCTTAGTTCTAGTTTTAATATCAGACATGTAAAAATCCAACTTCAACGAAATTTTGCCTTGCGTGATACACACGGTAACTCTTGCGGCGTTAGAGGATCATAGAATGGTTAATACCGAGAGGTGTGATATGAGAGATAGCGTGAGCTAATATCATCCCCGTGGGGTAACAAAGGACTAAATTCCGGCTCTGGTGCCACGAACACTCAACGTACACCGCACAAATATGTAACGTAAACACATTTTAATCTAAAAAAGCAAAGAAAAATTTGAAGCCAAAAATATTTGAAAGCAAAGAAGACGCACTGGCTAACTAGAATTTCGAGATTTCTGAGCTGCCAAAACTGTATGGTATTGTACTGTACTAGTTTACAAATAAATGTCCATACAGACCTAACAGGTTTTCCTGAAACTATTGTTCCATATCTCATAGAATACCAGAATATATTGGCAGAACAATACTGTTGTGTATTTTTAATATTCCGAACAAAGGAGACAATCGTTTATTGGGCCCACTAGAAATTGTAATAAATATTGATGGTAGTTCACGAAAAAAACATACCAATTTCTTATAGTAAATATTTTATTAAAATACAAACGGACTCAAGAAATCTCAAAAAAAGAGTTGTTTCGATATTTGTGTTCTCGTTAATGTAACATGGATAAAAATACGTGTATGAATCATTTTCGTAGTTTGTATAAAAAGAAAAATATTTTTTTACAAAGATAACTTATTTATTACATATTCTTATTTGTATATTATATTTTTATGACTAAAATGAGACACCATGAGAGCTTTGTTTAAATCCTATTTCTAAAAGTGGTTGCTAATATTATATAACACGGTTAAAATTGACCGTGGAACGAAACGCTATTTTGTTATTGACTTCCAAGTAGGCATGTCGATTCACTTTAAAAAACTAGATCTCCGATTCGTATCCAATCGAACATATTAGAATCGATTCTTGATTAAATCGAGCTTTAAAAGATCGACTTTCGATTAATCGTGATATTTTTAAACAGCCCTAAGAATACATATAGGAACAACAATACTTTAACAAAAATGCAAACTGCAACTTACATTCCTCGATAAATAAATGGAAAAGCAATGTTACACGAAAAAAAACTCTATTTTTCGTGACTATAACTTATATACTTCAAAGATGTAATATTTATATTTTTATTTTAAGTTAATTCTTTTAAAAAGTGTAAAGATAAACGTTTCTTTCTGAAATATATGCTGTATTTTTTAATAATTAGATTAAAATGTTTAAACCCAACTGCGGATAAATAAGATTTAAAATGTCCAAAAAATTAAAAATCGTTTTGTGTATTTAAGTGTATACGCTAGAAACAAAAAACTTTTATTAAAATGCCAATGCAATTAAATTTTCACTAATGATGACACTGTGCAACAAAAAAACTTCACTTATTAGTTATTTATTCAGTCCCAACTAGCGACATCTGGTGAGCGGTAAATTATTAGCCTTCTAAAGTAGACATTGAAGAAAATATGTACTTACTTAAAATATATTATTTTATATGAAAAAGCTGATGCGAAATTATTAACCGACCTCAAAAAGAGGAGATGAGGAGATGAGAAGGTACTCAGTTGATTTTTCTATGCGTTACCTCAGAACTTTTTTCTAGGTGAACCGATTTTAGTAATTCTTAATTTCATATGAAAGCTGTCGCTTTACATGCGGACCCATATAAATTTAGTAAAGACGTGACAAGTAGTTTTTAAATTATCCTTAAATATGCGTATTTAATTGACTTCGGCTATATTGATGATGTTCTCATTTTATTCATATTGAAGTAAGTTGTACAAATTTTTTAATTTAACCATTTGTTTATAATTCCAATAACATTCTTCACAAGATGTTTTGAACTACAATTTAAAAATTTAAACGGAAATTAGTTGAACAGCACTTTATTTCTTTGTTACTTTCCTCGCAACGGTCTGGCAATAGACTCTAAGCCCATGATATTAATTATTCCTCATCAGAACGTAAAATTCATGGGACTCTCCCTTTGTGGGGAAAATTCGCCTTTATCACCACGCTTATAATTCAGCTTGCCAATTATCAAGAAGAGATAGACGAATGGCATAAAATTTCATGTGTAACATAAAAGAAGTGATATACTGCCATCAATCGGCGTAGGCGACTGTGGAAAATACCAGAAATATCCGATAGGTTTTTCTGTCATTATCTTGAGTCAACTCTTTCTATACCCACGTTACAAATTTGGAGATGCATTCTCTTAATAGATAATATATCTATAGCTTGAACAATTTTATAGAAGTGACATAACTGAAGTATTTATAGAAAGGTAAAACTCGAATATTCGCCGCCGTCTCACAGTAAATGTATGTTAATATTTTATAATCGCATTGTGACGGCCCAATATTATTATTAATAATTAAATTCAATATAAAGGGGCATCAAAAATAATCTTATATATATATATATATATATATATATATATATATATATATATATATATATATATATATATACAGGGTGTAAGTGTAAACACCGTTATCCTTGAAACCAGTGGTTTGGTTTCAAAAAATAACAACATTTTTTTTAGTCAAATCTCAATTTTTACTTACAATTATTTCACCCTAGGCATATACAAAATTCCAATCTACATATCGTAGCGCAATCTCGCGCGCTGCTGAGCGGTCAAAGCCATCAGCCCACAGTCCATAGCGTCACTGTTTCAGTGTGTCAGTCGGTCTAGCGAGTGTCTAGCGAGTGCACGTTTAAATTTGATTTAACCCCGCCCCGCGCCGCGCGCCATGCCGATATTCAACACAAGCGGCGGAGTGTGTTTTAGTTTGTAATTATGTCGTACACAAACGTGCGGTGGACCGAAATGGTCCGACTTTATGCCGTAGCTAGTGACAATGTGAAAGAGACTCGACGAATGTACGCAGAACTATTCCCTGGACAACCTGTGCCAAATCGTGAAACTTTGTTGGCGGCCACGCAAAGGTTACGTAGCTATGGACAGTTTACCGTGCCGGTTCATGCTCAGGGGCGTGGCAACCAGCAGCTGCCAGTTACCCTTCAAGAACGTATCTTGGATTTCTTCGCGGAGAATTGAGAGGAGAGTACTAGGCGGGCGGCCTGTATTTTTGGTGTTTCTCATTGGACAATTTGGAAAATTCTACACATTGATCGTCAACATTCGTATCATTTTCAGCCGGTTCAAGTGTTAAATGAAAATGATCATACACTGCGAGTGGTATTTTCGCAATGGCTTATTCAAAACTTTGATAACGTTTCCATTTTATTTACGGACGAAGCAGTGTTTACAAGGTCGGGCATTTACAATGTTCGTAATGAACATTTCTGGAGTCGGGTAAACGAACACCGAATACGGCAAAACAGTTATCAGCACCTTTTATCTTTGGGGAGAAATGAAGCACCGAGTGTACGCAACTAAGTTCCGTAATACGTCCGAACTCAAAAGGCGAATTCTTAGTGTGTTTAGAGAAATAACACTGTTGTGCTTCTAGCTTTTACGATTAATGTAAAAGCTGATCAAAATTGGATTCATTTACGAGGATTTTATTTAATAGGTAAGTGTAAATAATCAATCAATCAGGCTACACATCAAGCAATACAAAACCAGTTTGTCTTGGCTTCGCTTTGTATGATCTTTCCGTACAATGAACGGTCAGCTTATGCTTCAAATGCCCTTTGCGTTCCAGGGCCGCGGTATCCTGCTGCGCCCTCCTTTCTGCCAAGGAGGGTCGCGTTCGTATACGGCTTAGAGATCTCTAGGCAGATCGTTAAGCCAATTCCTAAAAGGTTGAGTTTAGTGGGTAAAAGTCACCACATAACCACGCAGCCGGCTGCGTGGTACGCTATGAGCATTCTCAACCTCCCTCCCCGCATTCCGGAGGGTTGCCCATATTTGCTTCGGGTGCAAAAATAAAAAAAAGGTATCCTGCTAAGAGTCCCGGAACCCCGGTTCCTTGATTAGACGGCGAGCTACCCATTGGTTTTGCATAACTTGTGTAGCCGTGTGTGCATAACATTATGATTAACCTTTTAAATACGCCAAAAATCCTACCTAATGATTTACTATTATTAATGTTTAATTTTCTTTGTTGTTAAATCTAACTTACATTAATTTGGACTCGTCACGCAACACAAAGGGTAGGAATTTTTATCTGTCCTAAGCCAGTGTGAAAGTATGAAGGAAAAGTTACATCATATGTTATGTGTACCATTGTGTTTTTATTGAAATATTGTGTAGGTAGCAGTGATTACGTCACTCGAGCGCATAGGGTATCCATGAATTTACGGATGGAGTCGGACAGAAACTTTTTTAATTTTATGAAAGAAAATAGCGTTTTTATTTAAATCGGATAAATATTTTTATATTAAAGCCAACCACCTATGGTTTCAGTGACAACGGTGTTTACACTTACACCCTGTATATATAAATTAAACAATAAAATTACATTAATAAGCATAATGTTAAAATAAATACATTTCAGACATTAGACAAATAATATAGTAAATTAAAGGCAAAATATTGTGTTACAAAATAAATAAATTTATTAAAAAACTTGTAAAAATATTTAAAAATATGATAAAAAATAGAAATATAAGTTGAAATCATTATAACATAAATAAAATTTATAAGATAATTAGGTTTGTTAAAAATTGTCTTAAGTTATGGAAGGTGTTCATGTATAGATGTCTTGTATAGAGGAGCTGCCGGAGATACATACCTGCAGTTGTACATATATATGGGGTGGTCGGGAGCCCGACTGCTTGAAGTACTGTAGCACAATGACTAGTCCTATATTAGGGACTTATGATAATAATCTCAATGATACAAAAGCAATACTATAGGAGGTCTGTGTGATGAATTTGCATTACAATAGTAGTGTCGTGGGTTGAAGACCTATACCTATATTAATGACTAATGAATGTTGGGTCTATGATACAAAAGCAATACTATAGAAGGTCTCTATGATGAATTTGCATTAAAATAGTAGGGTCGTGGGTTCGAGTCCTATATATAAATGACTTATGAAAGTAAGGTCTATGATACAAAAGCATTACTATAGAAGGTCTCTATGATGAATTTGCATTAAATTAGTAGGGTCGTGGGTTCGAGTCCTATTTATGAATGACTTATGAAAGTAAGGATATGATACAAAAGCATTACTATAGAAGGTCTCTATGATGAATTTGCATTAAAATAGTAGGGTCGTGGGTTCGAGTCCTATATATGAATGAGTTATCAAAGTAAGGTCTATGCTACAAAAGCATTACTATAGAAGGCCTCTATAATGCATAAGCATTATATGGGGTGGTCTGGTGACCGACTGCTCTTAGTAATGTAGCAAAATTACTAGTCCTTATTAGGGACTTGAAAAAGGATTATTATGGTGGCGTGTATGCTGCTTCACGAGCAATTGGTCCGAGGTAAACTTGGGCTCGCCAACCGATGTGTCCTAGACATATCATCTTAGTGCCGGTGGTAAGCGGGTTTGTTGTAGCAATACGGCTTTCCCGTGGACATCGCACACCCATACCGTTTGTGGGTGACGTCGTAGCGCATAGCGATGCGTCGTCTATCTTTCAAATTTGGATGAGTGTCTTTGGTAGCACTTTTAGGTGTAACCAGCATACTGAACTTCATGTCTTAGTGCATTAGCGCTATGATATGTGGAGTTTTGTCCACTGGCGTCTTAGTAGTGTGCTACTATGATACGTTGGTGCCGTTTTTAGTTAACAACATATTAGTGCCGGTGGTAAGCGGGTTTATTAGAGCAATACGGCTTTCCCGTGAACATCGCACACCCATACCGTTTGTGGGCGGCATCGTAGCGCATAGCGATGCGTCGTCTATCTTTCGGACTGGGATGGTGAGTGTGTTTGGTAGTACTTTTAAGTGTAACAGGCATACTCAACTTCATGTCTTAGTACATTAGCGCTATGATACGTGGAGTTTTGTTCATTGGCGTCTTAGTAGCGTGCTACTATGATACTTATTGCATTGCATTGGTGCTTACTGCTACTTGCGGTATTGCGTCTTGTGATGGATCTTGGGGTGTGCTGCGCCTGATTAGACGCTCTCTTGTGGTTCTGGTTGATGGAAGTATGCGGGTGGTGATGTCTGCTGGGATGTATGGGGTACCTTGGGATGGTGTAAGCCCGACGATAGTCGTATTGATGCTTGTTGCGTTCTGCAGAATTGCGTCTCTGCGATGGTTGTTTGGTGGGACACTATTCTTAATGGCGCTCTCTACGTCTTGCTTTGATTCACACCTAAGTAGCTTTGCCTCTGATTCTGATTGAAGGCAACTTGTTGGTGGGTGAGGCAAACATGATCGAAAATGCATTTACTCAACGTCAATGACACAAACCCTTTCTGATGGCGAATTATTACTCTTATCTTATAACTGCCTTTTGGCTATATCTGCTCTATTGTATTGATTGGTGGAGCATATGCGTCGACCTCATGCGGGTTGTAGCTGGCGGGAGGATCTGAGGAGACTCTCAAGGCTGCGGCCGAAAGCCGCACAACGTGGGACCCCATGCCCTTGAGGTGAGCCGTAGACTCATGACACGCTCTGCGACTAGTAGCTGTGCTGATCATGCAATTGTTGGTGATGCCAAACACATACATCACGTCTGCAGGAGCGGCCGTCTGGCAGGTAGTGGCGTTCACGGTGGATTTATGGCCAGTGTGCCTATTTGCCTAAACCGTGTGACATACATTCACTGGGTTCGTTCGTATTCTGTATAGTGTTTGCATGCATAGACATGCGCGACTTCGGTCGATGTTTATGCTTACGCACTAACAAGGGGCCAAGCCTCTTTTACTGGTTTGCCAGTTATTTTGCTGTGGACTACGGTCGAGTTCCCGATTTAGCGTTCCCTTCGCGGGGAGTGCATCAAAATGGTTGGCGTTCACGGTGCACGGCGTGTGTGGAGCCGTGTGTCTCCCCTAATTTTTTTTAAATAAATGTAGGAGAGCGAAGCCTTGTAATGGGTATTTTGTATAAATATATTGTGAGCCTTTTCCAAGCGGGAAGGGATAAATAATAATAAATTAATATTGTAAACCTGATACAAGTGTATTAGGGACGTTTTATGTTCTTAACCTTTCTCGAGCCCTGTCTTCGTGAACGGGGTTCACTTAGTTTATAAGGCACTACCAACAGCTTTCAATTACCCTAGTGAATATTCATTCCTCCAAAAAACACCTAAAAGAACTAAGTTACTAAACAAACACAACGTAAATAAGGGTCCTAACTAAGTCGATCACGCCAAAATATTACAAACTGCCTATTATTAAAACCTTTTGAAAGATCATTTAGAAAGATCAAAACATATTTTAATAATCCTGGTCACAAATACATAATTTTTAATATAACGAGGAATTAATTATATTTAATATATATATATATATATATATATATATATATATATATATATATATATATATATATATATACAGATTGTAAGTGTAAACACCATTGTCACTGAAACCATAGGTAGTTGGCTTTAATATAAAAATATTTATCTGATTTTTTTTTTAAAAAACGCTATTTTCTTTCATAAAATTAAAAAAGTTTCTGTCCGACACCATCCGTAAATTCATGGATACTCTATGCGCTCGAGTGACGTAATCACTGCTACCTACACAACATTTCAATAAAAACACAATGGTACACATAACCTATGATGTAACTTTTCCTTCATACTTTCACACTGGCTTAGGACAGATAAAAATTCCTACCCTTTGTTTTTCGTGACGAGTCCAAATTAATGTAAGTTAGATTTAACAACAAAGAAAATTAAACATTAATAATAATAAATCATTAGATAGGATTTTTGGCGTATTTAAAAGGTTAATCATAATGTTATGCACACACGGCTACACAAGTTATGCAAAACCAATGGGTAGCTCACCGTCCAATCAAGGAACCGGGGTCCCGGGATTCTCTTAGCAGGATACCGCGTCCCCGGAACGCAAAGGGCATTTGAAGTATAAGCTGACCGTTCATTGTACGGAAAGATCATACAAAGCGAAGCCAAGACAAACTGGTTTTGTATTGCTTGATGTGTAGCCTGATTGATTGATTATTTACACTTACCTATTAAATAAAATTCTCGTAAATGAATCCCATTTTGATCAGCTTTTACATTAATCGTAAAAGCTAGAAGCACAACAGTGTCATTTCTCTAAACACACTAAGAATTCGCCTTTTGAGTTCGGACGTATTACGGAACTTAGTTGCGTACACTCGGTGCTTCATTTCTCCCCAAAGATAAAAGGTGCTGATAACTGTTTTGCCGTATTCGGTGTTCGTTTACCCGACTCCGGAAATGTTCATTACGAACATTGTAAATGCCCGACCTTGTAAACACTGCTTCGTCCGTAAATAAAATGGAAACGTTATCAAAGTTTTGAATATAATAAAATCCTCGTAAATGAATCCCATTTTGATCAGCTTTTACATTAATCGTAAAAGCTAGAAGCACAACAGTGTCATTTCTCTCTAAACACGCTAAGAATTCGCCTTTTGAGTTCGGACGTATTACAGAACTTAGTTGCATACACTCGGTGCTTCACTTCTCCACAAAGATAAAAGGTGCTGATAACTGTTTTGCCGTATTCGGTGCCGTATTTCGAAAATACAGGCCGCCCGCCTGGTACTCTCCTCTGGGTTCTCCGCGAAGAAATCCAAGATACGTTCTTGAAGGGTAACTGGCAGCTGCTGGTTGCCGCGCCCCTGATCATGAACCGGCACGGTAAACTGTCCACAGCTACGTAACCTTTGCGTGGCCGCCAACAAAGTTTCACGATTTGGCACAGGTTGTCCGGGGAACAGTTCTGCGTACATTCGTCGAGCCTCGTTCACATTGTCACTAGCTACGGCATAAAGTCGGACCATTTCGGTCCACTGCACGTTTGTGTAGGACATAATTACAAACTAAAACACACTCCGTCGCTTGCGTTGAATATCGGCACGGCGCGTGACGGGGGGGGGGGGGTTAAATCAAATTTAAACGTGCACTCGTTAGACACTCGCTAGACCGACTGACACACTGAAACAGTGACGCTATGGACTGTGGGTTGATGCTCAGCTGCGCGCGAGATCGCGCTACGATATGTTGATTGGAATTTTGTATATGCCTAGGGTGAAATAATTGTAAGTAAAATTGAGATTTGACTAAAAGAAATGGCAGCACTTTAAAAAAAATTGTTGGCGAAGCATAGATGCTTGTATTAATTTAACAATATCTACCCAAGTAGAAGACTTTCAAAAACAAAATTGGTCTCAAATGTTAGTTGATAGTGTAGACAATAAATCAAGATTCAAAATATTATTTTTTAATTTTTCAGTATTAGTAAAAAACATTTTTGAAAAAATAAATTAGACACAAATTGATGTTGTTTTTCAGATTCTTAGCTTTAAAAAAAACCATCGTGTTAACCAATTTTTTTACTTGTTATTATTATAACACAGGATATTTGCTATAAATGCACATTTAAATCTTAACTCTGAGTTAGATAGTTTAGGAGCTATGATAATTTGAATGTAACTGTTCAAAGTGCCTCTACCCCGATATTAGATAACTAAACACACATTCCAGTGAGTAAGATAAAATTCTTCAATAATTCAAGGAATCGTAAGCAAGCACAATAGCATCCTTTGTGTGAGCAGGTAAAAAACGCTGTGCACAACAGTGCGAGCGAGACAGAATAACGGCTGTCTCCAGGTAAAAAAGGGTGCAGTGTGCGCTTGTGCCGTCGAGCTGTCGTCCCTCGCTCTGCGTTGTGATAACATTCCTGGTTTTAAGTAAATCTACTTACTGTACATAATTATTGTTTGTTGTTAGACTTTGTTACGTTTTTGTTTTGTTGTTGAACTGTTACTTTTTGTTTATTACAATGAACGAGCACTCAAGCCAGCATATCGCTGACATCCATTTCGTGTATGGATTGTGTAACGGGAGTGCAAATAGAACTGTTGTAGAGTATGCACGCAGATTTCCTAACAGACGTACGCCGAATGCTCGCACTTTCGTGAGAATTCATTTGAGACTTGCGGAAAATGGAATAAGAAGGCTCGGTAACGAACGTACTCGTGTTTTGTCGCTCCAAGATGAGCATCAAATATTGCAAATGATTACTCAAGACCCTAGGCTGAGCATTAGACGCATAGCTAATCGTCTCAGTCTATCAAAATGGTCGGTGTGGAAAATTTTAAAAAGAGAAGGATTACATCCTTACCATTTTCGAAGGGTGCAAGAAATACTGGAACCGGATTATGTAAGAAGAGAAATATTTTGTTCGTGGATATTGAGAGAAACGCGATATGATCCAAACTTTTTAAAAAGAATTATGTGGACAGACGAAGCTACTTTCACGCGATCAGGGTATACGAACTACCGTAACGAACACCTGTGTGTGTGTGAACACACACACAAGAAAATCCACATGCGATCCGCCCAAGTTCTTTTCAACATAAATTTTCTGTCAACGTTTGGGCCGGAATGATTGACGATATTCTAATTGGACCAATCATTTTACCGGAGACAATGAATAGCCCAAGATTCCTAAATTTCCTGGAAACGAATTTTTTGGATGCTTTATTGGAGTTACCATTGGCCTACAGGGCCAGAATGATTCTGCAATTGGATGGTGCTCCGGCACACTTCGCGCTTCTTGTGCGGAATCATTTAAATGCACACTATTCGTCGTGGATCGGACGCGGAGGAATAATTGCTTGGCTACCGCGGTCGCCTGATTTAACACCTCTCGATTTTTTTTGTGGGGCACACTCAAACGAAGAGTGTATGTAAATGTGCCAAATACACGAGAGGAGTTAGCAGAAAAAATAATTCAAGCAGCAAACGAATTGCGAGAAGACAAGGCAATGATCCAGCGCTCTACGCAACACGTTGCACTAAGAGCAACAGCATGTCTGCAGAGACAAGGAGGTCACTTTGAGCAGTTTTTGTAATTATTTTGCCAAATTAAATGCAATTGATATAAATTATTTTGTTTTATTTCATTTGCTAGTGTATCCGCGCTTTTCAAGTAAGTATGTTTACACTGTCATAGCTCCTAAACTATCTAACTCAGAGTTAAGATTTAAATGTGCATTTATAGCAAATATCCTGTATTATAATAAAAACAAGTAAAAAAATTGGTTAACACGATGGTTTTTTTTAAAGCTAAGAATCTGAAAAACAACATCAATTTGTTGTCTAATTTATTTTTTCAAAAATGTTTTTTACTAATACTGAAAAATTAAAAAATAATATTTTGAATCTAGATTTATTGTCTACACTATTAACTAACATTTGAGACTAATTTTGTTTTTGAAAGTCTTCTACTTGGGTAGATATTGTTAAATTAATACAAGCATCTATGCTTCGCCAACAATTTTTTTTTAAAGTGCTGCCATTTTTATTGATGGCGAAAAAAAATCATTGATCCCTGATTTGTCGATAAAATTAATTGTATTTTAACCCCTTAAAGTATCGGACATCGGAAACCGGACACATTGTATATATATATAGAGGGCGTTACAGTATGAAAAACAAGGGAAAGTATTGAATCGTAACAAAATATAGTAACTTAAGCAATCACATACCCCCAGCCCCATCGATGCGAAAGTATCGATACTCGTACCATTTAGGAATTGATTATTTTATCGTGTCCCTATAGTCAACCAAATCTAAGAAATACCTTTTTACGTTTCACATTAATCATTCAGCAATAACTTTGCACACGCGTACTCACACGATTTAAAATAACCTTTTACGTAAATCCGAAGAATTATAAAGTTATCTATATTTCTTTACAAAGTGTATAGTTTTTTATCATTAATTTAAATTTGAATTTTTCAAACTAAGCAAAATATTAAAAAATAACTAGTATCAACTTTTTTACTTGACGTCGTTTCAATGATATGTCGCTATGTACATTACCGTAGTGTTTGGTTGATTAAAATTCATTTTTATGCGAATAATCGGCAAGAGTATTCAAATAATCGGTAAAATATTTAAATAATCGAATCATTAATAATTTTAGTGTATTATTTGTTTAATTTTTAATTTTTAAACATAAATTTGTGTAGGCAAAAAACTCATATACAAGGCCGCGCTGAAAAAACCACTACGTAATTTGAATAGCCGCTATTTCGGGAGCTTTCTGTGCGTAATTTTGTGATTTTGTGTTTGTCTTCTTATTTCGTGACTCGGCTTTAACTTTTTGGACTGTTTCTTCTATAATAGTTGAAGCATGTGCCCGTGTCACAAAGGATCATTGGGCAAAAGTGGTAGAAAAAAACAAAAAAAAATATTATGGATGACTTTGAAAGAGACATCAGTTTTGACTGCATTATTGAAAAACAAATAATAATGAATCAAAACAACGACAACTCAACTAGTTGTACTGATAGTGATTGAATAACTTTATTTTTAATCTTGTTTTAATCTTAATTTTTTATAACTGTGCCTTTAGAAATAATAATGTTAATAACAAGCGAAACAAAACTTAATATGTGGAAGGTATTTAACAAATAAATCGCTACTAGATAGTGGACCGATAGCACTTTTATTGTATGGTAATGAATCGCCTACGAAAGAGGACAACAATGTATGCTTATCTCCCTCACACAAAATTGGTAATGAACCCGATGCACGTGCATCTATTTGTAAATATAAACAAAATACTCAAATTTTGAAATAGGAGGAGATATTGCCGCAAGCAAAGCAGGTGTGTGATTCTGAAGGGTGTGCAAAAGAGACAACTGACGTAAATGTATTTACCAGTAGCACTCGGCCGATTCAGATAATGTTCAATGAGTCACGAGCTTATAAGTACTATGGAAAATAAATATATGAACTCTGATAATATTTTGGCCCAAAAACTATCTTTTGCGGAAACGACTAAAGCTGGCAATAAGTGGAAAGAAACAAATAAAGATGAAGAGTGGATTTTAGTACAGAAAATAAGGTTAAGTAACAAGTTTATAACAAAAAGTGGGAATGCTGTTGTAGAGTTAAATGGTAGTTAAAAATTTAAGGCGGCAGAGGCCAAAATCCACCTATTTATCTCAAAAAAAAATGAGATTGACTTCATTATGACGACCAGACGCCAACTGTTCAGTGATGTCTCAGTGATCGCAAGGGTGAAAACTGGCAGCGATCACCGAATGGTTAGAGGCACACTGAACCTAAACGTTAAGTTGGAGAGGTCTCGTCTAATGAAGTCAACGCTCCGTCCCCCCTCGTGCTCTGATCCAAAATCCCGAAAACTTTCAGCTCGAGTTACACAACCGCTTTCAGTGCCTACAAGATTGCAATGCAGTGGACGATATGAATGACAAGCTCGTGGAAACTGTCCATGCGGTCGGAGCTAAGTTCTGCAAGACCCGCCGCAGAAGAACACAAAAACTCTCCGATCACACTCTTAATCTCATGGCTGTTAGACGGGAGATGAGGCTGCAATCGTCAACAGATTTGACAGCATACAGGCAACTGAACAGACAGATCTCCAAATGCATGCGGCGAGACTTACGCAACTTTAATACTGCTCGTATTAAAGAAGCGATCGAGCGGAACCAGGGCTCCAAAGTCTTTGCCAGAGATCTGTCTGCCAGAAAGAGCCAACTGTCAAGGCTGAAGACTGAGTGTGGCAGCATCGTTTCCGGGACACCTGAGATTTTGAGTGAGATTGAAAGGTTCTATGGGCAGCTGTACACATCATCGTTGGAGCCACACGCAAGTGTGAGTAACGATCCAAGAGCAAGTCTTATCCGACACTATTCCGATGATATCCCGGACGTCAGTCTAAGCGAGATTAGAATGGCTCTCCAGCACCTTAAAAACGGCAGGGCCCCAGGCGAGGATGGAATTACAGCGGAGCTTCTGAAAGCGGGTGGAACACCGGTACTTGAAGTCCTTCAGAAGCTCTTCAATTCCGTCCTCCATGGTGGCACTACTCCAGAGGCGTGGAGCAGAAGTGCGGTGGTCTTGTTCTTTAAGAAAGGCGACAACGCTCTCTTGAAGAACTACAGACCGATTTCCCTTCTGAGCCGCGTCTACGTGCTGTTTTCGAGAGTCATTACGAATCGTCTCGCACGCAGACTCGACGACTTCCAGCCTCCCGAACAAGCCGGTTTCCGAAAAGGCTTCAGTACCATAGACCACATACATACCCTGCGGCAGATTGTACAGAAGACTGAAGAGTACAATTTGCCACTTTGCCTGGCGTATGTGGACTATGAGAAAGCCTTTGATTCCGTCGAAATTTGGGCGGTGCTGCAGTCCCTTCAGCGGTGCCAAGTTGACTGTCGGTATATCGAAGTGTTGAAGTGTTTGTACAGTAGGGCTACGATGGCTATCCGAGTACAGAACCAGAGCTCGAAACCTATCCAACTGCAGAGAGGTGTAAGACAGGGTGACGTTATATCCCCGAAACTCTTCACCGCTGCTTTGGAAGACGTTTTCAAGCTACTGGACTGGAAAGGATACGGTATTAACATCAATGGCGAGTACATCACTCACCTTCGATTTGCCGACGATATAGTCCTTATGGCAGAATCGCTGGAGGACTTAAGCACTATGCTCAATGACCTCAATAGTGCCTCCCAACGGATAGGTCTTAAGATGAACATGGACAAAACAAAGATTATGTTTAATGTCCATGTCACACCTATGCCGGTAGTTGTTGGGAGCACTATGCTCGAAGTTGTTGACGAGTACGTTTACCTGGGACAAATATTCCGACTAGGTAAGTCCAACTTCGACCGAGAGGTCAATCGACGGATTCAACTCGGCTGGGCAGCGTTCGGGAAATTACGACATATCTTCTCGTCAGGTATACCTCAATCTCTGAAAACTAAAGTGTACAACCAGTGCGTGTTGCCAGTGATGACTTACGGATCAGAGACGTGGTCCTTCACTGCTGGCCGTATGAGGACGCTCAAGGTCGCTCAGCGAGCTATGGAGAGGGCTATACTCGGAGTTTCTCTGCGTGATAGACTCAGAAATGAGGATATCCGCAGTAAAACCAGATTGACCGACATAGCCCAACGGATTAGTAAGCTGAAGTGGCAATGGGCCGGCCATATAGCTCGAAGAACCGATAACCGATGGGGAAGAAAGGTTCTCGAGTGGCAGCCTCGTACCGGTAGGCGTAGTGTAGGGCGACCCCCCACTAGATGGAGTGACGACCTGGTAAGATATGCAGGAAGTCGATGGATGCAGGTGGCTCAGGACCGTGCTTTGTGGCATTACTTGGGGGAGGCCTATGTTCAGCAGTGGACTTGTGAAGGGCTGTGATGATGATGTTCATGATGATGATGATCTCAAACGTGCATAAAGAGGTGTCTGAACAGGATATTATTGACTATATTCATAAAAAGACAGGAGAAAACGTTTCTATAGTAAAGATAAATATGAAAATACACAGAAATTACAATGCATACAAAGTCTTTGTTTCTAAATACAAAATAGACGTGTTTTAGACGATAAATTATGGCCTCAAGGAATCGGCTTTAGGCGATTTATTAACTTTAGAGGAAGAAGAGAAAAAATAGAGGAATCGGATTTTGTGGCTAGTAAAAATATAAATAAATAGATAGATAAATATTACACATATAAATACAATTTAAGGTATATATACAATATAGTGGATAGCGATAATAAAAACTATTCTCGATTAATAAGTTTTAACTGCAAATCCATCAAGAGGTCATTCGAAGGCGTTAGGAAATTATGTCGCTCAGCCGACGTACTAACCTTACAGGAGATCTGGGTTCTGCCACACGAGTTGCCTTTACAGAGCACAATTGACCGTGATTTTGGTGCTACGGAAACGTCGGCAATTAACACCTCTGCTGGCCTACTTACTGGGAGACCTTACGGTGTTGCGTTGTTATGGAGGAAAAGTGTGTTTCAAACGGTATCTGTAAACTTGTGAATATTTACAGAATGCCTTAGTTTAATAAAATCTATTACTGAAGTGGAAGAGAATTGTGGTATGGAGGTATTTTATTTACTTGGAGACTTTAATGCGCATCCAAAGGAAATATTTTATAACGAATTAATTAATTTCTGTAACGATTACACGTGGTACTGCGCGAATGTTGATATGTTAGGGCTTCAATCTAACACTTATACGTTCCGTAGTGATGCACATGGGTGTAAGAGATGGTTAGACCACTGTATAGTCACTCAATCTGCAAGGACGACGATAAATAAAGTTTTGGTGAAACATGACGTATATTGGTCGGACCACTCTCCGCTCATAATTGAATGTGACCTATACAAATTAAATCAGAAAGTTAAAATTGATGTTCCAATTGGCGAGTCCAAAAAATGTATAATATGTTGGAACAGATAAATAAATATCATGAATTGTGTAATTCTAAACTGATCAATGCTGTGATTACTTATGTAGTAATAAAAGTCATTACTTAATATTAGACAAATTGTATAGGGAGATTGTTAGTATTCTGTCAGAATCAGCTTCGCAAACCTATGTTAAAAGAAAATGTACAAAAAATAAAGGTTGTGTCACTGAGTGGAATAAATACGTTGCTGGCGCGCACAGGGAGGCTAGACTTAAATTTCAGATGTGGTTATTAGCAGGTAAACCAAAAATCGGCAATATTTCTAATGAAATGTTAGAAACGCGTAAAACATTTAAATCAAAGTTAAAATGGTGCCAAGACAGGCAAGAGTAACTACAAACGGATTTACTTGCTTCAAATCATTCGGCTAAAAATTTCAAAAATTTCTGGAAGAACACCAATAAATTGAATGTAAAACCTACGCTTCCTGTGAGTGTCGGCGGCATCCACGATCATAAGATGATTTTCAATTTATTCAGCGAGCATTTTAGTTTTCAATCGTCCTTAGATCCAGTTTCTTGTAATGTAAACGATACTGCGATCATTGTAACGGTACATAAGGTGTCCTTCTCAGCAAAGCATGTATCGACGGTTAAAAAAAACATGAAGAAGGGCAAAATCGCCCGGTCACGATGGTCTCAGCATTGAACATTTTAAGTATGATGGGGTGCACCTACTGCGCGTACTCGCGATGTTCTTTAATTTATGTCTAATTCACTCTTACTTACCTGAGGCTTTAATGCGCACTATTGTGGTACCGATCCTTAAAAATAAGACTGGTGACACTTCTGATAAAAATAATTATCGGCCTCGGCCTCTCTCACTTGCTACAACAACAGCTAAGTTGCTTGACAGTCTGTTGAATAGCAATCTCGAAAAACATGTAAAGCTGAATGATGCCCAGTTCGGGTTTAGAGCCGGATTATCTACCGAGAGTGCTATTCTGATCTTGAAACATACAGTAAACTATTATACGAAGAGAAGGACTCCAGTATTCGCTTGCTTCCTCGACATGTCAAAAGCCTTTGACCTCGTAATTTATGACCGCTTATGGGAGAAGTTGGGGTCAAATTCTGGTATTCAAACCAGAAAAATCAAGTGAGATGGGCCGGTACGCTTTCGAATGAATATAGATTGAAATGTGGTGTAAGACAGGGGGGGGGGGGTTAAGCTCGCCTCTATTGTTTAATTTGTATGTCAATCAGCTTATTGAGCGACTCAGTAGTACTCATGTCGGCTGTCATATTGACGATATCTGCTTCAATAATATAAGCTATGCTGACGACATGGTGCTGCTGAGTCCCTCAATCAATGCACTGATGACTTTATTGTCAATATGTGAGACATATGCGGAAGCACACGGGCTTAAATATAACGCTAACAAAAGCAAACTTCTTGTGTTCAAAGCAGGCAAACACCAGCCCTCCCGTGTGCCTCCAGTAGCCCTCGATGGGATGCCTCTAAATCTGGTGGATAGTTTTAAATATTTGGGTCACATTGTGACAGCAGACCTCCGGGATGACGTGGACATAGAAAGAGAGCGCAGGGCGTTGACAGTGAGAGCCAATATGCTCGCAGGTTCACTAGATGTACGGATACAGTTAAAATAACGCTGTTCAAAGCGTTTTGTCAATCATTTTACTCTAGTGCCCTGTGGGTGACATATATGCGATATATGCGAGCTTACAATGCTCTTTGCGTACAGTATAATAACGCTTTCAGGATGTTGTTGCGGCTGCCGTGGCATTGCAGTGCATCAGGTATGTTTGCACTTTCGCGTACTGACACTTTTTCAGCGATCATTCGGAAGAAAACAGCCTCACTCTTGCAACGCTTATGAAACAGTAATAACAGCGTCCTGAGAGCGATATCTGTAAGATATGACTGTCCCATACAGAATCACTGGGTATGCGTAGTCATAGGATTAAATTAATGTGTAATTACTTACAATACTAACATATTTTTAAGCCAATATTGTTACTAACAACGTTACTAACAATATATGAACCATGGTCTGAAATAAAATTATAATAATAATAATAATTATTATTATTAACTGCATGATAAACTTAGAAATGAGGATACTCGCAGTAGAATCAAGTGACTGTCATAGCGTAACGGATTAGTAAGCTGAAGTGGCAATGGGCCGACTAAATAGCTCGAAGAACCGACAACCGATGGGGAAAAAGTTCTCGAGTGGCAGCCTCGCACTGGTAGGCGTAGTGTAGGGCGACCCCCCACTAGATGGAGTGGACCGTGCTTTGTGCTATTACTTGGGGGGGGGGCTATTTTCAGCAGTGGACTTGCTAAGAGTTGTAATGATGATGATGATGATGATAAAACATATATAAATATCACAACTTACTATGATAAAATTAATTTCAGACTTAGCATAAAACATAACAAAAACACTCACGCCGGTCACACAGAGGGGTATGAATTTAAAAAAAAACATAGAATACCTGAGGGAAGCTATTTATACAATCTCGGAATTGGTAAAGTTCTTGACCAAACCACACTTGCGGGCTTTAAGGTGCCACTCACACACTCACATATAAAGAAACACCTATCTGCAGTATATCATTACAAAATAATCTGGCTGAACTGTTAAGGAGTACTGAATTTATTATGTAGGATGAAATTACCCTAAGACGTACGCGTAAACAAAAATTTGATACTTTACTTCCCAGAGAAACCAGAGGTAACGAAATTAAAGTATTTAAGAATAGATCGATATTGTGGCCCGCAGCTAAAATAGGTACTGAATTTGGTAAAAATATGCACGAGTACATCTGGGGATATAATTCCAAGGAGTTGACAATAGGAAAAAGCGATATTCCATCAAAAGATGTGTATTGAATCATCAATAGAGAAGCTGGTGTATCTGTGACTACGCATGTAACCAAGAATCGATTCGACTGTTTTGACTTCGAAAAATGATCAAATTATATTTATCAATAACATGTTATTGAAGACATTTGGTGACATATATTTTTTTATATATTATTGTTGTAAAATAGCCTAATATTCAAAAGGTATGGTATGTATCGCAGATGACAAAATGAACTAACCGGCTGATTACTTGAATACACTCAATCGATCGGGTCTTCCATCATCATCTTCATTATTACAGCCCTTAACAAATCCACTGTTGAACATAGGCCACTCCCAAGGAAAGCCACAAAGCACGGTTCTGAGCCACCTGCATCTATCAACTTCCTGCATGGTTTACCAAGTCGTCACTTCATCTAGTGGTGAGGCCGTCTTCGTCTAGTGGTACGGGGCTTCTACTCAAGAACTTTGTTTACCTATCAGTTTTTGGTACTTTTACTCTGAAACTACTGCGAATATCCTCATTTATACCGCCCTGAGTGACATTAAGAATCATATGATCAGCAGTGAAGGACCGCGTCTCAGATCCGTAAGTCATCACTGACAATACGCACTATTTGTACAATCTCGTTTTTATGTTTTAAGGTATACCTGAGGAGATGTGTCGTAATCCTGGATGCTGTCCAGTAGGTTGGAGCGCCGTTTTATGAAAAAATATTTCTTATATTAAATTCTAATATTTCGGGATTAGTGTCTTAGGATTAAAGTCAATTTAAGAATATTCGCTTCAGCCTCAGGGACATCCAAACCTGGGTGTGTTGGTAGTTTTTACGAATATCTAATGCCAGAAAGCTAAAATTATAGATTTTATGTGAATAGTAATTGATGTTCAGGTATATAATATGTCTATCTGGGCTGCAGACTGAAGTAAAAGTGCTAGGGTACATTCATATAACAGGTCTTCAGCATGTCAGAGCATATTTTGACAGACATTTAAAATAATAATGTCATATCAAAGGATAACAGTCCTATAAAGTATAGAAAGTGAAACATAAAAGTTTTTGAGCATGGTCAGTCATGATATAAATAAAACAGCTTTATTTTTTATTTATTTATCCTACTTCAAACTCCTCTCTTCCTAAAATTACATCCAAAAATGAGGTTGATGTGGTTAAGGATATTGGATACCGAGCTCATAACAAGTACCAGACAGCAACCCACTGTCCGTTGTTCGGAAATGCAGTAATAACCAGCAATCATCAGCTTATCCCAACTTGTCCCTTTTCTCGCCAATAATATATATGTATAATAAACTCTGTCCGAGTGATGGCTCTATTATGTTGATATGAAATTCGCTACCCTTCCTCAATATTAGCAGTTCTTTGCACATTTCTACGCCCTGCAACTCAGCATGCATAACAGACAAATTCGTCACGTCAAAATCTGTAGGTGATTAAAAATAATATTGTATAAAAATAAATTATATTTAAGTGCACATTTCAGCATTAAATATTTTGTATTTTAATTTAAAACATAGGTTTGAAATTTATTAAGTTATGTAGAAAATACAAATATATTTGTATTTTACTTTTTAACCTAGGTTTACTGCATTGTTTTCTTTTATTGCTTGAATGATGAATATTAGGATTAGTAAGCCTTTAAATAAACATGTCTAGTAGAATTTAACATGTCTCGGAGCAATTATCTCAAGGATAAAAAATCTTTCAGGCCACTCTGAATGTGTGTCAATGCCCGCTACGTAGTCTCAGTTGACACTCAATGTACTCGTATTTGGGTGCTGACGCACATTTCCTGACTCAAAATTCTTTCAATACGTTTGCATGACATTGTGAACATATAGGTCTATTTTCATCCCTATGTAAAAAACAATTAAAAATTCTAGACCCAAATCTCCATCAATGTAATATTCCTCATTTTTATATTGTAGAATAAATAAAAATATTGCAGAAGCACGTTTCAAACAGTTCAACATCTTTTAATAGGTGAATGATAATTACATCATATTAAGATTTTAAAGGCATTATGTATATATTTAGAAACAAAATAATTATCAATAGATTACAGATATAGGCATATTATTCAAATGCGTTTAATTTAAGTAAATGTTCAAAAGTTGGTTCTACAGATGTCCTATATCAACTAAATTAAAATCTTACGTGAAGGATCTAAAGTTCAAATAAAAAAGCCAAAATCGCTGAAGAGATCTACAAGAAACACAACAAACGCTTTCACGAGTTTACAGCTATGCGATCACGAGTTTACAGCTATGCGACCAGGATCGGATACAAATATATCACGTTACCCACATTATTTCACGACACGTCACTTGTCACAAATAACATTCGACAAATAACAACTACTTTTTTATGACGAAAGGGCGCCGTCTTTTTGAAGTATTAAAGCTTATTTTTAATCTGAGAAAGTTATTTAGTATAATGTAGTTCTTTCCTTCATTTTTTAAATATTCCAGAATATTTCGCATTATTATGGTATAGTGTATATAGAATGGGTCTGTACTGTACACTCTCGACGAGAGCCCACGAGGCAAGGCGAGGACGAGAGTGTACAGGATACTTTCGCTGAGCCTTGCCTTCCCTCGCCTCGCCTTGCGTGCTCTCGCGCTCGTGTCGGTTTTTGGTGCGCGAGTCAAAGGGCCTCGCCTTCCCTCGCGGTGCGTCACTGTACACTCGCGCTTCGTTTAGTCCACCGCAAGACGTTTTCGCGTGCAGTATAGAATTCGGTTATCCTACTACCACAAAATTATCATGTTGTGTACCAAGAGAGCGAACTCAATTTTCTTGAATTTATCAAAGTGAACCTATTTTGTGGGAGCACACGCATTGTTACCACAAAGACAAAAATCCAACCATCTGAAATCATGCATCCATCTCCTCGCCGTCTCACACCGTAACTGAATAAACGAAAATGTACAATGTTACACTCGCGAAAGCGCTTTCTCGTGCGAGAGGGTCGCGAGAGGCATGGCGAGTGCCCTCGTCGAGAGTGTATAGCCGCCATGAAATAGACCGTCTCCATGATTGTTACTTTAGCATCAATTATTTTATCCAAGTTAGCGGCAGAATAACAATACTACGGCAATTTAGTTTTCATGTTTCGTTGCTACAGCTCAATATCATTAAGTTTTTTTCTTTTTGTGTTGATTTTATTTTGCTGAATTATGTTGTGGCGACGAATCAATTTTACTTTCTTTCTCCTCTCTTTTTTATGTTGTTTAATTGAAATATATGTAGAAAGATATTCAATTGAAAAGTTAATATGGAAAGCTTCAATCCCACTCCTGATGTAGAACGATAGAAATATAAGATTATTACGTTAAAGGATTTTAGAATAGCGTAGAATTCTATTTTTTATTCAATATAGTACTATGACCACTGGTTAGACGAAAACCTCTGTCCTGGGAAAAAACAGCAAGAAACCCAGCGGGACATTTCTTTTAAATAGAATTGATTTACAATATATCCCTTTACACTACTATGAAATACACAACACAACACTGAGATAATCAACTACAAATTTCCTGAGATTAATTTATTAGCTAAGAGTAATAATTAATTCGTTTCCACGAATTAATTATCCAATGAGTCAAGTATGAGCCAGTAGCGGGATACAACAATTGGAATAAGTTTTTTTTTGCGCCCGAAGCAAATATGGGCAACCCTCCGGAAAGCGGGGGGAGGGAGGTTGGGAATGCTCATAGCATACCACGCCGCCGGCTGCGTGGTTATGTGGTGACTTTTACCCACTAAACCCAACCTTTTAGGAATTGGCTTAACGATCTGACTAGAGATCTTTAAGCCGTATACGAACGCGACCCTCCTTGGCAGAAAGGAGGGCGCAGGGAATAAGTGCAGCTCCGTCCGTTTTATATAAGGAAAACAAGTAGCGACACGGGTGCCAACGCAGTTGCAATGCACAGGTGTGCGGTGCATGTGTTGTTTAAAAGAATTCTGGCTAGCTATAGAGGCGCTGCCGCACGTGCAACAGCGCAGGCGCCGTCGTATACTGTAAACATTACGGCTTATTTATTTAAATTTTATTGTACCTTCATAAAAGGATTACAAAGGCCGGACTTAATGTCTTTTGGTATTCTCTCCCAGTCAACACGGGACGTGTGGAAAAAATATGACAGGTGCCAAAAATGAAATGAACAATAGAGTAAATCAGGAAAAAAACTATTGACGGTTGGCTAATATAGTAACTGTTATGTGATGCCAATGCAGCATTTGGTGCCAAGGCCTGAATTTCACCTCATATAGCTCTCCACAAGTCGACCTCTGAACATAGGCCTCCCCACAGAATGCCACAAAGTACGGTCCTGAATCACAAGCATTTTTCTATTAGAATAAAGGTGAAACACGAGCACCCTAGTACACCCTAGCACCCGAGCACCGCGTAGAAAACGCGGTAGAGCCATGATGCAGTTATATAAGTAGTATAGTTGTAGCACGAATGGGTCGGCTTGACTAGGGAAGGACCACGCTCTCACAGAATACTAGCGTAAAATAGCAGCTTAATGCTGCTGTGTTTCGTATGGTGAGTGTTCTCTACACTCACCACAATCGGAGGCCCTTTTTACAGGAAATTAAGCATTCCATCTTAGTCCTCATGGGTGACAACGCATCTGCATTTTGATTTGTAATCGAAGGTAGGTGTAGATGTCTATTGACCACAGCAACCACTTACCATCAGGTGACATGTGTACTCGTTTGTTACCCTATTCTATTAAAAAAAATCAGCACACCTGGTGGTAAGTTGATGTTATTGCCCATAGACATCTACATTTATCTTCGATTATAAATCAAAATGCAAATACTTCGTCACTGCTTAGGACTAAGATGGAATGCCTAGTTATAAATAAAACGAGTTTCCGGTTCTCTACACTCATCTTAAAAAAACGTAGCAGAATTGAGCTGATATTTGACACTGTTATTCTGTGAAAGCCTGGTCCTAGCACGGTCGAGCCGACCCATTCGTACTACAACCATAATATGACTACGGCGTGACCATACTACATAAAATTGCATCCATTGATTTCCTACATATCTTACTAGGTCGTCATTTCGTCTAGTGGAGATCCTGCATCATGAACATTCACAAGTGATGGATTTTCTTAGGTCGCAACTACAACATTTTTCACGATATTACGAATTCTCACAACATAAGTTTATGGTGATTTTGACAACAATTTTTTATTTAGGTGACTGATGATATACCTCAAAGCTACAAATGAATAAGTATTTATCACATTTTGCAGTCTTGACACAACATTACCACTATTTGATAATAACAAATAATAAATTTTCATAAACAATTAATAAATTTTTCTTTCAGACCGATTTTAATTTAGAGTGGCCATATTATATCCATAAAATAATTTCACTCATTTACTGTACCATTATATTTAATTGCGAGGAACATCAAAGTGGTGAAGGCCAACTGCTGGATTGTTCGATGGTGGTAAGGGGAAGAAGGAGTTAGAGCATCTAAATTACGCGCACCCTCGAGGCTGAGAAGATTGGTTTCAAAGAAACGAAGGTCGCAAATAAGGCCCTAATTTTGTATTCTTCTATGAATTTTAGTTTACCTTTGAATAAAACTGATAATTAATCAGAAAAAGACAGTCTTAGATAGAGAATGATATATCTTGGGATTATATGTCTTTATCGAGAAAATTGTTACGTTTCGTTTTTCTACAAGCGGTTTCGTCTAATCTAGAATAATGCCTGCCTTGTGTTAATTTGTAAAATTTAATCGGAAAAGGGTGACTGCAAGTCAATCTAGCCGTACTTATGTTGACGTTATGTTTAAATAAGCAAACGTTATACGTGGAAGTCAGATATGCGTTAAGGAAATCAATGTGGCACGAAGATAAATCAAACTGTAATGGTATGCTAATTCATACGATGAGTTTTCGGATAACACGGTGACTCACAGGCATAATAAAACATAATTTACATGTTACATGCATAATTTTCTGATAACTTCTGATTTGCTCGCAAATTTAAGAAAAGAGCGGAACCTTTAATTTTATTAAATTAGTTACGAATTCGAAAGTAAAGTCAACATTTTTACGCTGACGTATAAAAGTAAAATAATACTTATAATGTAATTAATCACTTTTATCAATTTTACAATATCATTCAAATGTAATAAAACCACTATTGAAACACAGATTTAAAAGTAAAACGGACATATTCGTACAATTAACATGTGTATAGCATCCTAGGTCCTAGGCCTCGTATATGACAAATAAAATAGTAGGATACAGGATTTTTTCACAAAAATTTGTGTTATATTACGTCCGTGCATTAAAACTACTAGAGCCGTGATAGGGTCACCGGACGTCGCCGGCACAAATTTAATTTTTTATTGTTATTTTAAGTGGCTTTTACTTGGGATTTTATCGGTCAATCATTAATACTAATTTGCAAAGGAAATACTCAATGTCATAATTTATTTACATATTATCTACTAAAACTAATAACACATATCTCCTACATGTCTCTAGCGAATCAGAAGCTTATAATTAAATTAAATATTATTTCAGAATAAGTAATATTCATGTAATTATGTATATAAAAAAATGTAAGTAAAATTCAAGTAATATCATCATTTATATTCATTTAATAACAAAACATATATCAATATTTTAATGACAAGTATTACCACAACACTACAAAGATGACACGCCGAATCTAACACTTGATAAAAAACGTCGACACTTTCGTCAGCGTAACTGAACATTCGCGCAATGAAAATGTTCAACTCATTGTTGTGACGATTATAAACACTTATCTAATATCCCTACACATAGTGACAGCAGCGCAGACTGTCGATCAAACCGTCGCAACGACAGTTCAATTAACACAATCCCATATGGTCAAGCGGACAATCCCATAAAACAACACGGGCCACCGACCGACCGAAGGAGAGTAGCCATGGTATTTTTCCACAATACGGAACTGTCTCTCACCTTTTGCGAAGGAAAATCTGCGCACACAAAAAGAATCGTCTGTCACTACGAATCTGACTCATAAGGATTAAAACAATATAGGTACTAACAATTTCACACACACACACATATATGCTCGGATCAGTCCCTCGACCGAGGGCGGGCGGCCTGTATTTGTAAACAAATCAGAAACAATAAAATCTTTATTATAGTACTTTTAAAATTAAAAATAAGATAAATGGGAATAATGTGATTAAAAATTACTTATATAAGGTAACGTCATTTTTTTGTAAGAGAAAATGTTCAAAAGTGAATCAAATATCTACCACTACCAAGACACTATGAATAGTCTACTAAACAGACAGCATTTTTATGACACGAAAGTAAAAAAACACTATTAGTAAAAAGTTATGACCAAACGAAAAATATTTTTTTAGTTTTCAATTTTTAGCTCCATTATTTTTCTATTTACAGTCAACCATCTTTTATATTAGGCAAGTCGCTCCTCTTTACATAAAGATGATACACGATAGTAACCTAACCTATACGAAACGACCCCAGACGATGTAACTATATATATATATATATATATATATATATATATATATATATATATATATATTATATCGGTGACGAGGTTCGCCACCCGTCACGTTCTGTCTCCCGGAGAGGCGAAAAGTGGATTGCAGAGGCCCGTCTGGCTATGTTGAATGTATGTGGGGCAATGAATGATAAAATGGATGAAGTATGCGATATGATGTATGATAGAGGAATAGATGTTTGAGAATTGAGTAGAATCATTTATTCACCTAGTATTGTTGATATTAGACTTTCCATTTTTACTGATATTCGATAGCCGTGCAAAAGTTAGTTGTTCAAATAGTGTGAGTTCATAGACGCTAGCCACGTACTTAGGAGGCCAAATATGTAGAAATTTAAATACTTGCAATTTCAGCAATTTATGTAAAAATGACTTGTAAAACATTTCAGATTGATTGTAAGTGTAAAAGAGGTGAATTCTGTGTTGTTTTTATGTGAAAATTCCTGTGAATAAGTGAAATAATGATAGTTTTGTATAAGAAATTTAAAAGTGTTTTAATAGTGAAATGTATAGAGAAAATGTAAATTAAACTATTGTATTGGTTAAGATATGTATAATTTCAAGTGGAAAACATTGTTTTAAATTTCTATGTTAAATATTTAAGAAATTCCAACTTTGAACATGTGAGTAAAATAAGCATATTTTGTTAAATAAATAAAAAGTTTTTTGTGATATAAAAATGTAATGTATATCGTAGTATAGATATTTTTGTGCTATCTTTATAAGTAAATTGTATAAATGTATGTCTTATACAAATAAAGTTATTGAGTAAACCGTGAGAGAGTGATAGTACAAATTGATGTAATTGAGTTGCGCAAGCGCACAAATGGCGCGGCTCACTTTCGCGTATAGCTCTGGGGTAGCTCAGTAAACGAGTTTTCTTGCAATACCTTCGGGAATCCTTCGGGAAAAGTTCGGGAATCCTTCGGGAAAGTTCGGGGAAGTTCGGAGAAACTTCGGGAAAAGTGCAAGACCAGCAGTCAATAAGAAGAAGAAAGAAAAAGTGTAGGGAAGTGATAGGGAAAAGTAATTACTCTCTCACGGAACGGTTTGAAGATAATTGCTGTTTTATTCCCAAGGAATTCTTCCCTCAAAATAATACAGTCCACATCGAAGAATTAAGGCGTTGGAACCGGGACGACTTCGGAAGACCCGTAATCCCCGCCTGAACCTATTTTCTGAAAAGGAAGAGGTTACCGCCCTTGTGTGTTACTCCGTTGCGGAGATCACATACGTTATTCCCGAACCCAACGTAGGCGCTATAGGAGGCTGAATCGAGAGAAGCCTCGATTCCTCCCTTCTGTTTCTTAGTTAACGTTTGTCTGGTTCCTTTTCAGATGTGTTATGTGTAAATGAGACGAAAAGGAAGGGGAAAGATGTCACTACACATGGCATGTATACCGCATACTGGTCTGGTGTAGACGAGATCGAGCGGGCATGCCAGGGGGTAGGTGTCATCCTTTCAGAAAGAATAGGCCAATGTGAGAAAGAGTATGAATGTGTAAGCCCAAGACTGCTATGGATACGAATGAAAGTGGGCTTAAAGAAGTTGTTTGTGTTAGAGGTCTACGCCCCAGACATGTCTAAGCCCACTTATATCCGAGAGCAGTTTTGGGAAATGGTAAGGATGGTGTTAATGAAGTGTAAGGGAAATGAAAATATTATTATGCTAGGAGATTTTAATGGAAGGGTTGGGGTGAGGAGGCTTGGTTATGAAAGGATATTGGGAACGTTTGGTGATGAAAGTATAAAACAGAATGGTGAAAGTCTCCTCACCGTATGTATGGAAAAGAATCTTTTTGTGACGAACACTTGCTTTCGCCACAAGAGGATTCATATGTATACTTGGGAAAGGGGTGACGATAGAAGCATGATAGATTTCATAATTGTGGATGAAAGATTGAGGGGCGCAGTGGTAGATACGGGTTTATAGATTTAGATTTAGATTACGGGATATGGGTTTACCGGGGTTCTAACGTAGGAACGGATCATTATTTGGTTTTATGCCGAATTAATAGTCTATTCAGGCGTTGGCGCCATCGATCATCTGTGTCTACCACTGCATTACAGCGTATTAGAACAGAAAGGTTGCAAGATGAAGGTGAGAGGAACAAGTTCAAATGTAGACTGAAAGAAAATGTAAGTGGTTTGGATGAATTATGTATGAAGGAGTTACACTTGGAGAATGTATGGAAAAATGTAAAGAAAGGTTTAGTGGATGCAGCTACCGAAGTATGTGGTGTTAGTAAGAGGAAGAATGAAAGGAAAAATAATACATTATGGTGGGATGATGAGATACGTATGGAAGTTGAAGCAAAGAAGAGAGCATGGCTAGATTTACTAGCAACAAAGGCTGGTAATTCTAGCGGTACGAATAATGAAATTGAAAGAAAAAAGGCAGTCTTTAAACAACTTAATAAGAGAGTAAAAGAAGTAGTTGAAAGAAAAAAGCAAGAAAGAACGGATAAGAATTATAGAAGAATATCGGATAACATCCAGGCAAATATTAAAATGTTCTGGAAACTTGTAAGAACTGCCAGGGGACATTCAAAACAGTCTATGATGAATGTTATAAGAGACGAGAATGGCTATATTCTGAAAGATGAAGTTTTGAGTTTAAAGAGATGGAAGGAATATTTTGAAAGCGTGTTTATGAGTGAGGAGACAACGTGTGTACTAAGTGAAGTAGAAACTCCGAAAGAAGAGGAAAGAGGTAGCGAGATAAGTATAGATGAAATAATGAAAGCAATGAAAAGCATGAAAGCAGGTAAGGCTGCCGGATATGATAGAGTTTCACTCGAAATGCCAAGGGCTGGAGAGGAAGTCATGGCAAGCCTGCTGCACACCTTGTTTAATTTATGCTGGGAACTGAAGCGGGTACCGGTAGACTGGTGCAAATCCGTGATAGTTCCAGTATATAAAGGAAAAGGGTCGCAGCAGGACTGTAAAAACTACCGTGGCATCAGCCTTCTTAGCATTGTGGGAAAACTGTATGCTAAGATACTGATTGAAAGGGTCATGAAAGAAACTGATGGAAAAATTTGGGATGTGCAAGCGGGATTCAGAAAGGGAATGGAATGTACAGATCAAGTCTTTTCTATGCGCATGATCGCGGAGAAGTTTTTGGCCAAAAACCAAAAGGTTTTTTTGTCCGTTCATGGACTTGGAAAAGGCCTATGACAGAGTGGATAGGGATGTGCTATGGCAAACACTGAACTCATTTGGGTTGAGCGCTGGCTTCATACAGGCATTGGAGTCTCTTTATAGGGACTCTAGTGCTTGTGTTAGGATCAACGGGGTCTACTCGGACTGGTTTGACATCCATAAAGGTGTCAGACAGGGCTGTGTGGCTTCCCCGTGGCTGTTCAACCTATTTATGGACAGTTGTTTGCAAAATTTGAAAGTTGAAGAATGCGGATTAAGAATGGGTGAGTTAACCGTCAAATGCCTTTTGTACGCCGATGATCAAGTTATTCTTGCGTCGTCGGCGGCCGAGTTGCAAATGATGGTTACATTAATGAACGGATCATTAAAAGAAAGGGGTATGAAAGTGAACGCAAGTAAGACGAAAGTTATGGTTTTTGAAAGAGAAGAAAGTAAAACGATTTGTGAAATAAGAATGGAAGGCGAGTTGATCGAGCAAGTAGATGAGTTTGTATATTTGGGCTGCGTATTTAGCAGGGATGGGAGATATGATAAGGATATAGAACGACAGTGAATGCGGGAAATAGAGTAAATGGGGCCCTGCATTCTATTGTGAAGAGTCAAAATGTGTCAAAAAAGGCACGTATGGCAATTCACAATGCTGTGTTGGTCCCTAATTTAACGTATGGTAGTGAAAGTTGGGTGTGGCAGAAGAAGCACGAGAGTAGAATCAACGCAGTAGAAATGCGGTCCTTAAGGAGTATGTTAGGGCTGAATCTGAACGACAGGGTAAGAAATTGTGTAATAAGAGAGGAGTGTGGTTTGCAAGATGATGTTGTGACCAGGATTAAGAAAGGAATGCTTCGGTGGTTTGGTCATGTGGAAAGAATGAATGAGGAAAGAGTGACAAAGAAAATTTATGTTGCAGAAGTGAATGGCAGAGTCGGAAAGGGACGTCCTAGGCGAAAATTTATCGACCAAATTGGCGATTTATTGAAAACGGGCCAAATTAGAAGTACCCTTAACCGACGAGCATGTATGCGTAGGTGTATGGATGTGAAGGAGGCGAGAGAGGTGTGTCAGGATCGTGCCAAATGGAAGTCTGTAGTCTCTGCCTACCTCTCTGGGTGACATGCGTGAGTGTTTATGATGATATGTTGATATATATATATACACATATATATATGTGTGTATATATATATATATATATATATATATATATATATATATATATATATATATATATATTATTTTTTTTTCAATAATGTATCCCAACAGTGGGAACATTAAAGGCTGAATATGCTATGGATATATATATCCATAGCATATTCAGCCTTTAATGTATATATATATATATATATATATATATATATATATATATCCGTAGCATATTCAGCCTTTAATGTTCCCACTGTTGGGATACAGGACACCTCTCTGTGAGAGTGAGAAGGCCGTAATTTACCACGCGGGCCTAGTACAGGTTGGTAGATGTCACATTTAGTAGCCCGACGACAGACTAGATATTGAACTATTTGAAGTTCATTTAAAATTCTGGGTTTAGCTTGAGCAAAAATGGGGGCCGCTTAGGTCATAACAGGTCGTATACAGACCTTATTTTAAGAATCGCTTATCGCGGAGGGACATTTTACTGTTTCTGCCCAACATGCTATTGAGCCTACCCATGTAAAATCGCTCGATGCGAGTTACTTTCTTGATATGGGGCTCCAAAGTGAGCCTCTTATCAAGGTTGATGCAAAGTATTTGGCTCTCATTTGCCAGGGGACAGGGGTTCTTAACATCCTTATTGGTGCAATGGCAGTGAGACGGCGTCGTTTATGTTCTACTTCGTTCTCTTCTGACTTTCTTCGTTCACTAACTGACTTTTCGATCTTGTTCTGGATCTGTAGCAGTGTAGTAGTTTGACACAGTTTGACGGGATGGGAATGTCGTTGGTGAATAGTATGTATAAGAGGGGGAAAGCACAGAGCCTTAAGGGACACCGGCTTTGATATGACGAAGAGAGGATAGCGTACCTTCGTGTCTTAAACGAAAGGTAGGATCCTTTAAATAGGAGGCCACGAGACGGACAAGATGGTCAGAGTGAGCTAAGTCGTACAATATGTAGATAAGGCCTTCGTGCCAGACTCTATCGAATGCCTTGGCAATGTCGAAAAAGACCTCGATGGTCTACTGATGGCGAGGATAAAAACCGCTGATGATATATTCCACTATACGGTAAACTTGCTGGGGGCACGAGTGTTTGGCTCGGAACCAAAATTGTTGAGGGATGAGGGTCACCGTCTGTGGAAAACAGATAGCGCCTCATGCGGGTGAGGATAACTCCTTCGAAACGTTTGCCCAAGGCCTTGAGGGGGCTGATGGGACGGTGATTTGACGGTAGGTGGTGAGGTTTGCCTGGCTTGAGAATGCCAATGACGGGTGCCTCTTTCCAAGATGTGGGAAAGTTAAAATAAGGGTTGAAATAATTCTTAAGGAGGTCATTTAAGCAGCGACGGATATACGAATCAGTCCTATGTTGCCCTTTGCGACAATTTTGATTGTAAATGTTTGCTCGTAGAGCGGTGCGTACAACAAAGGACATGTCAAAGGTCCCATGAAAATTTCATTGAACTTCGGGACACGACCGCATCTGTCGTAGCGTGAGTATGGATGTTAGCGATAGCCCGAATAACCTGCCAATTTATGTCAAGAAAGGGAAGTGTCACATTGTCGATTAATAAAGTTAGGTGTTACTAGGCTGCACTAAAAGTATCGGGAATGGAACATTTCCACTTTTCCTGTCATATTAAAATCTTTTTGATTGAAAACTCCTTGGTTTTAAAAATCGAATACCATTTATTTATTTAAAAAAAGATTCTCGGTCTTGTCACAAGGTTTTGTCAAACTTGTTCAGCATACATTAATTGGCATATGAAAGCCAAATACTTTGGAATTACCCTTAATACGAGGCTCACTTTCGAGCCCCATATCAAGAAAGTAACTCGCACCGCGCGATTTTACATGGGTAGGCTCAATAGCATGTTGGGTAGACACAGTAGAATGTCCCTTCGCAATAAGAAAACCTTAAATAAGGTCTATATACGACCTGTTATGACCTATGCGGTCCCCATTTTTGCTCATGCTAAACCCAAAATTTCAAAACCTACTCTGTCGTCGGGCTACAAACACATCCTATTGCGTCCGTAACGCCGACCTCCACCGAGACTTAAAGTTCCGACAATTCGGCAATTCTTAAAATAACATCACGAAATTTTCAAAGCCTCAGAGTCTCACTCAAATCGCCTCACTCGTGAGGCAGCCGCCTATGCAGCCCCACTTCGCACTCGCTATAGTATCCGCAGACCGAAAAATTCTCTCTCGGAACCCCACCAACAAGCTTTCGGCTGACCTGAATTGCCTCCCGGTAGCTCAGGCCGAGCCTCCACAACTCATCTCGTAATCTTCCTTAGGTAGGCACACATCTAAGCGGCTACTCGCCGCTTGCACCCTCTTTCCACCAAAGGGGGGGTCGCGTTAGATACGGCTTAAAACATTCTCGCTACGTCAATAAGCCAGTCTCACAGGTACTGTTTAGTGGGTAAAAGTCTTCACATAACCACGCAGCCGGTATACTATGAGCATTCACCACCTCCCTCCCCCCGTTTACCGGAAGGTAGCCCTTATTTGCTTCTGGGCGCAAAAAAAAACCCCTATTTTAGTGCATAGTGCGTGCCCTTATATTAGACTCAACGCGTACACACAATTGTTAAGTCAACCATAATGTTTAGTCTAGGTGTATGCTTGTTAAAATTCTATATCAGTTAACAGTGTGATCGATGGTTGTAGGCATACAGCCCATCGTGTTATCGATTAGCTACTTTTCTCTATTATAAAGTCGTTTTGCAGCACTCGGATATACTTTGCAATTACATGATAAATAAGAAAGTAATATACAAATGTTAAGCACTCTCTGCTCACGATGCAATAAAAAGGTAATTATTAAATTACCCGCACCTAATAATAAACTACCGTGTACTATTCTTCGTCATTTTAGGAATCAAATAGCGCACCGATGGTTTACAGCAGCACGGGTAGGGAGTGTTTAACATTAGTATAGTTGTGCTTTACCTTATATAATGTGTAATATACAAAAAAAGAAAAAAAGGTTCGATTAATTTGTCAAGCGTATGCGCTACATATACATAGTTATTAATACAGATTGAGCTATCGATAGAGCGTTATTCAACTTATTAATCAAAAAGTAATCACATACAAATGAACAGCGTAAAGAGGAAATTCAGTATTTAATTTCTTACTTTAATATTGTACTCCTACTAAGACGAACATAGCTTGATCCGAGTATTAATTAGTCGCGGCCCGTGTTAAAGTCATTACCACATCTAGAAAATTCTAAATTTAAAGCTTTGTAAAAATAATAACACACACACTTGCATCATTATTTTTTAAATAAAATCAAATGATGTATAAAAATAAACTTTAAAGATATTTATCATGTTGCTTCTTTTTTAATTACATAGTTACTTATACTTTATTAAATACATAGTTAAACATTTGAAATGTTTTTTCTTTTTATTTGAATACTTAGCATGATTTTTTTAATATAATAAGGGCGGCAATTGAGCTCACAAACTACCTGAAAGAAGATGGATGCTGTGGCCTATAGACATCTACGTCTATCCTTGATTAAGAATTGAACTTCAGACCCGTTGTCACCTTTGAGGTATAAAATAGAATTCCTTGTTTCAAGTAAAAAAAGGCTCTCGGTATCTCTACAATGACCATACGAAACACAGCAATATAGCGCTGCTATTTTACGCTGGTATTCTGTGAGAGCGTGGTCCTTCCACGGTCGAGCCTACCTATATGGTAAATGTCAAAAACTGGATACCCTTTTTACTCGAAACGTGGCAAGTCATCTCAGTCATCAGGAAAGACAATGCATCTGCATTTGGCTTGTTAATTGAGGCTGTGTGCTCGTTTGTCCTTATTCTATTCTATAATTTTCCTCACTTGAAATTTAAGTTTGATGTAGGAATACAATAGTAATCATGTATCAAAAATATTTTCATCATTTCACTTTTATTAATTACCAATACACGTGTTTAATTTTCGCTTGATGCCGATGATTTGCTTTTGTTACCGAAAAATAGCCAAATAATTATGAAATTCAAAAGACTTCCTAATTAATAATATCTAAAGCTTATAAAACTAAATCGAAGTGATAAGTTCAGTTTTTCGAAAGATATCTCGTTACCGACCATCTGACGACCAAGTGAAATTATTTTCAATTAACATTTTTTTAATAATAACAGAAATAAATAATCTTATATCCACGTCAGATCATCTTCTACTAGTAAAAGCCTTTTTTCTTGAAAGTTACACATTATTCTATAATATCATATGTTATTATCAGAACAACAGATAATTCATTATCCTTGTTAGATATTCGCCGCAAACCACCTTTATTCATCAATAACTCTATCTGCACTTAATTTAACCATTTACTATACATACACATATTGGTGTAATGGCCCGTACTTATGCTTACGTAAGATTATATTACGGCCAAAAATAACCTGAGAATGCCTTAATGCTTTCTTATATTTAAGCGAACAATACACATTTAAATGTTACGGATTTTATCGCGTATATTACTTATTTTATATTCCCGACGTTTCAAGCACCCGTGGTCACGGGGGGACTGAGGTACTCGACGCCCCTATATGCATTATAGTTAGACGCAGCTACCTGTAGATTACAATTATTAATTTTGTTACAATCTAAGTAGTATGAACTTACGTACGTTACGTACCCTGAAGTCCTGCAGTTGTACGCTATGGATGAAGTTCAGTTTTGTTAAACATAGGATCCCTAGCAGATAGTAGAACCCAACAATTTTCTCTATTGAAATAAAGATGTTTTTTGATTCAATAGCCTTGCGATTCGTCCGTGGCGTGTGCCTGCTGTACATTCATATGACAGAGATGTCACTGGCAGTATTGCGTATACTAGAAGCGTGCATCCATTAAAACATACTTCAGACTGACAAGTCAGTTTTTGCAATCAGTAAAATGTAACGGAAAATGCAGAAGTGTACAAGGCTTGATTGTGAATGTGTAGTCTCTTATATAGAACAAACTAAGATACCCATAAAAACCCAATTTAGAGATTACGTAGCTGACGTCAAGAATAAAAAAGCAAGTTTGCTGTCTGTGAACACGTACAAGATCGCCCTCGTCACTATATCAGCCGTATTATATCAGATTCGATAGATCACAAATCCTTGTTAAAGAACACCGATTCTTTCCAAGGATAATTCGCGAAGCTATTGAAATTTAAAAGAAACGCTCTAATTTCAATAGAGAAAATGGCTGGGTGCTACTATCTGCTTGGGATATATCTGCAAGAGTTCAAGATGCCATACGTTCATACTGCGTAGATCGGAACGAAAATTAATAATTTTAATCTAGAGGTAGCGCTGGTTCACTATGATATTGGAACATTGAACACCTGTCACCCCCTTTCCATGGGTGCTGTCAATTGCTCGAAACATCGGCAATATAAAATAATGATTTCTTAAATTTACGCGAACACTACACATTGAATAAAACTAAATTTACGGATTCTATCGTGTTTATTTAACTGATTTTACTTATTTTTAATTCCCGACGTTTCGGGTGCTTTACAGCACCCATGGTCTAGGGGGGACTGAGATGTTTGACGTCCCAATGTCGTTGTTAGCCTGGCTACCTTCAGTTTTTGAATATTAATTTTTGGTCCGATTTACGCAAAATGAACTAACAGTATCTTGAAGTCTTGCAGTGGTATGCTTGGGTTTGGGTTTAATTTTGTTAATAATAGGATCCCGAGCATATGGCAGCACCCAACCATCTTCTCTATAGAAATTAGGATGTTTTTTAATTTCAATAGCCTCACGTATCATCCTTGTTAGTGATCGCTGTTTTTTGCGAGGATTTGTGGTTTATCAAATCTGATGTAATGGTGGGCACGATCTTGAACATGATCACAGACTGCACACTTCCCGGGGCGTTGGTGCTTCACGTCAGCTATATGTTCTTTCACGCGGGTTTTTATGGATCTTTTTGTTTGACCTATGTAAGAGAGATGGATGACATGGATGGATGGACAGAGAGATGAGCTCACCTGTATATCCCATAGTCGCCGACATATTAATGGAGGACTTCGAGGAGAAAGCCCTTCTTACTGCTCCTGTAAATCCAAGATTCTACAAGCGATACTTAGAAGACACTTTCACAATTTTACCATCTGACAAAGTAACTGCGTTTTTAGACCACCTTAACTCAATAAACTCTAAAATACAATTCACAATGGCGTTAGAGGCAAATAATTTTTTAGCTTTCCTAGATGTTTTAGTCATTCCAAATCCTCATAACACTATTGGTCACACTGTGTATAGAAAAAAGACCCATACCAACCGATATTTAAATGGTGAATCTCACCATCATCCTTCACAGTTAGCTACCGTGGGTAAATCTTTGTTTCAGAGAGCACGAGGGATCTGTGACAGAAAACATCTAGCCGCCGAGCTGCAGCATGTCAAGCAAGTGTTGCAAGACAACAAGCTTTGGATCCCGCGCCTACGTCACAGTGACCGGGTGAAGCCGGCCAAAGTCGAGCGTGTGCCTGCTGTACTACCATATGTCAAAGAAGTCACAGACAAGGTTGGCTACATCTTGAAGCGAGCTTCTATTAAAACATACTACAAGCCGCCGAAGAAGATTGGTCAATTTTTACCATCCGTCAAGTGTAATATCCCTCTATAAGGTGCAGGAGTGTACAAGTTAGATTGTAAATGTGATCTCTTTTACATAGGTCAAAGAAAAAGATCCATAAAAACCCGCGTGAAAGAACACGTTGTTGTCCTCTGCAGGGCATAAATGCCGTGCAGGTCTCGGGCCTCGGGGTGTACCCCTTTACCCGGATATTCCTCACGGCACACTACAATGTGCCGGTCCTGGGCGCCTTGATGTTAAAGGCGTTGCTATGACGACTATTGTCGCAGTCGGTTAAATTATAGGAGAGGGAGGTTATCTATTAATTGTGTTTAAATAACACAATTATTTGTCAAAGTTGGCCTTTCTGCGGCATTGAGGGATTTACTCGGACTCCCTAATCCCTAATATAGGGAGGAGTTCTCTTGGATAAGGTCGCCCGTCCGGCCGCCTTGCATGCAACGGCACGAAGCCGTTGAGGTGTTCATGTGGCCCGTTGTCGGCGCGGTCAAACATATCGCGCGCCAGCCGGACCCCAAATTCATGAAGGCTCTCTATCTTGAGGTTGGCCGCTATAACGTCATTACGGACGTAGCGACCCGCACCGACTATAGTTCTTAATGACAAATTCTGCTGGGCCTGAAGTCGCCGCTTCTGATGATCGCTCAGGAGTGCATACCAGGCCGGAGCAGCGTATGTTAGCAGGGGTCTTATGTAAGTTTTATAGATGGTTATCTTCGACTTTGTCGGTAACTTGGATGTCAGGACAGGACGTAGCATTGCCCGCGCACATCGAGCTTTGCGTATAGCAGAGTCAACGTGCGCAGTCATACGCAGCATCCTGTCAATCCGACATCCAAGGTAGGTCACGGCCTTCTCATATGCGATCTCCTGGCCTCTGAGGGTTAGCGGTGGTGGTAGGTTTCTATAGCGGCGAGTGAGTAGAGCGGTCGTCTTGCTAACATTGACGGCCATCCTCCACTCATCCAACCATGGTGGCAGCAGGTCCAGCAGACGTTGCATCCTGGCAGCTGCTATGTGGGCTCTTCTGGACGACGTGAAGTATGCACTGTCATCCGCAAACAGTGCTAGTTCGACGTCGTCCTCCCATTCTTGCAAGTGTCCTGCCAGGGTGGGTATGTCATTAGTGTACGCCGCGTACAGGGCTGGAGATAGACAGCTGCCCTGTGGCACACCAGCTGCTATGGTCTTAATTGCGGACTCGGCGTCCTCTACGCAGACGTAGAACTTCCTGGCTTCCAGGAAAGACGCCACTAGCCGCAATATAGCAGGAGGGATACTTGTTTGCACATCTAGTTTATAGAGTAATCCTGTGTGCCACACCCGGTCGAACGCTTTCTCGATATCGAGAAAGACGCCCAACGATATGCGGCCACGGTTGTGTTCGGCCGCAAGCAGGTGCAGCACTCTGGTCAGCTGTGTTGCTGTTGAGTGACCCCTCCTGAATCCATGTTGCTCCGCCCGAAGTTGGATGCACGGGCGGAGACGTCTTAACAGTAATCTTTCGCACAGTTTAGCTATATGCGGTAGCAGCGTGATCGGCCTGTAGTTGGCAGCTCTACGCCTGTCCTTCCCGGGTTTCGGCAAGACGATGACTTTGCCTTTCTTCCAGTCCTCCGGGAAGTGGGATGTCCGCAATATTCCATTGTAGAGCCGACCTATCTCTACAAGGACTCTATTGGGCAGCTGTCGTAGTGCAGCATTAGTAATCCCGTCGTGCCCCGGCGCCTTCCTCGGTTGCAGGCGGGTTACTGTCCTCCGCAGTTCAGCGGGGGAGATAAACCACTCTCCTGCAAGCGGTGGCGCGGGCGACGACAGGAGCTCCTGCACGCGGCTTTCTTTCCGTGAATGGGATTCCAGGAACTCCGCACTTGTAGGGTTCGGCATAAACTGCTCCTCGAAGTGCTCAGCTAGGATATCCGCTCTGCCCTTGGCATCGTAACGTTGAATGCCCGCGTTGTTGGTCAGCGGGCAAACAGGTGGTCGAGTTTTCGTTAACTGCCGGTTCAATGTGTAGAGCGACGCGTGCTGTTCATCAGCTTTCCATATGCGCCGCTCCCAGGCCTCTCCTCTGTGGGCCTGTATTGCAACCGACAGTTCGTCTGACAAGGTGTTCAGTTTTCTCTTTACTCTAGGGCAGCGGGTACGCGCCCAGAGCTTCCTCAGCGCTCTTTTATGATTTAGCTGCACGCGTATCTTTAGCGGCAGCTCCTCTTTCCTTCCCGAGAGAGGGACGATCGTAGAGGCCGCGTTGAGGGCCTCCTTGATGCTCGTGGAAATTCTGGTTGCAGCGGCCTCTACGTCGTCCGCTGAGGTGATCGGTGTATGGACTGGAGGTCTCTCCTGCAGGTGTTGGTGGTAGAGCCTCCAGTCGATCTTGGTCTTACTGGCTCTGGGCGGTGAGGTCACTGCCTTAGTGCCAAGGGTTATCAGAATCGGGAGGTGCTGTGTATTCAGGTCATACAGCACTTCTACCACTACTGGATAGTTGACGTTCCTAGTGAGCACGATGTCTAATACATCCGGACGCTTCCTATGGTCGCTAGGAATATGCGTCGGTTCCTCGGGACCTAGAACGTCATAGTCATGGTGTTCAGCGTCTTCGTACAGTTCACGACCCGGCGGGGTGATCATTCTGGACCCCCACGCCGGGTGTTTGGCGTTCAGGTCCCCGGCGATGATGGTGGGTGTTGTGCCTTCCATTACCGTCCGGATGTCTGAGGAGTGAAATGGAGTCCCTGGCGGGCGGTATGCTGCAAAGATCCTAAGTTCCTCGCCCGCCGCCTCCATTTTTATGCCGATTGAACGCATCGTCTGGAAGTCTGGCAGTTCCAGCTCCTGGTGGACGATGTCTCTCCTCACCAGGATCGCTGTCCCTCTATAAGCGACCCCTTGAGGATCGACCTCGTCCCTCCTGTATATGTGGTAATTGGGCAGCTTAAGATGCGTTGATGGTCTTAATTTAGTTTCACCCAGCAAGATCACCTGGATGTCCTGTTGCTGGGTGAGAGTGCGGAGTTCATGGATCCTTTGACGGATCCCGTCCGGGTTCCAATATAACAGGCGCAGGTTGCTATCCTCCATAGTGCCTTGCCAGTAAGGATGCCAGCGCCTTCATGACGGCGGTAACGGGATCAGTCCCGGCCCTTATGTCGGCCAGGACTTGTGTACCGACTTCGATGGCTATGCCTACCAATCTATGGATGGCATCAGCCGTCTCGAAGCCGGACGCTGGTGGTCTGCGATCTGAACTACGCTGTGAAGGCACTGGTCTCGGGGCTTTAGTGGTAGTTTTCCTTTGCATTGAGCGCGCTCTGTGCGTAGAGCGAGCTCTGCTTTCTGGCAGGGCCCTTTCAGGTGCTTTACCTGCCGTAGGTGGTGCTGGTGTTCTTGTAGTAACCTGCGCCTGGGAGGCTATTGGTCCTGCAGTCGTAGGGGTAGAGGTGGTTGCAGCCTGAGGAGGAGGCTGCTCCGTTCTCTTGCTCCTGTTCCTCCGCCTCTTCCTCCTGGAGGGTTGCCTCTCAGTGGCGTCGTTGGCAGGAGGTCGGAGAGTCGCCCCGGTGGTTGCCCTTTCATCTGTGGGACCAACCGTTTCTGATGGTACTGCAGGAGGGGGTGGGGGGGGGGGCTGGTTGCCTACCCTTCCCTCTAGTGATGGTGGCCCACCCGTCCTCCTGTATGGTGACGGCCTTTGGGCGACTTGAGGGGATCCTCTTTGGGTTCTCCGGTAGTAGCCCAGGTAAAACGATCCCCTGCTTCCTGGCTATCCTCCTCAGGACCGGGCAGCGGCGATCGTTGGCTGTGTGGTTCTTGGCGCAATTTGCGCACTTTGGCTCCTCCTCTTTACCCCTTGGGCAAAGGCTGGCAATATGTTCACCGGCACAGCGAACGCATTTCACTGGCCTGAAACAATTAGCGGAGGCATGTCCGAAAGCCTGGCAACGGTGGCATTGTGCCGGTCCGGTCTTCCTCTGCCAGGCTTCGATGACGACTCCTCTCATGTAGAGGAGCTCGTCGAGTTGGTAAAGTTGCTGCAGCCGTTCCAGGCTCAGATGCTCCAGCTGTGCATAGTAGAGGCAGCCCGGTCTGCCCCTACGTGGTGGTATAGCCTTCACATAATTGATAGGGAAGCCTTTTGCCCGAATAGCCTCCTCAATCATTTTTGTGTCGGTGCCCACAGGCAGGCCACGCATGCCCACTTTAGTGGGCTTCTCCTCTGCCGGTGTATAACAATACCACGACATTGATTTATCCTTTTCGGAGAGTTCTACCATGTACCTCTGTATGGTACGGAACTCATCCGGACTCTGTGGAGTGAACCTTACTCCTTTCCCGAACGGACGGGCATTAGGTGGATGGCCCAACTTCTCGTTAAGGGCCTTAAAGTGCCTGGTCCAGTCCGGGAGGCATTCTGCGACAATCGGCGGATATCTTTTCTCTTTTTCCTTCTCAGTTCTTGGAGGTTGCTCCGCCGATTGCGGTCGTGGTACTGCCGGGGCTGCAGCCATGTGGGCATAGCTCGTTGATGGGCGCTGTCCATCATCATGAGCTAACCCGGACGGGTTGGTAGTTTGTACCGGGGATGACTTTCCGGCTGATGCAGCTAGGGTTGCATATGTTGTCGAGCCCCAGCTGTAGGACTCCTCACCTCCTTGCTCAAACTGGGCCGAGTCGTGACTGCGTCGGTCCGGTGAGATGGATGGTGGCTGTTGCGGTGGTGATGGTGACTTAGGAGGTGAGGTGTGGACCTTCTTCCTAGTCTCCGCTTGGGGCTCTTCATCATCCGAAGACGCTGATGATGGTTCCGATGGTTGTCCAATACGCTGCCTCTTCTCGTAGAGTGAGGCTTCGGTCTCAGGAGGCGTGTGCCTTCGTGGCGTCTTCATGGCCCGCTGAGGCTGAGAGGGCAGCGGTTCACGCCCAGTCGTACACTCAGGTACGATGGGCGAGAGTGCAACCCTAGATGCGGACTCCTTACCCGGCGACGAAGGTTTCCGGGTCGGTATTTGGGAGTAGGATGAGACGACTCTCATCCTCTCCGGGTTGAAAATGTCCCTATAGGCGATGGGTCTATCCAAAACGCCTGGTCGATCCGGTGGTTTTCTTGCTCTCGGAGGAGGTTCCCCCTTATCGTTCCCTGACATCCTAACCTACCAGTCAGTGTCAGCGGTAATCTAATTGAGGCCCTATCTAACTTCCAAACGATCGGCAGCAGATGTTGATGCGCGACGCGGATGGTGGTGATATTGTTATGAGGACTATTCACACTGTGGGCACTGCCTACCCCTTTTGTAGCAAAAGGGTTGGGGGAAGTGCAAAGGTGGCACTTTAATGCGCGACTAGGCACAGTATGCACGGAACGCATAAAGTGCCAAGAATCACCTAGGGGCCGGTGACCTCGACGCCTCACGGAATCACGGGACTCAACGTTCGGCGGAGTATGTCGTACCGGCGGTTATTTGCAGCCACTGTATACTGCAAGTAACGCACACCTAGGAGATCCTTCAAAAGAACACATATACCCAAAATAATTGATAGAATCAGGCGTTACTTTGCGGAAATCCATTATAATAAACTCTACTATAAACGACTCTACGGCGGCTGACCGCCAGTCAGCGGTCAGCAACCGTAGAGTCTACATTACCAGAAGATGCTTCGTGTAGAGGCGAAGCACGTGTCGTATTATCGTCGATGTTGTGTCTTACCTGGAATAGTGGTGTTGGGAGTAGTGGTGCTGGGACTAGTGGTGACGGAGTTAGTGCATGCAATTGAGGGAGGGTGGGAGGTGCTCTTCAATCCAGGTAAGACAAATCATTGTATTTATTTAGCGGAAGTTTGCGAAGAACTTTATATTTTTTATTAAACCCAAACCCAAGCATAGCACTGCAAGACTTCAAGATACTGTAAGTTCGTTTTGCGTAAATTGGACCAAAAATTAATATTCAAAAACTGAAGGTAGCCGGGCTAACAACGACATTGGGACGTCAAACATCTCAGTCCCCCCCCCGTGACCATGGGTGCTGTAAAGCACCCGAAACGTCGGGAATTAAAAATAAGTAAAATCAGTTAAATAAACGCGATAGAATCCGTAAATTTAGTTTTATTCAAAATATAAAATAAGTTAATATATGAGACAAAATCTGTAGAAACTTGTTTTACTTAAATAAGAGTACCCTATTAACTAACCTAAGTTCCATACCAGAAGAATGCATACTGATTAAATGAATGTTGTTTTTGCATCGGAATACATAAATATTAAGTACATTGCGAATCATGATTTGAAACATACTTTCAATCCTTATTATGTTTACTCAAAAATGAACTGAATATGTTATGCGAAGAGTGAGAGAGCTCGAAGTTTAAAACTTTCATGGTAGTAATTCACACACTGATACAGTGACATTATTTTTTATAAAACTGAAGTGGCAACCGTACTCACAGTCCACCTGATATTAAGTGGCTACTGCTGTTTACATATAACTGCAGCTAACTTTAGACAAAGAAGGCTACAAATGCGTTGTCACCTCTGGGGACTAAAACATAATGCCTAACAGCCTGTCATTATACTCTTTATAACGGAACAAAACAGCAGAAGCTACTGCTAGTTAGCGACAGAAATGAAATGAACCATAACAATATTCTACCATCTAAAAATTTCATATCTGTATGCTATTTTCGGATTCTGACTTTAATTAATTTAAAGTCATTAAAAAAATCTTCATAATTTCGTTATTAATTAAAAATGTGATTTCAGAATTACTAAAAATTTTGTCAAAACTTTCTTGTCGAAGGTACCTTATTAAAACTGAGCTAGCGCCAAAAATAAGTTGCAGTAACTTTTAATTATGTCCTCATTTTGCAGGTACTTGTGGAAGATCCTGCAACGATACTGTAGTTTATATAGAGAAGTTCGTCTCTCGTTCCAAATAAGTTAGAGTGGCGTACGACACAAGAGTCTGCGATCGAACGAAATCGCTATGTTACAACAATAAAAATTAAATAAACTTCTCAAAGTATTCTGAAGTCGGGTGTTTTAATTTTAATCATGAATTCAATGTTCATTAACATAATTTCTTTTTCTCATTTGTTAGAATTACTTTGAATTTTGAGTTTGAATTTATTTGAATTAGATAAAGAAAATTTACGGTATTTAGGAAAATTTATTCGAAATATATAGTCACTTAATGTTAAATACAGCATTGACATAATACACTCAAAATTTGAAATATTTACATAACCAAAAGAATCTTGATATCCTGACGAAAAGTGAATTTGATACTGTGAGTCTGTGTTTGCGTATAAATTATTATATTAATTAAATGAAAAGTAATGAAATTAAATTAAAGATAAATAATGAAATTAAATGAAAAGTGAATTTGATACTGTGAGTCTGTGTTTGCGTATAAATTATTATACTAAACATTAAATGTTTTGACTTAGCCCAATATTTCCATGGATATTTTAATTTTATAAACATAAACAAAAAAACTCACGTCCGTCACCCAAATGGATAGGCAGAGACTACGGACTTCCATTTGGCACGATCCTAACACCCCTCTCTCGCCTCCTTTACATCCTAGCATACATGCTCGTCGGTTTAGAGTACTCTTAATCTGGCCCATTTTCAATATGTCGCCAATTTGATCAATGAACTTACATTTAGAGCGTCCCTTCTCGAGTCTTCCGTTTATTACTGCAACATAAATTTTCTTTGTCATTCTTTTCTCGTTTATTCTTTCTGTAAGTCCAAACTACCGAAACATTGCTTTTTTAACCCTGGTCACTCTCTCTTTTCTAATTACTTACACAATTTCTCCCGCAGTCACTCAGACTCAGCCCTAACATACTCGTTAATGACCGTTTACTACTGCGTTTATTCTACTTTCGTGCTTCTTCTGTCACATCCAACTATCACCACCATAGGTTAAAGTAGGATCTAACACAGAATTGTGATTTGCCATACACGCCCTTTTTGACACATTCTGACTTTCCACAATAGAGTTTAGATACATATCATTATCCTTCTACAGTAGTAGTCATAATATCAATTTGGAGACAACACTTTTCTTTTATCATACAATTTTACACCATATCATTCTGATTATACTTAAGTTTTATTAATGTTATATTACTGTGTTTGCTTAATTCGCTAAGTATATAAGAAAATTTAGCTTTGCGCTCATTCAACTCTCAATTCTTTCCTTTTTCTTTTTGTTGAGGTGGGAGCTATATTAGAAAGTAAATTTCTTTTGGAAATTTACACTCTGTTCATTTTCAATTGAATTTTCATGATATATTTATCTTAACACACTAACACTGCACTTATATTATACTTTAAAGTTGGTATTTTCCTGACGCTTTATCAGTTACTATTTACTTGCAACATTATTGTGACAAACATAGTATTCATTTTGTTAGATATCATTTTGATATATTACTTTAGGTATCTAAAATATTCAATATTCAATATTCATTATTTATTAAAATTGATTTGTTCAACTTCTATGCGGTCCCACCATAAATCCTATTACAATTGAACTTTGCTGAGTTATAGTACGCGCAAAAGTTTTATGACAAAAAAAGATTATTTCAAAGCATGCCGGTCGCAGCCAATGTTATATTTTGAAGAGCTCAATAACAGTTTTATATTATAAAGGAAGTAGTTTCTAGTAAAGTAGTAAGGAGGAAGTTTCGAAAAAGGATATAGAGTATTATAAGACAAAATGCACTCTCTCACGATTTGAAATAAGATGTAAATTATGTGTAAGGTAACTTTGAGAACTTGGATCGTTTACACCTAAATATATTCATAGTAATATTCAAGAATAAACTTAATCGTGATTCACGAGAACACACTGAAAGATTTTAAATAACAACAAGTGATATTTTCATATAATTATGAAAACAGATATAAACTAATGAGTTAATATAATTAATTTAGATTTATTTTTGCAGGTTTAAAATCTTGGAACAGTAGTTTTATATATTCACTAGTTTTACAAATTATTTCTGATATTTACGAGAGTAGAACACATTAAATAAAACTAATTTAACAAGTCAGTAAGTACCCCACGACCATTGGTGCTGTAAAGCGCCCGAAACGTCGAGTATTAAAAAAGTTTAAATTAGACGCGATAAAGGTCGTAAAATTAGTTTTAAGTGCAAAATATACTTGAATCTTTGTTTGCAGTCCTTAGTATTACTTTGTATCCAATAATTGCATTATAAGAGGTGAGAATAAAATACAATAGAATTAACTTTTATTCATTACACTTATAATACATATCATCACCACATAATACTTACTAAAAGTTAACATTTTTATTAACCACTACTGACAAAGACTTTATCGTCCCTAAGAGGATATATACCAACTCATTTATCCAGGCTGTCCCGAAACTTATCGACAAGCGCGTACGGGGTGATAAGCTTGGTTGTACCAGTTCTAAAACATGCCATGTTACTTGGAATGCCTTTAGAAAAAAAAAAACTAAAACTAGTAATGATAGTGAATTGTACATAACACTTTTCAAAATTTAATTTCAAGTGAAAAAAACAACAAAATTTTTCACAGAATTATTTAACTATATATTATAGTGAAATTAAGTACGTAAAAATGTAATCTAATTAGTATAAAATTATTTCATTCATTTTTTGGCAGGACACAGTAATAAAAACAATATATAACTATTACGGAATAAATGTGAGATAAATTTGTTAAACCACAAAAATTCTTAAAATATAACTTAATTTATTATTATTGTATATACAAATCGTGAAGATTTTATGGACAAATGAAACGACCTTTAGAAAAGACGGTTATTTAATCTTACATAACTTACACGGTTGGCACATAGAAAATCCACATTTAATGTGTGAATATCTCTCCCTATACCAATTTAAAGCGAATATGTGGACCGGAATTCAAACGGACAAATAATCGGACCATTTGAGCTGCCTGAAAACTTAAAAGGAGACAAGTAACTTAATTTTATTTATAATAATTTTCCGAATTTATTAGAAGACGTACCAATCAAAATTTACTATCTAATAAAAATAAAACCGTCTATATTTCGAATTTATTTTATTATCTTCCCAAACAAATATCTATTAATAAGCTTGTGAATAACCCAAAATTTGTTTGTTGCTCTCAGGAATATTAACTGATCTATACACATCAACAAAGCAAATAAAGTGACCCTAAAAACGAAAATTAACTATCAATATGTACAAAAGTTGAAAAATTTGTTTCAAATTACTTTACATATAGAAAATTTCTTTAAATATTTTCCACGAAAAGTGTTACTACAGCTGAGTTTTGATAATATTTAAGCTACTATCTATTTAACTTATTTATGATAATAATTTCAGTCCTCTTGTAATACATGTTATCTTCGCAATATATCCCAAGGACTTTTTTCCGGATTATTGAGTCGGCTTATAGACATAAATCGCCCATCAAGCTAAACCAAATACCCAGATCAGAAAAAAACAAAATATCGACTAAGTGCCAACTAGGGTTTAAAAACGAGCATGCGGCTCACCTAATGGTACGTGTTGACCGTCGCCAATGAACAAGTGCCACAACAGGCGAATTGCAGGTACGTTGCCAACCTTTTAGAAATGAGTAATCCCGTTTCTTTAAAGTACCTAAGTCGTATCGGACACTTTGCACACTAAGTGCTGAGTAAGCCGCACATCCAGCAGGAATCACTCTTATCACAGGATGGTCAGCGGTTTATTCCCTCCCCCCACCCCTCTGTTAAGTAGAATAAGTTCGTATGACAAGTTGGATCGAAAGCGAGTGAGAAGTTGCATCACAATAGCGGAGTGTCATATCGATGGTGGCGTGGTAGAATTGAGGGTATATGCCGTGCGGGAGAGATTTCGTCTATAGGCGGCTACTCTCTTGCCTACCGTAGGGGCAATCTAGGGTATAACCCTTAATTGGTATAACCCTTAAGTGGGGATAACCCTTAATTGCCTCCTTATTTGTGATGTGTGGATGCAAGCAGGGGCAATATCCTGAGTCGGCCCTGTGGCAGAGCGGCAGGGGCGCAAGACCTTCCTATCACAGCTGCCGCTGCCGCGTGTGTAGCGCAATTGGTACAATTTAATTCAGTCCGTTGGTGACATTCTCACGGAGCACACGTATGAGTACAAGTCACGATGGATACCAATTAAGAGTGTGAAATTTAGACACGGGTGACAGAAGTGCATTAAGAGCGTCTTCTTCGGCCAGTATTTCCTTTTTCTCTTTTTTGCAGTAGTACTGCAGAAAGAACTTTATTTGAACGAGGTAACGTTTTTAACGGGGTAACGTTTTTTTTAACGTGGGAATATTTTTAAACGTGGTAACGTATTTTAAAACTGGTAAAGCCACACACTATATTTTGTTAATAATTATTAATTAATTGGTTGTTTTATAGGTAAATGTAGGTGTCTACGGATCACAGTATCCACTTACTGTCGGTAGACTGTGTGCTTGTTTGTCACCTTTACTCTACACTAGTGGATAACTGGCGTGTACGCTAAAAAAGGAATACACTTTTTTAATTATTTGATAAAAAAAGGAAATTTTGATTATTTTTTAATAGTGCCTAATGCATTGTTTTCTTAGACCATTCAATGGTCTAAGATTATTTTAGTGGTAGAAATTTATCTTCGCATTATTGCCTTTCTAATTAAACCGGTTTAATGCCTATTACGGACATACGTAGAAACATATTTTGCTTCATATAGATACCTAAAAAAGAGTCAAGGCTATACTATGGCTATACTTTGATATTTCGATAAAACTGGAGCCATTCTGGAAAAGTGGGACCTGCGAGACGTACACTCTCATACTGATTACTGACCGGGACCGGCAGACATGTGTGTAGAGAAATGAGACAGTTCTGATATCGCCCCGATCGCTGTACACCCTAGATTGCTCCTGCGGCAGGCAAGTGAATAGCCGCCTTTATTAATTCGATGAGTTCTAAGAATCGTAGAATGACGGTAACGTGGTTCTGTTCGTTGTAGTAATTCTTTTATTGCAGGCAAGTTAGACAGTGTTGCTGAGAGGCTGCTCTGTGTTACAATGAGATGGGTAGTGTTGCTGTTGGTTTGGTGTTTTTGTGACAAGTACATTATGAATTAATGTATTTAATACATATTTATTTTTAAAATACAGCACATGATACAAATTATACAAAAAGTTCAAATCCCTAATTTGTTTAGTTTTTTTAGATACATACGGATACCGTAACAAGCACGGTTAGTGCCTCCCCTCCATTTCTTTAATTTTTAAAAACTTTCAAATAAAAAACAAAACGTTCTTTATTCTTAAATCGCAGCGTAGAAATTTAGAGCTGTCCCTGCTGTGTTAGAACTACATCGGAATTCGTATTCGAAAATTACATTAATTAATAAGATCACTCTCATAACTTTTTTCTGTAAAGAAGTTTTATTCACGAATCTTGAATAACACAGCTTTAATTTTAATATAATGTGGCATCTCCAATAAAACGGAAACTTCATACTTTAACCCGTACCCTACTATTAGTAATCGAAAACTTCTGGTAGTGAATTAAACGTTTTTAAATAAGTAGGCAATTATATTTCTTACTTACCCTATACTATAGATCGCATAACAACACAGTATGAAATATGTACATATAGATAATAATGTCCCTCCAGAACGAATTCGATAAAGGAGTCCAGTCTCAACGCAGACTAGCCATTTGCGAAGGACAGGTTTAGTGTCCAAGTATGTGCGTAATCATAGATGCAATCTTAATTCCCTTACTCTTATAGTCCTACAGAATAGTAATCCTACATGCTCCGAGACAGATCTTTCATAGGATCAACGGCTTTACGTGCTTTCGGAGGTACGGGACACCGCCAGCTTCCTGATTCCGGGCTGTTACAGAGAGGTCAGTAATATATGTACATATGATGTTATTACGTATGTTTTTTTTTATATATGATAGAGTGACAAACAAACGCACAGTCCATATGATGGTAAGTGGTTGCTGTAGCCCATAGACATCTACATATATCCTCGATTACGAATCAAAATGCAGATGCATTTTCACCCGTGAGGACTAAGACGGAATGCCTCGTTTACAGTAAAAAGGGTCTCCGGTTTTCTAAACTCACCATACGAAACACAGCAGCATTGAAGTACTATTTTACGCTGGTATTCTGTGAGAGCGTGGTCTTTCCCCGGTCGAGCCGACCCTTTCGTGGTACAACTATACTACTAATATAACTGTAACATGGCTCTACCACGTAATTTTTTTTTATAAATAGAGTTTATCATGCATGGGTTGTCGTACATTATATTCCCTACAATGTTCCTTATCAAAATATACTTAATTTCAGAAAGCAGTAGCAAATATTTCAGACACTGGTATAGCAGATTACTAAAACAATTTTACTACTGTTTTATAAAACCTAAAATGTTAAAAAGCAATGAACATGTTTTAAAATAATCCATAAGTATAAAGAATCATGTCCAATATTGACCTGAAAATTTTCTAACGCGTCTTGTGATGTAAAATATCTTATAAAATTGCCTTTATTTTGCTTATTTCGTATCGCATAATAGAATTTTCCAATATATATATATATTGGAAAATTATATATATATATATATATATGATGTAGGCTAATCGGCAATAAATAAAATATACCCTGCTGCTACCATAACACAGAAGGCGAAGAAAACATTTATTTCCTAACTATCCTCGGCATATCCATGACATACTGCGGGCTGCATATTGATGCGAGATAATTTGACGTATATTTTTAAAGTTTTAATAAAGAAACAAGAAACAGCCGCAAATATCATTCAGTGCCACATCGTCTTCACTCGCCGCTATCGTTATGTATCCGTCGACCATTTTGAAGCCGTTTCTTCAACGCCGCAGCTCGCTTCTTCTTGCTGTTCTGACTACGCGCGCGCGCCGGCCTGCACAACTTTTATAGCCCAGTCTAGCGACGTAGATACGAGAAGATAACACGAGTCTCACGCCGGCAAATGGAACGTAAATAATAGTTGTATTTTAAATAATCTTTATTGGTCATAATTTATGTACTGTAATTGGCTAGGCAAATAAAAATTGTTACTATTGGCTAACTAACGACGTAGCCGGACATATGAATATAGTCTGGGTCGACGTAAAATTCATTCCATATTCCATATTCCATACTCCTTTCGTCGGCACACCAAAAAAGTAGTGGACCGCTTGTCCCCACTATTACAATATAAATAAATAAATAAATATATATATATATATATATATATATATATATATATATATACATTTATCATTCTCAATAGACCTTTGGAGACGGAACGCCTTTAGCAATGACTTAAAAGCCCACAAGCCATGACAATTTAAAAAAAACGTGTTTTACGGATTTCGTTTCACAGACAAAAAATCTTATTAATTTGTCATGTGGTTTATGAATGTTCAAAATAACCAATTGTTTTTGTTACTTTTCTTATTATATTATGATTAGATACGATTTTTTGTGGTTTTATACTATGGTGTGGATGTTATTTTTCTGAAAAACTTATATACTTTATAGCATTTTTCCCTGGCATCTACACAGAAAGCTGATAAGTTGTTATGTAGTTGTAGGCAGATGCGACCTGTAAAACGAATCAAATGACAGGTCAATCAATGTATGGATAGTGGTTAGACTTCTTTTACAATTCACAATATTTTGTTTTTATAATACAATTATTTATTTTTATTTACTTTTAACTGAGTATTTTTTATTTAAATGTCTTTTACTTATTTAAAGGATGCCGATATTAACCCCAATCTTTTCATTACAAATAAATGCAACCTTGAATGAAACCATATTCTTCAAAGACTTTTTTAATCCACGAAGCAAAAGGCGGATTAAGATTAAAACTCGGCAAAGCCACAATAGAAATTTTTATTTTGTGAAAGCTATTTATAGTTCACAAGGAAAAATCTGTGTTCTTTAGGGACCGTTCTGAGCAGTGTTAAGTAATGCTTTCATTGCAAACAGCTCTTAGTGGAATACATGTCATCAATTGCAATAGCGCTGTCATCTAACTTAAAACGTAATATCTCCTAACCTGTATCTAATAATACTGGATTCTTTACTCATTAAACTTTAAACTTCAATTTGGGAAGGCCCATATTTAGCAGTCGACTTACGATAGATTATTATGATGATGATCTCGCATAGACTGGTATAATACCTTTGACTGGTTAAACTGGGATATTTTATTTATTAATATTTACAAACAAATGTATAAATGTAAGTAAAAGTATTATAAAAAAAAGTATAGTAAAAGTTCGGGGGAAAAGTTTCTTCATATTTTATATACAAATTCAAGATTTTATTTTCAAAGCTTATTACATTTAACTATAATACATATATGTCATTTTGTTCGATAACTTGTTGCCATCTTGTAATTAGTTCCATAGTCCTGTTGCTGTAGAAATCTTGTGATTTACAATCTTAAGATTACAACAACGCATAAATCTAGTGATGAGTAATTGGTTGTAAGAAATTCAGCGGAAGGAATTTTTATGTTCTTCGATCCCTGAAAACGACTACCACCTCGCATTCCACGCTAATGGCGCGGCGGTGGTATAAAAGACCGTGGCTTAGTGGGCGGCGTCCTGCGCCCCACATAATGCTGCGCCCCCATTTTCCAAGGGGGGTAACTTCCGATACGGCAAAAAGGCCTTACCAGGTCAAAGCCGGTCTCAGGTGGTGTTTAGTGGGTAGGTACTTTAGGTATTATAGTGAGACCCACGTAATCACGCAGCTGGCTGCGTGGTATGTTTCGAGCATTCACCACCTCCCTCCCCGCTTTCTGGGAAGCAGTGACCCTTTTTTACTGGAAACGAAGCATTCCATCTTAGTCCACAGGGGTGATTTAGCATCTGCGTTTTGATTCCTAATCGAGGATATAAGTAGATGTCAATGGACCACAGTATCCATTTACCATCAGCTGGATTGTGTGATCGTTTCTAATCCTTATTTAGAAAAAAACTTTACTTCTGAGTGCAAAAAAAATGGAAGGCATTGCATTTTTTCTGACCTCCTGCGTAGATCGGATCTGCTTTCCTGTTGCGCGTGTTAATATCTTCGTAGAGGACAATTTCATGCTTCGTTCTGTTTTCTATGTTTCACGAGACTTCGAATATGACTGCACTATGCGTCTTAATGCGGAACAAAGGCCAGTGTTCCTACAAACAGATTTTATCGTAAATATTTTGTGCTAGATAAATATGAAAATAAATCACTATTAATTTTCATTCCAAATGAAGAGTTTTGAATAAATAGAACATTTAAATGAAAAAAAACTGTATAGGGTGTCGAGAGCTTCACTTTTATTGCAAGTAGACTCATGGTTGTGTCAAAGAAATTTAAACATAAATAGAGCAGTAATCACATTACAACATTCTAACCTAACCTTCTTTTTGGTAAGTTAGGGACTTGATTAAAACCTTAATATTATTGGAGTTTATAAATAGAACACGCTTTCAGAACTCATAGAGAAATATTAGTTATTAACTTAGCTAGGGTTAGAAAGATTCTTCAACTTAATTGCAGGCCACAAACTATTGTTAGATAAATTAAGCAAAACACTACAACGTCGCTTATGATTACATGAATAACTAGAATCCAGAGTATAAAATAATTACTTATTTTACGAGAATTAGTGTCTCTTTGATGTGTAAGGACTAGTATATTAACAGTAAGCTATGTCTAATAATAGAGGTCTCATAAACAGTTAATCCGAACACCACAACCAGAACGTTATCTACGTAATAAGGTTTTCAATGACTTACACAAAATATTTTTTTAATAAAATTTATTAGCAATTATATAAAATATTTATAAATAAATTTATAAATAAATTTATTAGTAAACACTTTGGTTTCAAAAACTTTGATTTTAAAATATTACAAATCTCTCTTATATAAATTTGGTAAAAATTTTCTTTAGAAACAGAGATTATGTGATGAAAAAGTTGTGGCTTGTAAATCTAATGCACTGCCTCCTGTTTGGGAGACAAAATTACTACTTCTTAAACGTGTCTGTGGAAAAAGTATATAAACTGATATTGATTATTAATGATTATGAAATAGAAAAGCAAACCGGTCTAATTTTGCCTTCTATTTAATAGTAAATTAGTTGCAGAGTATTAGTTAGCTAGTAGGGCCTGATGAACGTTCTTCTAACTCTCTTATAAGTAAATCTTTTTCTATTATAACTAACAGTGGTAACTAAAATGTAGCGTTTATATTATTTTCTATGGCTGTTATCATCATTTCAATACCTGTAGAGTTCATTTCAATAGCTGAATGTAGACCTCTAACAAGGAATAGCACTAAGCACGATTCTTCGAATTCTTACATGCCTTACCAAGTCAAAAGGTTTTGTCTAGGAATAAAAATGGGAGATCTCCGGCTTGGAAAAATTACACAGCCTGAAGGGCGACTAGCACCCGTGCAGTACGGAGTTTGTTTTATATAATATAAAATCATTCGAGAACTTTAATTAGGCTTCAGTTCGTTTACGCTTGGGGTGAAACAACAGCGCCACCACATTGCCCCCGAACGAATAACTTTAAGAACGCAAACAATTTGGAATCAAAATGACGATGCATTGTCACCCCTGAACACTGACATTTACCAGTTAAAAGAGTCTCTGGTTCTTTATACTCACCATACCAAATAACATTATTTATTTACCTTTCTCGGTTTTGCTGGTCGATCCGTGTTACAACCATAATATAACTTCAGCGTGGCACTAGTCATTCCATAGGTTTATTATACCCTACCCATTGATGAATTTACAGTAACTTAACTTAATATAGCATGCTGGATCTTTGATTTAATTTTAATAATTATATGTTTAATAGTTTAGAATTAACTAATAACTAAATAACTAATATTGTTAAGAATTAACTCGCACACATCCGCTCAATAAAATAAAATGATGTGTCTTACCTAGTTTCAAGATCACCTCTCTCCCTCCCTCAATTGCGCGCTCTAAACTTGTCACCACTAATCCCAGCACCACTGGTCAGGATGTAAAATCCTGCAGACCGGAAAACACCACATGCAGGTAAGGTTGATATTTGAAGAATAAGCTTATCTACACCCTGCAGCATAATGCACATAGGGAAAGTGACGAGAGTTTATCAGCATGAAAACAGATTATAGAAGGCGCGAATTTATATTAGTATGTGTGTGTATATATATAGCTTACGTAACTAGAAAAATGAGATGGTGCTAGTTATGCATTGCCATTTTATAGGACGAAGATTGATCGATTTTATTGATTTTTATACAATTCAGATATCAAACGACCAACATACTCTCGTTACTTAGATTTTAATTGCTTTTAATATGTATATAATTTTTTATTGCATATTTTTGTTAAGTGGATGATACTAAATCTACTTAACAAAAATATGATAAGCTATTTTCAGTGGCTGAAAAACTGCAACGAACTGGACGATATAAATGACAAGCTTGTGGAAACTGACCATGCGGTTGAAGCTAAGTTTTGTAAGATCCGTCACAGAAGAACATAAAAATTCTCCGATCACACTCTTAATCACATGGCTGTTAGACGGGAGACGAAGTTACAGTCGTCAGCAGATTTGACGGCATACAGGCAACTGAATAGATAGATCTTCAAATGCATGCGGCGTGACTTGCGCAACTCTAATACAGTTTGTATTGAAGAAGCGATTGAGCGGAACCAGGACTCCAGGTCTTTGCCCGAGATTTCTCTACCAGAAAGAAACAACTGTCGAAGCTGAAGAACGAAAGTGGTAACACCATTTCCGGGACATCTGAGATTCTGAGTGAGATTGAGAGGTTTTATGGGCATCTGTACACGTCATCGTTGGCCGTACGCATGTGTGGGTAACGATGCAGGAGCAAGTCTTATCCGACACTATTCCGAAGATATCCCGGACGTCTGTCTAAAAGAGTTTGGAATGGCTCTCCAGCACATGAAAACAGCAAATCCCCGGGCGAGGATGGAATTACAAAAAGCTTCTGAAAGCCGTTGGAAAACCGATACTTAAAGTCCTTCCGAAGTTCTTCCGTCCCTATGGAGGCACTACTTCGGAGGCGTGGAGCAGAAGTGCGGTGTTCTTTTTCTTCAAGAAAGGTGACAACGCTCTCTTGAAGAACTACAGACTGAATTCCCTTCAGAGCTGCGTTTACATACTGTTTTCGAGAGTCATTACGAATCGTCTCGCACGCAGACTTGACGACTTCCAGCCTCCCGAACAAGCCAGTCGGATGACGTTAAGCAGAAGTGTAGAACTACAGACCGATTTCCCTCCTGAACCGCGTCTACATGCTGTTTTCGAGAGTCATTACAAATCGTCTCGCACGCAGACTTCCAGCTTCCCGAAGAAGCCGGTTTCTGAAAAGACAATAGTACCGTAGACCACATACATACCCTTCGGTAAATTGTACAGAAATCTAAAAAGTACAATTTGGCACTTTGTATTGCGTATGTGGACTATGAGAAATATTTTGATTCCATAGAAATTTGAGCGGTGCTGCAGTCCTTTCAGCAGTGCCAAGTGGACTGTCGGTATATCAAAGTACTGAAGTATTTGTACAGTAAGGCAACGTTGGTTATCCGTGTACCAAACAAGAGTAAAAAACCCATCCAACTGCAGAGAGGTGTAAGAAAGGGTGACATAATATCCCCGAAACTCTTCACCACTGCATTGAAAGACGTTTTTAGGCCGCTGAACTGGAAAGCAAGCGGTATTAACGTCAATGGCGAGTACATCATCCACCTGCGATTTACCGATGATATATTCCTTATGGCAGAATCGCTAGAGTCACAATGCTCAATGACCTCAATAGTGTCCCCCAACAGATAGGTCTTAACGAAATTCATGTGTTGTTTTTGTGTCACACCCATACCAGTGGTTGTTGGGAGCACTATTCCCGAAGTGGTTTACCGAAAGAGTATTGTTACGCGCCTAAGTTGACGTCATGTACCCGGCACTAGCGCCATCTAGTGTCGGGGACGAGAGCGAAGGGAGTTTTCCAGAAAATGACATCACTAATCTGTCAACCAACACCGCCATCTGTTGTCGAAAAGAAGAACTAAACTTCTAGAAGCTGAGACTCGAACTTTCGGCGCTATGTCGATTGGTGCGCGTATTTACTTGAATGTTCTGGATGTTTCGGTACTAATGTGTATTTATAGGCGCTGTAAGGTGCGATCGGGGAAGTATTGAAGTTGGCGAGACAAGCGAAGCTTCGGAGCGGAATAAAGTGAATCAGTGTGATTAATTATTAGTGTTTTAAGTTTCAATTTGTGTAAAGAAAATTAAAGTGTTAATTTAAGTAATTTTATCGGCAATTTTTATTGCCACGAACCTCAAGCTCGTCAGAATTGGTGTCAGAAGTGGGATAAAATCATGCCGATTTTACCTAAGGAGGAAACGGGGCGTGTTCGTACCCGCAGTCAACGCCAGCATGAGACGGACGAGAGAAGATTTGGTGGTGCAACGCCGCAGACGTCGGAGGGCCAGCCACCGGCAACGGAGGCCGGTCCGTCAGTAGCTCCTGCATCTGCAGCACCTGATTTAGGTGCTCTGATGGTGATGCTGCAGGAACAGGCTCGTCGGTTCGAAGAGCAGCTGAAGCGCGGACAGGAGGAACAGGCCAGTCAGTTGAAAGAGCAGCAGTAGGAACAGGCCCGCCGACAGGAGGAACAGGCCCGTCGCTTAGAAGAGCAGCTAAAATGCGATAGGGAAAAGCAGATGCTTCTCATGAAGGACCTTCACACTACCTTCGGGAAAGAGATAAGGGAGGTGAAGGATAAGGTTGCTCAATTTGATAACCGCCTGTCGGAAGCTAAGACCCAAATCAACCAAGTTTAGAAAACGCTGGATGAACTCAAACTTGGAGATGGAATTGCAGCCCCCGCAGTAGCTACTACACCTTCGCTACGTGGGTTCAAGGTACCACCGTTCGACGAGACTTCTACCTGGTCGGCCTACAAAATACAGTTCGAAGCCGTCATGGAGGCAAACGGCTGGAATAAAAGCCAGGCCATGACTGCACTCACCTTAGGCCTGCGCGACCAAGCCTTAACTGTGTTGGAAGCTCTCGGTAAGAAAGTGACCTACGAGCAGCTCCTTGAGGAATTGGAGGCGAGATATGGTGACGTTCACCTGGAACACGTCTTTCGCGTGCAGCTTAAAGATCGCGTGCAACGCAGCAACGAAAACCTGCAGCAGTGGGCCCTTGAGGTGGAGAAGCTGGTGCGAAAAGCATACCGGTCTGTACCTGCGGATATTGAAGGGAACCTGGTGCAGACATTCATCGACGGAATCCGCGACCTTGAAGTCAGAGCTGATGTGAGGCTCGGGCACCACGAGACGCTTAAGGACGCCTTGGCCCATGCACTGCAGGTGGAAGCCGTGCGGCAGGATCATCGTCCCCATCGCGTCAGGGAGGTTGCAGCAGCTACAGTTCGCGACCGCAACAAAGGATACAACCCTAGGTGCTATGGCTGTGGGAAAAGGGGCCATCTTCGCTCCAGCTGCCCTAAGCGAACTGTAGAAAGGGAAGTTGATCGGTCTCGAGAGGGTAGTGCAGCTAATGGCACCGCCTGGCGGTGGCAGGATCGTCGTTCCCCTCACGCTAGGGGAGGTTGCAGCAGTTACGGTTCGCGATCACAATAAAGGATACAGGGCTGTATGGATAGGTGTTATGGCTGTGCGGAAAGGGGCCATCTTCGAACGAGCTGCCCTAAGCGAACCCTAGAAAGGGAAGGTGAACGATATCAGAGGGGAAGTGCTGCTAACATCACCGCCCAGCAGCAGCCGGGATACGACTTTACTATCAGACATCGCAGCGGGAAATCTCATGGCAACGCAGATGCATTGTCAAGAAGACCTTGTCCTGAAGATTGGAAACATTGTACTAGGCAAAAGAGTAAGGAAGTGATATCCGTGAGGATGCTCAGGACGGACCACCTCAGCAACGAGTGGAAGGACAGCCTACGACATGCACAGCAGGAAGATCCGGACATCAAGCCGATTCTGGAATGGATGAAGGCCCGTGCTACCAAGCCTAAGTGGAGCGACGTCTCAGCGATGAGTTCGACCACTAGAGGCTATTGGGCCCAGTGGGACGGCTTGCTGATTAAGGATGGAGTCCTGTGCCGTAAATGGGACAATGGTCGAGGAGACAGCTGTCGTTTGCAAATGGTTGTCCCTAAGGCTAAAGTGCCGAATGTTCTACAGCTGTGCCATAATGGTCGTTCAAGAGTCCATCTGGGAGTTAAACGAACTCTACTGAAGGTCCGAGAACAGTTTTACTGGGTCCATTATCGTGGCGACGTCGAGGATTGGTGTCGCACATGTACAAGTTGTACGGCCGTGAAGGGACCGTCAGACACGTAGTAGAGGAGCATCGAAATTGTACAATGTTGGTGCACCATGGGATAGGACAGCCCTTGACATTGCGGAGCCGTTACAGAAAGGCGCAAGAGGGACTCATAAGATCGCCCATGTGGATCGCATGGCGCGTTATTATGGGGCCGATAATGCTCTGGACGAGCATGTCTTAGGAGGGGGCAGTGTTACGCGCCTAAGTTGACGTCATGTACCCGGCACTAGCGCCATCTAGTGTCGGAGACGAGAGCGAGGGGGAGCTTTCCAGAAAATGACATCACTAATCTGTCAACCGACACCGCCATCTGTTGTCGAAAAGAAGAGCTAAGCTTCTAGAAGCTGAGACTCGAACTTTCGGCGTTTTGTCGATTGGTGCGCGTATTTACTTGAATTTTCTGGATGTTTCGGTACTAATGTGTATTTATAGGCGCTGTAAGGTGCGATCGGGGAAGTATTGAAGTTGGCGAGACAAGCGAAGCTTCGGAGCGAAATAAAGTGAATCAGTGTGATTAATTATTAGTGTTTTAAGTTTAAATTTGTGTAAAGAAAATTAATGTGTTAATTTAGGTAATTTTATCGGCAATTTTTATTGTCATGAACCTCAAACTCGTAACAGTATGTTTACCTGGGACTAATAGTCTGACTAGGTAAGTCCAACTTCAGCCGAAAGGTCAGTCAACAAATTTAACTCGACTGGGCAGCGTCCAGAAGTTTGCGACACATGTTTTCGTCAGTTATACCTCAAAATCTCAAACTAGATTATATAAACCGTGCGTGTTGCTAGTGATGGCCTATGGATCTGAGACGTGATCCTTCACTGCCGGTTGTATGAGGAAGCTCGCAGTCACTCAGCGAACTGCGTAGAGGGCTATGCTCGGAGTTTGTTTGCGTAAGAGCCTTAAAATGAGGATATCCGCAGTAGGATCAGAGTAACCGTGATAGCCCAAGGGATTAGTAAACTAAAGTGGCAATGGGCCGGCCATATATCACGGAAAACCGATAATCGATGGGGAAGGAAGGTAATCGAAGTCCAAGGCGGCCACCACTAGATGGAGAGACGACATGGTACAGGAAGTCGATAGATGCAGGGGGTTTAGGACTGTGCTTTGGAGGAGGTCTGTGTCCAGCAGTGGCCTTGTGAAGGGCTGTAGGGACGATGAATACCCATTGTTTATTAAATACAATTAAAATGGTATAACTTGTTTCATTCTTTTTAATTTTTGTTTTAGCCGAAAAGTTGCAGTTATATTTCTGTTAAATCTAATCCCAAAGGCCAATAACCTAAAAACGTAAAACCTAGTTTAACCGGTTCACCTTAAATTTATCATTTACACTAATATGAGCCGTAACATATTCTAGTATGTACTATGGTTGCGCGGAAAACCATTCGTATTTATTTATTTTGACGGTAGGCTGCCAAATCGCTTATCCCTTTCCAAAACGATATCATTCCTACCCTCCTATCGACACATCGGGGTGGTGAGGTGGGAGGGGAAGGAAGATAATTCCAGAATATCACGTAATCATCGCAACCGAAGGTATAAAAGGCACGCGCGACCGACGCGCACGCTCTTCCCGCCGCGCTCGTTGTTGGAACCACACCGCTATTAGAATCGCTTTAGCCTGGAAGCAGTCGAGCTCCAGGAAACCCGCCTCACCTCGTGTGAGATATAGTCGCGCACCGTCTCTCTCCAGAGTGTCTGTTCAGAAGAAGTTCCAGAAGTCGCAGCTATAGTGCCCAACAGCATAGAAGAAACATCCCGGTGAGTGAATATTCTTAACAATATTGCCTGCTTGATATAATTGTGTTTTAACCCGCTCCAATTTTGTTTTCTCCTAATCAAGCAGGATTCCTTTCATCGATTTGGCAAATAATAGTTCGTTTTAGGGAAGAGCGAGTGCATTGTACCGCGCGCTATAGTCGTCGTTATATAAGCGTAGAAGCATTTCGAAGATACAGTCCACTTTGATTAATATCTCGCGTAATAGGTTTAAGGTTCGACCGGGGAATTAGACTTCGGCAACCTTAGGCTCGACGCTCCACCATTTTATGGTCCTTCGGCAGGATTTGGACTAGTGTTTAGTAGTCGTTCAACCATTTTCTGGTCGAATTATTAAATTAATTATTTAGATAATGCACTCTAATTTATGGAATAGTTTTAAATAGTGTTCGTTTAAATTTAAATTTTGATTAGGTACTCGCAAACAGAACTATTCATTTAAATAGTGTTTGTATTTGGTTTAAATTTAAAACTTATTACTCGCTTAAATAATTGAAACGGTGTAATCGCAACCGTTTGGTACGCTTACCTAACAATTTTGATAAAAATATTGAGTTTGGCGAGCAACGCGTCACCTCGACTCGCTGTAACAGGTGTTCGATTCAATTACGTAATACGGCATACCGAGTGTCCATCCTCAATTATTTGTGCGTTGTGAGATTAATTGTGATTAAAATAACTTTATTATAATAATTTAAAATGGCAGTTAGCGAAAATGAAATTAAAATTAAAACGCTTTATGCCAAGAGGGACATACTTTTTTCACGTATACAAAGTATTAGTGATCACATAAAGAATATTAATGTAGAAGCAGTGCGGGAAACTTTTTTGAATGAAATTGTAACGGTGGATTCTTTGCGGACGGATTACGAAAGAATATTAGACCAAATTAATCATTTGGAATTACAAATCGAACCGAAATACATAGTGAACTACCAACCGCTTCTAGCATTTGAAGATATGTTGTGTCGCGTGAAAAGAACGGCGAAACACTTACAATCTCCATCTGAAAACGAAGCAAAGCCGGAAATACAGGTACGTCCACGTGACTGAATTAGGTTGCCGCCAATAGATATTCCGGTATTCAATGGTGATATTAAGACATGGCCCTTCTTCTTCAGTAGTTTTCAAAACAATATACACAATAACCCATCGTTATCGGACGCTGAAAAATTATATTATTTAATTAGTAAACTTAGTGGCAGGGCACAGTCAATTTGCTCGGGTTTTACACCTACAGCAAACAATTACTTGTTAATATTCGAAACGCTTAAAACTAAATATGAAGATAGAAGAATGTTAGCTTCCGAATATTTGAACCAGATATTCGATCTTAAACCTATATCATCCGCGAACATCAACGGCTTAGAGCAGTTTTTAGATAAATTTGTGGCATCGGTGGCTGCACTTAAGAATTTGAAATTTAATGACCTTATGGACGTGATGTTTCTCCATATTGCACTAAAGAAATTAGACCCCGACACCGTGCGTGCGTTTGAAATGGAGCATCGTAGCTCGGAGATGCCTTCCTTTCATTCATTAGCATCGTTCGAGCGAGATCAAATAAAGGTGATGCAGCGCTCTCCGAACGTTAAACAGGAGATTAAAAGGTGCGTCGACCGTAGACAGACTCAACCATCTAAAATAGCAGGGTCGTTAACTTACGTAACCGCTACGTCAGCATCACTTCAGCATGCTTGCATCGTATGTAAAGATAAACACGGTAATTTATGTAATTGTGCGACTTTTCGTAAATATTCACCAAGCGAACGTTATAAATTAGTAAAGACAAACAACCTATTTCTGAACTGCTTAAGTGATAAGCATTTAGTTGCAAAATAGCGGCGTCAAGTAAAGCGGATAAGGAATTCACTCCTACTAAAGTCAACGATTCTAGCGGTCGACCTGGTGATGTCGCTCTGTACTCATTGGCTAATATGGGAGCACAACCTCCTTCAACCGTGTTACTGGGTACGGCGCGTATTTTGGTTAGGGATTCGCGTGGAAACGAACAAAGCGTCCGTGCACTGCTGGACAGCGGAGCCCAAAATAGCTTTAAACCGCGACAATGTTGTCAGCGCTTAGGCTTAGTAATAAATAGGTCACTTTCATGTCCTGTGGTCAAAGGCATCGGAGGTACTAGTAAAGATACCCAGGGATATATAATTTTAAAATTTTATTCTCGGATAGATCGTAACGTTAACTTTGATATAAATGCGCTAGTAGTAGATAGGGTCACTGAACGGTTGCCATCCGTTTCGGTTGACACCTCGGCAATGATTGAATTTAAAAATTTGACTCTAGCGGACGACACTTACGCCGTTCCTGGAAACATAGACATGCTCATTGGAGCATCGCTTTTCCCTCATCTTTTGCTAAATAACAAGGTCAGGGGCAACTCCTCGCATACCGCGCCTTACGCACTGGAAACCGTATTGGGCTATGGCGTCGTTGGCTCCGCCCCCATCATAGATAGTATTTCGGCAACCTCTTATTGTGGTATGGCTGTCGAACCGCTCGAGTCGTTAGTCCGCAAATTTTGGGAGATGGAGGAGGTGAACGTCCCACCCATAGCTAGCTCAGATGACAGATTATGCGAGGAAATTTACGTCTGCACGACCGTTCGTGATTGCGACGGTAGATATAGTGTAGCGCTACCTTTTAAAGGAGATATTTTATCTCTCGGCGATTCGCGTCAAACGGCGGAAAAACGTTTCTACAGCTTGGAGCGTAGGATGCTCGCTTCAACCCAGTTAAAAGAAGCTTATGACGGCGTCATTAACGAATATATAAGAGAAGGTTACATATCACTCGTGGCTTCGAAATTAGATAACTACGAAGACACACCGTCGTATTTCATACCACACCACGGGGTCATTAGGGAGGACAAACTTACATCTAAGTTACGTGTAGTACTCGACGCTAGTGCTAAAACTAGCACTCACCAGTCGCTTAACGATATCCTCTATAGTGGGCAAAATTTACAGGGCAGTTTATTTAATATCATAGCCAATTTTCGTTTGTTTAGTATAGCACTATGCGCCGATATTCGCCAAAAGTTTCTTTGCAAAGGGGTCAGTGAATGCGACCGTAGATTCCAACGCATTTTATATCGTTTCAACCCAAAGGAACCTCTAATGGTGTTTGAATTTAACCGCGTTTGTTTTGGTTTAAAGTCGAGCCCATTTCATGCGTTACGCACGGTGAAACAGCTCGCCCACGATGAAGGTCCCTCTTACCCTAAAGCTAAGAGGGTAATTGAGAGCGGTTTATATATGGATGATTTTGTATACTCGGTCGATAGCGTGGAGGAGGACATCCTAACCACCGCCGAGGTTATAAGGCTCATGAAATCGGGTCAATTCGATCTTGTGAAGTGGAATAGTAATTCGCGTTCGGTTTTAGATACAATCCCACTATCACACCGTCTTTCGGCGATAAAGGAATTCGACGATTCTGATACACACAAGGTGCTCGGTCTGTGTTGGTCACCAGAGTCCGACGTGTTTAGCCTTAAGGTAAATCCGCCCGTAGAGAAATGCACAAAGCGCACAATACTGTCATGCGTTGCTAGATTATGGGACGTCATGGGTTTCGTTGCTCCGGTGGTATTATACGCTAAGCTTTTGATTAAACAACTTTGGTTATTTGAATGCGATTGGGATGACTTGCCGCCTGACAGCATTGTTCGGTTGTGGCAGCGTTTTAGAGAGGAACTGCCTTTACTAAGAGAAATTAAAATACCGCGTCATATAAACGATGATAGAAATAGCGTCATAACGGTCGTTGGGTTTGCAGATGCCAGCGAGAAGGCTTACGGGGGCGTTGTATACTTCCATGTTCAGAATAATGGTAGAAATTCGAATAGCCTCATTAGTTCTAAGTCGAGAGTCTCCCCCCGTAAGGTTGTCTCTCTGGCGCGCTTAGAGCTTTGCGCAATATTAGTAGTCACCAAGCTTATTACCGCAGTTATCAGCGCATGTAAGGATAGAGTTCACATAGAAAGGATATTTGCCTTTTCCGACTCCACCGTCGCCTTATGCTGGGTTCATTCTTCACCCCACCGTTGGGATACGTTTGTCGCGAACCGAGTGGCCAAGATCCAAGACGAGTTAGAAACGCGGAACTTTTATCACGTATCCGGTACGGAAAACCCTGCCGATTGTCTATCCCGTGGACTCACCCCGATGCAAATAATGGACCTCCCGTTTTGGTTCCACGGACCTTCTTGGGATCACTTGGATCCCTCGCAATGGCCAATAACCGATTTCGAACCTTCGTCAGTGTCACAACCGCCGGAAGAGAAGAGACACGCTCTAGTGGCGAACGTTTCGAGCGAGGTTTCTTCAATCATCGCTTTGGCGAACCGCTTGTCCTCTTGGTCGAAATTATTGCGTAGCGTAATTTACGTTTGCCGATTCGCGAAGCTTTTACCGCGACCTTCGTATGTCTTAGCGTCCGATTACAACTATGCCGAGTCGCTAGTATTACGTGAACTTCAACGTGCACACTTCTCTGAAGAAAGTACAAGATTACAATCGAATTGAGCTTGTAGTCGCGCCTTTCAACGCCTTAAGCCATTTTTACAGGATGGGATTGTAAGGGTAGGTGGACGCTTGTCCAACTCGCAGTTGAGTTTCGACCAACGGCACTCTATAGTTTTACCGCGCAAAGACCATATCATGAATTTATTAGTCGATTACCATCATAAATTGAATTCGCACGCTGGCCCCGACTTGCAGATGTCGATCTTGCGTCAGAATTATTGGATTCTTTCTGCACGTAGTTTAATACGCAATCGGGTGCACAGATGTATAGCTTGCTTTCGGGCACGTCCCAAGCCGTCATTTCCGGAAATGGCGGAACTTAGATCTTGTAGAGTAATACAATCAGTAAAGCCCTTTACGCACACCGGGTCTGATTTTGCTGGTCCGTTTAAGGTGACGCTCACTCGTGGGCGTGGTATAAGATCCACAAAGGCTTGCGTCTGCATTTTCTTATATCTAACTACTCGAGCGGTGCATATAGAACTCGTTGGTGATCTAAGCACAACAGGCTTTATGGGTGCATTTAAAAGATTTCTATCCCGCCGTGGCCCTGTAAGTAAATTATATTCGAATAACGGTACGAACTACGTCGGTGAGAAACGTATTTTATCAGAACTGATCCGTTATCCGTTTGATGGCCGTTAGGAATTGTCGAGAACTACATGAGCTCTTAGCTAGCAAGTATTATAATTCGGAGTTCGCTCACATTCTAGCCGAGAACCGCATTGAGTGGTCTCTGAATGTCCCAGCCGCGATTAATTTTGGGGGCAATTGGGAGACTAATATTAAGAGTCTTAAGAGTCATTATACCGAGTAATAGGAGATCAAATTTTGTCCTTCGAAGAGCTAAGTACGGTGCTCCCTCAAATTGAATGCGTAATGAATAGCCGCCCACTTTGTCGTACGTTGTATAGGGACCCCTCGGAACCGCTGCCTCTATTTCCAGCACATTTTTTAAATTTAACGCCTTTAAAGCATTTGCCCGCCGTAGATATGGATGAGAACAGACTTAGCATTTCCGCACGCCACAAATTATTAGACCGGTTAGTGCAATCGTTTTGGAAACGATGGAGGAAGGAATACTTGCATACTTTGCAGTCTCGGCAAAAATGGAACATAGCAGCTGAGCCTTTAGCTGTAGGAACTGTAGTTATGCTCACCAAAGAGAATACGCCGCCTCTCCACTGGCCGTTAGGAATTGTCGAAGAGGTCTTTCCTGGTTCCGACGGAGTAATTAGGGTAGCTCGCGTTAAGACCATGGTTGGGTCTTACCTGCGTCCTGTTGTCCGTTTGTGCCCCCTGCCTCTTCCATAATTTAAATTAGCTTTCTAGACTAGAAATTGTATTTGAATTTAGGTAATCTTAGCGTTAGTTAGTTATTTTGTTAGTTTGATCTTAGCTCTAGTTGTTTTAGTTATTTTTTGAAGGAGTCCTTCAAGGGCGGGGGAGATGGTTGCGCGGAAAACCATTCGTATTTATTTATTTTGACGGTAGGCTGCCAAATCGCTTATCCCTTTCCAAAACGATATCATTCCTACCCTCCTATCGACACATCGGGGTGGTGGGGTGGAAAGGGAAAGAAGATGATTCTAGAACATCACGTAATCATCGGAACCGAGGATATATAAGACACGCGCGACCGACGCGTGGTTTCTTCCCGCCGCGCTCGTCGTTGAAACCACACCGCTAGTAGAACCGCTTTAGCCTGGAAGCAGTCGAGCTCCAGGAAACCCGCCTCGCCTCGTGTGAGATATAGTCGCGCACCGCCTCTCTCCAGAGTGTCTGTCCAGAAGAAGTTCCAGAAGTCGCAGCTATAGTGCCCAACAGCATAGAAGAAACACCCCGGTGAGTGAATATTCATAATAATATTGCCTGCTTGATATAATTGTGTTTTAACCCGCTCCAATTTTGTTTTCTCCTAATCAAGCAGGATTCCTTTCATCGATTTGGCAAATAATAGTTCGTTTTAGGGAAGAGCGAGTGCATTGTACCGCGCGCTATAGTCGTCGTTATATAAGCGTAGAAGCATTTCGAAGATACAGTCCACTTTGATTACCTCAAACTGGGGGATGGAATTACAGCTCCCATAGTAGATACAACAACTTCGCTACGTGGGTTCAAAGTGCCATCGTTCGGCGGGACTTCTTCCTGGTCAACTTACAAAATCCAGTTTGAAGCCGTTATGAAGGCTAACAGCTGGAATAAAAGTCAGGCCACGACTGCTCTCACACTAGGCCTGCGCGATCAGGCCTTAACTGTTCTGGAATCTCTCGGTGAGAAAGTGACTTATGAGCAGCTCCTTGAGGCATTGGAGGCGAGATATGGCGACGCTCACCTGGAACACGTCTTTCGTGCGCAGGTTAAAGATTGCATGCAGCGCATCAATGAAAACCTGCAGCAATGGGCTCTAGAGGTGGAGAAGCTGGTGCGAAAAGCATACCGGTCTGTACCTGCGGATATTGAAGGGAACCTGGTGCAGACATTCATCGACGGCATCCGCGACCTTGAAGTCTGAGATTCTGTGATTCTGGGGCACCACGAAACGCTTAAGGACGCCTTGGCCCATGCACTGGAGGTGGAAGCCGTGCGACAGGATCAACGTTCCCATCGCGTCAGGGAGGTTGCAGCAGCTACAATTCGCGACCGTAACAAGGGATACAGCCCTAGGTGCTATGGCTGTGCGTAAATGGGCCATCTTAGATCCAGCTGCCCCAAGGGAACTGTAGAAAAGGAAGTTGATCGAGCTCGAGAGGGTAGTGCAGCTAACGGCACCACCTGGCGGCGGCAGGAACATCGCTCCCCTCACGCTAGGGAAGTTGCAGCAGTTACGGTTCGCGACCACAATAAAGGATAGAGCCTTAGGTGAGGTAGGGAAAGGGGCCATTTTCGATACAGCTGCTCTAAGCGAATACCCTAGAAAGGGAAGGTGAACGATCTCAGAAGGGAAGTGCGGCTAACATCACCGCCCAGCAGCAGCCAGGATACGACTTTACTATCATACATCGCAGCGGGAAATCTCATAGCAACGCAGATGCATTGTCAAGAAGACCTTGTCCTGAAGATTGGAAACATTGTACTAGGCAAGAGAGTAAGGAAGTGGTATCCGTGAGGATGCTCAGGATAGACCACCTCAGCAACGAGTGGAAGGACAGCCTACGACATGCACAGCAGGAAGATCCGAACATCAAGCCGATTCTAGAATGGATGAAGGCCCGTGCTACCAAGCCTATGTGGAGCGACGTCTCAGTGATGAGTTCGACTACTAGAAGCTATTGGGCCCAATGGTACAGCTTGCTGATTCAGGATGGAGTCCTGTGCCGTAAATGGGACGATGGTCGAGGAGACAGCTGTCGTTTGCAAATGGTTGTCCCTAAGGCTAAAGTGCCGAATGTTCTACAGCTGTGCCGTAATGATCGTTCAAGAGTCCATCTGGGAGTTAAACGAACTCTACTGAAGGTCCGAGAACAGTTTTACTGGGTCCATTATCGTGACGACGTCGAGGATTGGTGTCGTACATGTACAAGTTGTGCGGCTGTCAGGGGACCTCAGACACGTAGTAGAGGAGCATCGAAATTGTACATAGATGATACACCATGGGATAGGACTGCCCTTGACATTGCGGAGCCGTTACAGAAAGGCGCAAGAGGGACTCCTAAGATCGTCCATGTGGATCGCCTGGCGCGTTATTATGGGGCCAATAATGCTCGGAACGAGCATGTCTTAGGAGAGGGCAGTATTGCGCGCCTAAGTTGACGTCATGTACCAGGCACTAGCGCCATCTGTGTCGGGTAACGGAGCGAGGAGAGCTTTCCAGAAAATGATATCACTAGTCTTTCAACCGACAGCGCCATCTAGTATCGAAATGAAGAACTAAGCTTTCTAGAAGCCCCACACTCGAACTTTTGGCACCTAGTCGATTGGCGCGCGTATTTACTTGAATATTCCGGATGTTTCGGTGATAATGTGTATTTAAAGGCGCTGAAAGATGCGATCGGGGAAGTATTGAATTTGGCGAGACAAGTGAAGCTTCGGAACGGAATAAAGTGAATCAGTGTGATTAATTATTAGTTTTTTAAGTTTTATTAGTGAAAAGTGAATTAAAGAGTTAATTTTGGTAATTCTATCGGAAATTTTTAATTGTCACGAACCTCAAGCTCGTAACAATACGTTAATTATATTCTTATAAAGTATGATGAACATAATTCATATTATAGGCGATATAAATATATATACATATATATATATATATATATATATATATATATATATATATATATAGAATAGCGAATATATATATTCGAGGAACTAGAAACACGTCTTCTTTGCAATGTGCGTTTTCGGAGTGTACATGTTCTTTAGGTAGAGTAACTGAACACTTCGTAATTTAAGTCCCCTTGGTAATTTAAAAATAATAATTGATTTTTTGATTAAACGTGTGATAATAAGAAGAATAATTATTATAAACTTCGAGGGCCGTTTAAAAAAGATTGAGAATGAAACAAATTTTTGGATATAAATAATAAAGAACTGGCTGTAAATTTGAAATATATGAAAGATCGTTTTATAAATTAAAGAAAAACTAATAACAATTTTTTTATTAAAAATAAAAAGTTTGCAAGCTTCATAGATTACTAGTAGTATGTGTTTCGTGTTGGCGAAATTGTAAAAAAGTTACTGCGTGCTATTATTATCTGTGTTAAAAAAATTACTACGAAGTATCTATCAAGATTTACGGGAGTAAACGATCCGCTGTGTTTAACAGTTGCACGAGAGTGCGAATGAATAGTTACACCCTACGACATTAGAAACTAAATGGTACATTTTATTACTGAAGATATTAAAGTGGTCGTTTAGGTCTGAAAAAAGTATCTCTGCATTGGATACCCCGATAACTTTTGCAACAAGACGCGGAACGTTTTCTGTCTCTGTTTATAACAATGGACGAAACGTGACTTCACTATTACGATCAAAATTAAAGCATATGACTTGGAAAAGGACATGGCTCCGACTTCTAAGAAAAAGAATAGTTTTTAAAAAAAATATCGGGATTTTAATAAGCGCTAGACGATAAATGAAGTGAAACGAATTTTTAAACTACTTTAAGTCAAACAAAAATTTTTGAAGAATTAATATATAATGGATATAATAATAAACAAAAAAGCTAAAAGTAAATTATTAATTTGAATTTAACTTGTACAACTATCCTGGAGCGAAAGTATAAGCTACGGAAGGAATGAAGTAACGATAATATCTGCAGAAGATCTAAAGCTGAAATGACATTGATATGGCTATGTAGCTTTAAGAACCGATTAACCGACGAGAAAGAAAGGTTCTCGAGTACGTTCTCGTACAGACAAGCGAAGATAAAGCAGCTCCTACTATGTAGGAAATTGATGGATCCAGTTAGCTAAGGATCTTTTTTGTGGTGTTCCTTATCACGTAAGGTTTATTGCTTAACATAAGGCAAGAAAATATCGGTATTAAATTAAGATGAAACTGTTCAAAAATATTCTGTTATTCTCTTTTGGCTAATAACACTAATATCGTATTAGAATTAAATCGACATAACTTTTAATATAATATGTTAAATTCAGTAGTTTAGCTGGAATAATAGGATGGAATAATAGTTTAGTGGAATAATAATGATCTCGTGTAATTGGTACAAAAATCGTACTGCAACATTTACTAATAACAACCAATTAAATATGGGTACTCTCATACAGACGTATGAATATGTGAAAATATTGCACTCCTCAGGGGTGATTTTTAATCGAGGATAAATGTAGATGTCTATAGGCCACAGCATCCACTTACCATCAGGTGGACACTGTGCACGTTTGTCAACCTTAATCTATAAATATAAAACAAATCAAGTCACATCAATGTTTGTATATAAATCGTCTGTTTACGTATATATTTATTAACATTTTTAATAAAACGTTTTTAAGTTTTTTATTTGTTATGTCAGAACTGTTTCCCGGAAAAAAACTACTTTTATACGAAGAAAGTAGTGAAAAGTGCATTTGAATTCAGGCTTCAGTTAAAGTTGCTTAGACTGAAAAGTTATATATTTTTATTTATATATAAATTTCACTCATATAATATATAAAATTTTATTTCACAAACATTGAATCAATCTACTTGAAGAAATAAATTCAAGGCTTTGCCTAGCTATATTAATAATTACCGCCGGAGCTTGCTATTAAGATTGTTGGCTCAGTAAACTGCGACAATATGGCTCTACAGTGCAATCTTGGTAGACTAAATTAGTATGCTGGCTACGCTTCTATCGTATTATTGCTTGACCTATCAACCCCATTAACAAAGTGATGTTTTGTGTTTAAGCAAATACTAAACATTTTATTAAACACTTTTTCGTGTTTTATTACGTTTCATATTAATTTACTTTGGTCTGACAAAATCACAAATCTTTCTAAGCACCTACTGCCATAGAGACTACTTTAGCTTTCAATTCTAAATGTGGATCTAATCTAGTCACAATGAAATTACAGAAAAAAGATTATAAGTGAGCACACAGTGCACCTGATGTTAAGTGGATGTTTCGGCCTAGACCCTTTAAGAAGACCTTTAAGAACGTAAACCATTAAGAATCAAAATGTAGATGCCTGAGCACTGACATTTTGCACTCGCCATAAGAAATAGCATTATTTTACTTACCTTTCTTGGATTTGCTGGTCGATCCGTGTTGCAACCATAATATAGCTTCAGCGTGGCTCTACTCACTCCATAGGTTTGTTATACCCTTCCCATTAATGAACTCACAGTAACGTAATCTAGCATGCTAGGGCTTAGATTTAATTTTAATAATTATATGTTTAATCAGGCGTTAATTTGCTGAAATACATTATATTAAAGTTGTTAAGAATTACCTCTCACACATCCGCTCAATAAAATAAAATAATGTGTCTTACCTAGTTTCAAGAGCACCTTCCGTTCTCCCTCAATTGCGCGCACTAATCTCGTCACCACTAATCCCAGCACCACTGGTCAGGATGTAAAATCCTGTAGACCGGAAAACATCACATGCAGGTAAGGTTGCTATTTGAAGAATAAATTTAGCTACACCCTGTAGCATAATGTAATACATAGGGAAAGTGACGAGAACTGGTTCTTGTTTTGGTATACAAGGTATTCCATCTATTTTCTCAGGTGTGATAATACATCTGCCATTTGAATCCTAATCGATAATAGATTAAGGTGCTTACAAGTATTGAACATTAGGTGGACTGTTTGCTCGTCACTTACTAGAACAAAATTGGGTATTTACTGGGAAATTGTAATTGTGATTAGAAAAAGTGGGTAGCAATATTATGAAAAACAAAAGACTCGAAAAGGAATAATATGGATAATGTAGAAAGATTTCTTTTCATGTATATATTTAAAGGCAAAATAAAGCATTGTGTATGGATTAAAAATAAATAATATTTGCTGTATCATCTAATTGCTTTCCTGCTTTAACATTTCTCGCTTGATCTTTAATTAGAGCATTGCGCGTATTTTCGCTGACAAATCCCATTTTGTATCTAATTGTATAAAACGACATGAATATTTTCGATATGATTAAAATTATATACCACATTTATTTTATTATTTTTTTAATAAGGAAGTAAGTCAAAAATTTTTAGACCGGCTTATTTTATAGTATTTTGTCCTCCACACGATATATAAGGGCATTATCGAACTACGAATAAATAGTGCAAATAATTTAAATGTACTAAATTAGTGTAAGACACAAGAAGTATTTTTTTACCTTTAAATATTACGTGATTAGTTTTTAGGTTGTTATACATGGCATGATTAGTATCATTTAAGTGAAAAGCCTATTTCAATTCTGCATAAGCCAGCAGTCCACAGTTCACAACTGATCAAGAGTCTGCCCATACGAGAGAAGTCTTTCGTAGAAGTCTTAATTTACCTTAACCAACACAACTAGCAAGCACAATGGAGTTTGATGATTTTGTACCAGATGTGTGACTTGTTTGACGCTACTCACTGTCGCGCGTTTAGATATTTTTCATTAGGTAATTACTATATTGTAAGCCCACTATATGAAGTGACGATGTTGAAAGCGATATAGGAAGTTGATGGATGCAGGTGGCTCAGGACGCTGCTTTATGGCATACCTTGTAGAGATATTTTTACTATTACTTATATTTAACAAACGAGCACACATGGTAAACGGATGCGGTGGCCCATACACATATACATTTGGCCTCGATGTTGATATACAATTGCACTGCCTACTATTGAACGTCCTGAGTTTTCTGTAGTCGCCCCTTTCGGCACTTGACACCCATGAGCTCACCAGTTCTTTACACTCACCATGCGTCACATAGCAACATTATACTGCAGCTATTTTACGATAGTATTCTTAACGGATATACGCTGTTGAGTGACTCTATCACCTTATGTATTTATTAATTTATCATATTACTAAAAAGAAAATAATTAATAGAAGTAACAAATAGCGACCAGCTACATTTTTTCCCTTCCAATATTTCTTTTTTTTTTTAATATACCTACTAGATGTGTGATTTAAAACTTCTTCCTACTTCTGCCACACACTTTTTCCCGCACTGTGCCCCTTCTCTTCTCGACATAATGTTTGTGTCTTTACCTGACCATGTTCTTAAATTTGGGCAACATGCTGCGATTCTTTTTCCTATCACGACCTTTTATACTTATCATACAAAATCCTTCCCCCTAAAGCTAAGTCAAGGATACTACTTCAGCGTTACTTTAGTGACTTGGATTTGGAGCAGCTTTTAAATGACGCTGTAAAGATTGATTGGAGTGTAGTTGTCAATGCGTCTACTGTTGATGAACAGGTTGCTTTGTTCAACTTTCTGTTAATTCAGCTTTACGACGTTCATGCTCCTGTTAGTCCAGTGCGTGTAAAGCATCCTCTCTCTCCTTGGCTGACCGATGATATAAAAAAATTATCCACATTAAAAATTATGCCAAAGCTAAATACAAGTCACTTCCTACCGATTTGAATAGAGAGAAGTATAGATTAGTACGGAATCGTTGCAATAATCTGTGTAGAAAAGCACAACGACGCCATATCCATGAATCAGTACAAGATCCTGACCCTGCTAGGGTCTGGAAATTTCTTAAGTCCTTAGGAGTTGGGAAATTACGACAAAATCTCACACACCATAACTTTGATCTCAATCAACTTAATTTGCATTTCTCATCTTCGTCTTGCATTACGATAAAGCAAAACATAATACTTTGGACTCTCTTTCAAAAGCTCCCACTCCGGACACCTCTGATTTTAATTTTAGCCAATTTAACAGTTGTGATGTTAAGAGAGCCATAATGTCCATCCATTCAAATTCGATTGGTAGTGACTGCATTAGTAGGAAAATGGTCATCCCTCTCATTGATCTCCTTTTACCTATAATCACGTCTATCCTGAATAATTCACTGAAATCTGCTTTTTTCCCTTCAGCTTGGAAAGACGCGTTTGTAGTTCCTCTTCCGAAAAAGTCAAATCCCTCTAGTTTTTCTGATTATAGACCTATCTCTATTTTGCCTTTCTTTTCCATAATTCTAGAACGTCTTGTGCACAATCAATTAAGCACCTATCTTATAAAACACAATCTTTTAAATCCCTTGCAATCCGGTTTCCGTCCCGGCCATAGTACGACTACTGCACTTTTACAAATCACTGATGATATTCGGTATGGTATGGAGAAACAAAAGCTTACCATCCTCACGTTGCTTGATTTTAGTAACGCATTTAATACTGTAGATTTTGATATCTTGTTAAGCATCCTATGCTCTCTCAACATATCTCCAACTGTAGTTGACTGGTTTCGAAGTTACTTGTTTGATCGCCGACAGCGAATTCAGGTGCAAGAGGCTTTTTCCACCTGGACTACTACAGCTGCCGGTGTACCACAAGTTGGCGTGTTGTCTCCTCTCCTTTTTGCAATTTTCATTAACTCTATAAGTCATAATTTGTCCTCTTCCTACCACTTACATGCTGATGATCTCCAAATATATACTCAGTCATCTCTTGAAGATCTATCTAAAGCAGTTGACACTATTAACGCTGATCTGAATTGTATTTCGAATTGGAGTAAATGTTATGGTTTAACGATTAATCCTAAGAAAACTCAGGCCATTGTCATCGGTAGTTCTAGATTAATTGGTAAAATTGACTGGTCTTCCCTACCCCCTATTATACTTGACTGCACTATAATCCCTTACTGTAACAAGGTTAAAAACCTTGGGTTGTATCTTGACTCCTGTATGTCTTGGAAATCACAGGTTAATGAGGTCAGTAGAAAAATGTTTGCTGCGTTAAGCTCTTTACGTAGATTACGTCATTTTCTTCCCACAGCAACTAAAGTTGCGCTCGCCCAGTCTCTACTTCTGCCTATCCTTGACTATGCTGATATTTGCTATCTTGACATTACCGAGGAGCAGCTTAATAAGCTTGAGTGTTAAATATAGACGACGCATCGCTATGCGCTACTACGCCGCCCACAAACGGTATGGGTGTGCGATATCCAAGGGAAAGCCGTATTGCTACAACAAACCCGCTTACCACCGGCACTAAGATGTTAATTGTATACCTCCATCGACCAGAACCACAAGAATGCGACGAATCAGGCGCAACACACCCGCAGATCCATCACAAGACGCAATACCGCAAGTAGCAGTAAGCATCAATGCAACTATCATACGGGTGGCGCCCCCCTCACAACACACCCACATGATCCCTATCGACTTTGGTAACAAAGTTTGTATTGTTGTTATATAAAAAATATCACCAACGTATCATAGTAGCACGCTACTAAGACGCCAATGAACAAAACTCCACGTATCATAGCACTAATGCACTAAGACATGAAGTTGAGTATGCCTGTTACACTTAAAAGTGCTACCAAAAACACTCATCATCCACATCAGAAATATAGACGACGCATCGCTATGCGCTACGACGTCGCCCACAAATGGTATGGGTGTGCGATGTCCACGGGAAAGCCGTATTGCTACAACAAACCCGCTTACCACCGGCACTAAGATGTTTTGTAATAGTTTGAGATAGGAGAGTAATAATGCAACTATCATACGGGTGGCGCCCCCTAATTGATTTTGGTAACAAGTTTTTGTGTTGTTATATAAAAATATCACCAACGTATCATAGTAGCACGCTACTAAGACGCCAATGAACAAAACTCCACGTATCATAGCGCTAATGCACTAAGACATGAAGTTGAGTATGCCTGTTACACTTAAAAGTGCTACCAAACACACTATTCATCCCCATCCGAAAGATAGACGACACATCGCTATGCGCAACGACGTCGCCCACAAACGGTGCGGGTGTGCGATGTCCACGGGAAAGCCGTATTGCTACAACAAACCCGCTTACCACCGGCACTAAGATTGTTGTTATATAAAACTGCACCAACGTATCATAGTAGCACGCTACTAAGACGCCAATGGACAAAACTCCATGTATCATAGCGCTAATGCACTAAGACATGAAGTTGAGTATGCCTGTTACACTTAAGAGTGCTACCAAACACACTCATCTTCCCAATCCGAAAGATAGACGACACATCGCTATACGCTACGACGCCGCCCACAACCAGTACGGGTGTGCGATGTCCACGGGAAAGCCGTATTGCTACAATAAACCCGCTTACCACCGGCACTAAGATGATATGTCTAGGACACATCGATTAGCGAGTCCAAGTTTACCTCGGACCAATTGCTCGTGAAGCAGCACACACGCCTATATTCCTTTTCAAGTCCCTAATAAGGACTAGTCATTTTGCAACAGTACTAGGAGCAGTCGGTCACCCGATCACCCCACACAATGCTTATGCATCAAGGAGACCTCCTATAATATTGCTTTTGTATCAAATACCTTACTTTCATAAGTCATATATAGGATTCGAACCCACGACCCTACTATTGTAATGCATATTAATCATAGAGACCTTCTATAGTATTGCTTTTGAATCATAGACCTTACTTTCATAAGTCATTAATATATAGGATTCGAACCCACGACCCTACTATTGTAATGCATATTAATCATAGAGACCTTCTATAGTATTGCTTTTGGATCATAGACCTTACTTTCATAAGTCATTAATATATAGGGTTCGAACCCACGACCCTACTATTGTAATGCATATTAATCATAGAGACCTTTTATAGTATTGCTTTTGTATCATAGACCTTACTTTCATAAGTCATTAATATATAGGGTTCGAACCCACGACCCTACTATTGTAATGCAAATTCATCATGGAGACCTTCTATAGTATTGCTTTTGTATCATTGAGTTTAATATCATAAGTCCCTAATATAGGACTAGTCATTGTGCTACAGTACTTCAGGCATTCGGGCTCCCGACCACCCCATATATATGTACAACTGCAGGAATGTATCTCCGGCAGCTCCTCCATACAAGACATCTGTACATGAACACCTTCAATAACTTATGAAAATTTTCCTTGATACGTGAACTCCTTCCACAACTTAGGAAAATTTTCTTTTATACGTGAACACCTCCCATGACTTAAACAATTTTTAACAAATTTTCTAATTATCTTATAAACGTTATTTAACTTAATTTTATAATATTTTTTTGACTTGTATTTCTATTATTTATCTTATTTTAAATATTTTTTTCCAAGTTTTTTAAATAAATTTATTTATTACGAAAAACAATTATTTTGCCTTCAATTTACTATGTTATTGGGATAATGTTCTACTCCCGTTCGCTCGGGACCGTAATGGCGGGAAAATTTGCAAATTAGCAAATTTTTTTGCTATATTGCAAATTTTGCTATATTTTCACTTTGAGACAATATTTATGGATAAAACTTACAGGAATTCTTGTTGAATGTATAAACTATCGAATAAAATTATTTTTGGTTGCTAGAAATTGTAATAAAATACGTAAATCACCCTGTATAGCATAGTAGTAGTATATACTTCAATTTTAGTGACAAAATTACTACTAATTTGAATTCTAAATTAATTGCTTAATATATATCTTTTAAGACTATTTTTGACGCCCCTTTATATTGAATTTAATTATTAATAATAATATGGGGCCGTCACAAGTAGAAGGCAACATATCCATCTCGTATATACATCATAGGTAAAATATAAAATCGGCGACAAGGAAATAAAACCTTACTGCAATGACAGTGTAATGGCGGTGTAAGAAAATCCAATATCGTCTCATTAATGACGTATGAGGCGACAGAGGGAAATTAAGCGGAAAATCTACAGCAGTCTACCTAATTACAACTAAAAATAAAAACCTGCGGTTGCCAACCTGAACCGTAGCAAAAATAGCAAATACCGTTCCATCTCCCTTTAGGTAATCTAAGAGTAAGGTTATGTTCAGATGTGGACTTTTGATAGGCTGTAACGGTTCTCGTAATAAATAAGCGACAGTAGCATAATGATTGAAAGTGCGTACAACCAACTCAGAAAATCGTGGGTTTGAATCTGCCTTTCGACTAACTGTTGTGAACCACCCCTTACACAAACATTTATACTTACCGTATTATGTGCTAGGCCAGCAGTGGACTATTACAAGCTGATGAGAAACAAACTTGTAATTATCAGGCTTACTTATAATGTCGTTCATACTAAGTAGTTAGTGGTAACATTCTTTAAAAATAAAAATTGATTTTTAATAAAAGTAAAAACCGACTTCAAACAACTATAAAGAATACTTACTACTTATTCGTTTCTTCTAGTTGTTTCATCTTACTTTTTATGTGTTTGAAGTGACTTTAATTTTTATTAAGAGTTACTCCTTCAGTATTTTTGATTGTAATAAGGAATAAACAATTTCAATGTCGTCTAAATAGTTACATTAAAAACTACATTCCACATGTTTCTAACATTTAGGAGTGACATTTTTTTCGCCAAATTCATATTTGGCCACCCCCAATTGTTTTAATACCTATTTATTTTAAAAAAGAACATCTTAATTGAAACACGATAAAGGAAGATATCACGTAACATACGAGTATATCTCGTATATACAAAAATATACAGTAGAATTGTAGCTATCCTGCTTTTTTAAATCCACTAAAATAGTAGTAAAATAATCTGCTAAATATTACTACATCTCCATTATATTGTATAGTAAAGTAGGTACCGACTAGGATATCCTCCAGTGGATATTTCTACGTAGTGAACTTAAATCAGCTAAGCTGGAATAAATGACCTACTTACTTTGTCTTTGTGTACTTTGTGCAGTCATATATTCATAAGCTCAGATTAAAAATCTATATGTATGAAATAAATTAATTGCAGCGCAATTTTCCTTTATGAGCTTATTTTATAAAATCCCTCTTACACATAGTTTCATGACAATTAAACCTAAAATTTGAGTCGTTGTTCTTTTATTTTAACAGCGCTATGTGGAAGGACAATTTTTTTGCCTATTCATACGTTTAATAGTGCGTGCATTTTTGTGTTCCAGTCAAAGGAGAGTTAGTTTAGTAGTTTATTTCAGACTGTGACGCGTTCCATCCTAGTCTCAGGCCTTAGAAGTGACATCGCATATGTAGCATTTTTTGCTTGAAGTTGGCTGCAGGTTTCTATTAGCTTCAGAAAACACTTACCATCAGGTGGACTGGAAGTTTCTTTGTAACTAATAAAAAATATAACTAGATTCCAAACACTACGTAGTTTGATGCATTGAAGTCAATTCAGTAAAAGTAATACGAGTACCTATAAACGATTTCGTCAGCGCTAAAAATGTTATAAAATAAGTGGACTGCAACAAATTACGTGGTTTGTTCTTCATTGTATATAATAATCAAACAAAGCAAATCTAAGACGATTAGCGAAGTAAAGTCAATAACGAAAGGGCTTGCTGTAATAATTATTTTCTTGGTTCCCTCCGATCAAAAGCAAAGCAAAGGCACCTATTTTATTAACTGGTGTAAAACATAAAGACTACATTTTTTCATACTTTTGTTCCAATCAGTTCAGTTTATATAATTAATTGGAAGGAACTGAATATTTTAATGGAGAAAATCATCATCATCATCATCATCGTTATCATCATCATCATCATTACAGCCCTTCACAAGTCCACTGCTGAACATAGACCTCCCCCAAGTAATGCCACAAAACACGGTCCTGAGCCACCTGCATCCATCGACTTCCTGCATGTCTTACCAGGTCGTCACTCCATCTAGTGGGGGGTCGCCCTACACTACGCCTACCGGTACGAGGCTGCCATTCGAGAACCTTTCTTCCCCATAGGTTATCGGTTCTTCGAGCTATATGGCCGGCCCATTGCCACTTCAGCTTACTAATCTGTTGGATTATGTCGGTCATTCTGGTTTTACTGCGGATATCCTCATTTCTGAGTCTATCACGCAGTGAAACTCCGAGCATAGCCCTCTCCGTAGCTCGCTGCGCGACCTTGAGCGTCCTCATACGACCAGCGGTGAAGGACCACGTCTCAGATCCGTAAGTCATGACTGGCAACATGCACTGGTTATACACTTTAGTTTTCAGAGATTGAGGTATACCTGACGAGAAGATGTGTCGTAATTTCCCGAACGCTGCCCAGCCGAGTTGAATCTGTCGATTGACCTCTCGGTCGAAGTTGGACTTAGCTAGTCGGACTATTTGTCCCAGGTAAACGTACTCGTCAAAAACTTCGAGCATAGTGCTCCCAACAACTACCGGCATAGGTGTGACATGGACATTAAACATGATCTTTGTTTTGTCCATGTTCGTCTTAAGACATATCCGTTGGGAGACACCATTGAGGTCATTGAGCATAGTGCTAAGGTCCTCCAGCGATTCTGCCATAAGGACTATATCGTCGGCAAATCGAAGGTGAGTAATGTACTCGCCATTGACGTTAATACCGTATCCTTTCCAGTCCAGTAGCTTGAAAACGTCTTCCAACGCAGCGGTGAAGAGTTTCGGGGATATAAGATCACCCTGTCTTACACCTCTCTGCAGTTGGATAGGTTTCGTACTCTGGTTCTGCACTTGGATAGCCATCGTAGCCCTACTGTACAAACACTTCAACACTTCAATATACCGACAATCAACTAGGCACCGCTGAAGAGACTGTAGCACCGCCCAAATTTCGAAGGAATCAAAGGCTTTCTCATAGTCCACATACGCCAGGCAAAGTGGCAACATCGTTTCCGGGACACCTGAGATTCTGAGTGAGATTGAGAGGTTCTATGGGCAGCTGTACACATCATCGTTGGAGCCACACGCAAGTGTGAGTAACGATCCAAGAGCAAGTCTTATCCGACACTATTCCGATGATATCCCGGACGTCAGTCTGAGGAATTCCTCTCCACCATGGCTCTCCACCACCTTGAAAACGGCAAGGCCCCGGGCGAGGATGGAATTACAGCGGAGCTTCTGAAAGTGGGTGGAACACCGGTACTTGAAGTCCTTCACAAGCTCTTCAATTCCGTCCTCCATGGTGGCACTACTCCGGAGGCGTGGAGCAGAAGCCCGGTGGTCTTGTTCTTTAAGAAAGGCGACAACGCTCTCTTGAAGAACTGCAGACCGATTTCCGTTCTGAGCTGCGTCTACGTGCTGTTTTCGAGAGTCATTACGAATCGTCTCGCAAGCAGACTCGACGTCTTCGAGCCTCCCGAACAAGCCGGTTTCCGAAAAGGCTTCAGTACCATAGACCACATACATACCCTTCGGCAAATTGTACAGAAGTTCGTTATAGCTCTTCACAATTCCACTGCTGAACACAGGCCTATTGATTTCATGTTTGAGCAAAATTATAATACTTTTAATGGAAATAAGTTGAGAAAATTCGGAAGCTATGAACTTCACACTGAATATTATAGTAACAATTTTAAATCTAGTTGTTAGTACTCTTTTTTACCTTATCCAAAAAGATCCGAAATCCGTAAAGGTAGGTACCACCCTTACCTATTTATTACTATGTATTATTATTTCTGCCGTTATGCAACAGTGTGTTCACTGCTGTTTTTGAGTCTGAAGGGTAAGGAGATATGCGAGGTATTGAAGCGGAATGGAGAATTCTATTCCGCTTGTGTTGCAATGGGTAGAGATAGGTGATTCTCATGTTCATTTGCCACTCTTATATAAAAAATCATATTCCTTAGAGGTGACGCATCTATATCCTTTTTGTTTGGAGGTAGTTGTAGATGTCAATGTTCTTCAGGACGGATTAGCTACAGCAGTAGCAAGCGCAGCACAGCAACGCAAAGACGCTTATTAAAAAATAAGTTAAAATTTTGAAAATGGAACTCTTTGCCAATATTATTGTGTATGTATTTTATTAATTTGTCATTTTTTTACAATTTGGTTGCAAATTAAAAATTGACTGTCATGTCAACTTGAACATCACGCGAGAAAATTTTCGTACAATGATATTTTATGAATTTCGATGTCATTTAAAGGTACGCGTCCATTGGCCAGCGCCGGTGGTACCGCACGCACGGGACGCAACGGATTGAACGGATTTGCCGTTAGCATGCGTCCATTGTATCCGGATTTTTAATTTAGTTTCGAGTATTTTCCTGTCGTGAGTTAACGTATTCGGTCATGGAGATTATTGAAGATATTATTTTTTTTATTAGCTGCTTGTTGGAAGATGAAGAAGAACGTAAAACTAAACGTATCTCGTGTGTTCATAAGTTTCGAGACGAATAAAAACAAAATAAATATTATTATGTATTTAATAAAATTAATATATTTTAATTCTAATTATTAACGAAATGTGGGTTCACAATATTAATGATAATATAATTATCCTGCGTCGTGTTGATTGATGCCGTGAAATGGTTCAAATATTTAACGGAGGTGACTGTGTTCGACATACTTACGGGTGAAAAAAGCTGGATTTATTGTTATAATCCTGAAACTAAGAGACAGTCTGCTGTCTAGGTGTTTCCTTCCGAGAACTTGCCATCTAAAGTGAAGAGAGGTCGAAGCGTGAGAAAAAAGATAGTGGCCTCGTTTTTCAGAAGGACAGGTCATTACGCAACAATTGTTTTAGAGGATCGAAAAACAGTTACTGCAGAGTGGTACACTAACAATTGTTTGTCACTTGTCTTGGAAAAAGTTCGAGAGAAACGACCTCGCACTTGGATCCTCCTTCACCACAACAACGCCTCGTCGCACACAGCAAATAATCGACTACTTGGTGACGTCAGACGTAGAATTACTAGGTCACCCGCCCTATAGCCCCAAACTCGCACCTTGCGATTTTGCCGCCGAGGAAGCAGACCCCTAAGACGAGGAAGACCCCTAAGGACGAGTTGGCAAAGTGCCTTTCTCAGTGGTTCCATCGGATGCAGCGATGTATTAATGTAAATGGACACTATTTTGAAAAAAAAAATATAATAATATTAATAACTTCCTAGTTTATTCAGCTTTTGATTTTCTAATATTCAGTGTCACCCTCGTATCTCGCATCTTTGATATTGCTTCTGGGTACTTTAAATCTGCCAGTCTAGGTACATTAGATTTTTTATATTACGCGATAGTTTACCATTTCATTTTGAACAAGCAGTATGATCCTCGCAGGCATCAACTGATTATTTTTATTTGCAATTGTATTCGGCGGTAATAGCGAACGTCGAAAATGAACCGGCATAACTAAAAAATAAATTAAAAGTATTTTTTTTTAAGAACAACTTTTATTTATATGCGCTAAAAATAACGAAATAAACTATTTCTTTAAACCTTTTACTATCAACATATAACATCATTACACAATTTCTATGAAACAAAAGCTTGTTGCGAGATTTTAACTACTCGTATTTACTTAGTTTGAAAATATTAAAAATTAAAATTAATCAAATCAAGTTATTAAATTTACTTTTACATTATATTTATATCATATAAATTGTAATGACGTTATAAGTTGATAGTAAATATTTTATAAGAAAATATTTTTTTTTACTTTTAATTTATTTTCCACTTTTTATTTATCGCTGGACAGGTTTCTTTTTCTGTTCATTTCATTCAACACATCACTGTTGCAAGGCCGTTTGCCCGTTAATATCGAACAGTCTATCTCTTCAATAAGGAGACCTTCAATATTTTTTTTAATTCGGATTCGTATTCTAGCAAGTTCTTTCATTGGATTCCCATATTGTAAGAGAGTATAAAAACTTAGCCCGCCATCTTTAGAAGTCCGCCATATTGAATTTAGAATAACGTTACTTTATTTTTCGAGTTATTCTCAGCACGCCCTTTCATTTGGTTACCATATTGTTGGAAAGCATAAAAAACTTAGACTGCTATCTTCAGAATTCCACCATATTGAATTTAGAGCAACGTCTTTTTATTTTTCGAGTTATTCTCAGCAAGCCCTTCCATTTGATACCCATATTGTAGGAGTGCAAAAAAAATAACTACTCCGTCGTCTTGGTGTTCCGCCATGTTGGATTGCGATCAGCACATATTACTTAAGAACATTAAATATTATTGCACATTTGAACATTATGATTTTAGCATCTGTTTGTTTTCTTTTTTTATAGAATAGGGATGTCAAACGAGCACACAGTCTACCTGATAGTAAGTAGATACTGTTTCCAATTAACTTCTACGTTTATCCTCGATTAAGAATCAATACATAGATACGGTGTCACCCCTTAGGGCTAAGATGGAATGCCCCTTATCTAGTAAAATGGTCTCCGGTGCTCTACATCCACCACGAAACACAGCAGCTTTAAGCTGCTATTTTACACTGGTATTCTGTGAGTGTGTGGTCCTTGCCCAGTCGGGCCGACCTATTCGTGCTACAACCATAATATAGGTGTAGCGTGGCTCAACCACGTAAATGTTTTATTTACCAGTTTTATAAGTAAGCATTAAATAAAAAGAGTGGCATATATTTGTAAATTTCCAAAAATCCACACACAAAATACACTTCGTTACAAAGAATCCAAGCCATCTTTCACAATGTTTACGGCCGAACGGATATGTCACAGAGATTACGGACCCATAATTTAAGCGATGAAATTTTTAATCGGGTGATTTTCCTGTGATGAACTCGTATGTAAATGACACACTACGTTATTCTGCAATATTAAATAAATATTTGCATTGTCTTCAAAATTAAAAATAAGCATTTGTACAATTATTTTCCGTGTATGCCATTGCCTTTTCTCGAAGACAGGCATCATAAATAATAGCCAGTACACAATCTGTAACCAAGAAAGGTAGTGGTACTGACAAAGTTGAAGTCATGGATTCCTAAACTAGCGTAAGCTGAGTGTTGGGGTTAAATTCCTTCCTTTATAAGTAATTAGAATTCTATAGTTGTGACTTTGATTAGGATTATTATTATAATTTAAGGTGATTCCGGATGAGATGGCTGTAAGAGAGAGATGGTCACTTAAAAAAATCGTAGATGCACTTCCCAAAGCGTACTACTTTCTTGTTAGTACAATTTATAATGGGAACGAAATTTCATTTGAACGACATTTTGCACATGATATAGCATTTGTTTTACAACTTTTATGCGATCTCTAATCAAAGCAATGCCAACTTAGTGGGTTTTAACGTCCGTTTACACGGACTTCCATTTTCCAGAAAAAAGCGTCAGTATGTAAGCTTAAATCCTGTCGAGTAGTTTTGTAGAGTACTGGCCATTTATATTATTGAAGTAAGCATCGGTCCATTAAATTCAATAAATTAATTGCAAAATAAATTGATCAAAAGTCTCTTCAATTCATCAACGAATTGGAAGCTTCGAATTTTGCTTCTTTTTGCCGATTAATATGTTCATGTAGTAACAATTTTTCGGTATATTTAAAAGATAGCAATTTCTTGTTGAATGCGAACCATATTAACTAATTAATGTGTTTTATAGTAGTAACTCCCAAAACACTAAAGTTAAATAATATCATACCTAGCATTATTCCCATATTTTGAAAGTACGTTATTTGGTACTATACAAGAATTTTAAAACGACCCTAATGTCGACCATTATCGATCAACGTAAGAGAATGCTCACTCAAAATTACTGAATAATATGAACTGTACTTTATTGCTATAAATATTTCTTTCTATTAAATACCTAATTGTAAAATATCGATGCACACATTAGTTTCTCAAAGTTCTCCGTTCCAGCCAAATGGGATCTTTGAAAGGGAACCTAGATCATTTTTCTATTTTAGAACATCTATATAAACTAGTGCTTGGTTCCAGACTACGCGCTGCTTTATTATATATAAACGCAAACGCAATAATTTGATAAAACAAGTACCTATTATATGAACTTTTTTCCGTAGCTTCACCTTTGCAATGAAGTATCACAAATAAATAAATACTTTTAAAACAAACTCTGAAAATATATCGCATCAGTAAGTTTCTTTTTTCAATTAAACTAACTTTCATAGACAGATTACTAATACATTTATAATGATACTAACTGTCCACCATCCATTCATTCAAAGCCTTTGAACGTGATTGACTGACAAACATTCGAACAGATAAACTTACGTTTGAATGAAATTAGTTTTACGGATTTTATCGTGTTTAATTTTAATTTTTTAATTCCCGACGTTTTGTTCACTCAGGTTTTTGACATCCCGATGTCTTAATTAATCCAATCTACGCAAAATGATCTACCAGTATCTTGAAGTCGTGCAGGGTATGCTTGGATTTGGATTTAATTTTAATAATTACAGAATCCCAAAAAGACACAATACATCCTCTTTATTGAAATTAGGATATATCATTCTTAGTAGGGATCGGAGTTCATTTGCGAGGATTTGTGATCTATCAAATCTAATGTAATGACGGGGACGATCTTGAACATGTTCACAGACTGCAGAATTCCCTGAGCGTCGGGCTTCACGTCAGCTAACTTTATTTTACGTGGGTTATAAAAGATCTTTTTGTTTGTCCTATGTAATAAAGACCACACTCACAATCAAACGTGTATACACATGCGTCTTGTAGAGGGATTTTACACTTGACAGATGGTAATAATTGACCAATCTTCTTCGGTGGCTTGTAGTAGGTTTTACTTGAATCTCGTTATGTTACTCTTCTGACGTATGGTAGTACAGCAAGCACACACTTGACCGTGGCCGGCTTCACTCGGTCACTGTGACGTAGGCGCGGAACCTGAAGCTTGTTGTCTTGCAATACTTCCTTTTCCCACGGTAACTAACTGTGAGATTCATCATTTAAATATTAAATGACTAAATTTCAGTTCCAGTTTGTACTGGAACACTCCTTTGTGCCTCGGGCTGGAGTTTGCGTTTACGTCAGAGAGGACATCTGTTCTCGACGCCTCGGCAGACTTGAAAGGTTCGGACCTGTCCATCCTTTGGCTACGCGTAGACAGCCCGTGCGTCTACGGGTGCCTCTATAGGTCCCATAGCGGTAATGCCGAAACAGACCGACTCTTCGACCACGTCCAAATGGCTACAGATTCGTTGCTACAGCAGATCCTCGGCGACTTTAACGCCTATCAAGCCAAATGGCTTGGTTCACGTTTAGCCGATCATGCGGGGAGATCTGTTCATGATTTTGCCTTGGCATATGGTCTGACACAACTGGTTACTTCGCCTACACGGATTCCAGATGTGGAGGATCATGCACCTTCCCTGTTGGACCTTCTACTGACCACTCACCCGGACGGATATCAGATTTCCGTCAATGCCCCTTTAGGCTCCTCGGACCATTGTCTTGTCCGGAGCTTGGTGCCACTCACACTGAAATCGCAGTTGCATTCTGCAGGCTGCCGCCGTATTTGGCACTATATGTCAGCCGATTGGGATGGGATGCGGTCTTTCTTTGCATCTTACCCTTGGGGGCAGGTTTGCTTCTCGCCGGACGATCCCAACGTTGTTGCGGATTCTGTCGCTGATGTGGTACTTCAGGATATGGAACTTTCTATTACTTCCTCTGTGGTGCCTATTGGAGGCAAATCTCAGCCATGGTTTGGTCGCTCCTGTAAAATAGCATCATGCTATAAGCAGGAGTGCTACCAAGCCTGGGCTGACGCATCAACGTCCCAGGATGTAAACACCAGCGCTCTAAAAAAGAAGTATAATACCGCCTCTAGGTCCTTCAAAAGAGTCATTGCCAAGGCAAAGTTAGATTACATAGGCAGAATTGGCGAGAAACTAGTTTGCCTTCCTTCTGGAAATCGTGCATTCTGGTCTCTCGCCAAGGCTGTCCAGATGAATTTCTGTCAGCCATCTCTTCCATCTTTGCACAGGGAGGACGACTCACTGGCCCATACCGCAAAGGAGAAAGCCGATCTTCTAGGCTCTTTCTTTGCATCCAACTCGACTCTCGATGACGGGGCGACCATCCCGCGGTGTGAGTGCTCCATGCCGGAAGTGCAATTCACACAGCGCTCGGTTCGCAAAGCACTCCTCTCCCTGGACATCCACAAGTCGAGTGGGCCTGACGGAATCCCCCCAATTGTGCTGAGGACGTGTGCTTCAGAGTTGGCAACGGTTTTGACGCGTCTTTTCCGGTACTCCTACTCCCTAGGCGTTGTCTCAAAATCATGGAAGATGGCTTTCGTCCACCCGATCCCTAAAAAAGGTGACCGCTCAGACCCGTCCAACTACCGGCCTATCGCCATCACCTCCTTGTTCTCCAAAACAATGGAATCCATTGTAAACTGCCAGCTCATGAGGTACCATGAGGATCACCAGCTGATTAGTGACCGCCAATACGGTTTTCGCCATGGTCGGTCAGCTGGTGATCTTCTGGTCTACCTAACTCACAGTTGGGCGGACGCAGTAGAGTCCAAAGGGGAGGCATTGGCCGTTAGTTTGGACATTGCAAAGGCCTTCGATCGGGTTTGACACAAAGCTCTTCTTTCGAAGCTCCCTTCCTATGGGCTTCCCGAGAAATTGTGCGATTGGATCACCAGCTTTCTTGCAGATCGGAGCATCAAGGTCGTTGTAGACGGTGCAAGCTCCGATTGCAAGCCTATTAATGCTGGTGTTCCACAAGGCTATATGCTATCGCCAACGCTGTTTCTTCTGTATATCAATGATATGTTGCAAACCCGTATCATTCTTTGCTGCAGATGACAGCGGTGGTGATGCTCTTTACACCGGCTGAGCCAATATTTTTCCGGAAAACGTCTCCGAGTGCCGGGACAAACTTGTGTCTGAAGTCGAGTCTTTGCTGAACAGAGTCTCGGATTGGGGTAAACTAAATCTAGTCAAGTTTAACCCCCAGAAAAAGAACCCCTTTGTCGTATCTCCTCAGTTTCAAGGCACTCCCCTTATTTCCTCAGCCAGTAACGGAACCGTCGGCGTCGACATATCGAGTGACGTGCAGTTTCGTGGTCACTTGGAAGAGAAGGCCACATTGGCCTCTAAAAAGCTTGGCGTGCTCAGCAGAGCGGGATAGTATTTCATGCCGGCACACCGCCTGCAACTTTACAAGGCGTGGGTTCGGCCACACAAGGAATACTGTTCCCATCTCTGGGCTGGGGCTCCCCAGTACCATCTCCTTCCACTTGAACGCATCCAGCGCAGAGCGGCTCGAATCGTCGACGACCGAGTGCTTTCCGATCGGCTCAATTCACTAGCACTGCGAAGAGATGTTGCATCTCTTTGCATTTTCTTTCGCATATACCATGGAAAGTGCTCTGAAGAATTGTTCGGATTAATCCCAGCTGCCAAATTTCATGAAAGCACTACGCGGCAAACGTCCCGATACAATCCACACCATCTGGATGCTTGGCGGTCGACTACTGTACGTTTCAAAAGGAAAGTTTTCTTCCGCGTACAACCTCTCTGTGGAATAGTTTACCACCGGCGATTTTTCCGGACCGATACGACCTGGGGACCTTCAAGAAAAGAGCTTACTCTTTCTAAAGGGCCGGCAACGTACCTGCAATTTCCCTGGTATTGCGGTTGATCATGGGCGGCGGTAGTCACTTAACATCAGGTGAGGCGCATGCTCGATTGCCCCCTCTTCTATAAAAAAGTGTGAAAGCAAAAAAGTATGAAGTCAAATATCCAAACAAGGAACTATTACTTGTAGGCAATTCAAATACTTATTCAGTGCGAGATTCAAACTCGCGAATCTTAGTGCCGCAACTCAATACTAAACCACTGCGATACATCCAAAACTAAAAAAAATTTTATGAAATAAAAATAACATTGTGAACTTTCGAGTTTGAGAAACATACCTTGGCTCAAAATCCAAATCGAATTTAAAAAATACTTGTATGACGGAAAATAAAATAAAGGACGGTATTGTATGCTGCAAGAATTCTTAAACTGTTCAAGTTTATACTACTGAATCGTGTTGGAAAGAAAGTTCGAACACGAAACTGAGACAGGGAAAACTTTCTTTAAAATGACGTGACATATGCACATTGCACTTACACATTACGTTTGAACTTTTTAATGCTGTGAATTTAACACGTTAAAATGTTTAATAATATACTTCAAACCCTGATGGATATATTTAGAGTTATGCAAAAATAACAAATTAGCAATAAACAGTTATAATACTGTTTATTAAGGAGTGGACTGATATTAGTTATTAAAATTTAACAAAAAATACACAAAACGAAACTAAGGCTATTGGAAAAAAAAACAGTTGAAAACAATAAATGTATGCAGTTGTAATATAAAAGTAGCCAAAATAGGACATACGCTATATTTTTCCTAAATTACTGTTTCTTAATCCATAATGCTAAATAGTTTTCAATTATATTCCGTTTTCAACTATATTCGTTTGAGATGTGTGAACTATTATAGAAAGAACTATAAAAATTACTAAACTGTTTTGTAAGTTTATAAAAATGACATTGAAGTGGAGAGTTTTGGTGATTTTAAAGTATTATTTTTTTAATATTAAATCGAAATATTTTTGTAATTTAAGCTTTGCTATACACTAAAAGACTATATATTCTATTATAATAATGTTTGAAATAAAGTATTTTAGCTTATAATCATGATTGTATTCCACCTGAAAGATAACTCTGATGCATATTTTCGTAAAACGCTATGAAGGGATTGTCTTCGCTCTAAAAAACCGTCATTAAAAACTATGATTTTCCGTTGCAATGTACTAAATAAAGACTTTATCTTTCCAAATCCGTAATTTTCTGCAAATAATTTGCTTAAATCGTTACGAATTCACACTTGAAAAAAACCGTTAACATGAAGCTGCCCTCTTAAGTATGAATATCTGAAAGCACAGTTTCCATTTAATGTTCCGTCCACTCACGTAACTCACACAATAAACAAGGGATACTTCATTTGTAAAAGTGGTTCAACAGTGAAATCAACTTGCGCGTAAATACATTAATCTTCCATAGACTAATGTATTTACGCGTAAAATAAAAATGTATATTATTGTAATATTATATTAATAGTGTAAATTTCAAGCATTTCGGATAGCAATGTACAAAAAAATTTGCCAAATAAATTTAGAAATTTTATCTATCGGCATATGTACGTTATGAAGCGAAGTTAAATTTTATCCACTTTAGCTTCCCCTCACGGGTGAGCGTAACCCCCACTATCGGGATAGTGAAAGTATTCCAAAGCGCGTTTCTTTCCAAAAAAAAAAGCCAAGTACAGGATACATTATAAGGGTGCTGTGCAAAATGAGCCTTTATAAATATCCTATCAACCTCTTAATACATATAAAAAAAGATATCACTTATAGTTTTGGTGCGATCTGTCACGTAATATGAACATATTTTATCATTTATCGATTTTCTTTTGCTCAAAGTTTAGTTTCCATAAAAATTTCCCACTTTATCGCCAAAATATTTACTACTATAAGTAAAGAATAGAATATGTTCTTTGTATAATTTATTTCTAAACTTTTTCATTCCACGTTGCTATGCTATTTTGAAAATTTACTTGATTCGGCAATTCAGGGAATAATTATAGCAAAAAAATCAATAGAAGATATAAATTCCCCTAAGCTCTAAGATGGAATGCCGCTCTTCTATTAAAAAAAGGTCTCCAGTGCCCTACACTCACCATACGATACACATCAATCAGCATTAAGCCACTATTCTGTAAGAGCGTGGTCTTTCCCCAGTAGATACTGTACTGCAACTATAATATAACTTTAGCATGGCTCTACCATGTTATGATTAAACAATGGCATTTAAGTCACTCTTTATTAGAAAATGGCTTAAGGGAGTAGTCATAAAAAACGTCTATTTTGCATTGTACTTGTTACTTGAGTGGTGCTTATTATTATTAGCTTTAGCTGGTTGTATTCACCACAATTCAACTACGTAAGTAATTATATTTCTACCTTTTTTCAGGTAATACCAGTTAATTAAGTTTATATAGAGTAGGTGTCGGTAGTAAACACTGAGTATATGAATGAAGTAATTAGAAACGTAATTTATTCGCTGTGAATTAACTATAATGATGACATAGCTACTTTATTGGAATAGTTTACTAAATTTCAATTAATTCCAAAGCAGTCAATATTCGCCATTGATTGTGAATAAAATCGAAAAGCACGGTTGCGCAAATTGTACAAGCTTGACTAAAAAATATTCTCTGCAGATTATCGCGTTTAACTGTGGTTTTCTATTCAGCGGGCTCAATTTCCGCCTCTAAGAATAATAAAACAAGCTTAAAGCTACTGTGTTCTGTATGGTAAATAAGAGAACTGGAACGTTTTTTACTATACATGCGGCATTCCATCTGTGATTTCAGGCGTGACAACACATCTGCATTTTAATTCTTAATCCAGTATAGATAAAGATGTCTATGGGTCATACTATTTACATAACAATATTGATCCTACGTCCTCTCATTTCGCATTATTGTAGCGTCCACTATTTGTAGGTAATTTTAATACACTATGACAGCGAATATTGGTCAATTAAATAATTTAAAAAATAGTGTTTAACTCATTTCTTTGAAAATTTACCATATGTCGGTATACAAATATTCGTATATTGCCAGACGGAAGGAAACCAATAAGGACTCTTGTCCATATTACAAATTATCCAGAATCCCCGTGATATACATAGTTAATATACATAGTTTTAATTAATTTTCCTGCTTAACGCAATTCCTTTGTATAGTGCGACGTTACCACTCTTATTAGTTTTATTCCGCTTTGTAATATTTAAATTAAAAATGTATTAGATTCGTTTAGCACGAATAATACATCTTTTATGATTCTGGTTCAGATTAGATTTAATTGTAGTCACTTAAGTTAAAGAGTTAAAAATTGTAAATTAATAAAACAAAAAATGTATTCATATATACTTATTTCGTCTACTCTTTACATTATTTTATATTAAAAATAAGGATATGGCTAGTATACGAACATAGATTTGTTTATAAATAATAAAAAATATTGAGTCATTATAAACTTTAACTTTTTACCTGTCCATAACATATGCAAAGAAAAAGTTTTATTTTAGATGAAAATTTGCTTTACATGCAAAGAAAAACTTTTACTATAGATGAAAATTTGCTTTACAATTAACAAAAATGATTTTAAAAATAGAACAAATATTCACTTCACAAAGTTAAGCATAATGGTTACACTTTTCTAAAAAAATATATGAAAAATAATCTTTATTCCACGTAAATTGTAAAATTATATGCATCTTTTAAATATTATACCTACGAAATCACACTATCTTTTTAAAATATATTTTAATAAATTTGTGCTCAACACTGCAAACTATTTGAGAGAAAACGAATCTTAATCTTAATCGCAACTGATCTTAAGCATACAGACCATCTGATGGTAAGTGGATGCAGCGGTCTAAAGGTACATGCATCTGACTCTGCTTAAGAATCAAAATGCTTTATTACCAGTAAAAGGGTCTCCAATTCTTGTCAGCGACTATTTGAGGCACAGCAGTATTATGATGCTATTTTATGCTGTTATTCTGTGAGAGTATTATAACTACAGCATTAATGGATCGGCTCTACTATGAATACTCTCTGTGCGCTTATCACTTTTTTTGACTTGGAAAATAAAGCCTGAATGATGTCAGAAGGTATCCTCAGGATAGCCAGAGTAACCGATATGACGGCCCAAGGTATCAGAATTTGAAGTAATATGAGCGCCAATATTAACGTCACTTTCCTTTTCATTATCTTTAGCATAACGAAATTGAGATAGATTGGTCTTTACTGTCGACTTGACAAGGTCAAACTATTTTTAGGATGACATAGAAATTGCTTGAGTTGACGATGGATCAATCACTTTTCATTTCTATGAGCTTTGATATATAAATGACATGAATGAAAAAAAGATAATTGCTTGGTAGTTACTGTTCCCGTTTCTTCTTCAATTAGAAAAAACTTATTTCGAAACGCTAGCGAATTTAGAGAGAAATGCTACTTGCTATACAAAATTTTTATTTCTTACATTTCTAGATAGAGAAAACAACCTCATTAAGCCGAATTATGCGGCACTAATTTTAAAACGGTTATCAAGATAATTTTGGTAATGGTAATGGTGGTAGTTTAAGTTATATTTAAACAAATATTAACGAACAATATGACGACACCTTTTACTGTGAATGTGTAAATCTATATAATAAACAAGTTATATAAGAAAGAATGACGTAAATTTGTTGAAATTTCGTGATAGGCAACTAAATACTGGAACTATCCTGTAACAAACAATTGTATGAATGCATATCATCGTGACAAGTACGTACTAAAAAACTATTTAAAATCTCAGTTAACAGTTTCATTGAGGTCGGGGTGTACGCTTAGCCTCGGGGCTAGCACGGTCCACACCTCCAATAAAACATTATTTAAAAATATTCTACAGTAAAAAGTAATTTTTAAATAATCCTCAAAATGACACAAAGTTAAAAATATCAATTGAAGAATGCAATATATAATGATTTCTTATATTTACGCGAACACTACTCATTGAAATAATACTAGTTTTTACGGAATTTATCGCGTATATTTAACTTTTTAAATACCCGACGTTTCGAACGCTTTACAGCACTCATGGTCACGGGCGGGACTGAGATGTTCAACGTCCATATGTCATAGTTAACCGCGGTTACCATAGATTAAAATTTAACTTTTGTTCCGATCAACACAGTATGAACTTAAGGTATCTTGAAGTCTTACAGTTGTATGCTTGGGTTGGGATTTAATTTTATTTATTATAGGATCCCAAGCAGATGGTAGCACACAGCCATCTTCTCTATTGAAATTAGGATGTTTTATGATTTCAATAGCCTCGCTAATCATCATCATTGGAAGGAATTGGTGTTCTTTAGCGAGGATTTGTGGTCTATCAAATCTGATGTAGTGACGGGGGCGACCGATCGATTCTTCACATCAGCTATATGTTCTTTAACGCGGGTTTTTATTGATCTTTTATTTGTCCTATGTAGGAGAGACCACATTCACAATCAAGCTTGTACACTCATGCATCTTGCAAAGGGACATTGCATATATATTTAAATTGTGTTCAATTCTCAACAGTCAAAAGCGTTCTAGCGTAAAATACGATTCGCACGTGTTATTTCACTCTCTCAGTTTTACGTTTAAACTAAGTCTAACCAGCAGTATAGAGTGTTGCAATTGAAGTAATTTTATATTGCTTTTAGAATGTTAAAGCGGAGTTTTCATAAAATATACTATGTTAAATATCTGTCCCATGTTTATTTATTTACGCTTTATTTTCATACCAAGTACAAAAATGCGGACTTAATGCAACAAGGCATTCTCTTCCAGTCTACCTTTAGGCTAAGCGGAGAAGATATTGTGAAGATATTGTTGTGTGGGTGCAAAGTGCAGCTGAGTAAAATATCTATGAGTTGTCATACAAATTACATATTACAAATATCATTACACACACCACATATATATAATTTCAAATTTCATTAATTTGCACAATAGATAAGGGTAAATTATACGATAATTACATTGAGAAATGTGGTATTAATGTGCTCAAATAATAATTTATCTATGTGAACAAGCTTTTAATAACTTACTGCATCACCCATCAGCTACACGTGTATTTACCACCATTAAGCACTGTTACATTACGATTACAATATGGCAAGCATCAATAATGTAGACAAAATCTTCCTGCTCACAGTTCTCCGATCCCTTCCATATCCAGGCAGTGGAGGACGAAGTCTGCCATCGGAACTCACCCCCACCACCTCTGACCCTATTACTGTGTCCAAAGATGAGATTTTATCGATCATTAAAAGACTGAAGCCCAAAAAGGCACCGGGCGTGGATGGCATCTCCAACCATGCCCCTGAACATTGGAGTAGGTGATCGCCTTATTGGCCATACGCTTACGCTTGCTTCGACTTCAACTACTTCTCCACATCTTGGAAACAGGCAACTGTCATTGGCATTCCCAAGCCAGGCAAGCATCACCACCTACCTCCAAGTCACCGTCTCATCAGCCTCCTCAAGGCCATGGGCAAACTTTATGAACGTGTTACTCTTCTTCGCATGAGGCGCCATCTGTTTCCCACAGACGGCAAACCTCTTGTCGTTCTCCATCAATTTGGTTTCTGAGCGAATCACGCATGCCCCCAACAAGTTCACCGTATAGTAGAATATATCCATAGCGGTTTTAATCCTCGTCTTAAAAAGACCATCGTCGTCTTTCTCGATATTGCTAAGGTATGTGATAGAGTCTGGCATGAAGGCCTTATCTACAAATTGTACGACTTCCTGACCGTGTTGTCCGCCTTGTGGCTTCCTACTTGAAGAATCTTACCTTTCATTTCAGACATGAAGGCACGCTATCCTCTATCGGTATATCAAAGCCGGTGTCCCTCAAGGACCTGTGCTGTGGCAAGGTCAAGAGTATGTATAAGAGGGGGGCCCCTTTTATACATACTATTCACCAACAATATTCCCATCCCATCGAATGGTGTCAAACTCCTCCCCTCTTTGCAGATGACACAACTCTAAAGGCAACTCGATGCTACAGATCCGAAACAAGATCTAAAAGTCAGTTAGTGACTCAGGACCTTGGTTCCAGAAACGACGTATCGACGTGAACTCGGAGATAAGCTCCGCCGTTTGCTTCGAACATAAACGACGCTTCCTCATTGCCATTCCACCAATCCGGATGTTCTGAACCCCTGTCCTGAGGCTCACTTTCAAGCTCCATGTCAAGAAAGTAACTCGCACCGCTCGATTTTACCTAAGTAGGTTCAACATCATGCTGGGCCGACACAGTAAAATGTCCCTCCGCAACAAGTGAACCCTGTGTAAATATCTGTATACGACCTGTCATGACATTGTGGTACCATTTTTGCTTATGCTAAACCTAGCACCTTAAACGAACTTCAAATAGTTCAAAATCTCTTCTGTCCTCGGGCTACGAACGCACCCTAGTTCGTCCGTAATGCTGACCTTCACCGAGACTTAGAGCTTCCCACAATTCTACAATTCTTAAAATCAATTTCTGAGAAATTCTTTGAAGCCTCAGAGTCCCACTCAAATCACCTCATTCGTGAGGCAGCTGCCTATGCAGCCCCACTTCCCTCTCGCTATAGTATCTGCAGGCCGAGAAATTTTACTGGAACCCCACAAAAAACTTTCGGCCGACTTGAACTGGCTCCTGGTGGCCCAGGCTGAGCTTTCCTATCTAATCTCGTAATCTGCCTTAGCTAGGCACACTTCTCAGAGGCCACTCGTCGCCTACGCCCCCCTTTTCCCAAAATATATATTGCTAAAAGATCTTACCATGTTAAAGCCAGTATCACAGGTGAAGTTGAGTAGGTATGAGTCCCACATAACCACGCAGCCGGTTACATGGTATGCTTTGAGCATTCGCCACCTCCCTCTCCCGCTTTCCGGAGGGTAGTCTTTCTTTGCTTCTGGGTGCAAAAAAAATGATTGATAATCAGAGAAAACTGAAAGAAGTGCCTATTCAAATTGACATGAATAACTTGTATTAGGTGGACAATAAATTGCACCAACCATAACTTTATTTCCATTAATAACAATCTCTAAAAAATATATTCAAGTGATCCAGTACATTGCGAAGATGAGGCTGATAAAATTCTGTAAGGAATACCACTTCACAGGTATACTGCCACACCACCTCCTCTTTTATCAATGCGATCGTTGTGATGTAAAATATAGCCAGGTTATTCGTAAGAAACAGAAGGCAAAATTGGGTTTAACAAGGTTTCTGAGATAAGTATCGCGTGGATGCTTTGATTATTAAAAGTTTCTAAGAGGTTATTGGAATGCTGCGGAATACTCTGGGCATTAATGTGACAAACGTTGAAATTTTTAATATAATTATCGAAATTTTTTGGCTAGAAGAGAATGAAGTGTAGGTAGCTCTAATTCAGAATCAGAAAATTAATAAAAGGAATCAGAATTAGCAGAGGTGAATGTTATCGGAATGTTATCGGAAACTGCCACTGTGCTAAAAATCAATTTATAATACTATATGAAAATAAATTAACATATAAATAAATATATAACTTATTTGACTATAAGTAAATATATAACTTATTTAAGTAAATAAAAATAATTATATTTAATATATTATGTTTATGCTGTATTGTAATTTAGATATTTATTTGTATTGCTACCACACCTGCTGGTAGACTATTTACAACACGATATTTATAAAAAAAGACAAGAAATAGAAAAATGAGATAGGTATTAAATCACTCTGGTCATGTAACTATCGGAAAAAAATTAAACATAAAATGCATCAAAAGTTAGTTGTTCCTATGTTATTATACAAAAATATAAAGTAATGAATCGACACTAATAATATTATTCCATAATGTTAATTTGTAACCTTAGACATACACACATATGGCGAATAATTACTTAAAATAGTAGTTGTTGATTTTTTAAATTTACGCAAATACTACACATGGAATAAAACTATTATTTACGGATTTTATCGCGTTTAATAAATTATAACCGTAAATAATAGTTTTATTCAATAGTAGTTGTTTGTGAACAACAATGCAAATTGCATTCACAGTACAGAAAAAAGGGGACCTGCGCTATTTAAGTTGAACAACCGTCTATATAATATAATGATCAAACAAGTTATCGAAACAAGTATTTCGTATTAGTGTTTTTTGACAGTACGCCTAGTTTGTGGTGCTTCACTACGCGTGTTTCCAGGCTCCCTGAAACCCTGGTTTCTTCCATCACCGATTAAGGTTCCTCGTCACATCCTGCCCTGCTAGGTTCATGTACTAGCCAGTTGAGGTTATCATTGCATTGAATACACTGGCAAGAACCATCGGGCATGATGAAGTCATTTGAAAACCAGATCTTTTTTATCCTAAATTGTTTTGAGGCTTGCATGAATAAATTCTACCTATATTTTGTGAGAAACTCGGATAACGTAAACGGTGATCCCTTTAGCATGTCTTCTTGCACCAGGCAGTAGAACGCATCGAGAAATCAGCAAAGCGAAAAAGTATCTGTCAATTGTGACTCGTCCGTGACTACCGACCGAACTACCGAGTCTATGAGCCATTCGGATAGAAGGTGATGAGAGATTCGTCACGCTCAGGTGAATGTTTTCTGAAGAATGTTTACAACAAAATTAGGAACATCTTTATGAGATTTTTCCGGAACACCACTAAACAATTATGCGTGGTAGAGCCATGCTGCAATTATATCACTAGTATAGTTGTAGCACGAATGGGTCGGCTCGACCGGGAAAGGACCACGCTCTCACATAATACCAGCGTGAAATAGTAGCTTAACGCTGCTGTGTTTTGCATGGTGAAAGTAGAGACGGGAGACCCTTTTTACTGGAAACGAGGCATTCTATCTTAGTCCTCACGGGTGACAACGCATCTGCGTTTTGATTCGTAATTGAGGATAGATGTAGATGTCTATGGGCCGCAACAACTACCTACCATCAGGCGGACTGTGTGCTCGTTTGTCACCCTATCCTATAAAAAAAGATTTCTGCGGTGTCTTGTTCCAATGGTGTCAACAGACCGACTAATCTCTGCTATTTATTGGCGAAGCAGGTTGAACATATCTTGATCAAAGTCCCGAAACGAAGTAAAGTCCTGACCAACCTTCTCAACGGCAACAGCTTTGAAAGAACAGGAACCGAGTTACTTCTCACACTCTTTAATCTTATGAATGATTGACGCTTCCAGGGACGTTTGAGTTTCGATAATGTCAGCAATTGTGGCGGTAATGATGATAAAATTTCATAAAGTGAATATAGAAAAAAATACTATGCTCCAGCAGTATGGTGCAACGGAAAAATATTCTATTGCATTACGTACCTTGTTCATTTACTTTAAAATAATTGACGTGTTTTAAGAAGTGATAATGTCCCTAAAATGTAAGAAAATAATTCATTAATTGATTAATAATTAAAGTAAGCCAAACATGTATGCACTTATATAGTAACCATCCGCGAATCATGCCGGTCTTGGTCTTTTTGGTCCATGGCTTATTTAAGACTTATAACAAATAATAATTTGCCAACTGTGTTGCTTGCAACTGTCTAAGCCCCTTATTTTTTGCATAAATTGATCAGAGTACCTCGCTGTTCCTTGGACTGTATCTACACTCTGTGGCATTTTAGGCATTACTGTACTGTTTTTAATAAAAGTGGATAAATAAATTTAAATATATCATTCGACATGTACTGCTCTATCGATTCGATGTTTTTGCGCGGTTAATGAATTAATCATAATTAAAACAACCATTTCCTTAATCACCAGGCGATTGCAGTACTCTTGCATGTCATCTTTGACTTTGCTTCCGTTCACCAGATTGTTATAAGCAGGGTTTGTTACGAAGCAGCTATATTATGGTTGTAACACGAATGGGTTGTCTAGACCGGGGAAGGATCACGCTCTCACAGAATACCACCGTAATATAGTAGATAATACTGCTGTATTTCGTATGATGAGTGTAGACCCATTTTACTGGAAATGAGGCATTCCATCTCGGTCCTCAGGGGTGACAACGCATCTGCATTTGGATTCTTAATCGAGGATAAATGTATATATCGATGGGCCACAGCATCAACTTACCTTCAGGTGAACGATGTGTTTACTTATTACCCTTATTCTATAAAAAAGATATTGGACTGCTCCCTAGTGTACTAGCACATTATTTTGTCGCACTTCTGGCGCTGCAAGGCCGAAGGTTCAAATCCAGCACAAAGCAAGAATTTATATGGCCTACAAATAATTACTCCAGGTTTGGATTTGAGTGCAATTTATGCATGTAAGCCTACACGGTACGTGAGAAAATATTGTAGGGGTAAACTTTTTTTATAAAAAATACTAAACGTTTACCGCCATCTATCAGAGGCTATAATTATATTTTTCTTGTTTCCCTTAATTGTCTTTAACGATGACCATAATAACATTATAGTTAGAATGTTTGGCGAAACTAAAAAAGTTCTATGGTTGAAGTTGTTATAATTAAATCTTTTCAAAAAACTAATAACTAGCCTCTTTACAAATTCCTATGACACTTTTTCTAATCCGTCTCAGACACCCCTTCTATAGCCTGCTACATCGCTGCTGGTACATCATGTTAAGTCGATGAAAAATGTATCTCTTTCAGCGGAACTTTACTTTTATATTTCAAAAGAAGTCCCACAGTGCCAAATTATAACAGCCTATCGAAATCCACTGCTAAGCTACAACAATGAGGGTGACATCATTTATTAACCGGGTCTGATATCCAGGAAGTCCCCCTGTTTGGGCACGCACCCACGTATGCACGTACGCAGGCAAGATTACACGCACGCACTCACTCAAACACACACTCACAATATGCACAATATGCGCGTGCGAAATTGGTCCACAAGCAGATCCATTTTTAAAAAAAAATATACTTGCAAAATTCCTATTTTTACTTGCAAATATTCATCTTTTTTTATAGCATAGGGTGACAAACGAGCACATAGTCCACTTGATGGTAATTGGTTGCTGTGGCCCATAGACATCTACATCTATCCTCGATTACAAATCAAAATGCAGATGCATTTTCACCTGTGAGGACTAAGATGGAATGCCTCGTTTCCAATAAAAAGGGTCTCCGGTTCTCTACACTCACCATACGAATTACAGCAGCAAAAGTAAAAAGGCTCTCGGTATCTCTACAATGACCATACGAAACACAGCAATATAGCGTTGCTATTTCACGCTGGTATTCTGTGAGAGCGTGGTCCTTCCCCGGTCGAGCCGACCCATTCGTGCTACAACTATACTTCTAATATAACTGCAGTATGGCTCTACCACGTGCAATACTTCTATGTCTATGTCGTACTTCAAAATAAATTAAAACTGGTCAGTGCTTCATAAATAAAAAAAATCTTTTTCACAAAACTTTTTGCGTGGTCTGTTGTATTTACCTAACCACATTAGCTCCATTATGAAATTAAGTGAACCCCAATGTAATTTCAAAAAAATAAGTAATAAATAATGAAGAATGATAACTTAAAGGAATGATGTTTGTGGTGTTTATCCTGGCTGGTTGCGCACAGAGAAATTAATTCCCAATACAATCAAAAATTATTATTTATCTTCTTATTCATCAGCATGTGAAAGTCAACAGCTGGACATGTTCTCTCCCATTGTGGATAGGTGTTGCTTGTACCAAACGTTTCCTACCACCTTTCTGGATATTTTAAGCCTACCATAAACTAGATAGTTATACGTTCATTTATCTAAAGCCATATGATATTTTTGACATATCCCATAATAGCATCTGACGACATTCACTGGAAGATATTGTGTGATGTATGGATGTTAAATACGTTAAGATATCCGAAAAGAATATGCATACTTTATATCGAAATTTTAAATTCTAATTTATTTCTTACTCCCAATCGAAATCAATAAAAAATCATATTTTATCCTTGTATCAGTATTTGCGTAACCGACTATGAGATAAAATGCTCAGGAACTGACAATCAGTCAAACAACAAGGTGATAATTTAAGAATTTCCTTTTGCTGTTATCCCGCTTATTAATCCGTTTTTTGTTAAGTTTTGTAACGTTGTAATATCTTAGTATCATTGTAATTGTACATCATTATGAACATTATATGACATTTCTATGAATAAGATTGTAAGTTTTAAAACGATAGTCATAATAACTTCCGCATTTGTATAATATTGCAAAAGTGATTTACGCATGACATATTATGCAGAACAATGAGCCCTAGGCATTGTCTTCCATTATTAAAAGCTCTTTATATTTAGTATAATAGTTTCCACTATAAAGCCCGAGTAGGTACCGCTTACTTCATTATTTAAAGATAAATATTTAGTATGCATTCGCCGTGTAGTAGCAGCATAAGAGAATCCACTACCCTATAACATCCCTTGGGTGCGGTGAGAGAAAGTGAAATATGAGATGTGCAGCAGCATCATCCTGTCCTTCATCAACTACAACTAATCGTAGCAACTATTTTAAAAGAAAAAATATAGCAAGCATCTCCCCAAGGAGATAATTTATGTGGGGGCCAATGTTAAGATTTTGATAAGCTGTAATGATGATGATGATGTTGATTATGCAAAGTTGTTTCTATCATATATACCAAATCTCTTCAAAAGCCATGAAGTTCTGTACGTGGTAGTCACGTTGCAGCTGACTTCAGACAATTGCAACACATATATTTTGTTAGTAGCACGAATGGGTTGACCCGACCGGGGAAGATTTTACAGATAATCAGCGTACAATTGCAGTTTAATGCTGCTGTGTTTCATTTGGTGAGCGTGGAGAACCGGAAAGTCTTTTCGAGAAGCATTTTATCCCAGTCCTCAGGAGTAACAGCGTAGATACTCACAGGCTAAAGCAAACACTAAGAATAGTAGAAAAATAGCGTTTTGTGATCAAGTCCTACCTCTTCTTTTTTGTATAGAATAAGGAGTTTTATTATGGTATATGCATTTTATTTTTTTTATATATATATATATAGTCCTGAGTAACAACGCATCTGTATTTTTTTCTTAATCGGGAGAATTGATATAGGTGTATATTATATTATATTCCACATTCAACTTACTATCAGGGGGAGTGTGTGCTCATTTGTCACACTTTATCATCATCATCATTACAGTCCTACTCAAGTCAAGCCTCCAAAGGAATGCCACAAAGTACGGTCCTGAGCCACGCGCATTCATCGACTTCCTGCATGTTTTACCAGGTCGTCTCTCCATTTAGTCGCCATTTGTCACACTTACTTCTATCAAAACAAAACTTTCAAATAGTCGGTAACTAACCGTACTAGATTATTATAATATATATATGAATATATAACGCGTATATATATATATATATATATATATATATATATATATAGGCGAGATGTTGGGTGATTTCCTCAAAGTCATTCAATCCTTCAATTATACCGTTTATTTATACTGTTATGCTGTTTATCTTGATTCTTTTCTTAAGCTAGCCCGCTGAACCAAGTTACTTCGTGATATGCAGAGTTGGTGTTGGCTTACATACTTAATCTATTTTCGTGACACCATGTAATGAGATGAATCAACTTACACTTCATTTGTGATTGTGTACTGTACAATTTGTAACCGTATACGTATGCCTAACCTATCTCATTCATATCGTAATATTATGTTTAAATGACAATCACACGTAGGTATACAAATTTAATTGTAATTATTAATTGCGTTATCAAAAGAGAAAGACAAGCACTTTCGTATTTTTAACAATAATTTCTTGACTAGTTTCTAACACATCTGTCATCTGCATCATTATGTGACTGTGTGCTCGTTTGTTACTTTTGCTACTTTAAAATAAAATAGTATGTATACCCATTACCAGCAAAGGGAAACATCTCAAAGATATATATATATATATATATATATATATATATATATATATATATATCTTTACCTTTCCTAGTGTATTTGTTTCTAAGCTTAATGTTAAAAATGTATTCAAAGTGTTTAGTATTAGGTTATAATCATTTGGAAGGGAATATAATATAAGTTAATATACGCGATGAAATTCGTAAAAAGTAAAAACCACTTTTGTTGAAGTCATGTTGAAATTGAAAAATGTATATTGAACAAAGTCCCAAAAATTAAGTAAATCACTGTACTTAGAGAGGACATTTGGTACAAACCGGTTCTATTCATCCATACTACATGTAACAGAGGTAAATATCGCGTTACAGAAATGGTAATACGCCATCTAGCGCTGTTGCTTGGAATTTAACAACAAGAATTTAACAACCATTGTTCGTCGTTATGAAATTAATTTATCGGATCTTAACATATTATATATTTAAATTGCAATTAATAATTCTAGGTACTGAAAAGCGTTCAAGTGTAAATCACGATGTGCACTTGTTATGTCACGATACAGCTCGTTTGTTCTGTCTCAGTTTTATGTTACAACTAACTCTTATTAGCATTATGCAGTGTTGCAAACTTTAGCAATTTTATAATGCTTGCAGAATTTTAAAGAGATTTAAAATTGTGCATTTTTATAAAGCAATGCTTCTTAATAAATATCATAAATACTTCTGGATATAAAATCAAATAATAGTTTCATTGTTTTAACGAAAAAATGACACTCGAACATAAAGCTACTTTTTTAAATTACAAAATGAAAAGAAACTGTAAATTAATAATCAGGTATATATAAAGGGTAAGGACCCTATAGCGACACGCAAGAATACTAACCCATAAAGTTTCGTGGATTTTGTACTGTACTTGTATGTGTGATGTGAACTGTAGAGACAAACAAAAGGGAATGGCAGGCTTGTACGGGAGTTTCATACAGCTACAAAAATTTCGTGTTTTGGGATATTTTTGTTTTAATTGGTAGATAGTAGGATAGACAAACTCCTTATAAATTCTTAGATTTTTAGAACTTGGGAGAAAGTTATAACCAGTTTTAATTTTTAAGATTATCTACATAGACCATAGACTAATATATAATATTATGAACTAGTGTTACATTTTTTTTATTTAACTAGCTTTACGGCTTTGGTTTCTGGCCATTTTGAGCCTATCATTTCTTTCGTAATCTTCGTTTTTGTATATTTTTTTCATCACAATATGCTGATGGGTCACTTTTTGCGTCACAGTTTTTGGGAGATTATATCAACATCAAACCACTTGTTTCGTCGTCTTCTCTAATAGTTCACACGCGCAGACAATTCACAAAATCGCATCACTTTTACGCATCAAAATCTACTTCAAACCATTATTCAAGCAACAAAACAGGAGCAACAAATTGTCCAACAATTCGTCGACGGCCAAAACCTCTCCTAGTGTACCTATGTTACATATAGGCAAATAAACATTGTTTTTTTTTTGATAAAGTAAATATTCTGTATTGTCTTTCGCTACTCTGTAGTTGTTACTGCCTCAGGCTACCCTGACTATAGTCGACTGCACTAGGGCCCATGGTAGTACAGGTCGACGGGTAGACCAGAGGAGGGTCAAAGACCTGTGGAATATTAAGCTATTGCGGCTAACAAAGAACCAAACAAAACTTACCGTTCGTCGTCGAGGTAGGATTAACCATAGTAAGATTCAGGCGGAAATGTTGGTGTGTGTGTGAGTCATGATTAGTACGTGTTCAATTGTGTAACCTGATATCCCCGCTGGTTGCAGAACAGCAGACCCAAAGGCTTCGCCTTTCTTCAAATATGGGATCCATATAAAGGGCTTTCAGCTACAGAGAACACCTCAGCTTCTAGGAAACTACGCTCACCTATCACTTATTGTTTATTGTCCAATTAATTGTCTTTAAGTTCAAACCATCAAGACCATCGACGTTAATTAGGGACACGCGGTACAACTCAAGGACAGTGGGTCAAAGTTCAATGTATAACACCGCCACGATTCAAATAACTGCATATAGGGTCCCTTGATCATTACAAATTCCTAGCCGTCCTCTGTCATTCAACGCGATCAAATAGACACTGAATTCGAGGCGGTCTAGGTTATATTCTATATTCAATATTAAGTTCAAAATGGTGCGCTCTTTTAATATAAGTCTTCAATATATAAGCGACCCGGGCTTCTCACAATGAACTAAAGAATTCAAGCTAGTTATCAATTCACTCACTAATATAAGATAACTTAAGATCGTCCCTTCGAAGCACAATTACATTAATCTCGAGAACTCAACCGGGGAACGCCTGCGCGTACGGCCTCCGTACCACACGCCTCGATGCAAACAGGGCGCGACTGACTGCACGCACAATGCAGCCAGCCGCTAAGTCCCCTCGCCCCGCCAAACCTCTCTCCACCCCCCTCGAGAAAAGACAATCCACTATCAGTCGCGAACAAACCCCCGTCCCGGACATAAGGACCTATGTCCGCGAGTAAATTGGCAACCGGGAGAGGGTCTCGACAGCACGATGCAAGACCGAATCTCCAACCAAGACCTCGGCCACTAACGCGACGGAGATGCGCTCTTGCAACGCCAACCACCGCCTCACATCACGGCCTCAGAATGGGCAAACCGAAGAGTCGAATTTCCTCTGGATGCCCTTCCCGGACATCGCAGCCAACCCATAAGTCCTGTTGCAGGACATAAATTCGACGACTTTCTTTAAATATCTACCAGTGCCCCTACAATCTTGTTAAAATATGCGAACGGGACAAGTGAAACTACGCTTAGTTGAATACGCACTGCTCTTTATTCGAATGTACCTATTATATATAATACATATCTACGTATACATAACATCTCCTCTAATTCTACACATAAAATTTAATCATACCTTTATACAGAAAAAAGGCTTATAATTAACTTTAGGTATTGGATGTAATACTCTTCCTGATGAATCTGACCTCGAAATCTGAACATGGTCATTCCGAGGCCATGATCTTTCCATACTCTCCTTATCTGTGCTGACCTTTGAGTATTCTCCACCCTCTGACTGTTCCGGCGGTGGCACGCTTTCCGTCGATTGTAATTCAGTGGAAGATGGAGACTGATGACATCCTCTTTCCCCTTCCATATTTTGGGTCTTTTGGGCCCAAAATACTTTCTATAATCGAAGAGATATTTTAACAAACAAAGATCTTTTTTTAAATTGTTGTTATCTAATAAACAAAACTTAATACCTTTCTTTATAACCTTTACATAGCTTTCTGCCTGTCCATTACTAGCCGGATGATAAGCTGGCGATGTCACATGCGATATTCCGTTTGACGCACAAAACTGCGAAAATTCTTCTGATAAGAAGCATGTAGCATTGTCACTAACCAGCGTATGAAAGAGACCGAATCTAGACATAAATTCGTACAACTTAGCTATCACGGCAGATGAAGACGTACTATTCATTTTATATGCTTCGACCCATTTCGAATACGCATCTAGGATTATTAAGGTGGCACAAGTCGCGGGCTCGAACTCATTGGTGGGCGCGGACAAAAAGCACGTTGTCTCACCTGGAATCGTGCCCGACAGAGATAGTATCAGTGAAGAGCAGTTAGAACGCACGTCTTGTTCGTACGGCGTTCCGAACCGTTAGAACAAAAACGAAGTTACACGAACACGATGCACACATACATAGCACCCTATTCTGTACCGCTCGACGCTTGCCGAGAAACCAGCAGTACCTACCTACAAACTCGTACTAAATTATTAGGTGCTGCGTTATCGCTTTATACTATACCTCTATGGCTCTATAGATACCTAATATAGATTGCTTATTTTATTATGTTTTGTTTTCCCCGGGTGGTCATGCAGCGATCACTCAAGAGTTCACGACGCCGACGCATGAACTGGAACAGTCATCGCAGTTTATATCCGTACTAGCTGTTGCCAGCGGCTTCAAACGCGTGAACTCGAAAATTATCCCACAGGAACGAAATACCTGAATAAACGGTATCAAATGTGTTATTCCAGACCAGGTATAACCTATCTCTGAGCTAAATATCTTCCAGATCCCTTCAGCTGTGATTGAATAACATACATCTATCCATCCAAACTTTTTATTTTTTTATTTAGATAATAATTGTAATTAGTTCTGCCTACCTATAAATTGTCTTCAAAAATACTTACCTGTTTTCTTACTTTTTTATATACACACAATATCACTAGATGTAAACACATGTTTTTATCAAGACAAGTAACCCGTCAAGACTGTTTCTTAGTACCGACGTACTTAGGCAGGTAGGTAGGCAGTTTAGATTTTAGTTTCCACGACGCAGCGACAGTTTGCCAAATTTTGTTGTATAGGTTGTGGGTATCTAGGTAATAACAGTAGGTAGACTACCTATCCACCGTCCACGCCGCGCAAGTGATTCTCGTCCCACCTGTCCGCGCAGTAACTTTTTTTACGACCGCGCGAGACTGTCGCAACAAAAACGATTACTACCGAAAAACTAATTAGGTACCTACCTAACATTCAAATAAAAATATTCTCAAAAAGCTCAACGAATTCAGAATTTAGTTTTGTTAAAAGAAAATTGGTCAAATAAAAAATAAAGGATGGAAATAAAGCATATGGGAATATAAAAATAAATCGTATTTATTTCTTACTTATTTCGAGTTTTACAAGAAAAGTATAATATTTACTGGAGACAATTATTTTATTATTATAATAGTACATGATATTCCCTTTAAAATGACACCAATATGAATAATATCTTGTATCTATATCTACAAATAAATAAAATTGAAGTGTCTGTAATGTTAAAATAACAGCTTTTTATTAAATGCATATGAAAGTACTATTTTTGTCTGTCTGTCGGTCTGTCTGTCTGCCTGTTTGTTCCAGCTAATCTCCGAAACAGCTGGATCTATTTTGACGGCAGATAGCTGATGATATAAGGAATAACTTGAACTACTTTTGTTTTAGAAAAAGAATTAGGGTTCCGCGCAAAAAAATTAAAACCCATGAAATCCATATTCCACGCGGGCGAGATCGCGGGGAAAAACTAGTACTCAATATAGATAAATGTATACTTATTTTATTTATTTATTATTTTAATAAATAAATAAAAATAAGTATTAATAATTTCTAGACACATCTCAACAGATATTTCGTTTATAAATTGCTATCAATATTGAAGCATTCTTTTATATTTAGCATCCATTTAACACAAAGCTGATAGGAATACTTTTTAAACAACATAATATAATCAATAAACGATAATCGCGTATAGTGAATTTCGAGGTAAATTATTATATGTAAACGTTTTTGAATCGTCGTAATGAAACATATTTCCTAAAGAAAATATCTTCACAATTAATTTGATGTAAAATAACATTAGAAATAACGTATAAAAACAGAAAAATTATCAAATTTTTGATCGAGTTCCTAACCAGTACACAAACAAAAATGGCGAAATATCATTTTCAGATTTTTTTCTATATAGTTATTTGTTACAGAGTACACAGATAAAATTCACTCTCACAGATGACAAATTTCAAACACCACAATCTCTAATTTTTTACTTTTTTTTTGCTGTCGTCTGCTATGGGACTACTTTTGTTCATCCCATGCAGGATTCGGGCCTCGGGGAAACCCCCATTACCCGGGTGATCCTCACGGCTCATGACAATAAGCCGGTTTTGGGAGCCGTACCAGTACGGCATCATTGGCTATCTTGGTTGGCGTATTGCGCGCCACCAGGTCGGTGCTACCGGAGGGTCGGCCGTCTCGAAGGCCCGCGGAGTCCTGAGGATGGGAGTCGACGCAGGGCCAATCTTGCCGACAGGAGGGCGCTCCAACAGCAGCTACTCCGGGCCTCCAGTGTCCTTCCTGGCTCTAGTTGAAGGCCTGGCATTCCTAGGCAAAAGGTTGGCGTGTCTCGCGCCTCTGGGAAGGGAATCTGCCGAAGGGTCAGCAACCTCAAGGTTCCGCGGAGAAGCATCTCGACGCGGAGCCGAAGTCGCCAATAGGCGCGCGCACTTGGGTGCGCCGGGCCTTCGGAGTTCGCTTCCCAGCGTGTAGGTGATGCGCAGCGTTGGGTGATCTTCATCCGGGGTGGGGTCAGGGGCGTCCTCAAGGCTTCACCAAGGCGAGTTGGCCCCACAGCGCGCGCACCCACTGCGAAGCGACGCGCTGTACCTCTCCCACCCGGGCGGGAGTCGACGACCGGCGGACGTGACCGCTCGTTGGCGCGGTCCGGACGAGACAACAATTTTTTACTCTCCTATCTTCAGCGCTGTACACGAACGGAACGATGTCGTTGAGAGCCGTGGTAGCTCACATGGTTAGCGCTCGTTATAGGTATCACAGTACGGGAGCAACCCGGGTTCGATCCACACTGGCACCAATGAAATTGTTGCATGCTGATTTAGCTATCAGTTGGATAGTCTGTTTTCCTGGCCGTTTTGTTTTGTTACACTGACATCTCGCAAGTTACCTAGGGACCTAGGAGGTTGTCGGTTGCTTATTTTTTATTTTTCTTTAAAATTTTCGTCGGTAAAAATAACATATTTATAAAAGTAAAAAAAAAAGTAAAGTTACAGCCTATATACGTCCCACTACTAGGCACAGGCTGCCTCTAATTTCTGAGAGGGTTTTAAGGCAAGGAAATGTCCGCCACGCTGCCTCAATGCGTTTTGACGAACTTCACATTTCTTCGAAATATATATTTTTTAATTTCTCAGACATGCAGACCCGAGTTCGATCCCCGCTGGTACCAATGAAATTGTTAATTGCAATTTTGCTGATTTACCACGTGATCGGCGGTGAAGGAAAACATATTGAGGAAACCTGCACGTCTGAGAATATAATTATAATCGAATGTAAATCAAATTGACATAGGTAAGTACAGATAAAATTAGCGGAACATTAATAAAATTTTGAGATCGTTTTTTTTTCAAAATTTTATTTATATATTCCTCTATTTTTGTCTGTGCTTATATCAATTTGATTTAATCCAAAGGTCAAGCAGGGGTCAATGTAGCGTAGTAATTTAGAGCGCAGGTATAGCTATAGTCATACGAACGTCACAGGCCGCAGCTGAGGCTGACTGAGTCGAATAAAACTAGAATAAGCGCGCGTCACCGCGCATGCATGTGTGTGTAATTGTCGTCCTCCCGCACCGCACCGGGGGAAACATTATTCAGTGAGATGTACGATAATTCACATAAACACGCGCGCGTAAAAAATACGAAAAGACCTTTGGAAGGAGTGGTTTTACGAAAAAACTACTGCATGAATCAATTACCAATAAAATTTATTGAATTTTTCGATAATTGAGCTGTGTCGGTACCGACTTTGTTTTGGAAATTTTACACTGCTTTTATTACTAATTTACGCCCAAAGTTGTGTTAAAATTGGCAATAAAAACGAATCTTTGGTAGCTCGCAACTTTTTACTTACTTTTTATTTTACTATTCTGTTTCGGTACAGACAAAATTAATAATGAGACAAAACGATATCATGTTTAATTTTGGATGTACACTGTCAAACAGCGGAGTAAAACCCCTCCAAAATTTCTATGGAAATAATGTAAATTTTTAAAAAAAAAAATAAAATAAATAAAATGTCGACTAGAGTCACCTCTTGGTTATAAATGGGACCAAGAAAATCAATGTGTATCCTATAAAATGATTGAGGTGGATGTGGCCACACAGCGAGTGGTGCCCGTATCGGTGATGGTCGGAGTTGTGTGCATACCACACAACTGCTGATCATCTCTTCGATAGCTTTATCTACACCAGGGAACCAAATCCTACTTCTAGCTTCAGCTTTACACTTCACAATACCTAAATGTGATTTATGAAGTTCAGACATGACTTTTTTTACGCAAAGTTATAGGTATCAACACTTTATGGCCTCGCATGACTATACCGTTTTCGTAAGAAAATTGAGTTTTACATAAAAAGTATGGATGTATTTTTTCATCCGTTATTTTTTTTTGGCCAACCCTCCATGATATATTGAGATACCTTATTTAACTCTAAATCTTTTTTTTTCGTCGCGTAAATTTTGTAACGTTACAGGTAAACTGGAGTCTATCACAAAATTAACATATGAGGCCCTATCCTCAAAAAAGTCAGCCGCCTTGCATACGAACGTACTCAATTTTAAAATTATATGCGCTTAAAAACATTGCATAACGCTGCAACCTATTAGCCGATACCTCTGGTATACCCCGATAAGACCCAAAAATAGTTATTAACGGCTTGTGATCGGTTCGAAGTATAAACGGGACAGATCTTCCGTAAAGGTATTGGTGAAAGCGACGTACACCAAATATAATTGCTGTTGCTTCCCTTTGTATTTGCGAATATCTCCTTTCGGCTGTATTTAAGGTACGCGACGCGAACGATACCGGACGCTCCACTCCATCGTTACCGACTTGAGACAATATTGCGCCTAATCCACTCGGTGAAGCGTCAACCGTTAAAATAATTTTCGCATTGGTGTTAAAATGAGCTAGAACTTGATCGGAAACGAGAATATTTTTAATCGTATTAAATGCATTGTCGTGTTCAGCGTTCCACTGCCATTTACAATTTTTTCTTAATAAATTATACAAAGGACGAAGAATTGAAGATGCATCGGGGACAAAATTCCTGTAATAATTAACGAGACCAAGAAATGATTGAAGTCCTTTAATATACTTTGGGACCTGTGCATTTAAGATAGCATTTACTTTTTGAGGGGATTTTCTTAACCCGTTTTTATCAATCACGTAACCTTAATATTCTACCTAATCTTTAAAAAAGTCGCATTTCGTTTTTTGTAGAGTTAATCCTGCATCTTGCAGCCGTTGGAGAACAACGTGTAACCTATTTAAATGTTCTGATCTAGTAGATCCTGTTACTAAAACATCGTCTAGCAAGCACAACACTCCTTCCAACCCCGAAAGTACACATTCCATTACGCGCTGAAAAATAGCAGGTGCTGGAGCTAAACCGAAAACTAATCGGATATATCTAAATAATCCTTTATGAGTATTAATGCAAGTGAGTTTTTGTGACTCTTCATCTAAAACACACTGTGCATATGCTTGAGAAAGATCTAGCTTACTAAACTGCTGCCCCCGTGTAATTTTGTAAGCAACTCCTGAGCTGTAGGCAATGGGTACTGGTCATCTAATAATTGCTTATTTATAGTTACCGAGTAATCTGTGCACAGCCGCATCGAATCGTCACGCTTTAACACCGGCACAATGGGTGACGCATAATCGGAGTACTCGACCGGTTTCAAGATGCCCACGCGCACTAATCGTTCTAACTCCTTATCTATCTTATCTTTTAGTGCAAAAGCTACAGGGCGCGGCTTAAAAAATATAGGTTTCGCTTCTTTTTTTGTATTAAGTTTTATCTTATACTTATTAAATGTTCCTAGCTCGTCTGAAAAAACACTAGGGTATTGGGCTTGCAACTTTTCTATGAGGTTTAACGAATTATGGGAGTAGTTTACGGACAACCATTCTAATTTATATAAAGATAAAAAATCTCTGCCTAAAAGTGGTGGGCCGCCGTCGCGAATAACATATACATTTAATATATACGTTTTATTTGTATAAGTAAATGGCAGTCCTGCTACACCTATACAGTGGGTATTATTGCCAGTATACGTTAGTAATCGCTTATTGGCTTGTGTCAATGGCACATCCTTAAAGTACTTTAAATACGTTTGTTCGGAAATCGCAGTGACAGCCGATCCGCTATCAATTTGAAATTTCATCGGAATTTCTCTAACTTTAACTATTACAGTCATTGGCTCTCCCTTAAATGTGCGAATGTTATAAAACTCACCATCATCGCCGTTCTCATCAACACGCTCGCTGTTTATAAAATTTATTTTTTACACATACGACGTAAAATGTCCTTTTACGTTGCACTTTTTGCATTTATAGTTAGCAAATCGACACTGTGCTGCTGTATGATTTTTGAAGCCACAGACAGTACACACCACTTTATCACTAGCACCGTTTTTGGAGGTAATCTTGAACAGCTGCTCGGCTCGGAGCGGCCCCGGCAGCTGTGCCCCCGAAGACGCCGCTGCTCCAGCGCGCGCACTCCGCACGCTCTCCACTAACTCCACTGCTTTTGCCAGAGTCAAATCTTTTGGATCCTGAGCGAATAATTTTTCACGCTCCGCTCCCGGTAGCATTCCCATTACAAAATGGTCCCTTAATGCTTCCTCCACGTTTAGGAATCCACAGTGTGCTGTCATCCCACGCAGTCTAGCAGCCCATTGTGTGTAGCTCTCGCCCTCTTCTTGCGTTGAAGAATAGAATTTATACCTCTTGCCGAATCCAGACTTTTTGGGCGTAAAGTGATTGTCCAAAAGCTTCAGTATATCTTCAAATGGTACTGACTGGAGGTCTTTCGGCAATGCTAAATCTGTTGCTAGCTTATAAGTGTCTTCGCTGAGTGCACTCAACAAGATTGCTCGTCGCTTAACACCAGAACAATCTGTAGTTCCGCCGATATCGTTCGCAATAAACCATTGCATAAGCCGACCTTTGTACACTTGCCAGGTATGTGAATTATGGTCAAAACTAGTTAATAGTCCAAAATGAGCCATTTTAGCAACTTTTATTTTTTCTTTAACGCACGGGTAGAATCGTCGCCACTGTTAAATATGCGAACGGGACAAGTGAAACTACGCTTAGTTGAATACGCACTGCTCTTTATTCGAATGTACCTATTATTATAAGATGGTCGCAGCCATCACTATACCTACATATCTACGTATACATAACAAATCCGTTCCGCAGTCCGGCTGGATCCGGTCCGGCAACCGCAACGCGATAAAAAGCGACCCAGCGTGGCCACAAGACTTCAGTGCTGAGGGCGCTTGCAAGTTTCAAGCGAACGGCTCCGGTGGGGAGGCATACGAAAAGCACAGATAGGCCCGATGTGAACGCGCGTGGCGTAGGTCGGAGGGCTTGACGAGGAGGGGGGCCAGCAAAGTCGGATTAATTCTCATTTCTTTCGACACAAATAGTTACTCAAATTCAATTTTCTATTCAACAATAACATAATGATCCATATAGTTACAAAACATAGGTACACTCATCCCAAAGGCATTTCAAATTCACCTTTGTACCTACAACCGCTAACACACTATGAAACATTTCGCAGAAGAACAAACAAAAAATTAGCCGCTCATTACTCAACGTTTAGCGGAAAAATTACAGCAAAAAGTAACCGCTACAACTAGCAAAACTACAAAGAACAACATCGCTACAATGAACATATCATTTCGCGTAAACCAAAGGAAAAAAAATATTTTTTTATCTAAACATTCAAAGCTCCAGATGAGCCCTAGTCTCCCAACTAACCAATTGGAGGCTACACCGCATTTGAACCTGAATACAATAAAACGCGAACCGTGCATCTCACAGTAAACTAAAGAATTCAGCCTAGTTATCAATTTACTCACTAATATAAGATAACTCAAGATCGTCCCTTCGATACACAATTATATTAATCTCGAGAACCCAACCGGGGAACGCCGGCGCGTGCGCCGCGCGCCTCTGCGCGCGGCCTCCGTACCGCACGCCTCGATGCAAACAGGGCGCGACTGACTCAGCGTTGTTCCTAACAAATTTAGAGTTGCCGTATTCTAACTCCAAAATTGCCGGATTTTTAGGGAAAACTAAGAAAAATGCCGTAGTGTACAAAATATTTGTTTAGGTTACAATAAAAATAAACGTGAAATACATGTTGTTTACATAATAAATAAGTGTGTACTATAAATGTACTAATTTTATTCTTCACCATATAGGTTTTGAATAGTTTCCAGTACTTCTGATTCTGTCGCATTTGGGTCGTACTGTTTTTTATCATTCATTTTACGAATCATTTACTTTGGCACTTGAAATTTTGTAAATTACCATTACTGATCCGGATCTCCATGGTTCTGAAGGTTAGAGAACAGGAGAAAGATCGCCATAGAAAATAGTGTCCCAGAAATATGAACACCATAAGTGAGGAGCTGCGATCGCTACGTTCAGTTAATAAAAGTCATTTTCAGTCGATTTTTCCGATCAGATGCTAAACCACTTGCACATCCACGCACAATAAAATATTTCTCCATTTTTTTAATGTTTTTTTTTTGTCAAAAATTACAAAATTACGGAGCATTTAAATTTTCTCACCAATGCCGCGGAGAAAATTTGTACATTATTCAACTAACTTCATCTACTTATACTCATAAACAGTTAAATTTCGCAGCCACTACTCACCGACGTCAGCGCCGCTATAAATTCTACAATTTTCAAGGACAGGTGGGCTATGCTTTAGTACGTAGTAATGGTTCTCCTGTTCTCTAACCTTCAAGGTTCATAAGTTGGTGTGTTCCATTATACGAAATATTTTTTTTTTACTTCAATTACCGTATATTTTAATACGGTAATCAATAGCTGCCGTATACCGTATTTTTGTTGCTTAAGATGCCTGAATGCCGTACATTACGGCAATTGCCGTATCAAGAACAACGCGGACTGACTGCGCGCACGATGCAGCCAGCCGCTAAGTCCCCTCGCCCCGCCAAACCTCTCTCCACCCCTCTCGAGATAAGACAATCCATTATCAGGCGCGAACAGTAGTGGTTTACTAACCGTTATTTTTTTTATAGAACAAGGGTGACAATCGAACAGACAGTCCACCTGATGGTTAGTGGATGCTGTAACCCATGGACATCTACATTTATCCTCGATTTAGAATCAAAATTCAGATGCGTTGTCACCTCTGAAGACTAGGATCAAATGCCTAGTTTCCAGTAAAATAGGGTCTACGGATCTCTATACTCACCATACGAAACACAGCAGTATTAAACTGCTATTTTACACTGGTATTCTGTGAGAGCGTGGTTCTTCCCCGGTCGAGCAGTCATTCGTGCTACAACTATATTATAGCTACAGCGTGGTTCTACCATTAAGTAGGTAGATTGAGATAAGGATCGGTATCTACTGAGAGTTTTGAATTAGAAGATACCTATATTCAGCAGCGGACTGTAACATTTGATAATGATAAATTTCTGATGGGGTTTTGAGTGTAGGTAAATAAAAAAATATTTTATTTTTAAGTTCATTTATTTTATTGTACTTATAATTAATGAATTTTTAATAAAACTTCATCTAAGAAAGGGGCAGGCCGGGTAATACCCTCATGGCGAGCATGGCTTAGGTACCAAATAATACTCATAACATGTGAGTAGCATCCCACTGCTTTTAAACCTACAATGCATTTACAGCAATAACTTCTGATTGCATCCCGCCTAATCATGTTTGTTTCTGCAACTATAAATACAAAGTTTTAGTGGAAAAATGGCGGGACTTAATTTTACCATGAAGCAAGATAGGGTTTATTCTCTCTGAACCATCTATTCTCTCTCGGGATACTTCTAGTGTATTTATTGCATGAAAGCGGAAATTCTTATATTGGGTAACACAATATGCTGGGATCTTTCTTGTGGTCCTTCTGGTACATGTAAGCTCAAATCTCGAGCTTTGTCCCAGCAAACTTCACAAAATTCATTCATGGATGACATCTGTAAATAATTTATTTCATGAGATGTCCATAGATATAAAATTTGTATTGATGAAATACAAATTAAACACTAAGTTCGATAGACATAAGTTGTGTCCAACATTTTCAAGCATGAAAGAAACACATACAAGATAATGGGTACGATACAGCGAGATTCCTGATTGAATTTGAGCAACCCAAGCTGGAGAATGGTTCTTGAGACACAATAATTGGTTGCCTTCACCTTACAGAAAACCTTTTGCAAATAGTTATATGGTATATCTGTTGTGTGAATAAGTTGTAGAGGCTAAGGGCTCCTTGTTTTTAGTAGAACTCACCTATTGAGTGTCCCAGGTTTAGCAACATTTAAGAGTAATGCCCTTTGCATGGCAAGCGTTAACCGTATACCGTTGTGGGGAAACTGCACAGAAATCCAAAATTATTTATATATATATATATTATTGCTCTAAAAATGTATAAGAGTTCTAGCGAATATTTCATACAATACAAGATTATTAACAGTTACATCTTTATACATATTAGATTCTAAATTAGCATTGTCTAGTTTGAGATACTATGGGTACATACTAGAGATAATTTAAACTAATTTTCTAAAATTAAAATATAAATACATACAAACACAAAACACAGAACAAACATCTATGTTCATCGCACAAATGTTTGTCCTTGGTGAGAATAAAACTCACAACCTTCAGCGCAGAAGCCATATTTAAGTAGTTTAACGTAATCATGGTCATTAGATATTCCATGCAAGAAAGCCACTTTAAACACACCGCTTATACCAAAGGAAGTTTTCTCTGAAGAGCAATAGTTTATTACACTGTTCCTAACATAATCATCCATTGTACAGTGCCACAAGTGTTATCAGGACGTGGATCAAAACACATATTATTACGTTTTCGTTTTGTGACATTGTATTGTTGTATCTCTAGTGGAAGATCTTCAGCGTTTTTAAGTGATTAACTCAGCTTTTTTTCTTTGGCTCATGCATTTTCTCTTCGTTTTCTATGGGTGTTTTCTTAATACGCCATTCAGAATACTCCTTAAATCGTAAAAGTGCATAACATACACAAGCTGTATACTTACAAACTGCCTTTGGCCCTTTACCAGCAGCGCACTCACACATAGACTGATTTTTTTTCCATCTGATTCAAAGGCAATACTCAAAAATTATAATATTGCTTTCGTGTTTCCAGAGGAGACCTGTTCTTTATAAAAAAGTAAATTATTTTGTGTACATATCACTAGAGCCACTAAATATTCATTTATCATCATATTGTATAGACTTTTTTGTGAACTGCAGTATACTCAGTCATTCCCACATTGTCTTTGTAAGCCTCTAAAAAGTAAGTGGTAATACTATATCCAAGTTAGGTGATACACTTTTCGATGTTATACCGCTGTACAAACTGTCTGAAAGCCACTCAACAATATACGCCAAATCCTATGTACTATTTCATCTTTATGTTTGTATTAAAATTATTATTTTATATCCTTAAGTCTAAAAAAAACATTGCTCTAGACTCGGTAAATAAGCATAATTTTGACAAAAAATGTATTTGTAAATAGTAAACAAACTTACCTCTGAATTAACTGTTCTTTCAAACCACTTAATTTTGCACCTCTTTTCCACTTTTAAAGCACTGATATTCATTGACCCATAACTCATATTGGCCATAATTAATCTCAGGAATTGCGATATATATACAATATTATTCTAAATGAAATAAACACGCGTAGCTCACCTACTACTAACACTGACATTTGACATATCGGAGACCTCACTCTACACCAGCGGTAGCGCCTCTAGCGGCGAATTCATACGCGGTTGCCCTCCTTGCGTTTAGTTTATGCTTATATTAAGTTTATTTATTAAAATCTTTTTATTGATATTATTAACTAATCACAAGTTCTAAAAATAAATCTAAAAATAAAACTTACATGAAAATTAATATCTTATTTGCCTTAATATCTGGTATTAATTCTATAACAAAACAGCGAAAAAAATATGCGGTACTAAATCTGCCGTTCCCCTTTACAGTCTACTTGTTTTCAAGCAAATTGTATATATGTTATGTATAAAAAAACACAATAAATAAATAAAAAATCAATGGAATCCATTGTTGACCTAGCTATTTTTTCATTAAATTGTTACAGACTTGTTGTTAAGGGATAAGTAGTTCACGCCCGTAGGCTTCGACCACCTAATCTTAGGCTCACCCTACACGTGGTCCCCGGGTGGTGCTAAATGAGCGACAAGCCGATAGCACAGACTCGGCTCCTCGCCGTGTTAGCGGCATAAAATATACTACCCCACATTTCGCTCATGAGGCACTAAATAAAAGAAATGACCCCGAGGCGGTGCGAAGAATCTCCGGGAAATCTAAAAGCAAGCAAGTATTGTTAAGTTTGTAATTTGATTTACGTCATAACTCATACTGAAACAAACTTATTGTTGCGCGCCACAATTAAAGCCTGATACATGGCGGGTTATTATTAGCGCCATCTAGTATCAAATAGCAGAAATAGGAGCGTCAAGATCTTTCTTGAAAATTCACTATCGCCATCTAGTATGGAAAAACGAAGCAAGGAGAGCTTTCTAGAAAATTCCGTGCTAGAACTTTCGCCATTCTACTCGAACATTCTAGATAATTTCATTGTAAAAGGCTTATGTAAATCCGGTAAAGACTGCGATCAGATGTGTATTGAATTGGCGATACAAGCGACTACTTCCAAGCGATATACCTGCGAACTTAAATAAAAGTAAAGTAAAGTTACAGCCTATATACGTCCCACTGCTGGGCACTGGCCTCCCCTCATTTACTGAGAGGGTTTTAGGGCAAGGAAGTGTCCGCCGCGCTGCCCCAATGCGTGTTGGCGAACTTCGCATGCCTTCGAAATATTTTTTTCTTATTCCGCAGACATGCAGGTTTCCTCACGATGTTTTCCTTCACCGCCAAGCACGTGGTAAAATCAGCACTTAAAATTGCAATTAACAATTTCATTGGTGCCGGCGGAGATCAAACCCGGGTTACTCGCGTTCTGTTATATTTATAGCGAGCGTTAACCATCTGAGCTACCACGGCTGTGCAACCTTAATTATTAAGTGTGATTAATTATTAGTGTGTTTTAAGTTTTATTTGGTGTTCGGTAATTAAAGTGTCAATTTTGGTAATTCAATCACCAGTTTTTATTATCACGAACCCTAAGCTCGTAAAATTATATTTATCACTGATTAACTTGACTTTTAAGTCTGTACAGGGATGACGACTCAATAGCCCATGCCTCAGTGGCCCATGCCTCAAAGGACAAAGAGCCAATCTGCTGATCTTTTTTCTGTGAGCTTTCTTTTTGAATCCAACTCGACTCTTGATAACGGGGATAACATACCGCCAACCATCCCTCAGTGTGGTTACACCATGCAGAATGTGCTGTTTACCCAGCGCTCGAGTGAGCTGGGTGTCGTCTTTTCTATTGTGCTGAAGACGTGTGTCTGGAGTAAGCACTGGTTTTAACGCGTCATTTCCGGTACTTTCACTCCCTAGACGTAGTCCCGAAATCATGGAAGCCAGCTTTTGTGAACACGATCCCTAAAAAAGTAACCGTTCTGATCCTTCCAATTATAGGCCTATCGCCATCATCTTCTTGTGCTCCAAAATAATGGAGTTATTATTAAAAACCAGCTCATGCGGTACATAAAGGATCACCATCAGATTGGTGACTGCCAGTATGGTTTCCGTCAGGGTTGTTCAGCTGGTGATCTTTTGGGTTACACTAACTCATAAATGAGAGGAGGTAGTAGAGTCTAAGAGGGAGTCGTTGGCCGCAAATTTAGACATAACAAAGGCCTTCGATCGGGTTTGATACTAAGCGCTTACCACGAAGCTTCTTTCCAATAGGTTTCCTGAGAATTTTGTAATTGGATCACAAGTTGTCTTGCTGATCGGAGCATCAAGGTCGTAGTAGATGGTGTATGCTTAGATTACAAGTCCATTAACGCTAGTGTTCTACGAGGTATCACTAACGCTGTTTCTTCTGCATATCAATGTTATGTTGTAAACCGGTAACCTTCATTGCTATGCGGAAGACAGCACTGGTAATGCTTTATACACCGGCCGTGACAAACTTATGTATGAAGTGAACTTTGTTTAATATAGGTTCAAACTGGGGGTGACTAAATCTAATCCAGTTTAATTTTCAGAGGTCACATGTTTGCGCGTTTATTGCTAAAAAGAATCCCTTTGTCTTATCTCCTAAGTTTCAAGGCAATCCCCTTGTTGCCTCAGCCACTGTCGGAATCCTCGGCGTCGACATCTCGAGTGACGTGCAGTTTTGTGATCACTTGGAATAGAAGCCCAAGCTCTAAGTGGACTTTCTTTTTGATGATTGCCTTTTTTAGCTTTTTCCGATCGGCTTGACTCACTAACACCGTGAAGAGCTCTTGCTTCTCTTTGCGTATTTTATCGCATCTACCACGGAGTGCTCTGAGGAATTGTCCGGACTAATTCCAGCCGCACAATTTTACCATTGCATATCGCGTTAAAACTCGCAATACCATACATACCACCTGTATGACCACCACTGAGCGATTTAAAAGTAGTTTCTTTCCTCACATAACTTTCTCGTGGACTCGACTACCAGCAGAGATTTTTCTGTATTGATCCGACTTAGGGAATATGAAAAAAAGAGCCTACTCCTTTTTAAAAGCCGGCAACGCATCTGCGATTGCCCATTCCTCCTGGTGTTTCAGTTGTTCATGGGAGGTGGTAATCACTTACTATCAGGTGAGCCATATACTCGTTTGCCCCGTTTCCTATTAAAAAAAATAATTTGCCTTTGCAATTTACTGCTGGTGACACCGTTGTCAATGACGGTAACGCAGTGTCTGCAATTATGCAACGTTTGCGTTTATTAATCATCTTTTATAACGAACGAACAATAAACTAATAAATGAAGCCTGGGGCAACTAAAGTCAAAGTAGTAACCTCTAGATATTGTTAACCGACGTCTGCCCGCGACCAATTAATTGTGAGTTTCCCCATTTAGTTTGATTTTGCGAAGTAACATTTTTATTTATTCTTTAAATGAACAGAATCATATTAACTTAAAGCACCCACACGGACCTTAGACATTGCTACTTAATCCAGTTTTCATATTGTTCCTGTAAAGAAGTCTCATCTGCAATAAGTACTTAGGAGTTACTATTATAAGCTTAGAACTTTAATTTGTGCCCTACTTTAATAGTAGAAGAAAACTGATTACGTTTGTAGGGAAACTCAGAGCTCTATTAAATAAATGTCACGTACAAAACTACTGGTATGGGGGATAAGTCGCTCACGTCCGTAGGCTTTGACCACCTATTCCTAGGCCCACCCTACACGTGTCCCCCGGGTGGTGCTAAATGAGCGACAAGCCGATAGCACAGATTCGGCTCCTCGCCGTGGTAGCGGCGTAAAATATACTACCCCATATTTCGCACCATGAGGAACCAAATAAAAGAAATGGCCCCGAGTTCCCGGCTCCCCTTTAATGGGGCAGTGGTGCGAAGAATCTCCGAAAGGAAAACCGGCGACGAGGTACGCCACCGTTAACGTTAACGTTCTGTCTACCTGAGGGGCGAAAAGTGGATGGCATAGGTTCGTCTGGCTACTTTGAACGTATGTGGATCAATGAAGGATAAAATGGATGAAGTATGCGATATGATGTATGATAGAGTAATAGATGTGTTATGTGTAAATGAGACGAAAAGGAAGGAGAAGGATGTCACTACACATGGCATATATACCGCATACTGGTCTGGTGTAGACGAGATCGAGCGGGCATGCCAGGGAGTAGGTATCATCCTTTCAGAAAGAATGGGCCAATGTGTGAAAGAGTATGAATGTGTAAGCCCAAGACTGCTATGGATACTAATGAAAGTGGGCTTAAGAAGTTGTTTGTGTTAGAGGGTCTACGCCCCAGACATGTCTAAGGCCACTTATATCCAAGAGCAGTTTTGGGAAATGGTAAGGATGGTGTTAATGAAATGTAAGGGAAATGATGTTATTATAATGCTAGGAGATTTTAATGGAAGGGTTGGTGTGAGGAGGATTGGTTATTAAAGGAGATTGGGAACGTTTGGTGATGAAAGTATAAATGAGAATGGTGTAAGTCTCCTCACCGTATGTATGGAAAAGAATCTTTTTGTGACGAACACAAAAAAACGCGAAAGCAACGCCACAAGAGGATTCACATGTATATTTGGGAAAGAGGTGGCGATAGAAGCATGATAGATTTCATAATTGTGGATAAAAGATTGAGGGGCGCGGCGGTAGATACAAGGGTTTACCGGGGTTCTAACGTAGGAACGGATCATTATTTGGTTTTATGACGAATTAATGGTCTATTCAGGCGTTGGCGCCATCGATCATCTGTGTCTATCACTGCGTTACAGCGTATTAGAACGGAAAGGTTACAAGATGAAGGTGAGAGAAACAAGTTCAAATGTAGACTGAAAGAAAATATAACTGGTTTGGATGAATTATGTATGAAGGAAGTTAGACTTGGAGAATGTATGGCTAAATGTTAAGAAAGGTTTAGTGGATGCCGCTACCGAAGTATGTGGTGTCAGTAAGAGAAAGAATGAAAGGAAAAATAATACGTTATGGTGGGATGATGAGATACGTATGGAAGTTGAAGCAAAGAAAAGAGCATGGCTAGATTTGCTAGCAACAAAGGCTGGTAATTCTAGCGGTACCAATGATGAGATTGAAAGAAAAAAGGCAGAGTTTAAACGTCGAAATAAGAGAGTAAAAGAAGTAGTTGAAGGGAAGAAGCAAGAAAGAATGTATAAGAATGATAGAAGAATATCGGATAACTTTCAGGCAAATATAAAAATGTTCTGGAAATTTGTAAGAACTGCCAGAGGACATTCAAAACAGCCTATATTGAATGCTATAAGAGACGAGAATGGCTATATTCTGAATCATGAAGTTTTGAGTTTAAAGAGATGGAAGTAGTATTTTGAAAGCGTGTTTATAAGTGAGGAGACAACGTGTGAACTAAATGAAGTAGAAACTCCGAAAGAAGAGGAAAGAGGTAGCGAGATAAGTATAGATTAAATAATGAAAGCAATGAAAAAATGAACAGGTAAGGCTGCCGGATACGATAGAGTTTCACTCGAAATGCTTAAGGGCTGGAGAGGAGGTGTTGGCAGGCCTGCTGCACATCTTGTTTAATTTATGTTGGGAATTGAAGCGGGTACCTGTAGACTGGTGTAAAGCCTTGATAGTCCCAGTATATAAAGGAAAAGGGTCGCAGCACGACTGTAAAAATTACCGTGGCATCAGCCTTCTCAGCATTGTGGGAAAACTGTATGCTAAGGTACTGATTGGAAAGAGTCATGAAAGAAATTGATGGGAAAATTTGGGCTGTGTAAGCGGGATTTAGGAAGGGAATGGGATGTACAGATTAAGTCTTTTCCATGCGCATGATCGCGGAGAAGTTTTTGGCCAAAAACCAAAAGGTTTTTTGTGCGTTCATGGACTTGGACAATGACAAATGAAAGGCCTATGACAGAGTGGATGTGCTATGGCAAACATTGATCTCATTTGGGTTGAGCGCTGGCTTGATACAGGCATTGGAGTCTCTATAGGGACTTTAGTGCTTGTGTTAGGATCTACGGGGTCTACTCGGACTGGTTTGACATCAATAAAGGTGTCAGACAGGGCTGTGTGGCTTCCCCGTGGCTGTTTAACCTATTTATGTACAGTTGTTTGCAAAATTTGAATGTGAAGAATGCGGATTAAGAATGGGTGAGTTAACCGTCAAAAGCCTTTTGTACGCCGATGATCAAGTTATTCTTGCGTCGTCGGCGCCCGAGTTGCAAATGATGGTTACATTAATGAACAGATAATTTAAAGAAAGGGGTATGAAAGTGAACGCAAGTAAGACGTAGGTTATAGTTTTTGAAAGAGAAGAAAGTAAAACGATTTGTGAAATGAGAATAGAAGACGAGAGTATGATCGACAAGTAGATGAGGTTGTTATTTGGGTTGCGTATGTTAGCAGGGGCTGGGAGATGTGATGACTGTGATAAGAGAAGAGTGTGGTTTGCAAGATGATGTTGTGACCAGGATTAAGAAAGGAATGCTTCGGTGGTTTGTTCATGTGGAAAGAATGAATGAGGAAAGAGTAACAAAGAAAATTTATGTTGCAAACGTGAATCGTAGAGTCGGAAAGGGACGTCCTAGGCGAAAATTTATCGACCAAATTGGCGATTTATTGAAAACGGGCCAAATTAGGAGTACCCTTAACCGACGAGCATGTATGCGTAGGTATATGGATGTGAAGGAGGCGAGAGAGGTGTGTCAGGATCGTGCCAAATGGAAGTCTGTAGTCTCTGCCTACCCCTCTGGGTGACAGACGTGAGTGTTTATGTATTATTATTTATGTATGTACAAAACTACATTAGGTTTCAACTTCTTGTCCCAAACTCCTAACTAGAAAAGTTCCATTTAGAATGATAGTTGTTACTTACTGTTTTTTATGATTATTATAAAATAAGCTACTGTACAGTAAAAACGAAACAACGTGATATCTCTGCATAATTTTTCTTTTCCTATTGCACAATTTTTTTTTTTGTTAAACTCTATATGGATTAAGCAATTAAGAAATATCAAATTTAAATCGAGAGAAAAAATTTGCAGAAAATATCATGACCTCTTCCGATTAACAAAACTATTCATATTATAAGTAGTTATATAATAATAGTCATAATATAGTTATAATATTGCAAATGGCGTTATTTTAAGAGCCATATGATGGTAAATGTAATGCAGCCAACGAATATCTACTGCCGACTTTAAACAAAGAATACTAGAGATGCGTGGAGACCTCTGAGGACTAAAATAAGTAGCCTTTGATTATACTGTTCTCTATACACTTCACGCCGAAATACAATAGTGCGATGCACTGCTGCACTGCACAGAAATAAGATATATAGACCAGCCAGAACTGAAGAAGTACTTGTCAACTACTTTAAGCAGTAAGGGTACAGTTCACTGCACGGCCAAAAGACTAACATGATTAGCTGACAATATCCAATCATTAATAAAACTGAACATTACCACGGACCTTTTAACACATTATTGTAAAAAAATGAGATATAATGAAGTTATTATGTATAAAATTTTAGAACGTTCGACAAGTAGTGAAAAGTAAGTGTGGTTTTGCGTTACTCGACTCTCAGTTAGTAGAATATAAATCGTTACAAAATCTGTTATATACAATGACTGCGATAAAAATGAAGAACTGTAAAAAATATAGCGCATTTCTATAATTCCCAACAAGAATATGAGTACAATATAAATAAATAAAAAAAACTGTTTCTGAATTAATAAAATGAACAGTAACAAGCCCGAATAAGTAGCACATTGTTAATATTCTAAAATTAACGCGAATATTACATATAGAACAAAACCAATTTTACTCATTTCATCGCGTTAAATTTTAACTTTTTTAATTCCCAACGTCCGATAAATTTCCAACATTTTTAGATTACCTAAACTCACGCAAATAATTCCGAACATTTTTTAGTCATTTTAAATTCTAATACTATTAGTAATACTGTGTATGAAAAAAAAGTCCCGTACTAACTGATACGGTGAATGTTACCACCATCATTTACAGTTAAAGATTATCATTGTTTGAAATTTTAATGCTTGTATACATTTAATATTCACTACCTAGACCTGTGGCAGCTAAGGGGCTAAAGACACGTACTGTGTGCCAAGTTCCTTAATATCTTCCCATATATACGTTAACGTCACATTAAATTATTTAAAGATGATTGCTGATCTCCAAACTTCACATTCATGTCGGCGCATAGGCTTCGGATTTCAGCAATGATAGTTTTATAATTAGAATTCTCAGTTGGTGGTGTTGAATTTGAAGTGATTGTATCTTTTTTGTTGTCGGTGTATTGGTATTATCGCCTTTTTTTCGATTCATGATACATACAGGAGAAGTCGACGACGAACGTAAGACAACCTCCGTATAATCAACACATTTACTATAAACACGATGGCAACTAGCGTTGCATGTTATTCATGTTACATGTTACTTTTTCTGCGTGACGAGCACGTTTGCCTTACAACCAGAACACTTGGTCATCTTAATTTTGTTTTTTATCTTGAATTTAACACAGTGGACATTGAAACGTTTAGGCGCCGCTAGGCGTACAACATTATAAGCATGCTTTTTCATAGAATGAGAGTGACAAAAGAGCACACAGTTACTAATAAGGGAATATTGTGGCCTTTGATCGCTTATATCCTCAATAAATAATTAAAAAGTAGGTGATTTGTCAATCCTAAGAAGAATGATCGGTTAAATACTAATAAAAGTGCTATTTCACGTTGATGACTATAATATATATATATATATAATATCTCTATCATATCTATATATATATATATATATATATATATATATATATATATATATATATATATCATTCAGAGAAAAAAAGAGGAAATAACGAAATTATTATTATATATTATAATTATTATTTATTTATAAATAAATCATAAATTAAGTTTTTCATAATTATCACAAATATAAATTATTAACTATTATTGATTTATTATTATTTATTTTCTTACGATAAATAAAATAAAGTTACGGAGCGCGATTATTTACGATTAAATTTTTATAATACTTTAAATAAAATTTTTATAATATTATATAATATATTATAATATTGTATATTAGATTATTATAATATTATATTATATTAATATAATATTATATTATTATATATTATATTGTATTGGATTTAAAAATTCTGACGTTCATATTTCTTTTTTTTTTTTAATTTTGGTAGGAATAAATTGATGATATATATTGATAAATTGAAGTACTAAGTTTTTTAAGACTGTGACATCTAACATAAAATATAAAAACAAGAGCCATTTTGCCTCCAGTTTCTAATAAATTAAACAATATAAATAACTTACGTTTATATGGTTATTTAATTAAATTCGTAATAGACTTGAAAATTCAAACGTAATTTTTTTAGTTTTTGTCATTTAATTTAGTAGACATAAATAAAATTTATAGTAACTAATTACTACTTAAATACGAGTAGATAAAAGTGACATCTATCGAATATCATAAATAAAATTATGGATGTTTTTAAGTTTAATTTCTAAATTATAAAAGTTTTTAGCAGGTATTAGCTTTTTTATCTGTAAATAAACTGATAAAAACTGCAATAATAGTTTAAATAAATAGATTTTTATACATTTATTGGTCAGCTCTAAGAATTAATAATATCATGAATTAGTTAATTATTGCGTGAAATGGCGGTATGTCATAAAGTTTAACACTGTTTGTTGCCTATATAATTATATAGCTTAAGGCGATACCTCCAGCGAACGACCTTGAGCGTTTGGTCTGTCGACGCTCGCTACAATATATCGCGTAAGAAATCGCCAAAAGACGCCACCTACTGCTACGAACGTAGTATTATTTTTTCAATGTCAATGAACTATTCTATGGAAATAGATACGGCGTACAATGATACATGTATTTTAATTTTCTTTATTCGGTATGTTAGTTGCATTATATTAGAATTATGTATTCTAATATATTATCTAATTAATGAAAATGAATATTTTGATTATTTTTAACTATATACTATACTGCTAATATTGAATTAGCTTTTTATAGTGTAAATTATAATATTTGTCGAAATATTAATTATGGCTTCGAACTTTACATGCCAATGGTGCTTCATTTTTGTTATTTTCATTTACTTACATATTGAAAATATACTTATAGGTATTATTATTTTATTTAGCTACTGAATTTTAGGATATGTTTTACCTTGAGGTCAAATATAATTTTGAGGAGCAATAGTTATTACCTGCTAATCTTTTATCTGCTATTCCTTATTTAGGAACGATATTAGTAAATTGAGTTTGATGGAAGATTTACTGTTTATAATGCTACATTTATTATTTTAATATTTACCTACTGGGTAGGTAATTATTAAAATAATAAATATAGCATTAGTAACTAAATATATATATTTTTATTAATTTTTAAAATTAAAATTTTCGTATTTTAAAATTAATTATTAAAAAAAAGGGTTTGAAATAATAGATTTTCTCACAAAAGAAGGGAACTTGAAAAAAAAAGGAAAAAAAAGCGGGACCAAAGCCAAGACGCGAACCACGGAACTCCGATATCACGTCCGACCGACATACCACCTGAGCTATAACTACCGTTAGTGATTTGTCGAAATTTACCTTCTTATATTGTAGCAGTTTTTTTATTGCCTGAAAACATGGACAAAAGGACATTTTCTAAAAATAAATCAAAGCGTTCGTCGCTAAAATCGTTGGGGCCGTAGAATTTTCTAATCTGGTTCGGTTATATAAATATTTAAATATATAAAAATTATAAATTAAAATGAAAAGATAAATATACATAAATATCAATAAAATAAAATAAATACAAAATAATATTATATTGTTACTGATATTATTATTATTATAAGTTGTGGTTCGGTGAAGCTGCAACCTAATGGACCATGATCTGAAATTTTTATGAAAAAAGAGTAGCTGACGTCAATTATTATTATTCTTATTATTTTATCATTATTGCCTTTTTCAACCTCACAAGATATTTGTAACTGCAAAAAAGAAAACTACGTATAAGTAAGTAAATCAGAAATATAGTGTTATGTATGATTCAGACTAAATAAAGGTTCCTAAAAATAGACGTAGATAAAGAAATTGCATAAAAAATTACTCAAATAAAAATGCAATAAACTTGTTAATTTTATAGGTACTTAGTAAAATATTAAAATAATAATTTTTTTTAGGATATTTATGTAAAACATAAAGGTTATATTATGTTCTAACTACATTCACGCTTGCGCATATAAAACCGCGGAATTTCACTAGTTTTATTATCAAAATAATAATTGACCCTACCCTAAGTTTGCCTTGATTTTACCAACTCAAACTCGTTTTAGGAGATCAAAACATAGAGAGAAAGATAGGAGACTATTTTTTATTTAATATGGTTGGATTTTTTTTTATTTGTATATTTTTTGTATTTATTTTATTTTATTGATATTTATGTATATTTATCTTTTCATTTTAATTTATATTTATAAAAACCAACCAGATGAGAAAACTATACAGATACCCCAACAATAATAATATAATAATAATAATATTCCACAACTATCACACAACGCCATCTAGTCCCAAGCTAAGCAGAGCTTGTGTTATGGGTACTAGACAACTGATAGACATACTTATATATTTCTAAATACATAAATATTATAGATAAATAACACCCAGACACAGAACAAATGATCGTGCTCATCACACAAACATTTGTCCTTGGGTGGGAATCGAACCCACGACCTGCGGCATAGCAGTCAGGGTCACTAACCACTAGACCAACAGGCCTAACGATAAATAAAATAAAGTCTCTAGCTCGAGAGGAGAGGAGCCGTGGTAGCTCAGATGGTTAGCGCTTGCTAAAATTTTCACAGTGTGCGAGCAAACCGGGTTCGATCCCCGCCGGCACCAATAATATTGTAATTGCAATTTTAAGTGTTGATTTACCACGTGCTCAGTGTTGAAGGAAAACATTGTGAGGAAACCTGCATGTCTGAGAAATAAGAAAAAAAATATTTCGAAGACATGCAAAGTTCGCCAACACGCAGTGGGGCAGCGCGGTGGATAATTCCTTTCCTAAGGACCCTTTCAGAAAATAGAATAGAAATAAAAAAATAATAAATCCAAACTTCATTTAAAACCAAACATATAAATTGTAAAGTAGCTGCAGGTATCTATAACCAAGTAAAAAGATATTTCTTTACTCCAACTTGTCCATGTTTCCCAAAACAATTTTTAATTAAGCTTTATATTATAATGCGGATTTTTTATATTTAAAATTTTAATAATATAGCATTTCGTACGTCTCAGCTGAGGCGCAAATATTTTTCGGCCGCAAATTTATAAGACCGATTGGTTATTCAAACATAAACATGGTTTTTTAATTAAATCTACCAATCATAAAACGACACGCATTTTTATTGAACACTTGTTATTCAATTCACAAAGTACCTATTATATTTGTTTATATAAAAAAGTATATTTAAGTACAATCATAAAACTAAATGGAAACACAAAGTAGGAAAATGCATTGAGTTATAAAACACATAAATCAATGGGCAAATGTAAAAATACTGGAGGCAGGCAGCCCTATCGCATGTTTACGTACCGCACGGCTGTAATATTTATTTCTAAGATACGGCCGAGTTACAATATACCGTGACGTAAGCGCATCGGTTGGTAGGTACTCAAATAATATTATGTTTGCGGCGAAATACGGAAGCGCGGCGACCAGCGACGCGGCCACCTCGTACGAACGCATACAGCGTAATGCCGCCCGCACTCTGCGCACGCCCCTTTATCATAGAAGTCACACAATTTTCGGAATTATTTCAATTAAAAGAGAAAAAACGAACTTAAAAATTTAAATAAAACGTGGAGAATATAGATTTTTTTAATTATCTATCCATTAGTGTTATCCTCAAATGATTAGAGCGTTGCGTTTAGCAACAGATGCATGTAATCAAGAATTTTAGTCATTTTTTAAAAGTTGATTTTAAATGTATTTATAGCACATAAAAATAAACTAGAACGTGGAATGTGATGATAAGATATCGAACATTAATAATGTACTTTTAGATGTACTTTATTTTTCATAACTAATGAGATAATAGAGTCTGAAAAACGCACTTTCGCAACATTTTGGTCAGGGATTCACCTTAACCAAATCAATGAATGAAGAATGAATGATATTAACGGCCTACGATACCTCAGCTCAAATTCTAATTTCGTCTCCACTTTCCCGCGCCACTCGTTCGCACACTATGCGTGGCTCGAGGTCACGCGGTCACGCTCTATCGGACTGTAATCTTGTATTAAATATATATATATATATATATATATATATATATATATATATATATATATACAGTGTGTAAGTGTAAACACCGTTGTCCTTGAAACCAGTGGTTTGGTTTCACTTATAGAACGTAAATTCAATGAAAAATAACAACTTTTTTTTAGTAAAATCTATTTTGTATTTTTTTGCCCATCCTAAGCCAGGATGAAAGTATGAAGAAAAAGTTATATCACAGGTTATGTGTACCTATTGTGTTTTTATGTTGAATGTTGTGTAGGTAGCTAGCGCGGGCGGTGATCTTTACAGTGATTACGTCACTCGGGCGTATAGGGTATCCATGAATTTACGGACGGTGTCGGACAGAAACTTTTTAAATTTTATGAAGGAAAATAGCGTTTTTTTTTTTTAAATTCATTGAATAATGAATTTGACAATAGCACAGTTGTTGAATATTTGGCTGTACACCGAGGGTTGCAGGCTTTAATCCCGCAAAGAACATATTTTCGTATACTCTTCGATAATTTTTCCTGGCTTGAAAGTTTATCCATGCACAATTTATGTATGTCAAACGTTAACACAATACATGGGGAAATCGTACTGAAAAGGTAACGTATTAGTTTAAAACGACCGTTTATGAAAGTATATAATATGTGCTAACAAGAGCAGTGATAGTTCATGACCCGCCAGAAATTAGCAATAATAAAATTATTGATTGTAATTTTAAGAACATAAATTTACCACTTGCTAGACGGTGAAGGAAACCTTAATATGTGACGACAACTACTATTTTATTTCAAACATTTCGAGTCCGCTTACACCCACTGGAAAAACACGTTGACCCTATTGCTCTATAAACTTCAACCGACTGCTTTGGGTACGTACGTGGGTGTATATAGACTTTTTACTTTTAAATTTGCCTGTTTCCTAATATTTTGGTAAGAAACAATATTATATTCAAGTATTCACTATAAACGTTTTGATGCAAGTGATGTCAATACGTTTATGATGTTAGTAGTTAATACTTTTACTTTTTTTATTCCTAAGTCTTTATTCCTTATTCATTCGGTGAATCCCTACGGGTTTTTAAGAAACATGTACATAATTATTATTTTCAACTTTGGTTCTATCAAATTCATATGTATACAGTTATTCTACTTTTATTTAGCTACACCATTTGTTTATAAGAACTTTTATATAGATATAAAGTCTTACAGCCTATATACGTCAACAGATTACAGACCTTGTCTCATTTTTGAGAGGGTTTTAGGGCAAGGAAGTGTCCGTCGCGCTGTTCCAATGCATGTTGGTGAACTTCACATTTCTTCAGATTATTTTTTTGTATTTCTCAGACACGTAGGTTTCTCACGTGGTAAATAAGCATTTAAAATTGCAATTAACAATTTCATTGATGCCGGCGGAGATCGAACCCGGGACCAGTACTGTGAAATTTACAGCAAGCGGTAACCATCTTTATAATATATATATATATATATATATATATATATATATATATATATATATATATATATATATATATATATATATGTAGATAAATATGTACTTATCTTATCTTTCTATATTAAAAATCTTTATTTCTATTTTGTTTAAAATATGGCAAAGCCACATATGTTTTTACTAACTGGTACCCGCGGCTTCGCCCGCATGGTCACTGGGAAATGAACTATCCATTGCTTTTTGAATTGAAAGAAAACTGAGTTTTATAGATTTGTCAGAGATGCAGCCATTAAAAGGAAACTGAGCAAAATTGATTCGTCAGCCTATTTAAATGTTTTGAAACGCAGCGTATAGAAGAGCATGAAACTAGCCTGTTTATTCCAAATGGAAATGGGATATTTTTTTTAATTAAAGGTAACTGAGCATAATTATCCGTCAGGGATGCATACTTTTGAAAAGAAACGGAGCTAAATTGATTCGTCAGAGATGCAGTTTTCTGAATTGAAAGGAAACTGAGCCAAATAAAAGATCCGTCAGAAATGCAGCCTTTTGAGTTGAAAGGAAACTGAGCTTAATAGATTCGTCAGAGGTACAGCACTTTGAAATGAAAAGAATCTGAGCTAAATAGGAAATTTTGAATTGAAAGGGAAGATCTGTGGGAATTCTGATTAATTGATTGTGGGAATTTTGAAAAAAAAAACTATGCATGTCACAAGCAGCCTTGTCCCGTTACATAACCGAGGAGCATCTAAATTTCGCATTAGCATGACTGGGACGCCTAATTTTAATTGAAGCTTATGTGAGGGCACATCTGACAACTCTAGAGAATTTAGAAACTCTGCGGGATATGAAGTGCTCTGTTCTGTGTCCATAACTGTATCTACTGACAAATACTCTGTTATTACTCCTGCTACTTCGTTTAATATATCAGAATTTATTCTGTTAACGCTCTAATTTTTTAAAAATATTGGAAAGAATTTAAGAGTGGCCATGAAAAACTAATTACGGCAGTAATAAGAGAAGAAAGGCAACGGCTATCGTATTTCACCAACGAGATTTTCGATAAATTCGAAGAACTGTATTATACCTACAAAGGTGAGATGAAAACAGTTTTAGAAAAACTACTGCCCGAACCTGTAAATTGTAACCTGGAAATTAACCAATCAAGTGCGCCGAAAGATAACGATGTAAAATTACCACGTGTTACCATACCAACATTTAGCGGTGACTACATATAATGGCGCTCCTTTAATGATTTATTCTTAGCGTTAATACACAAAAATGAAAATTTAGAAGATGTCCAAAAGTTACATTATCTGAAGAGTAATTTAAAGGGAGATGCAGAGATATTATTACGTCAGTTTGCAATCACGGGTGAAAATGATGCCGTGGCATGTTCTGTTCTATAAGAAAGTTATGACAATAAAAGATTTATAGCTAATTCAGTCTTTAAGAAATTTTTTGTTCAACGTGCACTTTTACACGAATCTTCATATGGCTTAAAGCAATTATTGGACACGTCAGTCGAATGTTTGAACGCTTTAAAGCATCTAGGTTTACCAACTAAACATTGGGAATGCTATTGTAAACTATATAATTACATCAAAGTTGAACGCTGAAACTCGTAAACAATGGGAAGAAACAACTGGTAAAGAAAGTTCGGATACCTTGTCTGATTTTGAAACGTTAAAATCATTTTTATACTGTCGGTTTCTAACCCTGGAAATGGTTGAATCTGCAAACAAGTCGACTAAAATAATGAAACCTAAAACATTTAATACCACAACTACCGTCGAAATACAATGTGCATTTTGTAAAAAGCCTCATTATATTTTTAATTGTCAACAATTTTGCAAACTGAAAATCGAAGAAAGGTAAAATTTTGTTCAGAAAACCAAACTTTGCTTCAATTGTCTTATACCTAATCATAATATAGTTCAATGCAAACGACAAACAGCATGTCAAATATGTAAAAGAAAACATCACTCCTTACTGCATCGAGAGAACCTAAGCACGGAGAAGAAAAATAATACGCAAGAAACTATACATAACAACAGAGAAACTGAAGTATCAGCACACGCATCTACGTAGGATCATAAACAATCGTGTCAAACCATGTTGTCGGCCACAGCATTAGTAGATGTCATCGCACCTACAGGAGCATCGTACGTCTTCCGTGCTTTAATAGACCAAGGTTCAGAGGCTTCATTCGTCACATCGAGGGTGGTCGATGTGTTGGGTTTGAAAAAATCAATGATCAACGGCGTGGTCTCTGGAGTTGGTGAGATGAACAATCTTTTAATTAATCACATGGTGGATTTAGAAGTAAGGTCTAGATATAACACTAATTTTTGTTTAGATGTTAAGGCATTTGTACTTAAATCTTTAACGCGTATGTTACCTGATAGGGAAGTACAAATTAGTAATTGGCCACAACTTAAAACCATGAATCTAGCTGATCCTTCTTATTATACACCGGGAAGAATAGATATTCTCCTCGGCGCAGATGTTTTTGGTAGAATAATTTTCTTAGGGTTATTAAAAGGGCCAGGCAATTTAATTGCACAAAATACTCACCTGGGTTGGATTCTTTCAGGAAATACAAAACAATCACATTCATCTGCTCGGAACTCACAATATATAACAAGTTTACACATAAGGAGAAATATCAAAGAAGATAATAGTCTGTTAAAAAAAATTCTGGGAAATAGAAACTGAATTTTACACTAATAAGAAATTATTAACAAAAGAAGAGGAGAAATGTGAAGAAATATATAAAAATACTACAACTCGAGACGAAACAGGAAGATATACTGTCAATTTACCCCTCAAACAAAGCGTAGAAGACACAGTGACCTTAATTGGCGATACAAGGGAACAAGCGGTTAGACGATTTGAGCATCTGGAAAGAAAATTAGACAAAAATGAGGAATTAAAAAAAGGAATACACAAATGTGATATATGAATATTTAGACATGAAAAAGGTTCAGAATGATAATAAAAATATAGCTACTTACCTTCCACATCACGCGATCATCAGAGCAGACAAGGCTACTACTAAACTTCGCGTTGTTTTCGACGCTTCAGCAAATGGTTCAAATGGATGGTCGTTGAATGAGTCTATGATGATTGGACCTACGTTAGAAACTGATCTTCGGCATTTAATCATTCCCTGGAGATCTTACATATTTTGCATTGTTGGAGATATTATTAAAATGAACCGTCAAGTAAATATGACACACAACCATACAAATTTACAACGCTTTGTATGGAGGAATAATAGATCTGAAAAAATAGAAAGTTATGACCTGCTAACCGTAACTTTTGGAACTGCAGCCGCACCATACTTAGCGGTAAGAACATTGCATTAATTAGCTGATGATGAAGTCAATAGATATTCAAGTGCAGCACCTGTAATAAAAAAATCATTTTACATGGATGACTTTATGTACGGAGATGAAGTTTTGAGTAAATTAAAAAAAATATGTTGTGAAATGAACCAATTATTGAAAGACGGTGGGTTTGAAATTTTAAAATATTTACAAAAGGAAAAGAAGGATATGGTTGACAGTGTTACTATTAAGTTGGACCAACTAATGAAGATATTAGGTCTGACTTGGGATAGGAAGGATGATGATGCATTTAAAATATCTGTCAGATGTTGCCAGCCTTTTTGACCCCTTTGGATGGTTATCGCCAGTAATCATCACAGCAAAAGTCATGATTCAGAAATTGTGGTTGTGCAATCTCGAGTGGGATGATGAACTTATGGAAGTTCTTATATGGATTATATGGATAATCTGGGTGACGAGTGGATTAATTATAGGCGAGATTTGGTAAATTTACAAGGCATAAAAATACCACGATGGATGAAGATGGCGTCATACAGCAGGGATGTACAGCTGCACGGCTTTGCAGATGCTTCTTCGATTGCGTATGCAGCTGTTGTTTATGCAAGAGTAATTGAAGTGGATGGTACAGTAAATGTTACCATAATATCCTCAAAGACCAAGGATGCACCTTTAAAACAACTGACAGTACCAAGGCTATAACTGTGTGCTGCTGTTTTGCTAGCGAAGTTATTACATGACATTTCAGACATATTACAAATTCCTAAAGAAAGGGTATTTGCGTGGACAGACTAAATGTTCTGGTGATCGCAACCTAATCGCTGGCAAGTGTTTGTCGGTAATAGGGTATCAGAAATACTTCAAATAATCGATAACAACAGATGGAGACATGTTCAGTCAGTCGATAACCCTGCTGACCTGGCTTCGAGAGGTGTCAAGGCTAGTGTTTTGACTCTTAAGGATATATGGTGGTCTGGGCCTGAGTGGTTGAAAGATAAACAAGTAAGCTTTAAGTCGTGTATCATTCCAAAAACACATTTAGAAAGCAAGAAATCCCACCACATAGCCTTGGAAGAAAGGCCTATCTGAGAGAGATTCTCCTCATTACCAAGAATGCTAAGAGTATTATCTTATTGCATAAGATTTTCCAAAATAAAAGAAATTAAGGAAAAGGAGAATTTCATTACTTTTGAAGAAATGAATGATGTAATGCAAAGATGTATCAAATATTACCAGCGATTAATTTTTGAAGAAGAACTGGAAGGGTTAAAGAAAGGAGGAAAAGTGAAAGCAAGAAGCTCCTTAATAAGTCTAACGCCAATGTTAGATAAAAATGGTTTAATAAGAGTTGGTGTACGCTTGGAATTGTCTAGCCTAACAGAGGACTCTAAACACCCTTTTATTATACCCAATAAGCAACATATTACTACATTAATTATAAGGGAAGGCCATCTTCATACTTTTCATGGAGGAATCTTGCAGACATGACGTTTATTCGCAGTAGATATTGGGTCATTGGTCTTAAATCAGCTGTAAAACATTTAATTCGTAATTGCACTACATGTGTTAAATTAAAGGCAAGAGTAAGACATAAACTAATGGGGCAGTAGCCTTCCGCATGAGTTATACCACATCGGCCCTTTTTAAACACCGGTGTAGATTACGCTGGGCCTGTACATATAAGAACTTCTAAAGGTCGCGGTCATCAATCTACAAAGGGGTACATCTGCCTTTTTGCATTTGGAAGCCGTTACGGATCTCACCTCTCAAGCCTTTTTAGCCAGCTTCAGGCGATTTGTTGCTAAACGAAGTCACTGTGCGCACCTATGGAGCGATAATGGAACAAATTTCGTATGTGCCGCAAGGGAACTGAAAATCATGTTCGAAAAGGGTAAGATCAACGAGGTCAGAAAAATAGCTCAAGGCCTAGCTAACGACGGAACAACTTGGCACTTCATTCCGCCTAAAGCGCCTAACTTCGGTGGTTTATGGGAAACTGGTGTTAAATCAGTCAAAAACATTTGACAAGAATAAATATGACCTCCAAGTTGACATATGAAGAATTTGCTACATTACTAGCTCAGATTGAAGCTTGTCTTAACTCTATGTCAAATGGATGATACACTTGAAACATTAACACCATTAACACCAGGACATTTTTTAATAGGGGAACCTATTATAGGAGTTCCCGACGTCGAATACGAACATAAGAATATGAAACTACTCACACGCTGGTAGATACTGAAAAAAATTTACTCAAGATTTCTGGAAGCGTTGGAAATCGGAATACCTCAACACATTGCAGCAAAGACATAAATGGCAATATACTGTTTCGCCTCCCAATATTGGTGATATTGTGGTGATAAAGGAAGATGATTTGCCACCAGCAAAATGGTTATTAGAAAAGGTTAAACAATTACATCCGGGTCCGGATAACCTGGTGCGTGTTATTTCTGTACAATGCAAGGGTAATAATGTTATTCAAAGACCGTTATCAAAATTAGTTATTCTACCAAAAATATCGGATGTTACGCATTAAATGAATAAATGAAGGTGGGAAGTTACATATGCAACTTCCTGTGGCAAATTATATTATATTTTATATAGATTTGTAAGGTTGTAGTTTTTGTTTTTTATTTGAAATTTATAAAATAGCATTGGCTCTAAGGTTGTCATATAAGGTAGAAACTATTTCAATTCATGTGTGTCACATACAACATATTGTTTTCTATATTTACACTGATACAGTCCACTAAAGGTAGTACATGTTTTCCGGTAAGTTTTATTTTGTTTAATGTAGATTTTAATTTATAATAAGATATAAAATTTATTGTCTCTTTAATGTAAGTTTTAATTTAATAGAAGGTATAAAATATTTCCTTTGTTATTCTTATGTAAGTTTCAATTTGTTTTGTTTAATATGAGTTTTAATTTGGCATAAAGTATAAGATTATTCTTTAACTTGTTCATTGACATAATGAGAAAACAGTTGTTTTGGTGGGCGGAATGTTCAGTAAAATGTTGTTTTTATAATAAGCAAATCCGCCAGTAACGCAAGAATGCAAATATGTTCTGTACATTTGAATGTCATCTCAGAGTCACCTATAACAGGTGTCAATTGCAAGTAAGAAAGCGACCAGTAGCAATTAAACACCAGTGCAACCAACACATAGTTTTCTTTTACTCCGCGCCTGCAAACAAAAATAGACCCTAACGCTAACACGCTTCCTTTATCCCCTAACATAATCTTAGCATAATTTTTGCAAATTAGTACTTTCGTGAGATGAAATAAACTTTAAAAAAATACACATACATACGTACATGAATTTAAAAAACTGCGGTTGCCAATTCACTTACCAAGAGAGTCAACTATGGCAAATATCTTCACTATGAGACAATCTCAAATACTAGATACCTTTATTAGTTGCTAGGACATTTTGATTTGATTTCTACTTAGAAGTTCTTTGTATGGAGTTTGTCTGAGTAGGTATCCACCTATTTATGCTACCGAATAACAACATTTGCTATGCTTTATTGCTTGTTTATAGGATAGGGTGACAAACGAGCACACAGACCACCTGCTAGTAAGTGGTTGCTGTAGCCCATAGACATCTACATCTATCCTCGATTACGAAACAAAATGCAGATTTGTTGTCACCCGCGAGGACTTAGATGGAATTCCTCGATTCCTGTAAAAAGGTTTTCCGGTTCTCTACACTACGAAACACAGCAGCATTAAGCTACTATTTGACGCTGGTATTCTGTGAGAACGTGGTCCTTCACCGGTCGAGCCGACCCATTTGTGCCACAACTATCCTGTTCATGTTTGATATTTACAGAGAGCCAGTATATTTACAGCTTGTGAGACATTCTAGAATAGCCCTCAGAAAAAGTTGAGGCCAGGCCTGTAAATTCCGTCGCTACTTAAATTTCATGAAAAAATTACTGCATGCGCTTTTCTCCTGAAATACCATTGAAGCGTCGAGATTATCGGAAGCTATCAATAGTGTTCGAGATACGAGTATTAAGGTATTGCTAGTGTACGCCCAAACACAGCGGCAATTACACAATCTAACCTCCCCGTATCTAGTGCTACAAGGGCCTGGAATTGAGGATCCGTTTGCGAGTGATTTTTAAAAAAAAGTCTGGTCATCAGTTCGTATTCCGACAGCAAATTTCAACTTATGGTTTTGGCATCAGCTTTCAAAAAGTTGGTTTATACACTTGTAAAATTCTTCCCAAGTAAAATTTTAATCTGTATAATTAATTTTATTATAATGATTTCTTATATTTACGCGAACATTGCACATGATTAAAACTACTTTTACGGATTTTATCGCGTTTATTTTTACTTTTTATTTTTAATTCCCGACGTTTCGGGCGCTTTCCAGCACCCATGGTCACGTGGGACTGAGATGACTGACGTGCCGATGTCATTGTTAAACCCGGAGTACCTTCAGCTTTTTTAATTATTGTTTATGGTCCGATCTATGCAAAATGAACTGACTATGTCCTGAGGTCTTGCAGTGGTATGCTTGGGTTTAGTTTTAATTTTATTGATTATAGGATCCCAAGCAGGTGGTAGTACCCAGCCTCCTTCTCTATTGAAATTAGGATGTTTTTTAATTTCAATTTTAACAATGACATCGGGACGTCAGTCATCACAGTCCCCCGTGACCATGGGTGCTGGAAAGCGCCCGAAACGTCGGGAATTAAAAATAAAAAGTAAAAATAAACGCGATAAAATCCGTAAAATGTTTAATTTTATTATGTCAATAATATTAATCGCGCCGCAAAATGAGCTAAAAGTGTAGTCGACATATTGAAAATCGGGTTGTCTTGAAATCTGCGCGGTGTGCCGTTTTGGCTTTTAAATCTGATGGTAACTCTCCGCGTGTCCGGTGTAACGCTTGTATGTTAAGATCGAAGGTAGACTAGTATGCGTCAGGATTATCTTTTGAAACGTTGGAACAGTCCCTAAGAAACGTAGAAACTAAGTTGAAAATCGGCTCCAAGTAAATCACATATTACTGGAAGAACCTAAATTCAATCCGTCGGCATCAATAAATTTGTTTATTGCAACTGGTTATTTGACAATAAGCAACGAAAATACTTTTAGTGCGCCGTGAAAAAAAAAATCCTTTTGTTTGTATTATATAATTACTTCATCGTTTTTATAGTCAAACTAGTTGCCTTAGCAGACATCGTTCTACCTTTTCCGGTAGGTAGCGCGATGATTTTTACTGTGAGTTCCTTCTAGGTGTTTTACAATTTCTAATTTAAATTAAAATGGAAATCAGCTAAGTTTTATGACATCATATAAGTAGTAAATTCAAAATAATACGGTCATTTTATTAAAGATGCTAACTACCTAATTTTCTCAGCTGTGAAAGAAAACATCGTGAGGAAACCTGCATCTTCGTTTCTAACTTCCCTACAACCCATCGTATCAGAAAATGAAGAGGCCTGTGCCAAGCAGTGGATCGTATACCTATTCTTAAATTAATGTTATTGCGATTGCAAAACAAACAGCAACAATATACATTAATAGTAAATAATAAACAATAACTTATATTGTTTCCTATTTCTTTAATTAACGAAGTAAGTAAGTTGTCCTGCATAATTGTATGAAGCAAGCTAAGAAAACCATTATTAGAAATAACAAGCATGTTCCTAATGGATATTGTTCGTTGGTTATTTGCTCTGAATATGCTTAGCATAAATCAAGAGCCTTTAAAACCAACGCGTTTACGAGGGCATATGCTATTTGCGTCGAAAACTTCCTGTTTTAGGGTTTTTTCGAGGGCGATATCGCAACGATGTGAGCAGGTTATTTGCAGAAAAATACTGCTTTACAAAGATAAAGTCTTTATTTAACGCACGCAATGGAAAATTATAGTTTTTAATGACGGTTTTTTTTAGAGCTTAAAAGATCCCCTCATTGCATTTTACGAAAATATGCGTCAGAGTTATTTTTCAGGTCGAATACGAACATTATTATAAACTAAAATACTTTATTTTAAGTGTAATTATAATAGAATATATTATAGTCTTTTAATGTATAGTAAAGCTTAAATTACGAAAATATTTAAGAAGCTACAGGAAGATCTTGACCGGTTATCTAACTACTGTCTAATCAATAAACTGCAATTAAATAAAATAAATAAATAAAATAAAAAAGCCTTTTATTCCATGCTAAATAAGTTTTACAATATAGCTTTTTTGTAACGTAATTTGCATTTTATAAAGAAAATATAAATTATGATATTTTTTTAGATTTTAATACATTAATTTGTTTCATTTTTTAGATTTTTTTAGATTTTAATACATTAATTTATTTCTATATTTTTGAATGAATTTGATTGAGTTAATTTGATTATGATAATTATTTTTCATAATATTTGGTTAAAATTTAAATAGGTATCCATTATATTAGTAACATTAATATTTTCAATCAATGTTATTTATTTATAAATTTTAAGTGATTATTTTAAATGGATTTGGTTTTTTATAAAATTAAGAATAGGATATATTTAATTCACATTAGTTGCAAATTGACAAATATTTTTTTTATTAATAATTTATATAAATATACTCATTTGTGTTTGTTTACTTTGCATGGACCCCCCCTTAGGTGAAGGCCTCCTCCAAAGATTTCCATTAGTCTCTGTTTTTTCGACGATTTATGGTGTCTTCCTTTGGAGGATGGTAGTCATAATCTTCCACGGTGACCAGCCGGGTTGGAAGATATCTTATATTGCTTAATTGGACTTGTTATTTTATAAAATCTGTAGTAGAGAGGGGTGCTAGTTGCTATGTATTTTTATATTTGTTGTCATATTTACCTCATTTTGTGTTGGTATTATTATTAACTAAATAGTTCAGCATGCTAGGTTTCAAAACTCCTTCAGAAATACTATTGGATCTTGGAGCTGGTGAGTGCGTTTTCAGGGTTTTGTTTTTCTTACTGGCTTGCGTGTTTTTGTGTCCTTGTGAATGGAGAAAGTTTTCAGGCGAGGTAGACAATGTTCTTTTATTGTTGTTTTTTAATATAATTAGTTTGTCGTATTTTATGATTGCATTATTTCCCTTTTCTCTCTCTATTTTTAGTTGTTGTTGTAATTCTTTTCTTTTTTGTAAAACATATGCGGGGTAATCTTCTTTCATATAATATTGAGTGTCATTTAGTGCCCCTTTTTTGTTTAAAAATTTTGATCTTCAGGCGAAGAGTTGTAAATGTTACTACTATTGGGCGAGGTCTGTCTCCTTTTTTTCCTATTCTCTTCATTTCTTGGATATCTCTACCATCTAACTTAATAGAGAAATGTTGCTCTATTATCTTGGTAAAGTTGTTCACTAAGTTTTCATACGATGATTCTTTCTCTAAGATACCAAAAAATACGATGTTTCGTTGTCTTGCCTGCTTTTCCAAGAAGTACAGTCTTTTCTCTTGGGTTACAACTCTTTCTTCCAATTTTTTATGTTTTTCTTCCCATACACAAAATTTTTCTTCCAATATGTTATTTATATTCTGTGTTACTTGTTCTGTTACATTTTCTCCGCTTTTATGAATCATAATTTTTTGTTCGTCTAATTCTTTATGTATTTTTTAAGTGCATTCATAATTTCTTCCATGGTTTATTACTATTTCTCTACTTGAGGCGCCCTCTTGTAAACAGACTTTGTACTATCAGATTGATGCTAAATACTCAATAAGAGCTCAATAGTTTATCTTTGTAATATGGTATAATTATAACAGATGGCGCTGAGCGTTGTTTGAGTGTTGTTGAACGGTTATAGTTTTTGAACAGTCATTTAATTTTGAGGTTGTGTTTTTTAATGTTTTTAACAAAATGGTAAAACTGCACTTAATTTTTGTCCACATAACACTTCAGCACAAGTGAACATTACTTTAATTAGTGTTTAGCCTGTATTTGCGAGAAAAAAGTCCACAAACAGAAATCACTGACAATTTTTTTGCACTATAGATAGTTTTGATTTTCAATTGTTTGTTGATAGTTATGTCACTTAACTCCAATATATAATATTTATGCCAAAGTTTTGTATCACTTAACACTTTAACACATTAAAAAAACCACTGTTTTATATTTTTAATTTGATTTTATTTACGGAGTCAATGTATACTATGACACAGTAGCGCCCTCTCTCTGAATTACTCTAAAACTGCAATTAAGCATCCCTAAATGTAAATCTATTTCTTTGACCAAAAACGTAAAAAACTACAATTACATATTGTAGTGTTATGTTACTTACATATCATTTTACATTATTTTAAATTTATTTTTCCTTTCTGTTTTTGATGTTCTGCATTCGCCTCAAAACTTGATATTTTGCATCACCTTTATTTCCATAGGATCCTGTAATATTTTTAAACCATAAGAACACAATAACAAATCATTTTCACATCGTATTTTCACGTTATCAGCACTTTTTAAATCGGTGTCAATGGAGTCTACCTTTTCCGGTATTGTATTTAGTTCCGTAACTCTGCAATTTCGGGCTTCGTGCGCACTGTTGTGCTACCTTTTTTTCCTATATCAATAATATCTCATTTTTCACTTAAATCTTGCCGTTTCTCTATTACGAGCCTAAAACCAAAATTTGACATGTTTTGACATCGTTGTTTATCTGGTTGTCATGGCAATTTTTATTCAAATATCGTTACCGGCCTGATGTTTTTACTTCAAAAATACTCTTTTCTTCTTGGCCATTTACAAAAATTTGCTTTTAATTTAAATAATTTCAAATAATTTCTCGTTCTTATCCCAGATCCGTCAAAAAGTATAAAAGCCGAAGAATCGGCCAATAGAGGTTCTCACTTCAGCTTTGATACGAGAAGCACCTCTTAAAGGCTTTATCCGCACTGCCTCGGGATCTTGCAAGCCTCTGCCTTCTCCTGAAGTCGTCGCCTAACCACGCCTACGCCTCCATCTATTAGTGCCCGCGCTATCTTCGGCCACTGAGCGTGCTTGTCTCAAGCGCTGCGTGTTCCTACTCCAGACGCTGCGTGTCTCCGGCGCTCCGGGCGCTGTGTGTGTCTACTCCGGGCACTGTGTGTGTCTACTCCGGGCGTTGTGTGTGCTTACTCCGAGCGGTGTGTGTGTGCCTACTCTAAGTGCTGCGTGTACCTGCTCAATACGCTGTGTGTACCTACTCCAGACGCTGCGTGGACCTACTCCAGACGCTGCGTGTCTACTCCAGGCGCTGTGTGTGTCTACTTCGGGTGTTGTGTGTGCTCATTCTGGTCGCTGTGTGTGCCTACTTCAAGCGCTGCGTGTACCTAGATTAGGCGCTGTGCATCTACCACAGGCATAGCCTGTACATACATTGTTTCCGTACTCATTTATCTTTATTAACTTTTATTTTTTTTAAAAATTGTAATTCACTATCATCACTACAGCCCATCATCACCCTCATACCTTTTTTTTATAAAAAAAAAGCTGTAAATATCTTTACAATTTTTTAAATAAATTATTTTCTTTTTGGTTGTTTCGTTGTTAGGTTAGGTTCTATAGTTTTTAATTGTGTCTTTACATTTTATAAAAGAAACTGTAAATATCTTTACAAATTTTAAATAAATTATTTTCTTTTTGGTTGTTTCGTTGTTAGGTTAGGTTCTTTAGTTTTAACTGTCGCTTCACGACATTTTGGCGCCCGACGTAAAAGTTCTTCTCTCTTAATTTTTCTTTTTTCTCTTTTCTTCACCTTAACTACGCCTTATCCATTTCCTTTTGATTTAATTGCTTTCTCTTTCATTCTTAACTCTTTATTTACTCATCCTTATCATATTTTCCAAATTCTAAAACAAAACTTCATCTAGTTTTTCAACTTATCTGGATTATATTTAGACCTACATATAACACTTACATTCATCACCTTAATATTTTTATTCTAGAGAACTTAAAGAGGTACTATCCTCCAAATTCTAAAACAAAACTTCATCTAGTTTTTCAACTTATCTGGATTATATTTAGACCTACATATTCCCTTCTACCTACATATTCACTTCACTTACATTCATCACTTCAATATTTTTATTCTAGATAACTTAAAGAGGTACAATTTTTATTAAATTTTTATTTCTTAAACTTAACTTTGCACTTATAACAATGAAAAGGGTTATTAAGTACGAATCCCTTAACAAGGCCGAACTCGAATACGAAGTGAAGATTAGATGTGAGGAACCAGCTAATACTGTTTTGCATGACACTACATTTGTATATATGTTTATATATTTGTATATATGTTTGTATATATGTATAATTATTACCTGATTAATTTCTTTATCTTTATCTTCACTCAGGAGCGAATGACAACTCCTTAAATAAGCCTAAATGTCCTTTTAGTGATGTTGCTCATCTCTGGCTTTGAGCCCTACCGCTCTGGCCGTTCTTAATCTTTACTTAAGTTATAGCGACTAAAGCTTGCTTAAGATTAAGTTCTTTATCTTTATCTTCACTTGGGAGCGGCTGACTACTCCCTTAATAAAATATTTTTTTTTCCACGCAGGAGCGGATGACAACTCCTTAAATAAGCCTGAATGTCCTTTCGAAAACACACTTTTAGAGTGGTAGTCATTGAATGTGAACTCCACCCTTACCTGAATGCAGATGATGAATGTAAGAGATAGTATATCTGATTTTGTCTGGTGATGTCTGTTACTGCAAAGTTGTGTTTTTATGGTTTATTTTAGAATTTACATGTCAAAATTTTTGCTGAGTCAAAAATTTTCCAGGGTCGGGGGGAAAATGTAGTGTTATGTTAGTTACATATCATTTTACATTATTTTAAATTTATTTTTCCTTTCTGTTTTTGATGTTCTGCATTCGCCTCAAAACTTGATATTTTGCATCACCTTTATTTCCATAGGATCCTGTAATATTTTTAAACCATAAAAACACAATAACAAATCATTTTCACATCGTATTTTCACGTTATCAGCACTTTTTAAATCGGTGTCAATGGAGTCTACCTTTTTCGGTATTTTATTTAGTTCTCCGTAACTCTGCAATTTCGGGCTTCGTGCGCACTGTTGCGCTACCTTTTTTCCTATATCAATAATATCTCATTTTTCACTTAAATCTTGCCGTTTCTCTATTACGAGCCTAAAACCAAAATTTGACATGTTTTGACATCGTTGTTTATCTGGTTGTCATGGCAATTTTTATTCAAATATCGTTACCGGCCTGATGTTTTTACTTCAAAAATACTCTTTTCTTCTTGGCCATTTACAAAAATTTGCTTTTAATTTAAATAATTTCAAATAATTTCTCGTTCTTATCCCAGATCCGTCAAAAAGTATAAAAGCCGAAGAATCGGCCAATAGAGGTTCTCACTTCAGCTTTGATACGAGAAGCACCTCTTAAAGGCTTTATCCGCACTGCCTCGGGATCTTGCAAGCCTCTGCCTTCTCCTGAAGTCGTCGCCTAACCACGCCTACGCCTCCACCTATTAGTGCCCGCGCTATCTTCGGCCACTGAGCGTGCTTGTCTCAAGCGCTGCGTGTTCCTACTCCAGACGCTGCGTGTCTCCGGCGCTCCGGGCGCTGTGTGTGTCTACTCCGGGCACTGTGTGTGTCTACTCCGGGCGTTGTGTGTGCTTACTCCGAGCGGTGTGTGTGTGCCTACTCTAAGTGCTGCGTGTACCTGCTCAATACGCTGTGTGACCTACTCCAGACGCTGCGTGGACCTACTCCAGACGCTGCGTGTCTACTCCAGGCGCTGTGTGTGTCTACTCCGGGTGTTGTGTGTGCTCATTCTGGTCGCTGTGTGTGCCTACTTCAAGCGCTGCGTGTACCTAGATTAGGCGCTGTGCATCTACCACAGGCATAGCCTGTACATACATTGTTTCCGTACTCATTTATCTTTATTAACTTTTATTTTTTTTAAAAATTGTAATTCACTATCATCACTACAGCCCATCATCACCCTCATACCTTTTTTTTTATAAAAAAAAAGCTGTAAATATATTTACAATTTTTTAAATAAATTATTTTCTTTTTGGTTATTTCGTTGTTAGGTTAGGTTCTATAATTTTTAATTGTGGCTTTACATTTTATAAAAGAAACTGTAAATATCTTTACAAATTTTAAATAAATTATTTTCTTTTTGGTTGTTTCGTTGTTAGGTTAGGTTCTTTAGTTTTTAACTGTCGCTTCACGACAATATATTCCCTTCTTAACAGTCCCTTAGAAAAAGTATCATCAATAAAAGATTTAGGCATCCTTTACGATTCAAATCTAACCTTTAATGCTCATGTCAGCCATGTAACAAATAAAGCGTATCAAATGTACGGAATTGTTGCACGAACGTGTAATTTTTTTAAAAGCTCCTCATCTTATTTACTACTTTTCAAATCACTTATGAGACCACAAATTGAATATGCAACGCAAGTATAGAATCCCTATTATAATAAATACGGTTAACTTCTAAAATCATTACAAGCAAAGTTTCTTTGTTTTATAAATTATAAATGTTACCACGGTAAATCATCGTATCGTAACTTATTAAAAAAGTTTTCAATTCATACTTTAAAAGCAAGAAGAATATACTTTGATCTAATACTATTATTGAAATAATTCGAAATGATTTAGATTGTAGTGAACTACTTAACAAAATATATATCCGTGTCCCTAGTCGTTCTCAACGCATTAGAGACGTGTATACACATAAATTGTTTGCGCCTAAACTATGTAAAACCAATGCAGGTGAACGCGCCCCATTAAGACGTATTATGAAAGTATATAACATGCATTTTTCAAATATTGATCTATTCACTTCATCACAGTTACAATTTCGCAAGAACATTCTAAGAAAGTTGGTAGATATTCAATAGTATCTTTAAATATTTTACAAGATAAATTTGTACTGCTAGCAATTTTTTTTAAATATTTTATTTTTCCTTTTGTCTCATTTTGATTTTTACGTTACTGTGTACTGTCAATTTTATTTTATTTTCCCTTTTTCACTTATACTCTGTTTATTGTGCATTTATTATTTACTGTTACCAATTTAATATTACTTTGTGGATAACGGTGCTGGTTACATAATGACTAATATTATTTATAAAATGATATTTGGTTTAAGCATTAATATGTAATTGTTTGTTGTCCTGAATAAATTAAAAAAAATATCTAAATCGCCACGATTTTTTATAATAACGTCAACAATATTTTTAAGGCTGAATCAACAAATACCTTTTACTTTTTTTATTGGCCAATTTATTAAAATATAACATTGGTATGTCAAAATTACAATCAATACAAATGATATACGATTACATTAGATTATTAAAATTACAACTCAAAATACATTTACATTATTTTTACAAGTCTAGCAAATCAGAAAATGAACATTTCATATATTCTTCTATATTATAGAAAGCGTGATTCATAAATTATGTTTTTGTCACTTGTCGAGACGAAGTCTTGTTATTTCTTAAGGCAATTTATTGTACACTTTGATTTTTAACGAAAAACCTTGCTTGGACGCTTTATCCGACTGCGACGTAGCCTAATAGTGTAGTTAAAATAATTATTTACCCAATAATAGAACATCTGTCAAAGCGCACCCTACGTATGTGCACCATACTCCCTAAAGTTCGATGTCAAATCAAAAAGGGCTGTCTGTCAAACCATCTCGTGAATTGAATAAAACAAAATTTACGGATTTTATGGCGTTTATTTCACTACTTTTACTTATTTTTAATTCCCGACGTTTCGGGTGCTTTACAGCAACCATAGTCACGGGGGGGGACTGAGATGTTTGACGTCCCAATGTCATAGTTAGTCCGGCTACCTTCAGTTTTTTGAATATTAATTTTTGGTCCGATTTACGCAAAACGAGCTTATAGTATCATGAAGTCTTGCAGTGGTATGCTTAGGTTTGGGTTTAATTTTGTTAATTATAGGATCCCAAGCAGGTGGCAGCACCCATCCATCTTCTCTATTGAAATTTGGATGTTTTTTTTAATTTCAATAGCCTCGCGTATCATCCTTGGTAGGAATCGGTGTTCTTTTGCGAGAATTTGTGGTTTATCAAAACGAATGTAATGGTAGGGACGATCTTAAACATGTTCGCAGACTGCAGACTTCCCGGAGCGTCGGTGCTTCACGTCAGCTATATGTTCTTTCACGCGGGTTTTTATGGATCTTTTTGTTTGACCTATGTAAGAGAGACCACATTCACAATCTAACTTGTACACTCCTGCATCTTGTAGAGGGATATTACACTTGACTTGAAATGGTTGCTGTAAAGCACCCGAAACGTCGGAAATTAAAAATAATAAAAGTAGTGAAATAAACGCGATAAAATCCGTAAATTTAGTTTTATTCAATGTGTAGTGTTCGCGTAAATTTAAGAAATTATCTCGTGAAGTTGACCGTTTCGACAACAAATTATGACCATTAATTCAATAAAAACTACACCTACATGTATTGCACTAGCTTGCACAGTATGTAGTGTAAAAAACAAGGATAGCGTAATTATTATCACACGAAGTCTTTCCTAAAAGATTTCAAGGCTTTTTTGTAGTTTGATCATTTTAATTCTAGCTGAAGAGTTAGTCGCTAGATACCTACTGTCTTTCAGTCTTCAATACTAAAGTTGCATATGTATTGAAAAATCGAGTAATGGTAGGTTACGGGAATAAATGAAGTGTAATGGTAGAATTTATAATTTAGGAGTACTTTAATGAAACAAGTAGGCTAGACAAAATAACTTTTTATTCATCATCCTCTCTTATATCTACAACATCAAGGAGTGATGTTGGCACTGGCGATATTGTCGGCTGATGCCTGGCCCACCCAAGGTACCACACAAGCGTCATAACATGTGCACATCACCCAACTGTTCTTCGATTCGATACCCTCTGTGAAATCTGACATGTTCACTATAATAGGACCTTTCCTGTTGAATCCATATGGTCCTAGTGCAAATAATATAACTTCATACATGCGACTTAAAGCTCGTTGCAGTGTTTGCTAAATAAAAATATGTGGTGGAACCATACAACAACTATTTATCACACAATAATAGGGCATCTCTCAAAGCGCACCCTACATCTGTCCTATAAATCCCAAACATCATGTATAATATCACTGCATTTATTATTCTAAAAATCGTCGGCATTTTATAAGTCCTTTCTTAAAAATAACACAGTAAATAGGTGCAGTGTGGGCCCTTTGTTTATTAAAGTATTCATTTATTAGCAAGTATAAATTCCAAACATCACTGAAATATAATGTCTAGAGATACTTACCCATTTATATAATTATAAATCAGAAGGAGATTGTGAATTAAAAGAGATTAAAAAGGGTGCCAGAGCATTAAATTCAACTTTGCTCGGCGTTTATTTATAAATTACACATATAACATAATATATAAAAGCACACAGTAAAATTGAAATAGGTAAAATAAACAACATTACAATTTTAATTGATCATTACTAATCATCATTGCGACAGTCCACTGCTCAACATAGGCCTCCTAAACTAAATATATAATGTAAAATATTACACAGGCCTTTCGTGAATTGCCACCCCATCCCATATGGTGTTGTAAAAGTCGACAGAGTAAAATAAAAATATCAGATGGGCAGCGGCACCTTCCTATAGAATACCACAAAAAACTTTGGTTGCCACAAGTGTAGCAACTATGCCAAAATCATCATTAATATAACAATATTAATACGCATTAAGGTATAATCATCATTCTGTATTTTCAATATCATCACTTGATGGTAATATATCATATAAAAAGATGCAGGTGGATCAACCTCATATCGATGCTATGCCCATGATAGAAACCAAACTAAAATAGCAGCTTAATGCTGCTGTGTTTCGAATGGTGAGTATAGAGAACCGGAGACCCTTTTTAATGGTAACAAGGCATTCTATCTCAGTCCTCAGGGCTGGTAACACATCAACATTTTGATTTTCAATTGAAGATAAATGTAGATGTCTATGGGCCACAGCATCCACTTACCATCAGGTGGACTGTGTGCTCGTTTGTCACCTTATTTCTATAAAAAAAGAGAAAATTACTTTTTATTAATCATCCTCTCTTAAAACTACAGCATCAAGGAATGCTGCAGGTATTGTCGGCTGATGCCTGGCCCACCCAAGATACCACACAAGCATCATAACATGTGCACAGCACCCAACTGTTCTTCAACCAACTAAACAATTCAGCAATACTCTATTATATTTATTTTATTTTTATTTATTAATTTATTTCAATCAACAAGGATCATTGGGTAAAATAACATACATTAAAATTTATTCTAATACTAAAATTATAAATCATTACTAATATTAATTATATCAAATGCGTAAGCATTTATAATAATATCGAAAATAAAATAATAATTTAATAATAATAAAATAACATAAATCTATTTCACCGTTACACATACATCATATCCGATTTAATTATATATTAACAAAACCACCAACAAAACTTACCATAATGATATAATACAATATTATTTTTAAAAATACAAAGAAAAAGTCTTAAATATATGTAAGTAAAATTAGGTAATAAATTAGTTCATATACCTGGGGTGCCGGTCCGAGGTAATGGGTACATGGACATGAACCCAGTGCCTCAAAAAAGCACACTCAGGTTTCTCACTAATTACGTTAAGAATGCTGTTGGCATTCCCACGAACCCTGTGCATCAGAGACGCAGTTCTTTTGCGAATAAGTGTTGAAAAATTGTCTACGTGGGCGTCAACAAACATACCTGATGCACTACAGTAACGTAGCTTCCCTTCCAGACAAATTATTTTCAATTAATATATAAACATAATATACTTTTCTCGAAATGTGTCTGGATTTGATTTTGCCTCTTATAGGTGAATTATTTCCACTTCCTTTCAAACAATACTCTGTTACATTAATGTTTTCTCTGCTTATTTCAATTCTATACCCTCCGTGAAACCTGACATGTTCACTATAATAGGACCTTGCCTGTTGAATTAGATATGTTCCTAGGGCAAATAATATAACTTCACTATATTCTAGATGGGGGAATATAATATTAGTATTGGAATGAGCTGTAATACTAGTAAAATCAGATGTTCCTCTATTCATATTCACACTATTTATAAAATCAGATAAATTATTATTTAATGGAAATCGTTCTCTAATCACATTTATGATTTGCTCAGCATCATTCCTGTTTTTTAATCGAACACCAAATTTATTTAAAATGCTTGCAGCTATGGAAAACATTTGCATCATATGTGGAACAGTTTTATTAAAAAAATTACTTTACTTTACTTTACTTATCTTCACACACAATCCCTAACGGGGTAGCCAGAGAGAACAGATCGCCAAGTGTCACGATCCTTACATACCTCTTTCGCTTCTTTTAGGTTCATTAACTTCTTCATACATGCACGTCTAGGTATCTGAATACTCTTGACCTTCCTCTCTTCGAGCAATTTTCTCACATGGTCTTCGAAAGTTAGTCTCGGTCTACCTCGACACCTTTTAATATTTACTTTCGCTCTATATATTTTATTCACCATTCGGTCTTCACTCATTCGCTCAACGTGCCCAAACCATTGGAGTACGCTCCTATCAATTTTTGTGGTAAGGTCATCTTTCAATCCTGCCATATTGCGAATCTCTTCGTTTCGCTTTCGATCGGCTATGGTAACGCCACACATTTTACGAAGAGATCGCATCTCCACTGCATTCAACTTGCTTTTATGCTTCTTCTGGCATACCCAGGTTTCGCTGCCATATAACAAAGTCGGTACCAACACTGCGTTATGTATTGCAAGGCGTGCACTCTTCACCACGCCTTGCCTTTTGACTAATGCATTCAGGGCACCATTGACTTTGTTTCCGGCAGCGACGCGCCTATCCACATCTAAATCACATCTTCCATCCCGGCTGAAAGCACTCCCCAAGTATACAATTTCATTTACCTGTTCTAGACGTTCCTGATTTACCCATATTTGACATTTCGTTCTCTCTTCGTCCTTTTCAAATACCAGAACCTTAGTTTTATTAGCATTCAAACGGAGACCTTTAATTTCACATTCCTCTTTCATACACGTGACTAATGCCTGCAGTTCTGCTTCTGATGGTGCAATAAGCACTGCATCATCAGCATCCAGCAGACAATTTACTTTTATGTCACCCAATTTCACACCCAAACAGCTACTTTTCAGCTTCTGTAAACAGCTGTCGAGATACAGTATGAACAGCCAGGAAGACATGACACAACTCTGTTTTACGCCCGCTTGGACGCTAAACATGGGTGACAGGTCATGCCCTACCCGCACACAGGCTTTACAGTCATAGTAAAGTGACTGCACAGCCCTTAGCAATCGACCATCCACACCATATCCCGGCAACAGTTCCCACATTTTCTTCCTTATAACCTTATCAAATGCTTTCTCCAGATCCACAAAAGCACAGAAAATCCTCTGGTTAACACTCAGAAGCTTTTCCATGATCATGCGGAGAGAAAACATTTGATCCGTGCATCCTCTCCTAGGTCTAAATCCGCTTTGTGCCTCTCATAAGAATCTTTCCGATTTCTCTTGCATCCTACGTGTCAAAACCTTCGAGTAAACTTTAGTTGCTAAACTGGTCAAGCTGATCGCCCGATAGCACCCGCAGTCAAAATGTGAACCTTTATCTTTATATAAAGGCACAATGACCGCGGATCGCCAATCATCCGGGACATCTCCCGTCCGCACAAGTTGCACAGCAGACGAAAGCTGTCCCAGACGCGAGGCCCACCGTACTTGACCATTTCAGCAGTAACTCTGTCTAGTCCCGCAGCCTTACCACATTTCAAAATTCGAATCGCACGTTCAATCTCTTTCATGCTGATGACCTCAGTGTCATCGAGTCTCGCGTACCAGTCATGGTGTTACCCCTGGATCCTTCACTAAGATCATGACACGCATACATTTCTCTATAAAATTCACTCCATCGTTGCACGACGTCCGATTTTTCTGAGAGGACGTCATTGGTTCTCGAAAGCACTTTGTTCATTCTTAAGGCTGTCGCACCACTCCGGGACCTTCCAACCTCTTTCCAGAAGAGTTTGGAGTTTTCCTTAAAGTTGTGCGACAACCTTTCGTCCGCTTCTGTTCTACACCTTTCACGTACTTCCTCAATCAATGTTTTCGCATGAACTTTCTGCAGCTTATATCTTTATTTCCGTGTAGTGGCGGTTGAGAATATCCACTACCCCATATCTTCCCGTGGGTGTCGTAAGAGGCGACAGAGGGAGACAGGCAGAAGATGGGCAGCAGCATCTTCCTGATAACATTTGTGTTATAATAAAAAACTGCGGTTATCAAGCGCCAAGCGTGGCAACTAAGGCAAATATAAATGAATAATGACAAAAAAAAACGGCCCCCAGTCCCCGGCGGCCCCGCTATTCCTGGATACGGTGGCGACCATGGTAACGGCGGGGCAGGGGGTGCTAAAAATCTCCGGTGGAGGTTCGGTTGCCACCTACGACGACTCGACCTGTCAACATATAACGCACGCACCCTGAGGACTGACGAGAAGATACTGGAGCTGAAAGAAGGGGTAGGCAAGTTGCGCTGGCATATTATTGGATTATCCGAGGTCCTAAGAGAGGGGGGAGGATACGGCAAACCTCGAGTCCGGCAACTTGTTCTACCACCGGGAGGGCGACCATCTTTCCCAAGGAGGTGTCGGATTTATCGTCCACAAGTCTCTCGTCAACAACGTTGTAAAGATTGGGAGTGTGTCGACGAGGGTCGCGTACCTGATACTCAGAATCACCAAACGGTATTCGCTAAAGGTCATACAGGTTTACGCACCAACCTCGGCACATCCCGATGAGGAGGTGGAGGAAATGTAGGAGGATATTTCCAGAGCCATGCATTCCTCCAAAACCCACTACACGGTGTTGATGGGAAACTTCAACGCAAAACTGGGCACAAGAGAAAGCGGTGAGCTGAAGGTGGGGAAATTTGGAGTAGGGCAACGGAACCGAAGGGGCCAGCAGCTGGCCGACTTTATGGAGAAAGAGGGACTCTTTATGATGAACTGTTTCTTCCAGAAGCGGCCCCACAGGAAGTGGACCTGGTCGAGCCCCGACGGTTCCACACTGACCCTAAACGTTAAGTTGGAGAGGTCTCGTCTAATGAAGTCAACGCTCCGTCCCCCCTCGTGCTCTAATCCAGAATCCCGAAACCTTTCAGCTCGAGTTACAAAACCGCTTTCAGTGCCTAGAGGATTGCAATGCAGTGGACGATATGAATGACAAGCTCGTGGAAACTGTCCATGCGGTCGGAGCTAAGTTCTGCAAGACCCGCCGCAGAAGAACACAAAAACTCTCCGATCACACTCTTAATCTCATAGCTGTTAGACGGAAGATGAGTCTGCAATCGTCAACAGATTTGACAGCATACAGGCAGCTGAACAGACAGATCTCCAAATGCATGCGGCGAGACTTACGCAACTTTAATACTGCTCGTATTAAAGAAGCGATCAAAGCAAAGATCAAAGTAAAGCAGGGCTCCAAAGTCTTTGCCAGAGATCTGTCTGCCAGAAGGAGCCAACTGTCAAGGCTGAAGACTGAGTGTGGCAACATCGTTTCCGGGACACCTGTGATTCTGAGTGAGATTGAGAGGTTCTATGGGCAGCTGTACACATCATCGTTGCAGCCACACGCAAGTGTGAGTAACGATCCAAGAGCAAGTCTTATCCGACACTATTCCGATGATATCCCGGACGTCAGTCTGAGCGAGATTAGAATGGCTCTCCACCACCTTAAAAACGGCAAGGCCCCGGGCGAGGATGGAATTACAGCGGAGCTTCTGAAAGCGGGTGGAACACCGGTACTTGAAGTCCTTCAGAAGCTCTTCAATTCCGTCCTCCATGGTGGCATTACTCCGAAGCCGTGGAGCAGAAGCGCGGTGGTCTTGTTCTTTAAGAAAGGCGACAACGCTCTCTTAAAGAACTACAGACCGATTTCCCTTCTGAGCCGCGTCTACGTGCTGTTTTCGAGAGTTATTACGAATCGTCTCGCACGCAGACTCGACGACTTCCATCCTCCCGATCAAGCCAGCTTCCGAAAAAGGCTTCAGTACCATAGACCACATACATACCCTTCGGCAAATTGTACAGAAGTCCGAAGAGTACAATCTGCCACTTTTCCTGGCGTATGTGGACTATGAGAAAGCCTTTGATTCCGTCGAAATTTGGGCGGTGCTACAGTCTCTTCAGCGGTGCCTAGTTGACTGTCGGTATATTGAAGTGCTGAAGTGTTTGTACAGTAGGGCTACGATGGCTATCCGTGTACAGAACCAGAGTACGAAACCTATCCAACTGCAGAGAGGTGTAAGAAAGGGTGATGTTATATCCCCGAAACTCTTCACCGCTGCGTTGGAAGAGGTTTTCAAGCTACTGGACTGGAAAGGATACGGTATTAACATCAATGGCGAGTACATCACTCACCTTTGATTTGCCGACGATATAGTCCCTATGGCAGAATCGCTGGAGGACCTTACAAACAAATAGTCCGACTAGGTAAGTCCAACTTCGACCGAGAGGTCAATCGACGGATTCAACTCGGCTGGGCAGCGTTCGGGAAATTACGACAAATCTTCTCATCAGGTATACCTCAATCTCTGAAAACTAAAGTGTACAACCAGTGCGTGTTGCCAGTGATGATTTACGGATCTGAGACGTGGTCCTTCACCGCTGGCCGTATGAGGACGCTCAAGGTCGCTCAGCGAGCTATGGCGAGGGCTATGCTCGGAGTTTCACTGCGTGATAGACTCATAAATGAGGATATCCGCAGTAAAACCAGAGTGACCGACATAGCCCAACGGATTAGTAAGCTGAAGTGGCAATGGGCCGACCATATAGCTCGAAGAACCGATAACCGATGGGGAAGAAAGGTTCTCGAGTGGCAGCCTCGTACCGGTAGGCGTAGTGTAGGGCGACCCCCACTAGATGGAGTGACGACCTGGTAAGACATGCAGGAAGTCGATGGATGCAATTGGCTCAGGACCGTGCTTTGTGGCATTACTTGGGGGAGGCCTATGTTCAGCAGTGGACTTGTGAAGGACTGTAATGATGATGATGATGATGATATCTTTCTTTCATCTTCTCTCTCATATGCTTATCGTTACTAGAGGCCAAGTAGTCTAACCATGCTTTTTTCTTCTTTTTTACAGCTTCTCTCACTTCATCATTTCACCATGCATCTCTTCTTCTTTTTTCTTTTTTTTTTTTAAATCTTGCCGAAATATTTTAAAGTCTCGTTTGAAGTACCCGTTTACAACTTACACCACCCATCGGCATATGGTCACAACAACTCCTGTTAGCTTGCTCAGTGGTGAGCTGATGTTCATCCTCAAGCAAGGATTCTGGCATATATGTTCTGTAGCTGCAAGCCTCTAACAAACTAATTGAACCTCTAAATCCCCTGTCTAGAATAAAAACATTGTTATTTTGAAAGTATTGTCTGAGAGAGTTTTCATCTCTGAGAAGAGACTTCATTATATCTGCATCAGTTGTGGTAGCTTTGTATGGGCCAAAGCAGTCTAAAATGTACCCATCAGGTGTCACCAGCAAAAATGGTTTTAACAAGTTTTTGTATTTATGTAAGGAATATGTGTCCTTTTGGAACATATAATTGGAACTTTTGTTTATAAAAATATATGTCCATCACATATAACTATCGCGGCTGTAATGATGATGATGATGATGTTAACTGCCTCCACAATATACTTAGGAAACATTCTTAGTGTGGAAGTAACGTTATTACAAAATAAAAACAAAAAAGATATGAGCCATGGTACCTAAAGCGCGAAGTGCTCGCCCCAAATACGAGCAACCAGGGTTCGATCCCTGCCGACACCAATGAAATTGTTAATTAGATTAAATTACAGAATAAATTTATTTCGAAAGAAATCTACTTTACATATTATAAACTTGGCGTTGTGACATTCTTTAGTCTACTCAATAGAGTAAAAAAGAAAAACCGACTTCAATTTACTCAAAGAATAAAATGATATATACATAGTTTTTTTTTTGAATTTATTTAATATAAGAAAAAATACCTACCTTTACGGGTTTGTCTGGATGTTGAGACACTTTTGAGCAATCTGTTGACATTAGTTTATACGTATTATTATTTAATAAGAACATCAAATATAGTATTAACAGAGTAAAGTATAGTGTTTACATACAAGTGGACATAAAGGAGCCGGTTGTAGATAAGCAGCTCGGCACGGCTTGCGGACAGCCGGCTGATGCTACTTGAGTGTGTTATAGACAGGATGTATGGATATAAAAGAACCGGTTATAGATAAGCAGCTCGGCACGGCTAACGGACAGCCGGCTGATGCCACTTGAGTGTGTTATAGACAGGATGTGTGGACATAAAGGAACCGGTTATAGATAAGCAGCTCGGCACGGCTGGCGGACAGCCGGCTGATGCTACTTGAGTGTGTTAAAGACAGGATGTTTCGTTTATCGATATGATATTATGTTAGGTTTGATTTCATTAAAATTAGACAACTTGTTATTAAAGTAAAGAATTAAAGTATTGCTTATATTTATTTTTATAGTTTTTGTCTGTTATTCCTAATCTGATTTAGTAGGTATATCATTAACGAGGGTTGGTATTAAATACTCTTGGTAATTCTAGTTTTGATTGAGTTACTTTCCGTGTCGTTGTTTTATGATTCACTTTTATTTGTATTTCTTTGTTCGTAAATTGTTCAATTAATAGCCACATTTTTATTTTAATATGAACAGGCAATATCTCACAATATTTAAATAAAGCTAATACATCGTCTCCGAAACAGATTGATTTTTTTAATTTTATCAGGTATTATTATTTTTAAAAGCCGAAGTTGTAGGCTGTATATTTTGTCCAAATATGTTTTAAACGTCCTACCATAGCTAGTGATTCCATATGAAATGATTGACTCTGCGAGTGCATTATATAAATTTAGTAATATTTTAATTGTATTTCAAGATAGCAAATTTGACTAGCATTGCTCTCAGTTTTTCACATATTGTGTCAATGTGATAACCCCGGTTAAATCTGTTATCGACTACTAGTCCTAAATATTTTTAACGAGGAACCTGCTCTAAAAATTCACATTTGCACCCGGTCCTATTTGTTTGAAAATCATGCAAGCACTGATGACTATGCGCAATTACTTCGATTTTCTTATCAAAAATTCGTAGGTAGTTAGATCGAATATGTATAATTTTAGTTTTACTAGCATTCAGTACTAAATCAACATCATGAGACCATTTGTATAAGTTATTGAAGTCGATTTGTAAAAGGTGTTCGGTCTTATCTAGATATTTATCGACTGTTATAAGACATGTATCGTCCGCGTATTGATAAATGGAACAATGTTTTATTACATTTTCCATATCATTCACGTATGCTAGATAATGCAAGAGTCCGAGCATGGAGTCTTGTGCTGTTCCAGTAGTTACAAATATTTCGTCACTGAAATCATTGCCGATCTTAACCCGGTATTTTCTATCGTTGAGATAATCTTGGCACCATTGTAATAATGGCCTGCGGATACCTATATTGTCAAGTTTTTTTATAAGAATGTCATGCCTAAGAGTATCAAATGCCTTACTAAAGTCAATGAATAATAATATGACATGTTTTTTATCATTCAGGTGTTGGTTTATTTCGTCCGTGAATTTAGACAGCAATATAGTAGTGGATTTCTTAGATTGAAAGCCGTATTGAGCATTTGATAATATATCGTTTCTAGTATAAAAATTGTGAATTTGCTGAGCCACATATTTTTCAACTACCTTATCTATGACTGACAGTATTGTTATAGGCCTATAGCTATCATACTCACTATGTGATCCCTTTTTATAAATTGATTTTACGGTGCCAGTTTTCAATTCTTGTGGATATTTTCCTACTGCTATGCTAGTGTTTATCTGGTTAACTAACAGTATTAGCAATCTTGTCACTCAGCATCTTAACGTCAAAACATCGGATTCCATCATTACCAGCCGATTTATTTGCATTTAAACTTTTTATAATAGTTAGTATATCGCGCTTAGTAGGTTTTTTAAATAACATAGATTTGTTTTCAGGAAATATGTATTCCGATTTTCACATAAGTTTTTTGCTGCATCACATTTGGAGTTATATCTTCCATAGCAATTGTTTCCGTTCGTGCAGCGCGGATCCACTGGTCGACCTGCTCCTCTTGTTGCAATACTACCTGGATCACACCTTATTTACCGTCCCTGCCTTTCAGTCTCTTCACCATTGACACTTGACCTTTCTCTATGTTTAGTTTCGAGGCTAGTTTACTTGAAAGTTTTTCCAAGTTCTCGTCCTTATCTTCGGGAATTCCTGTTATTTCCAGTACATTATCCAACTGTTTTTGTTCCATATTTCTGATTTGTTGTTCTATAGCATTAACTTTTAATTCCAAGTGGGTATTTTGATTTGTCAAGTACATGTTTTTCTTCTCCAAGTCTTTAACTTTCTCAGTTAGGATTGCCAGTGAAGCATTTATAGTATCCACTTTTATACACCATGAGCTTAACGATTCGTTCACAGAAGCCAGTTCCATCTTCACTGCTTTCTTTACCTCAAGTGAGATATCACGAAGTAATTTACTCATCGCTGTCAAATCAGTATCATCGTCATCGTTCTCCAGAATTATGAAAGACTTACGATAAGGCGATTCTTTACGACAATCCTCACATATCCACTCCAGGTTTTCAGCATTGCGCAGAGCTGATAACTGCTTAGAAGATAAGCCTGTGCATAATTGATTGGCGTGTACTATTTTTCCACATTTGTTGCACTCAAGCCTAGGTGACATTTTTGTTATGGACTTATCACAATTATCGCATTTATACATTCTTAATTATTTAATATTGAGGGTAAATTTATCCGTACACAGTAGACTACGCTATGCAAGAGCTCGCGAGTAACTGAGCTGAGCTGAGTTCAGGGCTAGATCGGATAATAATTCTTCTATACACTATTTCTTAGCTCCGATCTTATAAGCTATTATTTGGAACTTGTTTTATTCTTTTAGTTCCAATAGTATCAAAATGATTCGTGCTAGATACAACTAGTAACCTTGCGCTTGCCCCATCTCGAGCAATTACGCACACAGAAAATATTATAGTGTTTATTATATTGTGTAATTAATAATATTGTGCTTCAATATTACGCCGTTCCAGAGCGATTTTGACTTGCGTAAGGGTACGATCCATTTCAGGCCCAAACTACACGGTACTACACCATAAAAAAAGCAAAAAATTCAGAGAAAAATAAAATAAGAGAATAAATCAAACTAAATGATTTGCTAAAAATAAAAATGTAAACCCAACTTTTGATGATTTTACAAGATGGCGCCTTTCCAGTTATAAAATTATATGCCAAATATCATGTCTCTAAAGTGACTTGAGTCCAATTGAGTCATGAAATAATGTAGGTAGTGTCATGTTTTTTCCGATCTCATTCGTGCAATTGCGCATTCATCAATGCGTTTATTGTGTTTTTTTTTTGGATTTCTTTAGCGATTTTTTTTATTTGGACTTTGGATCTCTTATTGCTTGTTTGACTCGGCTTTTGTTTTATGGACTTCATAATTTACGTAAGATTTTGATTTCATTGATATCGGACATTAGTAGAATCGTCATCACTATGAATCAATAACCACATGACGTTTGAAAGCTTAAGTCATAACGACAAAAATTAGTGTTTTTGGTAAGAATAAAATATTAATACCACTGACATAAATGTAAATTCGTAGATTTGAATAACCAAAGGTGGTGTAATATATTATTTTAATTTATTTCCCTACTTGTACAAAACCAGGCCTACGCTTCATACAAATTTGGACCATCTCCTTTAAATATACGCTCTTAATGCGTCACTGGTAATTACAAGGCGTCAAAAAGTATTTTATTTAAGGTGAAGTGGACGCCAACAGCAGATTTTTCATGCTTTATAGGTGCGCAGAAAATCAATTTTTTGTCATTAAAAACTACAAATTCACATTGTTTTCTGAATCACTATGAAAGTTAGAGATATTCCTTAATGAATTATAACGACTAAAACACGATTGACACATTTTCACTCGATAGAAAAAGATCGCAAATTTCCTCAAAATCTACAATTTGAGGTATATTAGAACAATTTCAATTAAATTCTGCTTATCTGTTCACTAAAAAATACATTAGAGAATTATGGGTTTATTTGTCAATAAAAGAGTATAATTAATTTTATTAAGAAATATCAAATAAGTATTGTTCAATTATCGCGCGCGGACCGGCCAAACAGGAGCATATCACCGCTTCCTCGCTCCGTCAATCGTCCTGAATCGTCCGCAGCGCATCATAGAGAGCACTCGTATTACATTGTACTACATACTCGTGGAAATTGAAAGCGATAAGTACCTTAGTCACAAAATAGTGAATAAACTTCAGCCTTCAGCACGCTTTCGGCATATACATCTTGACCTGATCGGTCCCTTACCATTATGTTCTGGGCACAGGTACAGCCTCACGATTGTCGACCGCTTCACTCGTTGGCCTGAGGCGTACCCACTCCAGGACATGACAGCAGAGACGTGCACCATCGCTCTAACAAATGGATGGATTTCACGCTTCGGATGTCCAGAACACATCACCACAGACTGCGGCAGACAGTTCCTATCGCACACTTTCAAGGAGCTCGCTGCACTGGTCAGTGCAACACACCACACTACTACATCTTATCACCCAGCTGCCAATGGTCTCGTGAAACGAGTGCACCGCCAATTGAAGTTCGCCATCACTTACCACTCGTCTTCAAACTGGGTTGAAGTTCTACCATGGGTCCTCCTCGGTATCCGCAGCGCCTGGAAAGAGTACTTGCAATCATCGGCAGCAGAGCTAGTCTACGGTGAACCACTCCGTTTGCCTGGACAGTTCTTTTCCCCAAATTCCAATACAGAGACGGACTCGACCACCGTGGCTGGTCGACTGGCGTGCGCACGTCAGTAGATTGACCCCACAACCTACGTCTTAGCGTGGCAGTTCCAGTCGAATATTTTATGTGCCCAAAGACCTCAGAACTTCGACGCATGTCTTCGTCCGCCAAGGTCCCGCAAGAAGACCACTCAAGGCACCCTACTCAGGTCCCTTCAAAGTCCTGAGACGTGACTCCAAAACATACGACGTAGAAATCCAGGGCAGGACACAAAGGATCTCAATAGACCGCCTGAAGCCAGCGTATGTTTCCAGAGAGAGCGCAGAGACCATTCCACAAAACCTAAGTGACCATGGTCAAACTACCACCAAAACGACCAGAAGCGGACACACAGTAAGATTTCCGGATTACTATCGCCCGTAGTTACGGTCTGAACGGGGGGAGTAGTGTGGCGAGTAAATTAGTAGCTAGAACGGACCTAAACATAACGCCACCCCTACGTCATACATCGGACGATATCCTACGTCATCACTAAGCAACGCCGCTCATTAGGGCGCATGCGTTCCCATTGGTCGTAGCGCCAGCAGAGTTTGATGGCCGCCTGTGTACCTATTGTTCTCATCGATGGCGGTATGGGCTGAGTTCAATGGCCGCTTGCGCATGTATTATGTTCGCTGTGAATACGACCAATCAGTGTGTAGTTTAAGATAAACAACATATTGCGATTTTAATTATTATTAATTATTTTCACCTATATAAGCAATGTTTCCAATGCAATTATATACTATTGTGTACTCTCGTCTAACTTGTACTTGCGTGTTAATAAATATAGTTATTAGTGGTCTGCAGTAATTTATTTGCTAATTATAACGGCATATGATCCTACTCCTACGCACTTACAGTAACAAAATTAAAAAAATATTGATATATTTCCTTACAAAAAAATTTCATTTTAATAAAATGCGGTTTTAGGTAAATCCGGTATGGATGCTTCCTTAGTCCTAGTATTTACAAGAGTAAGTAGCACGTAATAAACATTTAAATATACTAAGTGTGTTAATAATACAAACTAATAGGTAAAAATATGTTGTAGGTGTGAGGGAACTCGTATGTAACAGATGTACTGGTAAATTACCCTTGAGTGTAACTACGCAAATGCCTAGTTTACTTTGATGCTGAAAAATACTTCATCATTATTTTATTTGGACACCTTAGTCCAAGACGGTGGGGCTAAAAATTTATAAATTACTAATGTAACATTGTTCTTGTCTATAATATATTATTGGTATCGCCACACGAGGAGGGTCTTTTGGTGCACCCAATTATTACCTGAACCTATTTTATTAATAAACGGTACTGGTATATCAATCAATCACAATATATTTGTACACTGTGTGAAGTGCGATCTGCAGCTTGTCGATAACCTTGGGTAAAAACATCGTTGTCGAAACATCGGTATTTTCTTAAATACGTGTATCTATACATTGTCGATATTTTTATATCGATATTCACTATATAAATCGAAGTATCGGATTCGTATAATTTCTATATATTTAAAAATGTTGTATTAATCGACAATACATTAATTAACAAAAGAAACTACAAAAACAATATAATAATAATAAACATAACATAAACTGGAACTGGGCTCCGTGCACCAATCGCCCGCCCGCGCCTGCTTCACCCTCTAAAAATCTACGTGACCACGATACGGTTTCGCCTAAAATTCACTCTGCACGTTACGTCCACTCACATGGTTTTGTGCCGAGTTAATTATCATACATAATATTAGCTAATAAAGCCAGACTTTTAAACTCTACATGACCATTTTAAATGACGATAATATATCAAACCTGACAGAAATAACATAAGGAACATTAATAATTTGTTATTTAATTAAAAAAATATAAATTTATTATTTTAGACCATATTTTGATTCTAGACGTTTAACCGATTTATGATATTTTAAAATGAGTTTATTCTTAGAGTAAATACACACTTACGTATGCATAGAAAAAAGCTCCAATTTTACATAAATTGAGTCAATATATTGGGTCCTTACATATGAAATTATCGTTTTGTCGTACTGACCATTTTGATTTGAATAATCTCCCCTTTGGTTAGGAATTCCAAATTCAAATTTATAAATTCATTTCGCTTTTACATTTGAGTTTTAGATACAGTCATTCATTTGTTTTTCCTTCATTATTTTTTTCTTTGGCGTCGCTTATTACCGCACAGTGGAAAACATGAAATATCGGTATATTTACGAGTACGAGTTCTACTGTGGCACCAGTGCTTCAGAAACAGCTTGAAGGATTAATGATGTGTACGGCGCTGGTGTCGCAAAAAAAAGCACGGTACGTTTTTGGTTTCAACGTTTTCGTTCTGGAAATTTCGACCTTCAGAACCAACCCCGCGGACGGCCGAAGACCAAAGTGGAAAATGAAGAAAGGCTATTGTGGAAGTGCAGCTATCTCTGATGTGTCACAAAGCACATCAGAGATAGCTGCAGGTTACGGGGTAAGTAATTAAATTGTATTAATCTACTTGAAGCAAATCAGGAAGTAAAAAAAACTTAAACGATGTGTACTTCATGAATTGAGTGAATAGAACTTGCAAACACGCGTCGTCTGCTATGTTACTTTGCTCAACTGACACAAAAGTAAAGGGATTTTAAATCAAATCATGACTTGTGATGAAGCATGAATACTGTACGATAATCGGAAGCGCTCGTCGCAATGCCTAAACCCCTGGAGACCCAACCAAATCCTGACCTAAACGAAAATTGACTCAGAAAAAATTACCAGTGAGTGTTTGGTGGACTAGCGCCGGTGTCGTTCACTACAGCTTTCTAAAATCTAGCCAAACGATTACAGCAGATATCTATTATCAGCAACTAAAAACCATGAAGGAAGAACTAACTGCTAAACAACTGAGATTGGTTAATCGATCTAGGCCACTGCTGCTTTACGACAACGCAAGACCACACACTGCACAACAAACAACCACTAAGAAAAAAAAATCAACTCCGATGCGGTAGTCCAAACTGCCTTCAAGGAGTTTATTGATCCCCCATGTTTTTTTAGTAAAAGGATCAATGAATTACCTATGATATGGTAAAAGTGCATAGATAACAACGGTGCATACTTTGATTAATTAAATATATTTTACAAAAAAAATGAATTTATATTCCTCCCGTACAAAACGCCAATTTCACTTATAAGGACCTTTTAGTTGCCTCGTTTTTTTTTTCAAATAAGGCAAAAAGGGACAAATCTATTGAAAGATATTGCGTGTACGCAGAAATTCATGCATGTAAATAGAAATCGCAAGTGGTCATCTTTGGTCTCTTTATACTATGCCAAATGTGAAAGTAAGTACGCTCGCATTTTCTGATTTACTAGAAAAATGACATCACTATTATAGTAGTATTACCTGTGATGTTACTTCACAAGACATGACGTATTTAATCTATAGTGATTTAGTTCATAATGCCTGTGACGCCATCGACATAGATATACTCTTTTTTTATTTATTCATTTTTATTACTTTATTATATGTCTAAAAAGAAAAAGAAAATAGGTCTAGGACTTATTCGAACGACCAACTAAATCGTTTTCTAAATCATGTGATGATGATTATTATATTTCATTACATACGAACTAATAGTTAGGGAGCTTACGTATCGTATCTATCAAGACACCGTTCCGACACTTGCTTACCGTGTGTCTTTAAAGACACACGGTAAGCGAGTAGGATCCCACTTGTAGTCCCAATTTTACACGCTGGTCAATGATCCGCTCGGCCATTTGTGAATGTGAGTATGCGACAAAATCGATACAGATGTTACAAAGTAATGAACTTTTATATACGCGGTAATTGATTCTTGTTTATATACGTTTACCACTTGCTTAGGGAATAATTAAACCATCGATTATATTCAACAAAGCTTTATCTACTTGGGTGAAAATATTTCCCACGCACTTGCTAAAAGAGAGAGAACTATGGCAAATATTTTCACGTTCAGTAGTGGTCTTTTGATGACAATATCGTGAGGGAGCAGAGAGAGTAACGGGTAATACGTTGGTAATCGATTTATTGGTAGTTTTGATCTAGCAACAAAAGAGAAGGAGAGGCATGCCGCTGTCATTGTATTATCGTAGCAGTGCCATATGTATGCTAAGTGAAGCAAACATACTGTCGATTGAACAAACACAGTTATAATTCCCTGTGAAACCTATAAAAAGTAAGGATATTTTGGTGGAAATATACCGGCTGAATTTAAGTAGCTTTCACGGTGAAATTTTCACGATATTATATTTAGAGTATACAACAGTATTACAAAATTCCGCATTAATTGAATACGTCTTTGTTGTTAAATGTCAGACGAAGCTTCCATAAACTTACATTAATACAAATAAGTATTATGAATCTGATAGGTAAAAACCTTAATTTTACTAATTCGATTACGACCTCGACTCTATGGCTCGAGTCCTGGTGCCCTCAGATAACGCATTCGAAATCTAAGGGTTTAGTTTTGGCGCTTGAAATAACGCGGAATTTTCTGGTATTAAATAATGTTAGAGTAATTTCTCTTGTGCCTTTTCGAGCTATAGGCAACCATAGCTGAGCTAACATGCCATGGATTTTCGAGCCTTCGGTGTCTCTTTGGTCGTCTCACCTAAGGCAGTAAGGATGTCAGGCTAACACTACTGGTTCTTGTTCAGAGTCATATTTTGTCTCCTCATTAGTTGATGCACTAGTGTTGTCGCTTCGATACTCCGAATTCAAGGATTCCATATCGGTTTTATCAAGGTTTTCACTATCTAAAACAATAACGAATATTATTCAGAGTAGATATTAAAATCGAAGGCAGTTAAAATACTGCTCGAATCATCATCATCATCATTACAGCCCTTCACAAGTCCACTGCTGAACATGCTCCCCCAAGTAATGCCACAAAGCACGGTCCTGAACCACCTGCATCCATCAACTTCCTGCATGTCTTACCAGTTCGTCACTCCATCTAGTGGGGGGCTGCCCTACAATACGCCTACCGGCTGCCACTCGAGAACCTTTCTTCCCCATAGTTATCGGTTCTTTGAGCTATATGGCCGGCACATAGCCACTTCAGCTTACTAATCCGTTGGGCTATGTCGGTCACTCTGGTTTTACTACGGATATCCTCATTTCTGAGTCTATCACGCAGAGAAAATCCGAGCATAGCCCTCTCCATAGCTCGCTGAGCGACCTTGAGCGTCCTCATATCGCCAGCAGTGAAGGACCACGTCTCAGATCCGTAAGTCATCACTGGCAACACGCACTGGTTGTACACTTTAGTTTTCATAGATTGAGGAATACTTGACGAGAAGATCTGTCGTAATTTCCCGAACGCTACCCAGCCGAATTGAATTCGTCGATTGACCTCTCGGTCGAAGTTGGATTTACCTAGTCGGACTATTTGTCCCAGGTAAACGTACTCGTCAACAACTTCGAGCAAAGTGCTCCCAACAACTACCGGCATAGGTGTGACATGGACATTAAACATGATCTTTGTTTTGTCCATGTTCATATTAAGACCTATCCGTTGGGAGACACCACTGAGGTCATTAAGTATAGTGCTAAGGTCCTCCAGGGATTCTGCCATAAGGACTATATCGTCGGCAAGTCGAAAGTGAGTGATGTACTCGCCATTGATGTTAATACCGTATCCTTTCCAGTCCAGTAGCTCGAAAACGTCTTCCAACGCAGCGGTGAAGAGTTTCGGGGATATAACGTTACCCTGTCTTACACCTCTCTGCAGTTGGATAGGTTTCGAACCCTGGTTCTGTACTCGGATAGCTATCGTAGCCCTACTGTACAAACACTTCAGCACTTCGATATACCGACAGCCAACTTGGCACCTCAGAAGAGACTGCAGCACCGCCCAAATTTCGACGGAATCAAAGGTTTTCTCATAGTCCACATACGCCAGACAAAGTGGCAGATTGTACTCTTCGGTCTGCTGTACAATCTGCCGCGGGGTATGTGTGTGGTCTATGGTACTAAAGCCTTTTTCGGAAACCGGCTTGTCCGGGAGGCTGGAAGTCGTCGAGTCTGCGTGCGAGACGATTCGTAATGACTCTCGAAAACAGCACGTAGACGCGGCTCAGAAGGGAAATGGGTCTGTAGTTCTTCAAGAGAGTGTTTTCGCCTTTCTTAAAGAACAAGACCACCGCACTTCTGCTCCACGCCTCCGGAGTAGTGCCACCATGGAGGACGGAATTGAAGAGCTTCTGAAGGACTTCAAGTACCGGTGTTATACCCGCTTTCAGAAGCTCCGCTGTAATTCCATCCTCGCCAAGGGCCCTGCCGTTTTCAAGGTGCTGGAGAGCCATTCTAATCTCGCTCAGACTGACGTCCGGGATATCATCGGAATAGTGTCGGTAAGACTTGCTCTTGGATCGTTACTCAAAGTTCTCGAATAATAACATATAATCTACCTGCCATGTGTAAACACAGGGCAATTGTTTTAATATATTATTTTATATCTGAATACATTTTTATACATATAGGTGCAAAATCGTTTCGTGACCTCCAGGTAACATTCAAATACAATATTCCATATTATATTGTGTTTAATTTGGTATTCATAGTATTTAGAGATAAAACTTTACTAACCCGAATCCTTATCAGAGTCCTTAGAAGACGAATGATTGATTCGTTTGTATTTTCGCTTGTTCCATTTTCCTAATATTATTTTGCGTAATAAACACCTAATATAAATTATTTTTATTTTTAAATTTATCTGGTCGAATAACGGTGGTTCAAATCACAGAATATAATGTTAATATAACTGTGTATATTCAAAAATTTTTATCACATTAATGATATGTAATTTAGTTGGGTTTTTAATACTTAGTAAAACCAAAAAAAAAATATAAGACCTTTCAGAAAAATTTCATTGTTGAAAAGTCTCGCTTGTCAGATTTTTCCTTACGCTTGTCCGATTTACGTAATAATCCAGAAACGCAAAATTTCCCTGTGATGTTTTGGCTTCCTTGCCTTTGAGCATAACAAAAACAACTAGAAATTATATTTTTTGAATAAAACAAAGACTCACATCTCGGTTATTTTTATATTAAGCCGATTATTTGTGTATTGTTGTATATGTTGAAAATGCCGGCTCTCTTGCGGTTTAACCTGGAACGCAATAATTAGTGCGCTGCTGCTTTCCGGTGAAATGTGCGAGAGGTATAATTGAATTTTGTCGACTAATAAATATAATATACAGAATTTTTCACACATTTAAAAAAATTATAAGTAGAAATATTCTTTGTTTGGCGTGATTTTTCTTTACAAAAATCGATCTACATACCTATATTATCATAAAAATACTATCGATTGACGTGAATACATAAGTCATACTTTTTTAAAGCACGAGCGAATTCGAATCCTGACTAAATTAAGTCATTTTCCTAAAGTCTTTGAATATAGCCTCCTACAAAATCACAAAAGTACTTTGAGCAATATGAAAGATTTGATTCTTACTGTCCCATTTCAACCTGCTATCCTGTTTAACTCAGCATACGATAAAACATTTGCAATTTGTAATATTTCAGCGTCACTTGATAGTAGACGGTAAAAGACGATTGGATGCAGAGCACGAATCGTACGTGCTGCCACGTCAGGATAAGGCGCCCGTTGCTTAGCTTGATTTTATGCTCAAAACTTTGTTTTCATCTTAAGACATCTTATAAACAACAATGTAAATAAAACGCTTAGTACTACGTTTACGTTTTTGAAGTTAAAACAAAAAAGTTCTTGAGTCGCGTTAATTATAAATATCACCATAAACGTTTGTCGTATGTGCTCCTTTTAACAAAATATGAGGTTTTAGACTTAAGGTCAGGCGCATTCAACTTGAGGTAAGTTTACATTATGATCTGTGCAATAACAAGTGTGATTGCACAGATATAATTAATAGTATTAGTTTCTCCGTACCACCTTGGGCACGTATGTGTTCTTTGCATCCTCACTCACTCTTTGCTACCAAGATCTCAGACAATCCGATCGCCCCTTCATCGTATAGTTGACACATACGAGTACAACAAAAAATTTATTTCGATAGATTTAATTTTTTTGCAGTACCAGATCCTATAACAGACAGCTAGTAACTTGCTGTTAAACACTTTATGTCTCTTTAAAGACCTGAACACATTAACTATTAACACATGCATAGAGACACACACGCGCATGCGAGCGCACATATGCTAACACACTAACACACGACACTCTAATGCGTAACATGTTAAAATAATATTTTTTGAAATTAAGGTACGTTTCTTTTATAAAAGTAGGGTCTCTGTCATAGTTATTATATTTATGTGTGACCACCGTCGTTGAGTTTGTGATAAACGAAAAATTGTAATAGAACATTAGCTTTAGCATAAGATATATGGTAAACTTGTTTGGGGTTCTCTAAATAAATTTAAAAATAGTAAAGTGTTGACGATACGTATCCGTGGTAAGTCGTGGGTGCAGTTTTAAATGAGAAAGTTTGTTGTATTCTCTTTATAGCAAATGGAAAACGTTCAAGCTTTTTACATATGAAACCGATATGTTCTTTCCAGTTAATGTGTGTTTCAATATGTTTTCCTAAAAATTAAAAAGTATCTAATTCGTCTATTTTTTCGCTATTATAATGGATATTTAACGATTATTTAATAGTATTATATGATCAAAATTGCATTATTTTTGTTTTGCTAACATTGAATTCAAATCATTGGAAGTTAACCAACGTATAATATTTTCTTAAACACTATTTGCCATTGAGTCAATAGGATTATTGCCTTTGCTTTTATTACGTTTATCGTGTCGTCTGCGATGTATATACAATATATTACTATATTGTACATACATTGTCTTATGTTAAAACTATCATGTTCCTAGAAGCCTATGAATTTACAATTTTAGATACTGTTTTACAATTAATTTTAACTGAGAATTTATATAGTTAAAAGTCACGTTACAATTACACTCGCTAACAATAGTATTTTACACTGTTTGAAGTGAGAACACGCATTGCATAAGTTGCATAATAGACCGTAGGGATCTTTTTTTGTTATATTATTATATTGTTACCGATAACTAATATAATGACGTCGTCCTTAGTCACGCTTTCAGATAAACCATGAACACTAAGCAAAATGTCCTTCGAAGTTGCGTTTGCTTTTATCATTGCAGTAATGTTGTACGTGTCGTTCCATCTTTTTGAGCGCGACTTTCGCGGCGAAGAGTCGTGCTGCGAGGCCACGAACCTGTTCATCTCTTAAGCTTTGATTATCTCTGAAGGAACTCAGCATAATAAAAACTAGGTTATAGTAGTCATGATGGTATTGTTTTTTTTTTGTGGTTGAAAACTGAATAATAAAATTTCATTAAATCCGCGCATTCTTACATACATACATACTAATAGGTAAAATAAGGCCTTTAATTAAAAATAAATTAAAAGCGTCTCAAAAGTTTTTGAATAAATCAAAATATTTCACGTAAAAAATCAAAGGATATACTTTATTTACTCATTTGATATTTTTTACATGCACTTAATATAATATTTATAAAAGAAAAATTTAATTTATCCGTTTTATTGGAACTCAACGGTGATAGATAAAGTATTTATTCACCGTGTTCACATTCACACACAAAAAGTTATAACATAAATATTGACGATAGAAATAATATTAAGAAGTTGATGATACGATTTATGACTTTTTATTAATAGTAAAAGAAATTATCAGCACAGTTAAATTTCACAGCTTATTGAATTTTAACATTCTTATAAGCGTAAAATAAGGGGAGCGTAAAATTCTAACAGTGGATGATTCATTTCAGAGCGAATTTTTTTTGGAAAATTAATTTATGATCTGTTGAAAAATAATCATAGTCATTCTGATGTTACTGACGCAAAACTAATTCATTTCTACGAAGTTTGTTTCTTGATTCTAAAATGAATAAAAAAATTCATTTAAAATCTATTCAAATAAATTTTTATATTTATAACATGAAGGTGACAAATGTGTGTAATGTAATGTGAATCAAGAAGGTTATTGTTAGGTTTCTTGTAATAGTGATCGATTGTACCGTATTGTGACGGCGTAAGAAAATCCTTTATCCTACATCACCCCATGGGTGTTGAAAAAGACGACTGAAGAAGAATGAAAAAAGAGATGGGCAGCAAAGTCTTGAATGAATGTAAAATCAGTAAGTAATAGAGTATTTTTATATCTATTGTGACCGATACTTTAGTTACACGTCACTCACGTCGTCAAACATTTTTATGTATTGCAGAAGTAACTTAGCTGTGTGATCGTCTACTTTACATGGCTTTGTAATTCTTCAGACCAACACGAACTAGCTCTCGTTGCATTGCTGCTTAGCAGAATAAATATGTGATTATTGTTAGAAAAAATCCAGTAAATAAATAGATAAACGCTGTCATGGTTCAGGAGCTAGAAGCTTGATTTATACTTAAGTACGGGAGTAAAAGAGTTTCTATTCGGACAGATACCATTGATATTTTTAATCGCAATTTCATATGCTTATTCATCTTATGCTCTACAGTAAAAATTAATTTCCCGTGAAATCTTTGCAATATAAAACAATTATAGGTCATATAACGAGCACCAACGTTATGCATTGGGGTATGGTAGAGACTAATTTGTAAGATATATCTATGTATGTGGCTCTACCGTCTCTAAATAAATATTTTTTATAGAATTAAGGTAAGAAACCAGCGCACACTTCAACTGATTGTAAGTGGATGCTGTGGCCGATAAACATCTACATCTATTCCTGATTAAGAAGATAAACGTGGGTGATTTGTCACCATTGAGGACTAAGATGAAATGCCTTTTTTCAAGTTAAAAGGGTCTCCGGTCCACAACATACGAAATACAACTGTATCTATACGTACTTCTGTCATTTACATTGATATTGAATATACAAATTACAATTAATTTGTTGAATTCAATTTGATTAAAGAAGAAATATTACCTCACGCAATTTCTAAACTAATCGAAAACTTAAGACAATTTCGCGTATTTGGACAGTTTGTATAAACGAAGAGTAAAGTATTAACTTATCAGATAAAATATTGAAATTTAAGAACTTTCGGCGTGTCAATAAAGTTTTGGGACGTGATTAAAATTTATATAGTAATAGTATGTCATAAATTTAGTTATCACAATTACTGTTACATTACGCTGACTATAGTGAAATACGATATATTATTTTGCGGCTCAGTTTTCAGAAAGTCTATTTATTTCAACGTTTTCATGAAACCCTACGTTCCCTGAAATTTATAGCATCTATGCTGTCGTGGAGACTGAATCAACATCATGATGTCAAAATTCACCTAGGTGTCCTTTAGATACGTATTCAATATTAGTTTTAGGTGCAATCTATACAGAATGAGCATACAGCATACATATGGAGATCTAGCGGTGTAATGGTTATGTTTGGATTTGGATCCCAAGTAAAAGGAATTACCGTGCCGTCTTTCTGAACTTTACTGAAGTTAGAATTATTTCTAAAACAATAGAATTAGGTTTTTACGATGGGTTACTGTTACTGTTCACCAAATATATAGAAATAAATATCAGGGTAGTACTCTATCTACTCAAACGGACTCCGAGGCAAAAAGGATATCTGCTTCTATCAAAGTAGATAAACGTGTAATGCCCGGAGAACTAGTAACTCGATTTAATAAATAAATAAAAGGGTTTTATAAAGAACATATAAAAATATCCAGATATAACCTGCGTTTTTCGTAGACGAAAAACAATTTCACAAAAAAATCTAGAAATATCTATCTTACTACTAAATTTTCAAAACGTATCTCCAACGGTAAGATTTAATCTTATATCAGTACTGAGGCAGTTTACATACATAAATTGCGTAAAGACAAATAGACCTGTTAATGTGTTGTTGGTTGTGGCAATATCTAGGGAGGTCTATGTTCAGCAGTGGACTTGTGATGTGACGTAGAAGAACATGTGTCTTAGAAGAAAGGTGTTAATTTTCAAATAAGCAGTTAAATTTTATTTCGTTATTTTTAATATAAATTAAAAGCATCAAATTGCAAAAAGACAAACATCCAGGAACCTGGAACATTTATTTGTAGTCCATACAAATACTTGTTCTGTGAAGGATTCAATCCCGCAGCTTCTAGCGCCGCAATTAAATACTAAGCAAATGTGCCACGAAGACATGAAAAGAAAAACCTCCTTCTACTTCATTAGCCCTTTAAAGTCGCAGATCGCAATACCATCACAAGTCTCGCGAAGGTGTTCCCCAACAAAAATCATTTAATAAAATTTTAAATACTATAAAAAATTAAAAATTACAGAAGTAAACGTGACGAATATACTTCCCCCTTACTAAAGGACAGAGCCAAAAAGGTGGAAAAAAGTTGTAAGTATAAAGTCATTAACACTATTCCATTGTTAAGTTCCCAAAGTTGTTTTGCTCATATTTATGTTAAAATTCATCGAGGCAGTACTTCATACCCTACAACTATGACTTATGCTAATAATTCAAGTGACTCTTGTGAAGTCAAAAGCGAGTTTTTCTCTCCATATTTTCTATCATCCTTTTTAGAGTCCCAGCCTTATTTACTCGAGCATTTCGACAGCATCTGTAATATTCACACTATTGAAGTGACACCTCAATTAGTACAACGGCACCTAAAATCAGTATATTTAAATAAATCCGCTGGCCGTGATATCCTGCCAGCATTTTTTTAATAAACTGTGCTACTTAATTATACATACAAATAACCATATTATTTAAATGTTCACTACGAGAAGAAATATTGACTTCTATATGGAAGTCAGCTTTTATAATGCCTGTCTATAAAAAGGTTTAAAAAGTCAAGTGCAAAATTATAGGTCTATTTCTGAACTGTGTCTGCTAGCCAAAGTTTTTGAATGTGTGGTGTACAATCATTTAACACTCCAACAACATGGTTTTCGGAATGTAGGTCTATGGTTACTAACTTATTAATTTTAATGAATCATAACGGGGTATAGAGGTAATCAGAAAGACACTATTTATAGGAAGGCTTTCAACTCCTTTGATAATTGTCTTTTAATTTCGAAGATTTATGCTTTGGGAATCCATAGCAATTTATTTCGGTGGTTCACGTCCTACGTACAAAATAGAACACAGGCGCTTGTACTAAATGGTTACTCCTCATCATGCGTAAGTATTCCCTCTGGCGTTCCTCGAGGATCTTTACTCGATCCTCCTTTGTTTTTAATTTTTATAAATGATAATTTTACTTGTTTTTGTTACTCAAATTTTGTTTTATTTGCAGATGATATAAAAAATTTAGAGTTATAAAAATGTCTCAGATGCATATATTTTATTGGATGGTTTGAATAGATAAGGTATTTATTGTAAGGAATAATAAATTAGAATTAAATATATCTAAATGTTTTTTCATAACGTTTTCCCGTACGTGAAATAATCTTTATTTTAATTATAAACTTAAAAATCTAAATGGGATGAATGAATCAAAAATAAATGACTTAGGAATATTCATGACACACTATTGTTTACTCTCCATTTAGATCACATTGTTGACAATGCTTATAAAGCGTTAGGTTTTGTTAACCGTTATGCCTAACAATTAAGAAAAGTGAAAACTTTAAAAATATTGTATTGTGCTTACATCCGTAGTAATCTAGAATACGCTTCTCAAAATTAGAATTCATGCTATGCCATTTATATAAACAATATTGAAAAAAATTCAAAAAAGTTCCCTGCTTTTCTTACATCATAAATTTAACTTACCTTTTGCCGAATTCTCGTAGGATTGCTGCACCTACTGCTGCCTCTAAACGTACGCGGAGATATAGTTAACATCATCTGTTTTCTAATGAAAATCGCACAACGTAAAATAGATAGTCCAGAACTTCTCAGTAAAATCTTACTAACTACGAAAAAATGTATTAGTCCGTGTTCCAACTTATCATACTAATTATAAAAGTAATAGTTTTATACCAAGTGCTTTGATGTTATTAAAATGAATATTCTGAAAACGACCGTTTAGATTTATTCTGTATTAGTACCACGAGCACTAAATCTACTCTTACAATAGATTTCTTAAATAGTATGTCTGAATAAAGATTTGTTATGAAAATTAATATTAATCAAATATTGCCTATATGTGGAAGCTTTTTGAAACTTGGATTGTAAATTTGGCTCCCGAAATAAAATAAATTAAACAAAGTTATGTACATTTTTTTCTGTGTAATTATTAGAGAACAATAAATAATAATTAGTAACATTACCTTGTTTGAAATAATAATTAGTAACATTACCTTGTTGTTAATCCTTACAAACAATATCAAATAAAATTTGAACAACATAGGCCAATTTAAGCAGAACTTTTATAATATTATTATACTGTTAAGAAAAGCGTAAATGTTGGCTTTGTTTAAAAGTTTAATCGAAATGCCTTAAGAGGCCATAATTCTTAGTAATGAAAATATTAACCATTCAAGTAATGTTTATTTCTTGGAATTCAAACAGGAAATTACTTTGAAGGTCTAAATTTCACAAAAGTGTTGATATCGTAATTAAATTTTCAAACTGTTTTACATGGCAAGTGAATTTAACCTGTAAGTTATTTTTAGTTATTTATTACGGGCTTAAGTGTTGTTGAGGGTATAGTCGATACTCTCACCTCCAATAAACAACATAACCAATTGATTAAAACTACTTTTACGGATTTTATCGCGTTTATTTTACTATTATTATTATTTTTTTAATTCCCGACGTTTCGGGCGCTTTCCAGCACCCATGGTCACGGGGGACTGAGATGACTGACGTCCCGATGTCATTGTTAAACCCGGAGTACCTTCAGCTTTTTTTTAATTATTGTTTATGGTCCGATCTATGCAAAATGAACGGAATATGTCCTGAGGTCTTGCAGTGGTATACTTGGGTTTAGTTTTAATTTTATTAATTATAGGATCCCAAGCAGGTGATACTACCCAGCCTCCTTCTCTATTGAAATTAGGATGTTTTTTAATTTCAATAGCCTCACGAATCATCCTTGGTAGGAATCGGTGTTCTTTCGCGAGGATTTGTGGTCTATCAAATCTGATGTAATGGTTGGGGCCGTCTAGGATATGATCGCAAACTGCGGACTTCCCGGAACGTTGATGCTTCACATCAGCTATATGTTCTTTTACGCGGGTTCTAATTGATCTTTTTGTTTGTCCTATATAAGAGTGACCACATTCACAATCAAGCTTGTACACTCCTGCATCTTGTAGAGGAATATGACACTTGACTGATGGTAGGAACTGACTAATCTTCTTCGGCGGCTTGTAGAATGTTCTAATAGAAGCTCGCTTCAAGATGTAGCCAATCTTGTCTGTTGCTTGTTGTCGTGCAGAACTTGCTTGACGTGCTGAAGCTCAGCGGCCAGGTGTTTACTGTCACAGATCCCTCGTGCTCTCTGTAACAAAGATTACAGACAGCACGAGGTTTACTGTGGCAAAATATGATGTTGTATTGGAGAGATTAGTTCAACTTGAGAATACAAAAAAAGAAGGTAGAAGCCAGACGCGAATATTCGAAGAAAAAAATTGAACAGTTAGAAAAGCAGATTCGTTCTGCTAGTATTGAAATTAGAAACATACCAAAAAATCAGATTGAGACTAAGCAGGATTTGGCAAATACTGTTATAACTATAGGAAATATAATTAAAATTCCAATACAGAACTCGGATATTAAAGATGTTTTCAGACCCTATTCAAAATCAACAAACAAGCCGATAATTGTCGAGTTCACGACAGTACTAGTAAAGGAAACATTTATAAGAGCTTCGAAATACTTCAACAAAGAACACAAGGAATACAAGTTAAACACAGACCAATTATCAATCAAAGGTCCACGCACACCAGTATTCATTTCCGAAAATCTAACGCCAAAAAGCAAACATCTCTTTTATCTAGCAAGAAAACATGCTGTCATGTATAACTATAAGTTTTGTTGGACTTCCTTTGGTAAGGCGTTTTTAAGAAATGAATTTGGTGCTCCACAGATTGGCATACATTTGGAAAGTGACATTAATAATCTAAAGAACAAGGAAATATGACTAGCACTATTCATCGGCTGCTATAGGTTGAAGATTACACCGCTAGTATTAATGCCTATTTATAAGCACTCAATTTTGTTTAGTACCTTAATATTTTTTTAAATATGTTTTCTCTTAATATTGATAGTATTTTGTAACACACATACTAACACCTACTTTCAATTACATATAAGCGTCGTCCACTTCCAAATATACTTAACAATACCACGAAATATACCATCTTTAATATACTTTTCAATATGCATAAAATTTGTTCTATATTGATACTGTTATATTCTTTCATAAAATTCAATCCAAATAATATTAAAGACATTGACAATAAAGTTAATCCGCACCGTATCTTTTCTATGTAGATGACACAACATGTTGTTCAGAATTATTGAGTAGCTTTTTTAATAACTTATCAATATTAGCTGTTAATATTCGGAGCATAAATCGTAATCTGTATGTGTAGTGTAGTATCCGTGTAGCCTGGAATACACTATCGATATGCTAGTACTAATAGAATGCTGGACTAATGAATATAAAAATCCACCTGATATATATGGCTATAAAGTACATCTTACTAAAAAGAGTTATAACCAAAACGACGGTGTGGTAGTTTACATACGAAACACCATAGAATGCTCGGTGAATGAATACTATATAACAGAAGGTAATTGTTTAAAAGTAACATTGCAGAACGACACTGTTATCATTTGCACGTATAGACAACCTTGTTTTTCTAAGCCTGCAAACTACTTTGACTCATTAGGTAACCTACTTTAGAATCTACCCGCACGCAATATTATCTTGGCTGGAGATGTCAACATTGATATTCTTCCTAATCAAATATTTAGTCACGCTTGCTCGTACCTAACACAACTGCCCTATTATGGTCTCATTCGGGGCGTCGATAAACCAACTAGATATAACACCTGTGTTGACCATTTCATGATAAAAACAAACCAACGATGGCAATCGTTCGTTAGCAATAAGGAAAAGAAATAAATTGTATAACAATTATAAAAAGTCTACTAATGATAACACACTCAAATTTAAATACATAAATTATAGAAATATATGTAATAAAATAATTAAAACACTTAAAATTAATTATTACAAGCGGAAATTACAAAACATCATAAAGATAGTAAGAAAACGTGGAACCTAATTAAAGAAGTTGGGGTTTTCACAAAAAGAACCGAAACAGCTGAATGTCTCTTGAAAATCAAACCAACAGTAAAGGAATCACTTAACGAAATCAATAATTATTTTACCAGTATTGGCAACAGTATAGCTAATAATACACTCAAGACCATAAATACTACAGACGTTGAATTAGCTTCCAAAATCTTTACAAAAAGAGCTCCACTAAACTCATTTGTGCTTTATCAAGTTGATCCGTTGGAAGTAGTGAGTGTCATAAAGGACCTCAGGAAATCTAGTGCAACTGGCTGGGACGACATACCTTGTAGGGTACTGAAAGACAGTTGTCATGTTCTGGCGGAACCTATGATGCATTTGTGTAACCTGAGCTTTAATACAGGTACCTTCCCTAATATATTCAAAAGAACAATAGTTACACCGTTATACAAGTCAGGTGACAAAAGACTTCCCACCAACTATAGGCCCATTTCATTTTTGACTTCCTTATCTAAGGTTATGTAAAAAATTGTAAACAAAAGACTTTTAAGATATCTGGAACAACATAAATTTATATCCAATAACCAATTTGGATTTCGATGCGGACGATCTACGGATGGTGCCGTTCAAAATCTTACATCACAAATAGTCAATCATCTAAATGCGGGTGATAAATACCTTGGCGTATTTTTTGGATCTTCAAAAAGCATTCGATACAGTGTCTATTCCCATCCTACTGGCACGTATGGAAGGCTTTGGTATAAGAGGTACCGCGCTAATGTGGTTTAAAGACTATCTGAGTGAAAGAAAACAAAGCATACAACTTTATAACTTACTAAGTGACAGCGCATCCTGTACATATGGTATTCCACAAGGAAGTACACTGGGCCCCACGATGTTTGTGATCTACATTAATGACCTGTGTAATACAGTAAGTACTAAATGGTGCAATAATTCAGATGTTTGCAGACGATACTGTACTTCTATTTCGGGAACGAACCTGGAACTCAGTATACAAGTTAGCTGAAGAAGGTTTAAAAACCGTTACAGCATGGCTGGAAGACAACCTACTATCATTAAATACGTCTAAAACAAAGTTCTTAAGCTTTAGCATTACAAATGCTTGCAAGCCGAGTGTAAATTCAAAATTAGTAATACATAAATTTCCTTGTAACAGGTTTCCAACCACCACACCTGAATGTAACTGTCCGCACTTATTGCGTAGTGACAATGTAAAATACTTGGGCGTAATTATTGATGACAAGTTAAATTGGTTAGCACATATCACTGCTGTTAGTAACAGATTAAGGAAGCTCATATATGTGCTTAAAAACTTAAGAGATGTTTTAGATAATGAGGCTATAATGAAAGTGTATAAAGCCCTTGCAGAATGTGTTATGACTTACTGCATTAGTTCGTGGGGTGGGGCAGCTAAAACACACCTTATCGAACTCGAACGTGCACAACGTGCATTATTGAAAGTTAATAAAGGCCTACCTTTTAAACACCCGACTGAGGACTTAAACAAAATATGTGGCGTACTTACCATACGAAAGTTATATATCTTCCATTCTATTCGTAAATATCACAAAAGTACTGCTTCTCAAATACAAATAAGTGATAAGAGGACGGTCCGCTATCCCTTGACTGCCTATAAGAGCAACTTCGCTAGAAGACACTTTAACTATTCTGCTAAATTACTGTACAACAAATTAAATACAATTTTTAAAACCGCCCATCTAAGTAATCATAATATTAATTCAATTTTACTATAGTGGTTAAGTAATTTTGACTATGACGCTACTGAGAATCTTATCGTTTCCGCTAAATAATTCTTATACAATATTACGACGTTTACACACACAAACACACACATACACACACACACACACATTTTTATTTACCTTATTATTATTGTTTTTTTTGTTAGCCTATGTGTTATTTTTGATGACATTCTAATTAATTTTTTTTTTATACCGTTTGCTATAATAGTTTGTCACATTACAACTGTGTCACTGAAACGGGGAAGATGCTGTAGCCTATAACACAGTTTTCAACTACCACGGGATACAGAGCTTCAATATGATTTGTTTGTAAAAGTTATGTGAGAAACAATAAATTATTATTGTGGGTTATCCATTAACGCTCCTTTTAGGGTTTTTATGATGTGACATCGGCTGATCGCAAGATGCCGCTCTTTAGTTTAAATTATGAGGTGGCGACGTACTATCGCTGTCATATCCAAAATTACGGCTTTTTGAATTTTGTTCCTCACCCTCACTGAAATGCCCATCTTAGCTAAATTGTCAGTAAGGGATTTTGGAACAACTCCCGTGGTAGAGAGAATCAGTGGGACGATAAGTACCTGCTGCTGTCGCCTTAACTGTCGGATTTCTTCAGCTAACCGCTGGTACTTAGTCAACTTTTCAGTGCTGCACATTATGCGAGTTTGGAGTGCCAATATCCAACAACCACGTCCGCTTCTCCTCCTTTTCTACTAATATTATGTTCGGTCAATTATGCTCAACGGTCCGTTCAGTTAAAACTGACCTATTCCAATAAAGTTGGGCAGAATTATTCTCGAGTACCGGGGATGGATTGTAATTCCAGTAGGGTTCTGTCTCCTTAAGGAGACCGTATTTTACTGCCAGCTCTTGGTGCACAATTTTTGCCACGTTGTCATGGCGCTGGGTGTACTCGGTTTCAGCAAGAGCCTGGCAGCCGCCAGTTATGTGCTGGATGGTCTCTGGCTTTTGATGATACCGTCGATACTGGTCATCTTCGCTACCTGTCTTGACAATGTACTTAAGATAATTTTTCGTAGGCACAACCTGATTCTGAATCGCCACCATGAATCCCTCAGTTTCAGCAAAGACCTCACCATGTCCGAGCCAATTGTTCGACGCTTCAATGTCGACATGTGGTTGACTCAGTTCATTAGCGAATCGACCGTGAAGAGGTTTTGAGGCCCATTGCTGGAGTTTGGCTTCTTTGTATTCAGTGTCAGTCTCTAACGGTGGGAAATTGTCGGCATGAAGGAGATCGAGCGTTGTTAGACGGTCATCAGCCTTTATTACTGCTTGATGCAGGGGAGAGGACGTTTACGAAAGGAAATAACTTCAAAGACTCCGAATTGTTGAGCACACAATCTACGAATATCTATCAGTCCTCTACCGCCATTGGCTCGAGATAGAGTTACCCGCTCAACGGCTGATTTTGGGTGATGTATAAGATATTTAGTAAGCATGACGCGAGTAGACCTCTCAATTTTTGCCAGTTCAGTATCTGACCAGTTAACTACTCCAAACGTGTAAGTTAATACTGGGAGGGCAAAGGTGTTAATTGCTTTAGTGAGGTTGCGTCCATTAAGGCCTGAACTGAGGATTCTTTTAAGCCTTTGATTGTATACTTCAGTCATCTTCGACCTAATTTCGCCGTGATTGATTCGAAGTGATTGGGTGATGGCCAGATATTTATAGGTGTCATTTTCTGTCATCACGTCGATCTTTCCATCTCTCTGAAGGTCGAAACCTCTAGATGACTCAGTTCGTCTACGGTAAACATTTACGGTTCTGCCCTTTTCAAGTCAAAATGACATATTAATATCACTAGAGAACTGTTCAGTGCAGTGAACCAGCGTTTGGAGCACTCGTTCATTTGCCGCATAGATCTTAATATCGTCCATATACATTATGTGAGTCAGCTTTCGGTGATATCCCTGAGCCCCTTTTATAAGATATCCATGTCCTGTTTCATTAAGGAGTGAGGAGAGGGGGGTTGAGTGCAAGGCAGAACCATAAAGGGCTAAGGCTGTCTCCTTGAAAGATTCCTCTTCGTATCGGTATGTACCCTGTTGTGATCTTCTGGTTAACGCCATGGTTCAGATGAAGAGAAGTTGCCCAATTTGTCGTAAAGTATTCTAGTAGAGTGATAACTTCAGGGTCGATCTTATAAAGTTTGAGTACCTCCCTCAACCAGGAATGCGGCACGGAGTCGAAAGCTTTCCTGTAATCGATGTAGGCCATGTGGAGTTTCCGCGACTTTTGATACGTTTGCCCCGTGATAACTGAATCTATCGTGAGTTGTTCTTTGCATCCCAATGATCTCTTAATGCACCCTTTCTGCTCTGTTACCAGAAGAGAGTGATGGTCGAGATGTTGGTAGATCTTGTTAGAGAGGTAAGAGGTCAATGTTTTATAAAAAGTGCTGAGGCATGTGATCGGACGGTATTTCGCAGGGTCCTGCGTATTTGCATCTTTGGGAAGTAGATATGTTATTCCAACGGTTAGATAGGAAGGCACTAGTTGGGGGTCGCGTAGGAAGGAAGTAAAGCACGCCGCCATTGGTTTGTGCAGAACAATGAGCTTCTTAAGCCAAAAATTGTGGATCTTATCGGGTCCCGTGGCTTCTCAGTTGGGGTATTATTATTATTAATGGGGTATCTATATAATTTCCAACGGTAATAATTTATTATTATTATTATTGGGGTATTATCATAGTTTTCTCATCTGGTTGGGTACATACATTGGATTTATATTGATTGGTATCATAAATATACATAAATATCAATAACGTAAATTAATATAAAAATAAATAAATAAATAAAAGCCCAACCAGATGGAGGCCCTCGGCAGAGGAGACCAAACGGCAGACGGTTAGGGGAAAAGGGAAAGAGACCGGCGGACGATGCGGGCGGTATCGAGGAGCACCGCCTTCTGCATTTGAGCCTGGAGCGGTCCGCCACGTAGTCCCAGCCGCCCCAGATGACCCGAGAGGCTGACTGGGATTAGCCCGTTCGCAGAGATGACTACAGGAATAATTTCGGTCGGCAGACCACCCCACATGTCGGTCACCTCGCGATCCAGGTCCAGATATTTTGTTTGCTTATCTGTTTCGGCTTTCACGAGGTTCTCGTCATACGGAATGGTAATGTCGACCAAAAATATCCTTGACTGTGCCCGGTCCATCAGCATAATATCAGGCTTATTCGCAAGAATAGTCCTGTCTGTGATGATGGCCCGGTCCCAATAGAGCCTGGCGCGATCATTTTTGAGCACGGCTTCCGGCAAGTAATTGTAATACGGCAATTTCCGATCCACGAGACCGTATTTCAGAGCGAGCTCCTGGTGAAGAATTCTGGCTACTAGGTTGTGCCTGTGCAAGTACTCAGAGTTAGAAAGCGCCGTACAACCAGAGATGACATACCTAAGTGACTCACGGGATGGCGACAAGCTCGACAGATGTCGACGGTGCCATCCTTTAGGATGTATCTCCGATAGTTGTTGGTTTTAATTACCTGATCCTGTATTGCACAGACAAAACCCTCGGTTTCCCCGAAGATATCGCCAAAGCGTAGCCAGTTGAGGGAGGCTACTGTGTCTACGAAAGGCTCATGTAGAGCCTTGTAGAACCTCCCGTGGAGCTCCTTCTCCTTCCATACGGTCTCCCGGTCGGAAATGCTCTGCACTGTCGGGTCTTGCCATTGCTCGTTGGCTAAGGATAGAGGGGTAAGTCCTTTATCACAAGAAATGACGTCCCTATAGAATGGATCATCCGATCTCGCCAGGAAGTAATCACGGAGGCTGCACACTTCACGATTATGCATGGTGAGCGCGCTCAAGATGCCACGACCACCATGCTTCCGCGGCAAGTACAGCCTCATTACCGACGATCTCAGATGATGCATCCTATGGGACATCATGGTAGTGCGGACTTTTCTATCCAGGGCGTTAAGTTCAGTCTAAGTCCACCTGAGTATGCCAAAGGTATACATGAGGACAAGGCATGACCCAGCCGTTATATGCGTGTGCCTTTTTCACACCGGACAAAAGGCTGTTAAGCACTTTGGTCAAGCGTGCATAAAACACGTCGCAAACTGAATGTTTCATACAAGTCTCATCGATACCGATGTTTTGTGACATACCCAGGTATCGATATGTTTCAGCCTCGGAAAGGGTTCTTAAGTTGACGGGCATAGATTAGTCTATGCCCTCAGAGTTAGCAATCCTTCCCCTTTCAACATGGAGGACCGCACACTTATCCGTCCCCAGCTCCATTCCAATGGAATTACTAAATTCACAAGTGATGTTTAGCAATTCCATAAGATGGGAGCGACTGAAGGTGAATAACTTGAGGTCATCCATATAGAAAAGGTGGGTCACTTTTGTCCCTCCTTTCCGTATCTGAAATCCCCTCCCGGAGCCTTCCAGTAAGGTACTGAGAGGGTTCAGAGAGAGGCAGTACCAGATTGGACTCAGACAATCGCCCTGGAAGATACCCCTTCTTATCCTTATGTGGTTCTCCGCAACCATCCTCCGCTCGCCCAGATGACAAAGGATCGTACTCCACTGCCCCATACACTGCTCGAGGAAGTCTCTAACTGTACAGTCTATCTTGTACAGCTCGAGGACTCTCTTTAGCCATCACGTATGGGGCACCGAGTCGAATGCCTTTCTGTAGTCTATCCAGGCGGCGGAGAAGTTCCGACGGTTGCGTTGCACCACTTTGCCAATGACCGCGTCAATGAGGAGTGGTTCCTTGGTTCCACAATCACCGCCCCGACATCCATTTTGAGCGCGCGACATCACCTGATTTGAGTCCAGGTGACGAGTGATTCTCGCGCTCAAAATGGATGTTAGTGTCTTGTATATGGTCGGTAGACACGTGATGGGGCGGTATTTGCTTGGTACCCTGGACTTTAGGAACCAAATGAGTGATCCCAGTAGTGAAGAGGCTTGGGAGCGACTTCTGGTTGAGAGCCTCTTGAAACTGTCGGGCAAGCACAGAGTAACACACCATGAACCCCTTCGGCCAGTAGTGATGCAGCCCGTCAAGCCCCGGACTTTTCCAGTTCGGGGTCCTACGGACCGCCTCAGCTACGTCATCCGGTGTTATGATGGCGGGGTCCATGGGCGTAATACCCGCACACTGACTCGCCACAACTTCTCTCCAAGGGCCCTCGCTGTGGTTTACGGGCTCTGACCACAGGCCGCGCCAGAATGCTACAGTGTCGGCCTGATTCGGTGCTGGGCCCGTTCCACTTACTATTGGTCGCTCCAATGATGCATAGAGCCTCTTCTGATCACTCTGGAAGAGACGATTCTGGTTGAACCGTGTCGACCTCTCGGTATATCGCCGAATCCGCTTTCCCCAAGCAGCGATTATTTGCTTCAGATCATCTATGCACTCCGTCAGTTTTTGCGTTATATCCGGCTAGAACAAACTGACATTTGTCCCAGCAAACGCCATCCTGACGGTGCGCCCAATTCTTGGCCTGTTATTGCCTTTATATATTGATAGATTATAGTTATTGCCGTTATGAGAGCTCCAGCCTTTGCGATACGTTCCTCAATTCTTCTTCTCCATGCTGGGATAGCGCTACTATGGCCAGTAGCGAGTCCAGCCGTGGAAACCCTTGGCGCCTATGATACGGCAGACTGCCAGCGCGGCGCCAAAAAGAATTGAGTCCGTCTCGCAAAAGGTCCCGGCTGGCTTCCAAATAGGTCACCAGCATTGGGTTCAGAGCCCTCAAGACAGCCCGATTCCGCTTGCTTAGGGCTATGCGGGGAAGTCGCGGTCGATTTTCGAGAGGCGCACTGCGCGTTTCCAAAATCGCCTCTTCCATTGTACTCCTCATATGCTCTAATTCCAGTTCCTGGGCGACTGTTCCATCATCGTTTGAATCAACCACAACTGGGGTATTCACGGCGGCATCCATGTTTGCGGGTTGCTTTATCATTTGTGGCGCTGCATCCCCAGCCGTAGCATTTTCATCCGATGAGGGAACAGCCTCACGTCGTAGCCGTTCGAGTTCGGCGACATCAAATATATTTGAGCGCAAGATATGCCGAACTCGGTCTGCCAGGTTTTGCTCTGTGACGGTTAAAGATGGCTCCAGCTCAGCAAAAAGACGATGCATCCTAGCCCGGTACGCCAAACATCCAGTTTCTTTCCCTTTTGCCCTAAAGTACGCCCGCAGTGCGTTTGTATTCATTGCTTGTGACCAACGCATGCGACGTGCTCCACCAGCGGCGGGTGCCGCTTGCTGAGCCTGAGAAGACCCAGCCGACACCAAGCCTTCTGGTGGGGATGATGGATGCGGAGGGCTGTTAGGTGACCCTGCAGCTCCTCGCACTCGGCTGGCGGCCCGCATGCTGCCGCGTCCAGCGCCAGCTCCAGACGCGCCCCGGCGACCCCCAGGCAGCGGCCCTTTGCGCACTATCTTCTTATCCATCATCCATTATTTGGGCGTCCATTAACGGGAGACGCCCAAGCCCGGCACCGTATCGTGTGTGGCCATAAGCACAAACGGGTCTTTGCACTCTAAATTCTGCCGAGGCATGGCGCTCACACCTCTCGCAAGGCGCTGACTGACTGCGTTGACGTAGCAGTTTTGTCACTTAACCGTTACGTCAGCGGGCGATGGGGTCGTCAATTCCCATTATTATTATTATTATCTTATTTTTTGTCATGATTTTATAACTTATATAAACAAATAAATAAAATTGATGTGTCTGTTTGTAACGTCAAAATAAAAGCTTTTTACTAAATGCATATGAAAGTATTTACTATACTTATACCAAAAAAACAATCTTTAATTTGTTTTTTGTGTCTGTCTATATGTCTGTCTGTCTGTTTGTTCCGGGTAATCTCCATAATGGCTGAACCGATTTTGATGGGAGTTTCACTGGCAGAGAGCTGATATTATAAGGAATAAACAAATCTACGTTTATTTTAGAAAAAGACCTATGGTTCCGCGCAAAAAAAAAACATTTGAAATCCAATCGTAATAAATTCCACGCGGTCAAAGTCGCGGGGAACAGTTAGTTTATAAATGTACAAATAGAATGAACGTGTAGTGGCAATGCAAGAATATTGTCGAATACTTGGATCAATCGCTCGAACGTTCCATAAATTGTAAGGTAACGCCATATTTTTTTTAATTGACGTGGGAGATCTCTTTTTGCAGAAAAAAACTGAACAATTTGGCATTTTTGTACGACGCCGCTCAAATAGATTCAGTCTAGTGAGCAGTGCGGCTGCAACTGGTTTTATTGTAAGCATAGGAGCGCTTGGAATTATACTTTGATAGAGGAGAACACCAGCACATAGCTACTCCCCTCTGGTGGTAAGGTTGCTTTATGATTTTATATAATATATTATTCAACGTTATCTACGACATACTTTATTACTGTGTCAACAAATCACCAAACGAATTTTGGAAGATTTTCTCTTTGAAAAAAGCAATTATTGTGATGTTTGATTGTTACTTAAATATTCCTTTTTATTGGTATATATTTTACTTGACTATTATTAGGGGTTCACGTTATAATATTGCAAGTATGAAATACATTTTTAAATGATATTAATCTTAAATAAATTGTAGCGAAATATATTGAACTAATTGTGTTTAATTTCCTTGTAATCTGTAATGTAATATCTTATTTTGCGGCACGTACTTACAGTCTTAATTAATCCGTTACAGTTTGCACACGGCTTAATTAATTAATTTAGTTCAATGCCTACGTCTAATTTAGTGAAAATATTAAATCAAATATAAGACCATTGTATACGGCACCGAGAAATATGTGCCCTTGTCTTTCGTGCTTTATGATATTTCTAGAAAAGGTTATGTTATTTTATATCCTTGTACGATATATTAATATTATAATATAAAGTCTTATTCATATCCTTTAGATCATATAAAAAATCAACATAATCACAACAGTTCTATTACATAGTAAACTAGCTTTGACCGCGACTTAGCATTTAATTTTTTCTTCGATTATTTTGAAACCGAGTAAGTTAGAAATTTATTTGATTTAAAGATTATATACTATAACTTTTTATTATATATTAGTACCCGGATAACCAAGCTTTGCTCGGTTTTTTTTTTTTGAAATTGCATTTGGATAGACATTATATACTGATGAAACATAAATATTTTTTGGTCTTATTGACATAATAAAAAAAATGAACTGGTTATTTGAATAAAAAATCATGAGTGCAATTAGTTTAATTAAAATTTTCGTATTTTAAAAAAATACTGAAAAAAAAGGGCTCGAAATAATAGATTTTCTCACAAAAGAAGGGAACTTGAAAAAAAAGGAAAAAAAATCGGACCGAAGACAGGACGCAAACCAAGGCATTACGATTTCGCGACCGCTCGATATCCACTTGAGCTATTACGATCATTAACAACGTGTCAAAAATTACCTTCTTATATTGTAGCAGTTTTTCATTGTCTGAAAACACGGACAAAAAAGACATTTTCTAAAAATAAATCCTAGCTAGATCGATTCATTGCCCCCGAAACTCCCTGGACACTAAATTATATATATATATATATTGTAAAGGGCGCATATGTAGTATATAAAACTGGCATCGGACTGCCAGGTGCATTTGCTCAAAGGTGTGAGATATCTTTTACTTTTCTTTAACGGGCTGATGATGACGATGAAGATAATTTTTTATAATATTTTGTCATAAAATAATGCGTCAAAAATATACAAGAAACATGCTATATATTATTAATATATAAACCAATCCATTTTAAATTATGTCTATATTATGGTTACAGGGGGTCATGAAGTGATTGTTAATTGATAATTGTATAAATATTTTTATATTCTCTTTTAAACAATCAAGATTGTTAAATATAGATAAAGTTTCGATATTTTAAAATAAAAGATGAGACTTCTGTTAAAAATATTTTTTGAATACTTTTAAGAGAATCCACTACACCATATTATCATCCTATGGGTGTTGTAAGAGTTGACAGAGGGAATTTGAAACAGGAGATGGGCAGCAGTATCTTCCTGATAACACGCATTTGGTCAGATATGGGACACGCATTAGGGCAGTAATGTTACGTTTTTCAGAAAATTTTGAAACACGTCAAAACCTGTGTTCAAAGCCTCGCCTACATTTTTCCAGAGTTAATATGTTTCCAGATAATTAGACCTAAAAATTTCATTCACAGGCTTTTGTGGATTGACAGAGACAAAGACAGACAACGCTTCCATTAATTTTTGTTTTAGCGTTTATATCAGTAGTACTCTTTAATTAAAATTCCGAAAAATAAAATAAATATTAAAGACTTAAGATTTTGTTTGTTGCTAGTGATGTTATGCAATCACGACGTAGTTTTCCACTAATAGTTATATAATGTTTGAAGCTCAAAGCTGCTGAGAGAGATCAGGAAAGAGAAATTCTGTAGGTTCTTACGTAATAATAAGAATTAGGTGGCTAATGAATCGGCCATATGGCTCAAAGAACAGACCACTGATGCAGAATAATGGTTCAATGTCAGCAAACTGACAGAAGCAGTATTACGCATTTTCGCAGACAAGATAAAATATACGATAAAATACGTGGTTTGTTTAAAAAAAATAACGAAGAATTCACGCTGCTTTTCACAAAGTTCAAGTTTTTCCAAAATTTTCTGTAGATTCAAGATTCAAGGAAAATTTATCGATATTACAGACGGACATTTCAATTTGATTTAGAATAATTTTAATTTATTGCTTTTATAGAAAATCGTTATGAGATTTGTTGTTAGTGAACGCAAAATGAGGAGTAACATCACAAACAAAACTAAGTATGGGGACTTAATGAATTAAATGAAATTTAGTTTCAGCATAAGTTAACGTAAATGTAACGGCAGAATAATAATACTGCAGCATTTTTTTCGTTTCAAGCACATATTACACCTTGTGGTAAGTTGATGCTGTGGCCCATAGATATCTATATTTATCCTCGATTATAATTCAAAATATAGATACGTTGTCACTCCTAAGGGCTAAGATGGAATACTCTCATTATCTGTAAAAAGTGTCTCCAGTTCTCCAAATTCACCATATGAAACACAGCAGCTTTAAGCTCATATTTTACGCTGGTATTCTGATAAAGCGTTTTTACACCCCGGTCGAGCCGACCCATTCGTGCTGCAACCATAATATAGCTGCGGCGTGGCTCTACCACTTATAATTGCAACTATTGACTTTCTGCATATCTTACTAGATCGTCACTTCATCTAATGAACAGCCGCCATCAGGAATATTCATAAGTGATGAATTTTCTTAGGTCGCAACTACACGGCAACATTTTTCACGTTATGTCAAATCCTCACATTGCGAAGTTTGTGGTGGTTTTGGTAACAATTTATTCTTCCAGGCGGTTGACGATATATCTCAAAGCTACAAACACTCAAAAATCATTACCACTAATTAGTAATTACAAATATGATTTAATTTTCGTTAATTATTAATATTTTTTTATCAGACCGAATTTCATTTAGGGAGGCCATATATGCGTAAAAATAATCTACTCCCTTGCTGTACGCATTACGAAAGATAGAGCAAACCATTCAATTAAAGTGCGAGTAATATCAATAGCCAAGCGATGTATGCCAACTGCCGGATTGTTCGGTCGTGATAAGGAGAAGAAAAGGAATTAATGTATTTTTTTTAAATGTCCTCCTTAAGAACTATTGCAACCCGTATACTAGTACATTTAGCCCACCGCGCGTACATACAAATGTTAAGTCAACCAAAATGTCTAGTGTTACATAATAGTTGGTGCTCATAGAGTGCAACCCGTTATCGATTTACTAGTTTTATAAATTAGATAGTCATTTTGCAGCAATCAATTATACTTACAATTACATGAGAAATAGGAAAATCTATACATATAAAAATACTTGAGGTGACTGACTGAGTGACAGATCTATCAACGTACAGCTTAAACCACCAAAGGTGGTAGTAACTTGAAATTTTGACAGTAGATTTCATTCATGACGTAAGCGAGTATTAAGAAAAGGTTTTTTGAAATTCCACCCCCAAGGGGGTTAAATGGGCCGTTAACGTTTGTATGAACGTCCGTCATTTTTCAAGTTATATCCATGAAATTCGGTATTTTACAGTTTTTAAAAATTCCATAGGGGTACAAAGGGGTTGAATATTTGTATAATTGTCCTTTATTTTTCACAGCTATTAAAGCAAGTGTATGTATCTTTAGTCAATCAGTTCTGATATACTATATTAGTATATAGGAAGGATCTACAAAAAAAAGTTTCTGGATTTACAAAGAGCTCGAAAATCATTACTGAAAGTTATGCATTTTGAGCCTTAAAAATTCCCAACACATGGTTTATATACCCAGTGTGATAGTATATATATATATATATATTTTTTTTTTTTTATATTGTATATATATATATATATAAACTAATTCTTATAAAAGCCCTTGCCCCCTAAAAAATGAAGTAGTTCCAAGTGATACGGTTAAAACAAAATTTGCTAGACAGCAACAGGCAAAAAAGTCCTCTTATTTGTATGATTACTTAAAAAATAATTGAATATTTATTCTAAAACGAGTAAATAATGTAATATGATTCTCATTGAATGGCTCAAGTGGAAAGATCACCCAAATATTTTTTACCTCATAGAGGTATCCTGATGGTAAAGTATTCATGGTATGAATACTCTTTCCCATTGAGCACATCCGGTGATTATTTTGGCCTTTAAGGATATTTCAAACTCAACGGGATAACATTAACTTACTGTATCATGATTTTGTAATAAATGTTTGCATAAGATTTATATAGCCTCTAAATAAGTAGGCCTTTTGCTGCGAGAAAATTATATAATCTCATAGGAAATCAGAAATTGTACGCGGACGAAGTTGCGGGCGATCGCTTGTAATTTACTAAAGATAAACACCCACTGCCCGCGGTGCAATAAAAAGGTAATTATTTAATTACCTGCTTTTATTAATAAATTATCGCGGCCAGAGCATTCTATTCTTCATCCTTCTAGGCTGCACTAAAAGTATCGGATGTGGAATATTTCCACTGTTCCTGTCATATTAAAATCTTTTTTAATTGAAAACTCCTTGGTTTTAAAAATCGAATACCAGTAATTTATTTTAAAAAAAAGATTCTCGGTCTTGTCACATGGTTTTATCAAACTTGTTTAGTCGTTGAGAAAATGGAATTGACTCGAGAAAATTCAAGAGCGATGATTTATTATTACTTTCGAAGTGGTTCGAACACAAAAACAGTGTATTGACCGGAAGATTTCTGCATTTGGTGATGAAGCCCCATCCAAAACCACAATTTATCGCTGGTTTGCTAAATTTCAACGTGGACGTGTCAAGCTCAGTGATGATCCCCGTCAAGGTCGTCCAATAACTGCAGTCACCCAATAAAACGTTGATGTTGTGTGTAAGCTGATTGAGGAAGATCGATATGTGACATACCGCGAAATTCAAGCAACTTTAGACATTGGCATGAGTCAAAAACAAATAATATTGCATGAACAATTAAGTGTAAAAAAGTTGTTTACCCGATGGATTCCGCATTCGCTCTGTGAAGAGCAAAAAGCGGCTCGCGTTACTTGGTGCGTCAGAACTCTCGAAAGATTCCACGCAGGATCCTCAAATACTGTATACAACATCGTATCAGGTGACGAATCCTGGATATACGCGTACGAACCCGAAACAAAAAACCGTCACGAGTTTGGGTGTTCGAAAATGAGTTAAAGCCAAGAAAAATTGTTCGTTCATGGAGTGTTGCAAAAAAAAATGGTGGCCACGATTGTCTCCAAAACCGGCCTTGTTACGACTATACCTCTTGAGAGACAAAGAACGATTAATGCAGAATGGTATGCTAGCATTTATTTGCCACAGGTCGTTTGTGAACTCCGTAAAGAGAACTGCAAACCGCCGCATCATCCTCCATCACGACAATGCGAGTTCTCACACCACACACAGAACAAAAGAGTTTTTAGAGCAAGAAAACATAGAATTATTAGACCATCAGCCGTACATCCCGACCTAAGCCCTAATGATTTCTATACTTTCCCTAAAATAAAGAATAAACTGCGTAAACAGAGATTTTCATCACCTGAAGAAGCTGTGGATGCCTACAAAATGGCCGTTTCGGAGACCCCACCTTCCGAACGGAATGGTTGTTTCATTCATTGGTTCCATCGTATGGAAAAATATGTCAAGTTTCGCGGAGAATACTTCGAAAAGCAATAAATACATTTTTAAATAGTAATGTTGTGTCACTTCCTTGATTCCCGAAATTTTCAGCTCGTATCAATAAGCTGTTATGGATAAGTGGCGCACCGCATGCGTCTGTCCCTAGCGCACCGATGATTTATAGCACAGCGTCTAACGAGTGTTTAACATTAGTATAGTTGTGCTTTACTTTATATAACGTGTAACAAATAAAAAAAGAAGGTTCAACTATTTAGCCGGGCGAATACGCTTCCCAATATATAGTTATTAATACACATTGAGCTATCGGTATAGAGTTCTTCAACTAATTAATCAAAAAGTTATCACACATACAACTAAACAGCGTAAATAGAAGAGAGATTCAATATTAAATTCCTTCCTTTTATGTTCCATTTACTGGGCGTTACTCCTACTACAACGAACATAGCTTACTTCCAGTATTAATTAGCCACGGCCTATAGTAAATTCATTACCACATCAAAGTAATTCCACGCTTTGTGAAAATAATAACTCACGCACTTGCCTCAATATATTCCTAAGTAAAATCAAACGATGCTTAAATAATAAACTTTAAAAAAAATTATCATATTGCGTCTTTTTCAAATAGGGTGAATATTTGAAATATTTTTTTAAAACGCAAGAGCTTTACATATTATAAAATGATTGTTAAATACTTAAAATGTTTTTTTTTTATATAATAAGTGTGACAATTGAGCATACAGACCATCTGATGGTAACTAGATGCTGTGGCCCATAGACATCTACGTCTATCCTTGATTAACCTATCACTCACTGCGCCCGCCATAACAAAAAACAGCTGTCAGTCGTCACCTCAGCTGGCGGCACTTGTTTTAAATATTTATGTTTCTCACGACCTTTCATTTATGTTTAAAGAGGTTTTAGTTACAGTTATTTGAAGCCGATAAGATTTTCAATAAGTAGAAACAATAACCATCACATATAAATGTTTATTTTATTTTGTACAGCTCTTTGTTTCTATTGGATCTTGATAAAGTGTACTTACTGACGATAAATTTTATTTTATGAATGAAATATCGTAAGTTTTTATTTTATTTTTATGTCCTTACAATCAATACAACATATTCTTCCTAAATGAACCGAAATTATGCATGTAATAATTGTAATAATTCTACATTTACACTCGCAAACATTTGCTAAAAATTCGACAATAGACAGTTTGCGCGCGCTTACTAAACTCATTTTAAAAACCTTTTTGTGTATATATTTTATATCGTCTTCCTTTATTTTTCTTATACAATCATATAGATATAATATTTAACAATTGCTAGTAAAAGTATTTACTATGGTATTCCAATAAGAAATATACTATTATTATCTTATTAGAATCTTATTAGAAATCTTGACCGTTACGAATTGTTCGCGTAGAGGTTTTTTATTTCTACTTTTTTATCAATTGAAACATAAAAAGTTACTGTTGTTGTAACTTAAATCATTCAAAAACATTACGTAGTAAAGATAAATAACATTACTTACAGTTTTTTTGAAAGAAAATCCAACTAAAATCACAATCACAAAACTTCAACGATTACGCAACCAACCTCACCGGCACGCAAAAGCGAATGGCTGTTATGTTTGATGATGTCTATGTAACCGAATGAATATAATGCTACAGAATATTCTTTAGTTCGTTCAGAATCAAATGAAATAGTGTTCAATCGAAAATATACTGTATTTTTATATCAATTAATAACGAAAATAGCAGCACGTAATGCGGACATGTATACATGTCCTCTGTACTAGCGGTCACAAAACTTGGACCTGTCAACATGTCCACGGTATCTTAGGGGAGTATCAAAATTCAGACCCGTTGTCCCCTCCTAGGACTAAGATGAAATGACCGTTTCAAGTAAAAAGGCTCTCCGTTTCTCTACAAATACCATACGAAACACAGCAACATTGAGCTTTAAAGTTGGTATTCAGTGAGAGCGTGTTCTTTTCATGGTTGAACCGACTGTTCATGCTACAACCATATTAAAGCTACGGTCACAGAATAAATAATAGTACTACGTACAAAAGTTGCACTCCTTTGATGTTGACTGCTTACCGACGTTTAATAGCCTACATAATTATTAATAATTATATAAGTCGCGTATGCAAACTAAATAAAACTTTATCGCTGCGCGCGAGTGTTCATATTACTTTGCATCTTTTCCCCTTCCTAAATCACGGTGGACTTTCCGTGCTTACTTCTGGTGATATCCAAATATCAACAAAGAGTAAAAAAGTATATTTCGAAATGTTAATTAAGTTACCTAGGTGAAGTACCTATTCTGACTATGATCGACTGACCATATTTTCACACCTATGTGAGATGTGAGTTCTGCGATGCCCTACGCATGCAACTTGCAAGGCCATTCGTTGGGAATTGCGATCCTTGGCTCGGAAGAAACAGCAAATAAACCTCAAATACGATTTCGAACAGAAATGTGATCGTATTCTACTTACGAAAAATCTTGTTAGTTAACAAAGTTTTAGTTTCAGTATTTTGTGTTAACTTAATTTATAACTAAAAATATTCTAGTTATAAAAGACGAGTACAAGTATGTAAGATACACGGATAGTGAAGTAAATTTTAACTAAGTTTTGTAATAAAGTACGTAGGTATTACTTCTGAAGATAAATAATTCCTAAATTTTTTTTAAATGAATTAAATTCATCTTTCATAACTTCCTACTAAAATCCTTAGGTAACTTAAAGAATTATATTAATTATACACGCTTTTAGAAACCTTTTGTTAGTCATTTAGCATCTATCCACGCGAAAGTTATTGTAGGAACGACTTTTTGCCATTACAATTGAACAAATAGGTAATATGTATAAAATATATAATTTTTAAATTACATTAGCCCCTTTTAACCATTTTAAACAAAAATATTTCAACAAGTATTTACAAAAAAATGTTTACGTAAATAGCATTAAAAAAAATTAAATATTTAATCACCTATAACGAGCTAGCCCCGACTACGTATGTAACTGCTGACTACGTACGTAGGTAATTATTTCACGCAGGTAGCAAGATTGACAGAGTGCTGCTGCGGAACAGTTCTACCACATTTAAAACACGGTATACTTTGGTTATTCGTCTTCGAGTCATAATGGTGTACGCACGTTTCATCTACGGCTACGTAACGAGCGCAAAAAGAATTTGTATTCTTCAACTATTGCTAAATTTAGCTTTGAAATTGTGACGGTTCATTAGTACTCGTATTATTAATAATTAATATTTAAATTCTATATATAGTCGTAAAAATACAACAATTAGCAAGGTGTTAAAATAAATATTTTTCAGGCTTAGTGTTGCCTTTCAAAATTAATAAATTTATTAAAAACTTTGTTAAACTATTCAAAATGTATTTAATAAAAGAAATACAAGTGGAAAATATAATAACAATATGGATAATATTATTTATAAAATATTTCACACACACACACACACACACACACACACACACACACACACACACACACACACACACACACACACACACACACACACACACACACACACACACACACACACACACACACACACACACACACACACACACACACACACACACACACACACACACACACACACACACACACACACACACACACACACACACACACACACACACACACACACACACACACACACACACACACACACACACACACACACACACACACACACACACACACACACACACACACACACACACACACACACACACACACACACACACACACACACACACACACACACACACACACACACACACACACACACACACACACACACACACACACACACACACACACACACACACACACACACACACACACACACACACACACACACACACACACACACACACACACACACACACACACACACACACACACACACACACACACACACACACACACACACACACACACACACACACACACACACACACACACACACACACACACACACACACACACACACACACACACACACACACACACACACACACACACACACACACACACACACACACACACACACACACACACACACACACACACACACACACACACACACACACACACACACACACACACACACACACACACACACACACACACACACACACACACACACACACACACACACACACACACACACACACACACACACACACACACACACACACACACACACACACACACACACACACACACACACACACACACACACACACACACACACACACACACACACACACACACACACACACACACACACACACACACACACACACACACACACACACACACACACACACACACACACACACACACACACACACACACACACACACACACACACACACACACACACACACACACACACACACACACACACACACACACACACACACACACACACACACACACACACACACACACACACACACACACACACACACACACACACACACACACACACACACACACACACACACACACACACACACACACACACACACACACACACACACACACACACACACACACACACACACACACACACACACACACACACACACACACACACACACACACACACACACACACACACACACACACACACACACACACACACACACACACACACACACACACACACACACACACACACACACACACACACACACACACACACACACACACACACACACACACACACACACACACACACACACACACACACACACACACACACACACACACACACACACACACACACACACACACACACACACACACACACACACACACACACACACACACACACACACACACACACACACACACACACACACACACACACACACACACACACACACACACACACACACACACACACACACACACACACACACACACACACACACACACACACACACACACACACACACACACACACACACACACACACACACACACACACACACACACACACACACACACACACACACACACACACACACACACACACACACACACACACACACACACACACACACACACACACACACACACACACACACACACACACACACACACACACACACACACACACACACACACACACACACACACACACACACACACACACACACACACACACACACACACACACACACACACACACACACACACACACACACACACACACACACACACACACACACACACACACACACACACACACACACACACACACACACACACACACACACACACACACACACACACACACACACACACACACACACACACACACACACACACACACACACACACACACACACACACACACACACACACACACACACACACACACACACACACACACACACACACACACACACACACACACACACACACACACACACACACACACACACACACACACACACACACACACACACACACACACACACACACACACACACACACACACACACACACACACACACACACACACACACACACACACACACACACACACACACACACACACACACACACACACACACACACACACACACACACACACACACACACACACACACACACACACACACACACACACACACACACACACACACACACACACACACACACACACACACACACACACACACACACACACACACACACACACACACACACACACACACACACACACACACACACACACACACACACACACACACACACACACACACACCGATTTTCCGTAACGGCGTCCAGTCTCAACGGAGACTAGCCATTTGAGCAGGACATGTTTAAAATATCCAAGTATATGCGTAATCACCGGCGTAATCTCAAGTCCTTCACTCGTCTCTCAAGTAGTCTCAAGTCTCAAACGTAAATCCTACACGACCATATAGAGAGATTAAGCGTATGATCAACAGTTTTTTTTTTAAATAATTTAATGACAGAATAATGCATTATTTTATTTTGTACAGTACACAGTATTCGAACCCGGATGATTAATAGACCTTATTTTGAGAGTTCGGCTCAGTAATTTATGTACATATGATGTAAATACGTATGTTTTACTTAAGAATATTCATGCATGGGTTGTTGGACGTTGTATTCCCTACAATGTTCGTAATTAAACTATACTTAATCAAAAGTATTCAGAGGGCAATAGCAAATATTTCAGATCTTAGACGTTTTACTGCATTTGTTCAAAAATTAAAGTGGGACTTTATCTGCTGCTGGCCTCGGACCATGAAACCAGCAGCAGATTTATTAAACAAATTTATTACCTTTTTATTAAACTTAATAATTTAAAATGTCAAAAGCTATATGCTAATGTAAAATATAGCTAATGTAAAATATAAACAATATTTATAAATTTTACACCTTAATATATTTTAAGTATTTCTTTATTTAAATGTTTATTTTTTAATAATTTAACAGATGTTGGTATTGGTCCTAATTTTTTTCCTTAAATATAAAAGAAATCTTAAATGAAACCATACTCTCTAAAGATTTTTAATCCACGAAACAAAATGTGTATTAAGATTAAAACTCGGCAAAGCCACAATAAACACTTTTATTTTGTGAAAGCTATTTATCGTTCACAAAGAAAAATCTGTGTTCTTTAGGGACCGTGATAAGTTTGTGTTAAGTATTGTTGTCGAAATGGAAAATTTATTATTAGATAATTCTTTAAACAGAATTATCAAACAGCTCTTAAGAGAATACATGTGATCAATTCGAACTGCGCTGTCATCTAGCCTAAAACGAAACACCTCCTAGACTGGGTCTTCTCATTAATATTTAGATATAAACTCTTTAAATTTTAAACTCCAATTCGGGAAGGCCTTTCGCTATTTATAATAAGTATATCAAGCATGAATGTTATTTGACTTCCTTTTGACCTTTAACTTTATACATTACACCTATAATTTTATACATTGTTCTATCTTTACTTACTAATTGTAACTTACAGGGTATGCAAGTTCTTTTGTTAATTCTATCGATTGATTAAAATTACTTTAAAGAATATTTTCGCATTTAATTAAAATAATTTTTAATTCCCGACGTTTCGGGTGTTAGATCCATCCATGATCACGGGGGACTGAGGTGACTGACGTCCCGATGTCATGTTAACCCGGAGTACCTTTAGCTTTTTAATTATTATTTATGGTCCAATCTACGCAGAATGAACTCACAATGTCTTGAAGTCTTGCAGTGGTATGCTTGGGTTTAGTTTTATTGATTACAGGGTCCCAAGCAGGTGGTAGTACCCAGCCTCCTTTTTTTCCCCATTGAAATTGGGATGTTTTTTTTTAATTTCAATAGCCTCACGTATCTTCCTTGGAAGGAACCGATGTTCTATCGTGAGGATTTGTGGTCTATCAAATCTGATGTGATGGTTCAGCCGCCTAGGATATGATCAGAAACTGCAAACTTCTCTGTAATAGCCCTGAGACCTATGAAGCTGTAAAAGCCGCATAGGCTAACACCACCAACATCATCGAAACCAGAGAGTAATTAATATATAATTTAGTTACATCGTTGTATATTAAATAACCGTACGATTTATATGAAGCATTCTTATGTAATTATAATGTAAACAAAATAATGATATAATTTAATTGTAGTAGTGTAGTAGATTATATTAATTCTACGCAAAATATTTGTATAGCTAAGGGTTGAATGCAGCGAACGTAATTTTTAAAGGATATATTATATCTTAACTGTTCTAGACTGCCTGTATTCATAAATAAAAATAAATTTTAAATTGAATCAATTTTGTTAAAATTATTTTTATAATGTTACTTATTACCTGTTAACCAAGCCATGCTCACCTTCGATCGCGCAATACCAACCTTACGCCCGCCAAGTAGTGATCGAATTAGATCAGAATTATGTAAACATGTCTACCTATGAAAAAACTATTTTTTCGTTTTAAACAAAACCAAAGACACTATGCAATAGATATTAGTATCAAAGACAAAGATATGCTCTTTTATTTTAAACCATAACCTGGCAATGTTTCTTAGAAAAAAAAAAAAAGAAATCACTCTGAACTTCCGGCGTTCCACGTGTCACTTTGATGAAGGTGCTCCGTCTTTTTTTATAGAATTTTATATTTGTGTCTGGACTAAAAACGAAAGTATTATACTTTTTTATATTCCTTGTAATATAGTAAACACGTAGATATGTAATTTGTGGTATAAAAAGTGAAAAGTAAATTGCCAAAAGTACTTCAAATTCCGGAAAGCCCGTTTTGGCAGGTGAGTTATAAATGTGTTATTTTTCAAATTCTCATTTATTTTTAGTGTAAAATGTAAGTAAAAATAGTTTTCGTATATATTTCAAATAACATGACGTTGTATTTATTTCAAATTCACACAAACATATTTTAGAAATATTGTTCGAAATGTCATAGAGATAAAATATTATTTTTTTTTAATCTTTTTATATTTTAATATTTTGGTATGAGTAACGAATGGAAACACATAAAACATAAAAATATACATATTTCCAAACAATTTGATATAAATTTCTCCAAAAACGAAAGTGTAGAATTCAAATTAGTAGTAATTTTGTCACTAAAGTTGAAGTACATACTACTACTGTGCTATACAGGGTAATTTACGTATTTTATTACAATTTATAGCAACCAAAAATAATTTTATTCGATAGTTTATACATTCAACAAGAATTCCTGTAAGTTTTATCCATAAATATTGTCTCAAAGTGAAAATATAGCAAAATTTGCAATATAGCAAACAATTTGCTAACTTACAAATTTTCCCGCCAAAAAAGGTCCCGAGTGAACGGGAATATAACATGGCGCGCGCTCGCTTGGCGAACAGGTCAAGAGATTCTGATATTTTATTAACGTAACTTTATACACTAAATTATATTGATGAGTTTTTAAATTACCAATCATATTTTCATACTTAATAGCATATTCATAATCTAAATTGCTAGAAGTACATAATCCTAACAATAGCTCATATTCAGAATTTCTCGAGATTGACTCTAAATGAGGATGATATTTCTGTTCTAATTTTTCAAAAATAAAATTCAGTTTGAGGTTTAATATGAACTAATTAAATGTTTATTGTTTGTGGACAAAATAATTTTCAACATGCTTATTTGAGTTATCTTTTAATATTAAATTCCAAATCCTCATGCGCTACATTTTAATCTAAAACCTTAATAATAATCCACTGAACTTACATTTACATGAACGTCTCTAAGAAACATGCCAATATTCATATTATAGGATATAGGATTCTTCATGTCTGATCCGTAGAATTCTAAATTTAATGTTGTGGTTACTTCAGAATTACATTTTTTTAGAAACAGAATGATATCAAAATGATTCTGAATTATTAGGCGTGGATTGCGAAGTTGGCTTACTATAAGATATATTTTAATTTTGCTTAGTATTACACATATTGATACTAATTGAAACCACTAAAAATATTTTCTAAATCAGTCGCGAATTGATTTAGAACCACCAAAATATTTTACCTTTAAAACAGAGATTCATCTTTTCTTAACATCTAATCGTTATACAGCAAAATATTTATTATATAGTTAGTATATATAATATTATTCATAGTATAAAAACTTATTGTGATATAATCACATTTCTTAATAAATAAACTTGAAATGCATTGATCGCCATTAAACATGATGATCAAGCTTATCAGATCCTTAGGCCTTATTTGAACATACTCCTTATTATATTATATTATATTTTGACATACTCCGGCTTATTCTATTTTTATTAAAAAAAATCAAGAAAAATTCCGGGAATATTTTTGTATGCATGTATACAAAAATATTCCCGCAATTTTTCTTTCTATAATTTTATCATTTCTTAAGATTATAATTACTTTATATTTATTTAATACACTTTATTTTTCTTTGTTAAAAAATTACTGAAAATATAATAGTTTTATATCTTATAGCACTTTGAGAACAAAGATAATCTAACGATAACCCATTCGTTGAGATACATCAAGAAATTTAGGCTACGTAGCGTGCATAAGGAATAGATATACATACATACATACACTCAAAAATATTACGCTTCTTCTGTGGCAGTCGGGTGAAAAGATAGACTTCCTTGATAAAAAAAAGATAGACTTACGTTAGTTCCGCTAGTTCTACTCGTATATGTAAACATAATAAAATTTAAGTAACGTTCTTTACACCTAGTAATTATTCTTTACGTATTGTAACAATTTACATAATTTATCAATATTGTAAATTATCTTTTATGTGCAAAATTATATTCAAATGTTGTATGGTGTAATTTGTATGTTCTGAAATATATATATTTTCCAATATTACATTTTAGTGATCATTTTTAAGTTTATAAAACATTTTTTGAAGCGTTATACGACAATGCACAAATTTAAAAAGCGAACAGTAAAGTTAATTTCGGTCACAGTTTAAATATGCTACATTTTTAAAGCAGTACGAATGTATCACATAGTCTGTAGGTATATGTATACGTACTTTTTATTTAATGTAAAAATATCTAACATTGTGTCTTAGTTAATAACAACGCAAAAATTATGTTTAGGGTTCCATACCTTAAATTAAAATTTCTAGTCGACGCAATTAGAAAATACGCACATTTATGTTATATATTTTGCTATTCGCTAAATTATGCATCTCGGTACTTCTTCGCATTCATTGCCATCAAAAGTAAAATAAGTTATACATTTATTTATTTAACCTTTATTATACACCTTATAAAAAGGAATAAAGGGCGGACTTAATGCCTTATGGCATTCTCTACCAGACAACCCTAGATGATTTGAGAAATTGTGGCTGATGTACACAATTACTTCATATATTATTTAGTAAATAAGTAATAAAGATATAAGATTATATCTTATAATCTTATATTATAATTAAATTATAATCTTATAATATAATAAGGAACAAAGATACAACAAAATGAAAATTAATATAATATATAAAATAAATTTAGTAAAAATATACATAAGTTTATATATAAACGGGTACTTTTACACAAGATCTATAAATAAATAAAATAATATATTAGATATTAAAATTTAAAATACCTATACAAAATATCAGTTTTAAAGTGGAAAAGAGAAAAAATTTAGGTGATATTGTTCCTATGATATAATTCTCAAACTAGTCTCCTAAAATAATTCTTGTTTCTAGTTTTCTTGACATAAACAGACACGGCATTCTAGAGCAGTATGTACTGCACAGTAAAATGGGGATTAGAGAAACCACTCCTATGTGGTAGAATACGAATTTTAAGACTGTTTTGGGCACAGGGAACTCCATCGTGAGGAGAATACAGATACTGAAAGTTATCCTTAAGGTAATGAGGAGAATTTGGGATATTTAAACTTGAATATAGTACTTGTAAAATTTGGGAGCTACGCCTTTGACGAATAGAAAGTCATTTAAGCTTAGATTGGTACTAGGAAACATGGTCGTACTTACCTAATCCGAAAATGAACCTAATACAATTGTTGAGAAGGTGCTCCAACTTATCTAGAAGATATTGAGATAGATCTGGGTAACACACATCCGCATAATCAATAATGGGTAATAACAAAGTCTGGATAAATAGAAGTTTAGTTTTAAAAGGCAGAAAGTTAAGAAGCGCATGATAATTAAATAGTTACCTCTATTTAATAATCATGCTGTAGCCAATTTGTGAGGTTTTCTCTTTAGCTTTGATAATTGAATAAATGTATTTCAGTGAATTAAAGTAGGCTTAAAATACTTACAAAGTGTTGACTTTTACAAGACTTTCTTTAGAAAGTCTGTAATTACTTCAACTAGAAATCATTAAAACTTTAATCCGATAAGCTAAAAATTTTAACCGCAATATTTTCTCTCAATAGAGTAGTTTATTTTGAATTTTGTGTGGAAACTGAGATTAATTTTACATTAAATATTACTTTTAGTATTCGAAGTCAATTATTATACAAACCTAGGTCCCACAGTGTTGGAGATCCCTAGACTGCCTGCAAGTACTCACGCTGAATCCATTCATTGGGTTTTGTATGGGCAAAGAAGCAACTTGCTGAAGCAGTTCTTAAGCAAGATATCAAAGCACCCAATTTATAACTTTTTTTAAAAGATAAAGGTGACAAACGAGCACACAGCCCACCTGGTGGGAAGTAGGTGTTGTGGCCCATAGACAACTACATCTATCATCGATTACGAATCAAAATTCAGTTGCGTTGTCACCTGTGGTAACTAAAATGTAATGTCTCGTTTCCTGTAAAAAGAGGCTCCGGTTCTGTATACTCACGATATGAAACACGCGTATGGTGAGTGTAAATGACGCGCGCGCTTTGAGCTGCTATTTTACGCTGGTATTCTGTGAGAGCGTAGTTCTTTCCCGATCAAGTCGACCCATTCGTGCTACAACTATACTACTGATATAGCTGCAGCATGGCTCTACCACGTGAAAAACTTCTCTAGGCTCGGCTATCTATCATCGTCCTGACAATAGTCATGTGAAGTGGTTTGTTGTGGAAGAAGCATACAAATCAAATGAAAAGTATTCGAATAACAAAAAAAGAGAAAGGACGCTGATAGCAAAAGTTTAAGACGGCAAGTAAAAGCTTATAAAGTGATTAAAAATTATTAATATAAATTCTATATAAGTAACAAGCTTTTTAATTGTTGTTATTATAGTTGTAGCACGAATGGGTCGGCTCGACCGGGGAAGGACCATGCTCTCACAGAATACCAGCGTGAAATAGTAGCTTAATGCTGCTGTATTGCGTATGGTGAGTGTAGAGAACCGGAGACCCTTGTTACTGGAAATGAGGCATTCCATCTCAGTCCTCGCGGGTGACAACGCATCTGCATTTTGATTTGTAATGGAAGATAGATGTAGATGTCTATGGGCCGCAGCAACCACTTACCATTAGGTGGACTGTGTGCTCGTTTGTCACCCTATTCTATAAAAAAAAAATTGATTTTTGTAAGCCTTAGATATTTGATGTTTTTCGTACTTTACATAGTGTTGACACTGCCTACAACAGATGTTTTGTGTGTTCACCGGCACGAGTGCTCCGAATATTTATTTATTTAATTTTTAAAAGATTTATTTATTATTAAAAGAATTAATCTTAGGCTATGACATTAGTCACAATGAAAAATATTTTCACATATTATTTTGGTGAGTGTGGATAACCGGAGACCCTTTTTACTGGAAACGAGGCATTCCATCTTAGTCCTCACGGGTGACAACGCATCTGCATTTTGATTTGTAATCGAGGATAAATGTGTAAATGTGGCCTATGGGCCAGAGCACCAATTACCATCAGGCGGACTGTATGCTAGTTTGTCAACCTATCCTATAAAAAATATATTAAGTAAATAAACCAAGAAGACACTGATTGGCATGCATAAGGAAACCTTTTAACGTTCGAACATGCCCTTTACATACTTTGAGAAGAAAATATGAGTCTGATTTACTGCGATAAAACCATCTCTACTTAAATAATCATATATTATGGTGGACTTGATTGTCACTTTTTTATAAAACGTACAAAGTGAACGTAAAAAGTGACAAACGAACTTCAGTTTCGTTACAGCTTAATAAAGTCCACTTCTGAAAATGGGCCTCCTCCATAGATTGCTCCATAGGAGGACATTTGCTAGAATTTCCACGATTTGCAATCGTGTTGACAACCACAGTTTTTTTTTAAATTATTATTCTTTATTAGAAAGACGCTGCTGCTCATCTCCTGATTTGCGACACGCTCCACATGATATGGGTAGTGGATATTCTTGCACCACCACTACACGGTGCAGTTCATTTGATGTTGGGTAGCTACTGCAGGACATGGAAACCTTCAAACTAAGAAGGCTACAGATACGTAGTCACCTTTGACTACTAAGGTGAAATGCCTTGCAACATGTAATTAATCTAGCCAGACACTAAACTGGAACACAGCAAAGCAAGCACCGCTATTTGACGGCAGAAATAGGTAAGATGATTGTATCTCCTAGATGTAAAAGGAGTCCTATAACCTAGAAATGATATTCTGCATCACATTTAGAATTTTAATCTCATGATGTTTATTTTTAAATAAACGTCTAATAATATTACTTTATAATTAAAATGCTTCTTAGTTCAATTAAAGTCACTCATCAGGACTATTGGGTATGCTCAGTTTCTCTGCGGGATAGAATACCTAATTAAGATGTCAGCAGTAGAACTATGATAACCGACAAAGCTTAACAGATCGGTTAAGTTAAGTCTAAGTGGGGAAGAAAGTTTTTTGAGTAGCAGCCTCGTACCAGAAAGCGAAATGTAAGGCGGCCCCCACTAGATGAAAAGACGACCTGGTGACGCAGGCAATCGATTGATGCAGAGTGTTGAGGGCTGGGCCCTGTGGTATTCCTAGGGAAGACCTATGTTCAGTTATGGACTTGTGATACCGAATAAATAGGAAATAAGTTTGCTTCTTAAATGAATGCCTAAAGATATCTTATGCAAAAAGTTAATAGTTGTTTTATTTTTAGAAAAAAATTACTTTGATAATTGATTAAACTTATCGAAATATAGTTTTGCAGCTTACTTTAGCTGAGTTGGTCGGAGTACCTGAATATTCACAATTTTATTCTACCGAAATTTCACTAATGGATAAATCATGCAACTTCAATGCCAAATTGGAACGGTTCCAAGAAGATATCACTGATAAGTTTGTTTTTTTGACTTGCACTTGACAAATTTTACCATAATCTTAAATTCGTTTTGAAATTTCTAAGCCATCCACTATTTACAAGTATTTATGTAGGTATTTATTCAATATATTATATACATCTATATATGTAAATAATATCTTTTTATGTATTATAGATAGATATATTTATAGGTATTATTTTACGAGTATTAGAAACAGCAAACCATTAATAATAGAACAACTTTCACTATGAAACAATTAAGCAGCTGAGGTTTAAAAAACATGATAGTATTTTAGTGCTCCGTGCCGATTTTAGATAGATTTAGCTCGAAACACTAAAATACAAAGATTTTTTTGTCAAAGACAATTATTTCCGCCACCACTACCACTATCACAACCATCACAACCACCACCACTGCCAACCACCAATACTTACTATCACTATCACAGTCATTAGGCATTACAAAAACAAAATTACGTTGTCTTACGAAAATGATATTGATAGAAATATATAATATGAAGCTTCTGTGAGAATACCTATTTTCTTAAAATTCTCTCGAAGAGATTCGCGCGGTTTTTAAGTATAAATTTCACATATTTTCTCAATATTTGCCGCTTTACCCTACAGCAAGATTCCATGAGCCTTAATACTATGAAAATTAGCAAAATAAACAATATTTGCAGATTCAATTTAAGTTACAATAAATAGACATGTTGGTTTATTAATTTAAGTTACAATGAAAACACATGTTGTTTTATACTATACAATTTTGTTATTTTTTCGTTAAATTTTCATATTCATCAGGTGACATCCCTATCAAAATAGGTAAAATTTTTCGACGTTGTTAGGAAGCTACCTCTCCGGTCTTTACTCTGTGCCTATACTATACGTGGCAACACTGTAGGGCTAATGTTCATAATATGGCCTATAAATAAATGTTCCGGGTCTAAATTTTCTCCTTGATATACAAAGTATGTATGTAAAATGCAAAATTTCGTAGCAAATTGATAAAAAAACTTAACGCTTTTAATAAGTACAGCTTAAAATTAAATTAGATGTGATGTTTGTACAACAAAATGTTTTTAATTTAATAAGACGTCATGTGTTCTACTTACTTAATTATCTTTCTGGAACGCTGTGGCGACTATGTTCCATAAACTCATTTTCTTTTATAACACTAAGCTGAGCTTTACTGCATTGTGTAATTTTCATACTATTTTTATATTACTATTGACACCATTGTTCGATGCTAATTACATTTTATTAATTTTTTTTAAATTAACTGAAGTATAGTAAAATAAAGGTTACTATTTCGTTTGGTACTATTAAAATAATATTTCTTGTATTTTCTCTTAAAATTATGTATTCAGTAAATATTTATTTTTACTTTATAAGTTTAGGTCAACTAGTATATCCGGTATTTTAACACGAACCCGAACCACGTATTGCAGTTTGCTTCCTGTTGCATTAGTATAGTAAGATTTTCTTGTGTAACATATATAATTTCTATTACGTGCAACATATATATTTTTTTCAGCCAAACGTTACCCTCCACAAGTTCAAGGTTGGTACTGTAGTGTCGGCTAACCTTCATTTATTGTTAGCTTGGGGTATGAAATATGATTTTTCAAAATGTTCGGAGCTTCTACAAGCTTTTTTTTAAAGAATAAGGGTGAAAAACTAGCACACAGTCCACCTGATGGTAAGTGGATGCTGTGGCCCATAGGCATCTACATTTATCTTCGAAGAATCAAAACGTAGATGTGTTGTCACCCTGAGGACTACGATGGAATGCCTCATTTCCAGTAAAACAGGGTCTCCGGATCTCTACACTCACCATACGAAACACAGCAGTATTAAGCTGCTATTTTACGCTGGTATTCTGCGAGTTCGTGGTCCTTCCCCGGTCGAGCCGACGCATTCGTGCTACGACCATAATATAGCTGCAGCGTGGCTCTACCACGTATAAAACCTGCTGCACCCAAGTTTGCTACCTAAGAGAATCTTTTGGAAATCTGTAAAACAAAGCAATAATAGGAAACATTTACTACTTTTTTAATACTTTATTATAAAATCTAAATAAAAACTACAAACCGGTTCGGCAGACAAACCCGCATGGTTAATTAACTTATCGATAGCTAAAGGTGTGGCGTACATCATAATAGTGCAATACTTTCGATTGCAGTGATATCAGTTTATTTTTTTATAAATTTCTATTTGAAAAGTTTCGATTTGACTTATTTGGCCTTTGTTTTGTATAATATTTTGATAAATATTTATAATAAATTGTATAATATTCAAAATCCTGTTGAAATTGAGCTGAATATATAAATAATTTAACAAAATCCACTACAAATCTGTATGTAATGATTATTATTCTTACGTCATTAGAAAATGAATTTTAGTTAATATTGTATAGTAAATTATATTAATTAAAAATAGATTATTTTTCACTTTATGAACTATGATGACAACGCTTGGTATTTGACGAAAATATTCAGAAAGTACGAGTTTTAATGATAATATTATTACTTTAATATTGTGTTAAAAATACTCACAGATGAAAAGTCACGTTGTCCTTTTCTAGATTTGACGTTTTTGATTGTTTTTTAAATGTTTACGATTTATATTACAACATGTCCACTACTAAACATATGCTTCCCCCCAAGGATGCTGCTAAGCACATTCCCGAGCCATCTGTATTCATCGACTTCCTGCATCTTTTACCAGGTCATCACTTCATCTAGTAGGAGGTCTCCCTATATTTCACCTGCAGGTACAAATCTTCCACTCGAGATTTTTTATTTTTTTGACGTCGATTTTTCGAACTGTAAGGCCGGTCATTTGCCACTTCAGCTTCCTGATCCGTTATTCAATTATAATAATGTAATAATATGATATTTTTTTTTAATTCTGTGCTCAATGACCTCAATAGTGTCTGCCAACGGATAGGTTTTGCCTAAGCAACAAAACGAAGGTCATGTGTAACGTCCATTTCACACCTATTTCGGTAGTTTTTGGAGCACTAAGTTAGAAGTTGTTGACGAGTGTGTCTATCTGGGACACATAGTCCCATTAGGTAATTCCAACTTCTACCGAGAGGTCAATCGACGGATTCTACTCTGGTGGGCAGCGTTTGGGAGATTACGACACATCTTCTTGTCCGTTTTCAAAACTTGAAAACGAGAATGTTCAACCAATGTGTCTTGCCAGTGATGACTTATGGATCTGAGACGTAGTCCTCCATTGCTGACCATATGATGTAGTTCAAGGTCGTTCAACGAGCTATGGAGAGGGCTATGCTCGAGGTTTCTCCGCGTAATAAAATAAGAAAATAGGATATTTAAGATAGAACCAGAGTAACCGATATATCCCAACAGATTAGTATGCTGAAGTGACAATGTGCCGGCCATATAGCTCGAAGACTGACAACCGATGGGAAAGCATGGTTCTCGAGTAGCAGCCTTCTACCGGTAGGCAAAGTGTTGGGCGGCCACCTCCTAGATGGAGTGACAACCTGGTAAGACATGCGAGAAGTCGATGGAAGCAGGTGGCTCAGGACCGAGCTTTGTGGCATGCTTTGGGGATGGCACTTGACTTTTGAAGGATTGTAATGATTGAATAAATGAATATGATAATTTGGTTTTAATCATATTTAAGGATTTACATATATTTTGTTAAATGTGTCGTAAATTGTTAAGAACGTGTCTAAGCATCAGCAATTTTACCCAATTAGAGTGTACCAAGATTAAACAACAAAACTCCATAGCCGCCAGTGCCGCAGTGTTTTGTGCAAACGAGCTTAACTCCCGGCTTCGTGCGGTAACGATTAATATGGCTTTATACTCCTTTGGATTTCACATTAAACTTAAAATGAAAACAAATAAGATTTGTTATGTGACTTTTTTCATTATTATTTTTGGTTTCATTATAATAACTAGTCAACACTAATTGTTATATTGAACTATGTACTCTGTGCATATTTCGAAAAAAAAAACGTCATTAACGTTTATACTGCCAATGTCAATTGTCAAAGATATAATAATCTGTGGTCAAACAGTCGCACAGAGATTGTCGCCAAAGGATTTTATAATGTTGCCAAAAAATAATTAGTGTTACATTAACTGAATGCGGTTTGAATTTTGTGTGATTACTGATATTCCTTCTTCAATAGTCTGTGGAGGATATATCAAGCCAAAAAAAATGTAATAAATTTTTTATAGGTAGTTGATATATGAGTGTTATATATTATATAACACATATATATTGAAACGTGAAAGTAAATTACAGCTTGCTTAATACACAAACGTAAATATTCATGAATTTCGACCACTGGACTACTATAGAATAAAATGTTAGTTAAGGAGTTTATTATCATCAATATTATTATGAGGTGTGTCAAGGAATACTTTACTAACTCCCGGTCATTGAAAAACTTTACAAACTCCGGTCGTGTTGACGTTTTCGAAAGATTCGTCGATTTTGAAAGATTTTTGTCGGATTTATTGACTATACGATTGCTTTATTGCAAACTTTAAAAATAAAAAGTTTTTAAAATTATCTATTAGTCACGGTGCAGGCATACATTATATTCTATAAAAGCTCAAAATATTTATGTAATAAACTTTTGACTCTATAACTTCCTTACGATTATAAGAACACTTTATAATACTAGTTTTTTTACATTGTTCTACATTCTCTTTTTAAAACCATACTTTTCAATTTAAACTTAAGTTTTTATTGTAACCTAACACTGATTCATGGAATAAAACTTATGTAAAAACACTTTAACCAGAGTTCTTTAAGAAATTAATTTTTACGTGATGTGGCTAATTATTTATGTGATAAACTATAATTGAATATAATGTAAAATGAATACCAAAGACCCTTTTTACTGGAAACTAGGCATTCCAACTAAGTCTTCAGAGGTAAAACGCGTCTACGTTTTGATTCATAATTGAGGACTTATGTATAAGGGCCACAGCATCTATTTACCACCGGGTAGGCTGTATGCTTGTTTGTCATCTTTATACTGTTAAAAAGAAGACGAATGGTATCCTTTTCTGCCTAACATTCCGTCTTGATAAGCTCCAACCTCTTAACTATTTCTAGTACCAAGCAGAAACAACTTCTTTGCAGTTAATCGCAGGTGTCTATGGGCTACAATAGTCACTTACAATCAGGAGAACTGCAAGTCTATTTGTCACTTCAATTTCATAAAAATGGTCTACGTGCCACCCGAAAGGTCCACAGGACTAATTTCTCAGTGGAAAGAATAAAAAATATCATATATTTGTATGAAATGTATCATATATTACTTAGGTTAATTGTAGTGTGTATATTTATTTTTGTATTTACACTTATGGTATGTCTATTTATATATTTACTTTATTTCCTTTTCTTTTGGGGTGGGGCGTCCTCTCATATTTTTTTTTTAATATTTAATACAATTTTTCTGTCGACACAAAAAACGACTTGACCGATTTTGCTGAAAATTTAATGAGGCCTAAGTTACATAATTATGCGTTATATGAAACTGGTCCCATGTCAATATCACTATTTGTTCTCGAGATACACAAGGCAAAAATTGAATTCGAACATACGTACATACATACGTACATGTGCACACACGGACATCCTCTTAAAAACCTATTAGACTCTAAAGACCTTGAAGCATGGAGATGTGTTAAAATTTCCAATTTACCCATTACAATAACTTTCCACTGGGAAGTTAATAAAAAGTTGCCGCCGGATGTATAACAACTATACTATTTACACAACACTGCTTATTAAAATTAAATAAACCAAAACAAACTCGTTTAAAATTTAATAATCTCCTCAAAAAGAGTTTCAATAACTTAAATCTAATTGGTATTTTAGTATTTTGGATCAAGCTTAATTTTAGTATTTTTCAGAACCTACTTGTATTTAAGGCGCAGTTTGAATTACCAATCTAAATTCCACTCAAATTGTGTATACTGATTCAAGGAGGTAAACAACCTTAATTGAATATAATACTAGCTTGTAAACAGACATGACTTAACTTGCATATTTTATAATTAATTACAGACAAGATTAAACATAAATAAATTATTTATGGAATTGAATTTCTAACGAGTATTATCATGAAAGTATCTTGATGTTGAGCAAAGTACATAATATAAAATACAAGCATAAGTTGACTAAATACTTCAGCCGAAGGACCTTCGTGAAGTTTTGTGGCTGGAACTAATCCGAACAGTTCTTCAAAACACTCCCCATGGTAGATACGATAGAAAACGCAAAGGGATGCAACATTCCTATGCAGCGCCAGTGAATCGAGTCGATCAAAAAGAAGTCGGTCATCGACGATTCAAATCGCTTCGCGCTGGATGCGGTCAAGTGGAAGGAGTTGGCACTGGGGTGTCCTAGGCCAGAGATAACAGTATTCCACGTGAGGCTGAACTTGCGCTTTGTAAAGTTGCAAGCGATGTGCCGGCATGAAATGCTATTTCGCTCTGCTGAGTACGCCAAGCTTTTTAGAGGCTACTTTGGACCTCATTATGTCGACGCCGAGGATTCCGATGCTAGCTGAGACAGAAAGAGGAGTACCTTAAAACTGAGGAGATACGACAAAAAGTTTTTTTAGCGGTTAACGCGCAAACCTGTGTCTTCTGGGGATTGAATTGGAGTAGATTTAGTTGCCCCCAATCCACGAATTTGCGAAGCAAAGTCTCGACTTCAGACATAAGTTTGTCCTAATACTCGGCGACGTTTTCCCGAGAAATATTGGCATAGCTGGTTTGCAATTCTACACAGCTGCGCACCCGTGCAAACGAGGGTTAGGGGATCCCCCCCAAGGCGACGCACACTAGCTCGTCCCCGTTGGTGTGGAATGCAGCGCACAAAGCGGCGATGGGGACCGCCACCCATCACGCACAGCCCGACACGGCGGAAGGTGGAGGACGGAGTGCAGAGTTGGCACGTGAAATGTTAGAGGGGGCATGAGAGATAAGACTAATGAGTTGATCGAAATAATGAAAGAAAGAGAATTAGATGTCGTGTGTATGTCGGAGACCAAACGGAAAGGCAGTGGTACTGAAGAGCTCCCTGGCGGGACGTTAGCTATATGGTCCGGAGTCCCGGAAAGCGAGAACGTCTGCCAGGGAGTGGGAGTGCTGTTGTCGTCCCGATTGGTCGATCTTATGACTGAATACAAGGTTGTGAACTCAAGACTTCTCTGGGTTCGCTTCAAAATGGGACTGACGAAGTTATTCCTTTTGGCTGTTTATGCGCCGGTAGCTTCGTCGTCCAGGGCTGAGCTGGAGGAGTTTTGGGAGAATGTAAGAGAAGTTCTAGATTTGGTTAAGGGAAATGAAAGAACTGTTGTATGTGGTGATTTGAATGGATGGGTAGGTATCGCTCGACCAGGATACGAGTCGGTGCTTGGAAAGTTTGGCGATAAAAGGGTTAATGATGCTGGCAAGCTTATACTGGCTGTATGCAAGGAAAAGGGTCTTCTTGTGACAAACACTATGTTTAATCACAGGAAAATCCATATGTACACTAGAGAAAGAAAGAATGAGAGAAGTATGATTGATTTGTTCCTGGTGGATGACCGACTGCGAAAACAGGTGATGGATACACGAGTGTTCAGGGGTGCTGACCTGGGAACGGATCATTATCTAGTAATTACTAGATTTAGGGGTTTGTTCGCGGGTTGGCGCTACCGGACGGCAGTAACAGAACCACAGTCGGTCTGTCGCATCCGAAGCTGGAAGCTTCAGGAAGCGGATACTAGGGACAAATATCACACGAGGGTAGCCGAAAAGCTTGACACTATCGATGGCAGGAAAGAATGTGTGGAGAGAACATGGCAGAACCTTAGGGATGGAATGGTAAGTGCAGCGGAAGAAGTATGTGGTACGACAAAAAGAGGTAGTAGTAAAAGAAGAGATGCATGGTGGAATGATGAAGTGAGAGAAGCTGTAAAAAAGAAGAAAAAAGCATGGTTAGACTACTTGGCCTCTAGTAACGATGAGCATATGAGAGAGAAGATGAAAGAAAGATATAAGCTGCAGAAAGTTCATGCGAAAACATTGATTGAGGAAGTACGTGAAAGGTGCAGAATAGAAGCGGACGAGAGGTTGTCGCACAACTTTAGGGAAAACTCCAAACTCTTCCGGAAAGAGGTTGGAAGGTCCCGGAGTGGTGCGACAGCCTTAAGAATGAACAAAGTGCTTTCGAGAACCAATGACGTCCTCTCAGAAAAATCGGACGTCATGCAGCGATGGAGTGAATTTTATAGAGAAAGTTTGAAATGTGGTAAGGCTGCGGGACTAGACAGAGTTACTGCTGAAATGGTCAAGTACGGTGGGCCTCGCGTCTGGGACAGCTCCCCATCTGCTGTGCAATTTGTGCTGGCGGACGGGAGATGTCCCGGATGATTGGCGATCCGCGGTCATTGTGCCTTTATATAAAGGTAAAGGTTCACATTTTGACTGCGGGTGCTATCGGGCGATCAGCTTGACCAGTTTAGCAAGTAAAGTTTACTCGAAGGTTTTGACACGTAGGATGCAAGAGAAATAGGAAAGATTCTTATGGGAGGCACAATGCGGATTTAGACCTGGAAGAGGATGCACGGATCAAATGTTTTCTCTCCGCATGATCACGGAGAAGCTTCTGAGTGTTAACCAGAAGATTTTCTGTGCTTTTGTGGGTCTGGAGAAAGCATTTGATAAGGTTATAAGGAAGAAAATGTGGGAACTGTTGCCGGGATATGGTGTGGATGGTCGATTGTTAAGGGCTGTGCAGTCACTTTACTATGACTGTAAAGCCTGTGTGCGGATAGTACATGACCTGTCACCCATGTTTAGTGTCCAAGCGGGTGTAAAACAGGGTTGTGTCATGTCTTCCTGGCTGTTCATACTGTATCTCGACAGTTGTTTACAGAAGCTGAAAAATAGCTGTTTGGGTGTGAAATTGGGTGACATAAAAAGTGAATTGTCTGCTGTATGTAATATGGCAGTGCTTATTGCACCATCAGAAGCAGAACTGCAGGCATTAGTCACGTGTATGAAAGAGGAATATGAAATTAAAGGTCTCCGTTTGAATGCTAATAAAACTAAGGTTCTGGTATTTGAAAAGGACGAAGAGAGAACGAAATGTGAAATATGTGTAAATCAGGAATGTCTAGAACAGGTAAATGAAATTGTATACTTGGGGAGTGCTTTCAGCCGGGATGGCAGATGTGATTTAGATGTGGATAGACGTGTCGCTGCCGGAAACAAAGTCAATGGTGCCCTGAATGCATTAGTAAAAAAGGCAAGGCGTGGTGAAGAGGGCACGCCTTGCAATACATAATGCAGTGTTGGTATCGACTTTGTTATATGGCAGCGAAACCTGGGTATGCCAGAAGAAGCATAAAAGCAAGTTGAATGCAGTGGAGATGCGATCTCTTCGTAAAATGTGTGGCGTTACCTTAGCCGACCGAAAGCGAAACGAAGAGATTCGCAATATGGCAGGATTGAAAGATGACCTTATCACAAAAATTGATAGGGGCGTACTCCAATGGTTTGAGCACGTTGAACGAATGAGTGAAGACCGAATGGTGAAGAAAATATATAGAGCGAAAGTAAATATTTAAAGGTGTCGAGGTAGACCGAGACTAACTTTCGAAGACCATGTGAGCAAATTGCTCGAAGAGGGGAGGGTCAAGAGTACTTGGATACCTAAACGTGCATGTATGAAGAAGTTAATGAACCTGAAGGAAGCGAAAGAGGTATGTAAGGATCGTGACACTTGGCGATCTGTTCTCTCTGGCTACCCCGTTAGGAATTGTGCGTGAAGATAAGTAAGTAAGTAAGTAAGTGGTTTATAAGGCATCAACGATGCTCTCGTTTGCATAGCAATGAATATTACTAGTTCGCTACATGTCTACCTGTCGGCAGGCCTGTTCCTCCTGTCCGCGGGCCTGTTCCTCCTATCGTCGGGCCTATTCCTCCTGTCGGTGAGCCTGTTCCTGCAGCATCACCATCAGAGCACCTAAGTTAGGTGCTGCAGACGTAGGAGCTGCTGACGGGTCGGCCTCCGTTACCGGCGGCTTGCCCTCTGACGTCTGCGGCATTACACCACCAAATCGTCTCTTGTCTGTCTCCTGCTAGCGTTGACTTCAGGTACGGACACCCTCCGTGTCTTCCTTCGGTAAAATTGGCATGATTTTATCCCACTTCTGATATCCATTGTTACGAGCTTAGGGATCGTGACAATAAAAACTGCCATTTGATTTACCAAAATTGATACATTAATTACCGAACACCAATTAAAACTTAAAACACACTAGTAATTAATCACACGTAACACTGTAGTTCACTTTATTTCGTTCCGTAGTTTTCACATCTATCGCCAATTAAATACTGACCCGGTCGCGCTCCTAACCGACTTTATATAGGACCTTTTCCACCGAAAACAACTAGAATGTTCGAGTAGCTAGTAGTAGTATTTCTAGCTCTTTGTTACCCTCCAGAAAGCCCTCGCCACTCGACACTAGATGGAGCTAGTGGCAGAATTTTAGAAAGATCTCGACGCTCCTATTTCTGATACTTGAAACTAGATGGCGCTAAAGTCACCTGCCATATACCGGGCATTAATTATGGCGCGCAACAATATCATTGATATGCAGAAGAAACAGATTAGTGATACTACTACTGCTACTGCCTCCGCCCAACTATTAGTAAGGTAGACCAGAAGATCACCAGCTGATTGCCCACGTCAAAACCGTATTGGCGATCACTAACAGGTGGTGATCCTCAAGGTACCTCATGAGCTGGCAGTTTAAAATGGACTCCATAATTTTGGAGAACAAGGAGGTGATGGCGAAAGGCCTGTAGTTGGATGGGTCTAGGGATAGGGTGGCCCAACGCTGCCTTATAAGAATTAGGGACTACGCCTTTGGAGTAGGAGTACCGGAAAAGACGCGCTCAAAGCGGTGCCAACTCTATCGAGCCCACTCAACTTGCTGAGAGGAGTGCTTTGCGAACAGAGGACTGTGTAAACTGCACAGTGGGTGTAGAGTACTCACACCGCGGGGTGGTCGGCGGTGTGTGCCCCCGTCATCGAGAGTCGAGTTGGACCCAAGGATAGAGCCCAACAAATTGGCGTTTTCCTTTGAGGCTTGGGCCAGTGAGTCATCCTCTTTGTGCAGAGATGGACGAGATGACTGAGAGAAGTTCCCATGGACAGCTTTGGCGAGAGACCAGAAAGCACGGGTTCCCAAAAGAAGGCGAATTAGTTTCTCGTCAATTCTGCCGATGTAATCAGACTTTGCCTTGGAAATGATTTTTTGAAGGCTTTTTTTAAGCCCTCGATAGTTTTATGTTTAAATCTATATTAAAAGTAATGTAGCAGCTACATGAAAAGGCGTGCTAAGAGGCTTACTTATTAGTGACTCAAATCTGGCTTAAACCAATCTTACCAGTCTCGAACACAGGCCAAAAATAGCCAGCCTTTTAAATTTCTACAGGATACATTTTGGAAAGTGAACACAAAAATTGCATTTATTAATTCCTCGCTTTTATTTCTACCATCGCACAAGCAGACGCTCGACCACCTCATTCGTTTTTGACTTATCGCACATCGGAATCAAACGATCGACTTCATCGTTCGTCATGCGTACAGCAAAGGAATGGAATAAGTTAAAGTAAAGTAAAGTTAAAGTAACGGAATTAGTTAACAGCAACTGTCTCACCATCCAATTACAATGTAGGTATTTTTAAGATAAGAATGAATAGGTTTTTGTTAAATCAGTGCTCTTTACCATCTTCGACTGCATTGCATTACAATCACTGGCTAGAATAGTAAAAACACGTACGTCAGTGAGGCACAATAATAGGTCCACCGCACCGTTTTCTACCAAAGAAGTTAAAATATAATTCAGTAAAATTAAATACACAATAATAATCGATATATTTTATATTAAACTAGAGTATTTGTTATTTGAGGGTAAAGTTGATTCAACGGTGGTAGTGATTCCCATTTGTTTCAGTTGAAGCGCGGTAAATGCTACGTGCTTTGACTGAAAATTTCATTCAACAAATTTATATAAAATAAAACAAGATTAACAGTTTTTCACACGCTAGTTTTTTATGGTATAAAAGTAACAAATAATTTTCATTAAACTTGATTTTAAGTGGTTACATGGTCAAAACACACCATCAACAAACTTCAAATAAGAGGAAGATATTAATGGGTTGTCACTTCGAAGTTTAAAACGAAAAAAAAAACGGAATGCCTCACAGCCTGTGATTATACTAGCACTTACAATAGCTCTCTTACTTCAGAGCGGAAGACAGCAGTGTACACACTGCTGTTTGGCGGCATAAATAAGTAGCATAGTGGTATCTACCAAGACGGACTCTTGAAGGGAAACAAGTCCTGCCACCTAGTTAACAGCACCTTTAATGTTATTAAAAATTAAGTTAAGTTTAGAGTCGCGGGTTCGAATTGTGGATCAGACAGTTATATTTTTATAGCAATGCGTAAAGATTTAATTAAAATAAGGTAGACAAGAAAAAATAAATTGTTATACACTAAGAATTATCTTAAATACTTATTTAAAGATTTTACTTGTATTCTTGCAGTGGTACGCTAGAATTGAATCAAATTTTATTAAATATAGGATTCCAAGCAGATCCTATAATCTTCCCTTTGGAAACTAAAAAAGATAGGTAGACAGTCAACAAATTATTACACATAAAAAATTAACCGTGAAACAAAGAGGAAAGAAAAATGAAAAGAGGACGAAAAAATAATTACGTTGCCGGTTTCATGGCTAAAAGTGATTTTTTCCAAACGATCTTTAAATGGAGAGAATAGCAAAAAAATCTGTAGTTTGGAGATATGAACAATTATTTTCAGGCCATTTCTGTCACTATTTTTAATACAATACATGTAATAAAAGGATCAAGTGATTTATATATAAATTCATTAAGATGAGGTAAAGGTTCTCTCGAATAAGTCTTAAAAGGGGTTGGTGTGTTTTGCGTAAAAATATCCGTAAAACTGAGTTTTATTGAATGTGTAGTAGGTGTTTGCGTTACCATTAGAAATCATTTTATTATTAAATTTTTAATTTGATATATTTCTGACTCAACCGAATTATTCGATGATAAAAAGATAAATTACACAACAATAATTGAAACAATTATTAAAAATATAAAATGTCAAACAATTTTGAATAAATAATCAAAAATTACCAAGAATTTCATAATGCTTGATGATGTGACATTATTTCTGTAAGTATATAATAGTGTTAGAAAATCCAAAAAGGTAGTATCATAGATAAATAATATATACTAGACAAAGTAATACGAAGTACAATATACTCACAGCATTACAATGATGAAGGATTGTTATTTTGCAAATAAAATAAATAATACATTTTCCATTTATCTTATCATTCCACTGCTGAACTTAGGCCTCCCCGTAAACTGCTTCACAAAGGGATATTTGCCGTAGTTTCTACGCTTTGCAGGTGGTTAGGCCACTGCAATTTTAATTATTTTGAGTTGATATGAAAAAGGTACTGCTGCCCATCCATTTTGTCGCCACTTACGACACCTACGGGTTGAAATGGGGTAGTGGATTATTTAATGCCGCCACTCACGGATTTTTATATATGTTACACTCTAAAATAAAGACAGGAGAAATAAAAGTTTAAAAAACTCTCTTTGAGGTTCACATAGTTTTCATGTAACAAAATTATATTTATATTTTTATTTAATTAATATCAAGTCAATTAAGAGATGATAAAATAAGATTTAACATGGAAAAGTGTGAATAAGTTTACATTTTATTGATTACAGTCTGTAATTTATAAAAAGCACATGTGATATTAGATTGTTGATATTAGAGCTTGGAATAATTTTCGTAAACACAATTAAAAGTTTCCTAAAATATTACACGCTTCTACCACACTACTATTGTAAAAACATTTGTATTATATTCATTATTTTGTAAAAAGTGTATCTTTCACTGGAATAAAAAGATCAAGCTTTATTTAGTACAGTTGTAATTAAATACAAGAATTAGTTTCTATTAGCAGCGAGTTAATTTACACTAGCTTTTAAGAGTTACGTGCTTTGACTCTTTAGTGCGAAAGCAACTCGAGAATGCATCGGGTAGTATTAATAAATTAAGAGTATTTTTTTAATTTTATCTTACTACACTTAAGTGTAATATAAAGTAATATTATAATTTAGATGTTTGCAAGTAAATTAACTACTTTAAATATTTACTACTACTACTTTAGCCCATCTTAATAGTCCTGAGCCACCTGTGTCCATCGACTGTTTACGTGTTCCATCAGATCATCGCTATATCTAGTGTCTCCGTTAAATACTAATTATTATATCATTAGCAACGTACTAAAGGGGGAAAGAAATACTGTGAGGAAGGCTGCATGTCCGAAAAAAAATACAAAAAAAATTATTTTCGTATTAGGGCACAGCTGGGCTACCTACCTTGCCCTAAAACACTTTTGAAAATGTTTTTTTTTTTATTTCAAGGATGTGACTACGATGGTTAATAGTATTTAGTCCAGTCTAGCTTAAATAGGAAATGTGTAAGAATATAAATTTTTTCTTTAGATTCAAATATCTTCTATTTTAATTGAAATGATTCATAATTCTGAGTTAAATATTACTCTCAATTATCTATTATATTGCTTTCTTTAAATTTTCTTCGTCAAAAGACTAAACTGCAGCTGCAGTCTTCAATCTAAATATGACAACGTCTAAAAGTTTATATTTTTCTTTACGAAATAAAATGAATAAGATATTTGGTCTTAATTTTTATTTTTATTTACAGCTTATAATATAATAAACTAATTAAATGCATAAAATTTACAAGTGCCATACAATATTTTTACACATCACATGTTTTCAAACTTAGGTACAAAGTACTATCGCTCTGTGAGTCATAAAATGGGTCTCATATTACAGAGCTCTATTGTAAAAAGGTGTGATTATTGCTAGCCCATTTACTCCTTAGCATTTTAGTATATGATAAAAGGAGAGAGAAATATTTCAACGGTTAAAAATAGCGCGAAATGTGTCTTACTGGTCTGCGCTCGGTTCCCGGCGGGTCCACAGTATCGGCCACAGTCGGCCATCTTGACATCCGCCAGGCTACGAGCGTGCAACAGACAAAAGGATATCGTCACGAGAGTGTAGTGGGCGATAGAGCGAAACTGACATGACATTGTCAGCATCATCTTCCTGATACCCAACTCAAAGCTATAAAAAATGCAGTTACCAGTCTGCAAGCAAAACGTGGATGCTATGGTAAAAAAGTCAATATATGGAGGAGGTATATGTTAAACAGGGAACTTATTTAGGCTATAATTGAAAAGAAATAACCTTTAATTTCGAAGGCGAGCCGAGCCGGATTGTAATAATGACGAACGTTCTTAAGTGCAACGTGTGTAACGTCATGGTATCATTATACGAAATAAAATATTTACCATAGACGTAGAATCACAAGTGAGTATTTGTACATCCACATTTACGGTGATGAAATCAAAAACTCTAAGAAACTTTTGTTTGGTCTGTCCCAACGAATATAAAAAATTACGAAAAATCAAAGGCAAAGAGGAGCGCGATGTAACTGATATTATAAATCTATTTACATCTACGGAACCGGATTTTATTTCAATTTTTGTAGCTGGACAACTTGAAAAACTACCGCTGATTTTGATAGATCACTTAGACTGTTCCAAATTATTAAAGGAAATGGTAACATGAATGGAATCAAAGCAGAAATTGAAGAAATAAATCTACCTTGTGCTACTCAAGATAGTGTTGACAGACTTAGATCATCAAATCTTGACTGATGACTGATGTGATGACGGAGCGGCCGAAGGAAACTGTGTCACTAGAAAGAATAAATATGATATATAATGGAGGACATAAAGCTTACAAGTTTTCATTATCAAATTCTAATCCATGTATCACACATATCGACTTGCTATATTTAACTGTAATAATGTGAAACGCTTCATCAATGACGTCAGAGACTTACATCATACGTGCGATGTAATATGTTTTCAGGAAACTTTGATTCTGAATCATGAGACAAATATAAACAAACAATAACCTTTAATGACAGGATCGATAGCGGTTTTGGTTAAGTCGCAATCTAATGCGGTTGATACGTCTGCGGGTATCCTGCGCGGGTAACCACCGTAATTGCGAAGATGTTTGATGGTTTGCTCAACAAATAGTTAAATAAACATTTAATATTACATGATAACCAGTTCGGATTTCGTTCTCGGTAGTCCACTGAAGGCACCATATTGTGTCTCCAGCAAAGTAAAATACTCCTGAGAGAGCATGTAATGCTTCCTTGATGGGAGCTGGATGGTTGTGTACTCAGCATATTGAGTACTGGTACGCAACAGCAGTAGGGTTGATGTGTGATCTGTATGAGTTTGAGTGTTGAGTCAGGCAGGGCGGCTTAACATCACTAACATTGGCGGTGTTTTTGGCAATAATCTGAGTTATGCAAACGATATGGTGGTGCTGAGTGCGTTGGTCTGCAGTCTGAGGAAGCTGATACGGATATGCGAGGAATATACATGTGGTCACGGATTATTATATAATGTCAGGAACAGTCCATACACGATCTTCTAGGCCTCGGATGCGAAATGTCCTGTTTATATACCTCAAATTAAATTAAATGGTGTATGCCTGGAAAGGGTTGAAGAGTTTAAATATCGGGGGCATTTACTCACCGTCGACTTGAAAGATCACACTGATATAGATCGGGAGCGGAGGGCGCTGTCTATCAGTGCTAGGTTAAGGTTACGCTCTTCCTAGCTCATCGCTCTACTCGTGCAGTTTATGGACTAATTACATTGGGAAGAGTTACAGCATTCTCCACGTTAAATATAATAATGCATTTAAGGCGGTTGTAGCAGCCAGACTAATCAACCCTAAACGGGAATAAATAATATATACTCTGCTGCTACCATAACGCGGAAGGCGAGGATAAAAAAAAACATTTATTTCCTAACTATCCTTGGCTACTGAGATACTGCGATACTGTGGACTACATATAGATAATTTGACGTTCTTATAAAGAAACAAGAAGCAGCCGCAAATATCATTCAGCGCCACATCGACTTCACACGCCGCTATCGTCACGTATCCGTCGACCAATGGTAAGCCGTTTCTTCAACGCCGCAGTTCGCTTCTTCTCGCTGTTCCGGAGCTGTATTCCACGCCGCCGCCGCTCACCGACTACGCGCGCGCATTTTTTTTTGCGCCCGAAGCAATTAAAGGGCTACCCTATACGTAGGGAGGCGGAAAATGCATTACGCATACCACGATAGCCGGTCTATCGTGGTTATGAGGGGCTCACTGTCCTACCGGGGACCCTAAGTGATACCCTCTAAAAACCGCCTTTGGGGACAGGCAACCGGCTGATTAAGCTCTATTGTGCCTTATCATGAGCGACCCTCTTTTGGGAAAAGAGGGCGCAGGCGGCTAAGTGCCGCTGAGGGAGTGCCTACGAAGGCAAATTAATGTTAGATATTACAATAATTTTATTTAATTAGAGTTGGCCTGAGCCGCCAGGAGACAGTTCAGGTCGTTTGAAAGTTTATTAGGCGGGTCCGAGAGAGAGTTTCTCGGCCTGCGGACACGATAGCGAGAGGGGGGTGGGGCTGCATAAGAAGCTGCCTCACGAATTAAATGGTTTGGGTGCGACTCTGAGGCTTTGAAGAAGTTCTCAGAGAGTTTTTTAAGAAATTGTTGAATTGTTGGGAGCTCCAAGTCCCGATGAAGGTCGGCATTACGGACGTACCACGGTGCGTTCGCAGCTCGACGACAGAAGAGGTTCTGAACTATTTGGAGTTCATTTAAAATGTTATGGTTTGCGTGGGCAAAGACGGGGCCCGCGTAGGACATGACTGGTCGTATACATAACTTGTAGAGGGTACGCTTGTTTTGAAGGGACATTTTACTGTGTCGGCCCAACATACTGTTGAGCCTACTCAGATAGAACCGTGCGTGACGGGTTACTCTTTTGACGTGGGGCTTGAAAGTGAGCCCTGTGTCTAGAGTGACACCTAAATATTTGGCGGACGTATGCCAGGGGACAGGGGTCCCTAGCATACGTATTGGTGGAGTGTTTTTGAGACGGCGTCGTTTATAATCGAAGTGGACGGCGGAGCTCTTCTCCGGGTTCACATCTATGCGCCATTTTTTGAACCAAGCTCCTAGGTCATCAACTGACTTTTGGATCTTGTTCCGTCTAAGGGGTAGTGAGACACCTTTGCAGTAGATGGCAGTGTCATCTGCAAAGAGGGAGAGTTGAACACCTTTCGACGGGATGGGAATGTCGTTGGTGAACAGGATGTACAGCAGAGGAGCAAGTACTGAGCCCTGAGGGACACCAGCCTTGATAGTTCGCTGTGAAGAAAGCGTGCCTTCGTGTCTGAAACGAAAGGTACGATGTTTTAAATAGGAGGCCACGAGACGAACTAGACGATCGGGGAGACCTATTTTATAGAGCTTGTAGATGAGGCCTATGTGCGAGACTCTATCGAAAGCTTTGGCTATATCGAAAAAGACCGCGATGGTCTTATGACGACGAGGATAGAAACCGCTGAGGATATATTCCACAATGCGGTGAACTTGTTGGGGACATGAGTGTTTGGCTCGGAAGCCGAATTGATGGGGAATGATAAGAGGGTCGCCGTCTGTGGGAAACAGATAGCGCCTCATACGAATTTGGATGACTCTTTCGAAGAGCTTGCCCATTGCCTTGAGGAGGCTAATGGGGCGATGGCTGGAGGGGGAGGTTGAGAGGCTTGCCTGGCTTGGGAATTCCAATCACAGTAGCTTCTTTCCACGTAGTGGGGAAATAACTAAGGTTGAAGCAGGCGTTGAAGATAATAGATAAAAAGGTTAACACCTGCTCGGGAAAGTGTTTTAGGGCTTGGTTGGAGATGCCATCCGCGCCCGGAGCCTTTTTAGGCTTAAGTCCTTTGATGAGGGATGAAATCTCATCATTGGACACAGAGATAGGTTCGGAGGCCGTGGGGGGTGAGTTCCGGCGGCGGACCTCATCCTCCACTGCCTGGACGTGTGAGGGGTCGACGGGTTGAGAACTGCGAGAGCATTGAGCGGCAATGCTATCTGCAAAGCACTCAGCCTTTTCCTCGTCCTCGAAGGCAACCGTGCCGTCGGGACGGGAGAGAGGGGGAGTGTGGGTGATAGCGTCTATGCGGAGGGCTCTGGCCATCTGATAGTACGCTGTGTGAGAAGGAGAGATATTCTCCATGAGCTTACTCTTTTCGAGGTCTCGAAATTCAGAGAGGCGGAAGCGGAGTTCTCGTTGAAGACGATTGGCCGCGCGCCTATTTCGGGGTGGATTTTCTGCTCTCCGGAAGCAGCTTTTTTGGCTTTTAATAGGTTTCTAATATGTAGGGGAAGCCCACTATTGTTAGCAACCGGGACGACCCCTGTTCTCCTTAAGGGAGGATTTAATAAGGGTAGAGAGTGAATCGACCGCGGTGTCGATTTTTTCGGGACTATCTAGTCCGACGGTAGGGAGATGGTAGAGTCCTGTGAGTCCAAAGCTTTAGCTAGGGACTCCTTGAATCCCTTCCAGCTAGTGAAGGTTTTCGTGTGTGTTGGGGGAGGTGGCTGATGGCCAAGAATGAGGGAGACCGGTCGGTGATCTGATCCTAGATCGTCTAGTGTCTGGATTGCTCTGAGGTTGAGAGAAACTCCTTGGAGTAACGCAAAATCTAACACATCGGGGGCGTGATCGGTGTTATCGGGAAAGTGAGTAACACCGAGAGGACTATGGACGGTAATATCAAGAGACTGCGTGATATCGAGCAGTATCTTGCCACTAGGGGACGTAGTGCGGCATGTCCATTCAGTATGCTTGGAGTTAAAATCTCCAAACATTATGACTGAATTGCCTAAAGATAAAATGGCCTCAAAATCCTTTTTGAGGGGATAGGTTCCTGAAGGGTTGTAACAGGAGGCTATGAGGATGGACTGATGTCCAGTCATAGCTAGCCTGCATACCGTGGCTTCCATGTTGGTAAGCTGCGGAGTAGAAATGGGCGAGCAATGAAGTGTCTTCTTGTAATAGATGGCCGTTCCGCCGCCTCGGCGGTCGGGTCTGTCGTTACGAAGAAGAGAGAAGTTTTTAATAGAAAGGCCTCTAGTGTCCTTAGCTTTGAGATTAGTTTCCTGTAGGAGGAGGAAATCGACTTCACGATTCCGAAGAAAGAGCTTGAGCTCTGGGAGGTTATTTCGCAAGCCGCGAATATTAAATGATACAAGCGATAAACCCTTAGGTTTGATACGACCGTGAGATCTAGGTAGGTTAATTCGCTCAGTCATTGAAGTTAAGTTAATTAAGTTAACCTAACTTACAACGCTAACAGAAGGTTATTGTGCTCCGCAAGAACGAGGAGACGTTCTTGGGGGGACTTGGCCGCGCGCAGTTTGCGTGATACTACTGTTATTTTCCTAACATCGATATTCCTAATAGCGGAATATAGCGTGTTGTTGTCGTCGATTGTGGGCTCTGCTTCATGAGCGTACGAGGTTGTCCGCGATGGGTCTGACTTTTTGGGCCCCCAGGGAAAGACTGGAGGCTGCATTGGCTTGGAGAAGCCCGGAGGGGGGCCGAATTATGCCCTGAGGGGGCCTAGGAGGACCCAGAGAGGGTCGAGAGAAGCCCTGGGTGGGCTGAGAAAGGCCCTGACGGGGCCGTTGTTGGAGGGCCGGGAATGAGCGGTCATTCATCGGCGGTGGAGCTTGCCTACTGGGGCGAGGTTGAGGTGCGCGTGGGCAACCCTTTTAATTAGCCGGGTGTCCTGTCTGGTTGCACAGGACACAAGCGGGCGGGGATTCGGCGTCTTTGGGCCGGGGACACTCTTTCGTGTTGTGTGGTTCTAGGCACTTAACGCACCTGGGTGGGGCGGAGCAGTTGGCCGCCGCGTGACCATAAAGTTGGCAGCGGTGGCACTGCGCCGGGAAACCGGGCCTATGTGGGGGCTCTACCTTCACCCTTGATAGGCCACACACTGTGCGTACCTGCCGGAAGATGGCTTTAGCCTCCGGCGCGTTTGATAGGATTACTAGGGCAAGGTTGTATCTCTTGCCCGTTCTGTTGTGCATTTTGTGCACGGCTTCGACGGGGAAAGCCTTAGGACTTAAGGTCCTCAAGTATTTCCTCGTTCGAGCTCTTCCGGGAGAGCGTAGGTGTGGTAGGAGACTCGTTCGGCTGTGAAAAGCCTGGTGAGTTTTCGGAAATCCTCGATCGAGCTGGGGATGATTTTGATAGCCTCCCCGAGGTTGACAGCATTGTCGTACTTAATTCCTGCGTCGTAGCAGGTTTTCGACAGTTTGGTGAATTTGGCCTTGTCTCTTAGGAAGACAGGGGGCGGGACTTGCTTCTTAGCAAGGACTGGAGCACATCGAGAGGAAGGTTTAGATGGAGTTGGGATGTCAAGGGACATGAGCGGGATGGCGGCAGCGGCGGGGGCTGCGGAAGTTGGAGGAGCGGCAGGGGCCGCTGAGATAGGCGGGGTGCGTTTTATCGCGGCGCGCTTTCCGTTGCGCTTGGAGTTGACGGCAGTGAATGTGGACTCCCCGGTTCCGTCGGAGTCAGAGGACTCCGATGAACCGGAGCCTGTAGTAGTGGCGCGCCTCTTCCGGGAGGACGGCGCCGAGGACTCGGAGCATGCGTACTCCATTTCTAGGGGGGCAGATTCGAGCTGGGCAAAAGAGTTCCTCGTTTCGAGGTAAGATGCGATTACCGGCGGCGGATGGTGTGCCTGAGGGACAGGGAGGGAAGCCTGGGCGGCGATGGTGGCGATGGCGGCGAGGACCGTCTCATTGCCGTTTAAACCGAATTGGTTAATGAGGGCGGCGAGGGACTCAGTGAAGCTGGGTGTGGCCATTTTGGGTCAGTAAGCAAGCTGAGCTATGTAAAATAAAGATGAGGACGGGTCCCTGTTCTCGGTAGAACAGGGACTAGAACGCGAGACGTACTACGACACACTATACACGTAATACAAGAATAACAAGAACACAAGAAAAAAAGGAGACAGTACAAAAAAAATTGAAAAATGATAATGAAAAAAATTGAAAAATGATAATGAAAAATGAAAATGAAAATGAAATGAAAAGTGAAAATGAAAAATGAAAATGAAAGCGGAAGTCAGTCAGACCTCCCTGCCCGAAGACAGGGGGGCAAGAACTGTAGCGTAAAAGTGACTCACCGGCAGCCTCGACGCTGTTCCGCGTGAGCAGGACAGCGGAGGCGCGTGAGAGCGCGACAGCACTACCGTACTGTACGGGAGCGCGGACCACCTGGAGGCGACCGTCCGAGAACGATGCCGCCGGCGGACTGAGCACTGCGTCGGCGCTGTACAGCGCGAGCGGGACAGCGGGGGCGCGAGAGCGGGGAGCACTACCGTACAGGAACGAAAGCGCGGACTACCTGGATGCAACCGCTCGGAAGCGATGCCACAGGCGGAATGTGACGCGCGCGCACCGATCTGCATGTCTTTTATAGCCCGGTCCAGCGACGTAGCTTCGTGAACAAGAAAACAAGTCTCACGCCGGGAAACGAAACGTAGATAATAGTTGTATATTTTGAATAATTTTCATTGGTCATAGTATAAGCATTATAATTGGCTAGATAAAATAAAAATTGTTACCATTGGCAAATCAATTGTGAGCCAGCCATATAAATATAGGCAAGGTTGATGCAAATATATTCCATTCCATTCCACATTCATTCCATATTCATACTTCAATCGGACTTACATAAACAGTCGTTTCACTTCTCCACCTTAAAACCACTCGGAGTCTGTTAATAGTGGACCGTTCATCTCCACTATTACAGTGGTGACCCCGTACGAACACCGAGGGGGGAAGATCCCGTACGAACACCAAGAAGGAACACCCTGCGACGTACCACTACTATTACACGAACATCGCGAAGGAAACCCGTGGCGAACACCGAGAAGGGAGACTTCAGTATATATAAAATCAGTGTAATCAAGCCGTCATTATGGAGCAAGAGGCGAACACATATACATCAATGGTCAAAGAAATTCGGAAGTTATGACACGAAGTGGCTGCACTCAAAGCTTCCCAGCATCACACCAGTTACCAGCAACAACGAAGACCACTTTTTCGTCGCAACCGCTCTGCAAGTAGAAGTTGAATAAGCTCAGCATCAAGATCCCCTTACCGCTACTATCATCAACGTTTCGGGTTCGACGCAAGAAAATGCACAGAACCGTGTACATTCAAAAATGAAAATACGAATACGGAAAACTAACTAGTACGCTCGATGCGACGGGATCCAGCGTAACAGCAAAGTTCTACCGTCTTTTCGTCACCGATAAAAAAAGCAAGCTTACTTTCCTTATCGACACCAGAGCAAATATCTCAGTGTTACCGCCGAAGCAAGGACAGAAGTTGAAGCCACTGGATTTTCAACTCTATGCAGCAAACAGTTGCTGCTACATATGGAAAAAAAACAATGGAACTTGATTTAAATCTACGCCGACCATTCAAATGGAGATTTATCGTCCCTAAAGTCAGCAAACCAATCATGGGTGCTGGTTTTCTTCAACATCACCAGTTAATCGTCGACAACAAAAATAGAAGAATCATCGACGGGAAAACCAATCTTGCATCTCAGTCTTTTGTCCAAGCAACCAATCTGCCCACAATAAGAAGCATAGATGAGCAACAACCGTATCACAAGATCCTCGAAGAATACCCTGGTATCACAAGAATAACTTCAATGAAATTAACACCGAAGAACGACGTTGAGCATTTCATCGCAACGAATGGACCACTTCATTGCCGTGCACGTCCAATCGCACCACACCTATACGAGCAAGTTCGAAAGGAATTCGAAAACATGATTGAGCAAGGAATATGCCGTCCAAGCAAAAGCCCTTGGTCATCACCACTTCACATTGTACCGAAGAAGAACGGAGAATTACGAGTTTATGGAGATTACAGAAGACTGAATTCTATTACCACTCCTGACCGCTACCCAATACCGCGAGTCAGGGATTTCACTCATCAACTATCAGACAAGACTATATTCTCCACCATCGATCTCCACCGAGCTTACCAACAAATAAGAGTACGCGGTGAGGACATAGAGAAGACAGCAATAATTACCCCAATGGAATTATTCCAATTCCCAAGAATGATCCCAGGATTAAAGAACGGAGGTCAAACTTTCCAAAGATTCATACACGAAGTACTTCATGGACTGGATTTCGTTTTCGCATTTATTGATGATCTCCTTGTTGCAAGCCCTGATAAAGAAACGCACGAAACACATCTACGCACCGTGCTACAGCGATTAGAAGACAACGGAATCACAATCAACCCATCGAAATGCATATTTGGACAGCAAGAAGTTCAATTTCTTGGTTTCACCGTCAGCAAGGATGGAATCAAACCGCCTGCCGAAAAAGTCAGAGCAATCATCGATTATACAAAGCCTAAAACTATCGAAAAGCTAAGGCGTTTTCTTGGGATGATAAATTTTTACAGAGAACACATACCTAAAGCCGCGGAAATCCAAGTACCACTTCACGCCTACCTTCACACGAAGAAAAAAGATAAAACGTCAATTGAATGGAACGATGAAGCCACGAAGGCATTTGAAGCTTGTAAAGTTGCGATCCAAAATGCAGCTTTACTCGCTCAACCATCACACGAAGCAACCCTTGCTATCTTCAGCGACGCATCTGATCTCTCAGCAGGAGCCGTTCTCCAACAATACAGCAATGGGAAATGGCAACCACTTGGCTATTTTTCGAAGAAGTTCTCCGATACTCAACGTAACTACAGTACATTCGACCGAGAGCTACTCGCTATTTACATGGCTATCAAGCACTTCAGAAAAACGTTCGAGGGTCGAAACCTGATCGTTTTTACCGACCACAAGCCATTAACATACGTACTTCCAAAGAAACCATCACTATCGGAAACATCACGAAGAGCAAGACAACTTATTTTCATAAGTGAATTCACGACCGACATACGTTATATCAGTGGAAAGGACAACATAGTCGCCGACGCACTCAGCCGCGTATCAATCGACAGCGTAACGTGCCCTACATAAATTGACTATCATAAGATCGCCGCAGCACAAGACAGAGATAGTGACAACATAAAACATCTATCGAAGCAAGGTAACTTGTCCATCAAGCAAGTTACAATGCCAATGACGCATCTACCTATATACTGTGAAGCCTCAACGACAACCATGCAACCATACCTACCAGAAGAATGTCGTCGCGAAGTCCTCAATGCACTGCACAACATCAGTCATCCAGGTGTTAGAACAACAAGAAAACTTATCACTGAAAAATTCTTTTGGCCTTCAATGCAAGTGGATGTTGGCAACTGGGCGAAACAATGCATTCAATGCCAAAAATGCAAAGTACAAAGGCATACATCAAGTACCCTAGCTACATTTCCACCCACGGAGAGATTCGAACACCTGACGTTGACATCGTTGGACCATTACCTACTTCACCGCAAGGACATCGTTATCTCGTAACAATAATCGACAGAACACCAAGATGGCCAGAAGCAATACCTATCGATGATACTTCAGCCGAATCCGTCGCGAAGATAATTTATGAAAATTGGATTACTCGTTTCGGATCACCTAAAACCATCACAACGGATCAAGGAAGAAACTTCGAAAGCAACCTATTCCACAAACTTCTTCAAACTATGGGAATACAGAAGACACGTACAACAGCATACCATCCCCAGTCAAACGGAATAATCGAACGATGGCATCGTACATTAAAGACCGCACTCAAAACTCGTTTATCTCAACATACAAAGTGGATTGATGAGCTCCCTACAGTGCTACTCGGACTACGAGCAACACCGCGTGCAGACACTAGTCTTAGCGCCGCTCAGCTAACCTACGGCTGCAGCATAAGACTGCTGTACTGGCTTGCTTTCCTTACTTTTTTATTGCATCCTTCTTTCCAATTAACCGCAAAACAAACTTATGGCGCCATCTGTTGGCCCACAACAAAAGCGTCTGTAAAAGAAGTCGACGCGATCGATACGGAGATGTAATCGAGACTCAAGACGAACTGCATCGGTAATGGCTGTTCTTGTCTAAGCCTTCCAATATAAAAATTAATGTAAATAGCGTTAGTGAGTGTGCCGGGTCGACCCAGATGTGTGCATAGACTATATAATCACGTAGGAGTGTGGTCAAGGAAGACTGAAGCCTTCCACATCCGAAGATATCGTTGAAGCCAAGTTGGAGTTGATCGCCGCTGCCGCTAACCGTGAGTTACCTATTCCATTTACCCTTCCTGGTGGGCCAGACTAATTTTCTCTCACTGTAGGTAAATTAAGTAGCAATTCCAAAATATATTTCTAATTACTTTTATTTCAAGTAAGAAGTGTCGCGATTACTACAAAATAGTTCAATCCGCGCATTTTTTTCTATTCTAACGTTTTATCATAGTGGTCCGTACGAGCGCGAATGTCCTATGGTATTTTGGGTTCAATTCATTCGAAAACTCCAAAATTACAGTTCATAGCAATTCAAATTAAAAAAAAAAAACTTTTACAAATAAAACTTAAGTAAAGTACTTATTTCCTTGTCTTAATTTGAACGATATAATAAGAAACAACTTATTAAATTTACTTGATATAATTTAAAAATAGGCAGAATTATTCTCTGATATTGATTACATGAATTGTAATTCCTTTTGTAATAACTAAACACGGAGGTAGTAGGTTAAAAAAATTTTGCACCACGTATTCAATACTGATCGTTGTTTCAATAGGCGTGGCACAATATATATATCTACCTATTAATAGCGACATTATTAGTTGGTTAAAAAATTAGGTTTGTTTTAAATTTACGGTTTTATTATCTTCTTATTATTTCAAACATAATGACAGATAAAACAAAGTCGAACGCTAGTGAATTTGAGAGACAACTCAAGTTGCTTACTATTCAAAGAGAATATGCATTTCGAGAAATTCAAATAATATATGATTTATCGAAGAATATCCAAACGGATACAACTTCTACGTCTCAATTCGAGGCTAGGTTTAAGCGTATTGATTTAGTGCGTAAAGAATTCTTGGATTATACGAATCAAATAAACGAGTTAAAGTTAAAATTAAAGCCGGACGATATTATTGATATGAAGCCCGTGATTGCTTTTGACGACATGTACTACGCCGTCGATGCCGCCAGGGCTGCTCTAAGCGAGGGTCGCACTCGAGCCGACGCGCAATGCGACCCGGACCCGAGTTTGACTTCCGGATTATCATATCATAGTATGAAACCATACGCGCAAGCACGCTTACCAAAACTCGAATTACCGAAATTTGATGGAAACATTGAACATTGGCAAACTTTCTTCGATACATTTTCCACACTTGTACATGAAAACAATAATATAAGGTCAATCGAAAAGTTTCATTATTTGTTGACGTGTCTCTCGGGTTCGGCGCTGTCAATAGCGAAAGGAGTGCCAGTTACCTCTGACAACTACCAAATTGTTTTTGACGCGCTTATCGAGCGGTTCCAAAATAAACGAATTTTGGCCGCAACGTACTTGAATAAAATTTGTAGCTTTATTCCGTTGAAGTCTGGTAATTATGCCGATTTACGTAACTTAACTAATATGTTGAATGAAACCGTTAATGCTCTGAAAGCTATGAAAATTAAGAACCTAGATGAGTTTATTTTATTTTATTTAGCTGCACGTGTTTTAGATTCTGATACGCGTAAACGTTTCGAGATGCAAAACGGGGAGCAAATTCCTACCTTTTCGGATTTATTAATTTTTTTACAAAGTTATGTTAAAGTGCTAGAAGTTAGTCAACCGGGTAATTGTTCCGACTCTGTTTTTCGGTCAGGACAGTTGCATAAAAATTCTGTGCGTGCCACCGGGACACGAAACAGCCACCATAATAAACAATATCATAAAACTACATCATTGCCTTCGAACACTGCTATAAGTCCAAATGCTGCAAATAAAACAGCTGATTGTCTGTGTTGCGGGGCGGCAACATGCGCTTTTCAAATGTCCGAAGTTTCAAGAACTTGATATTTCTGAAAGATATGGCTTAGTGTCTAATAAAAATGTTTGCATGAATTGTTTACGTTTAAATCATAATGCCAATAAATGTTTTTCGAAAAATACATGCTCAACTTGTGGTGAGCGTCACCATTCGTTGCTCCACGATGGCACCGCCATTGTTGCTGTTCCGTGTTGCTCCACTGACAGGACTATCGATAAAGCAGCAGCTACGGTTGACGGCTTAACCACGACTGCGAGCTCCGTGACTACCAGCGCTCACGTTGGTCACAGTCGTGCTCTCGTTCTACTCGGCACATGTGTAGTGCGCGTGCGCGGTTGCGGTGCTCCCGCTCAGTATACTACTGCCCGCGCACTTATTGACAGTGGAGCTCAGGATAGTTTTATGACGTTATCACTCGCTCAACGTTTAGGGTTGCCCATTCGTCGCTGCAATTTAGCTGTAGCAGGCTTAGGAAAAAATGTAGTGCATCAAATTAAGGGTGAAACTTCATGCGTGGTAATGCCAACGGATTCTGATAGTCCAAACTTCACTATTAATGCTATAATAATGAATACCATAACAAGTAAAATGCCTGTCGTAGAAGTACCTTGTGGGGTTCGTGCAAATTTTAAACATCTAGTTCTAGCAGACAAACAGTTCGACAAACCCACTAATATAGACTTGCTGCTGGGCGCAGAACTATTCCATAAAATTTATGATGGCCAACGCCTAGAAATAGGTCCTGGTTTACCAGTCGCTCTACACAGTGTCTTTGGGTGGGTGCTCACTGGCAAAATTAATTACAGCTCTCATTCTCCACCTATGGTGTCTTCCCTCGTTTCTTCCACGCGGATTTTGAATGACGTGGTCAAGCGTTTTTGGGAGGTCGAAGAACCACCGAAAATATTTATAGCGAACCCCGAAGAGGTAAAATGTGAGGAACTATACTCCACTCTTGTGTCACGTAAACCTAACGGTCGTTACGTCGTCCCTTTGTTACTGAGGAAGCCTTGTGATGATCTGGGTGAATCTTTCGATATGGCAAAATCACGCTTATTCAAACTCGAAAAGCGACTTGAGCGCAATGTAGAATTAAAAAAGGACTATTTTGATTTTATGACGGAATATTCAGATCTGGGGCATATGCAACCCGCAGACGTTGGATCAGGCAAATTTGTAATTCCGCATCAGTGTGTACTCCGCCCTCAGAGTACTACGACAAAACTACGTGTCGTTTTTGATGCAAGCGCCAAAACGACGAACGGAAAATCATTAAATGATATCGTATACACTGGTCCTAAGCTACAAAACGACATTGTTGATACACTGACAAAATTTCGTCTTCACGCAATCGTGTTCACCTCCGATATTTCGAAAATGTATCGCAATATAGATTTACGTCCGGAAGACCGAGGGTGGCAACACGTGTTGTGGAGAAATTCTCCAGCTGATCCCGTGCGTGAATTCGAATTAAATACAGTGACATACGGTGTAACTAGTTCACCGTACTTAGCCATTCGTACCCTGCATCAACTAGCGGTCGATCATGCTTCTGAGTTTCCTCAAGCGGCTGACGTTTTACTTCATGACACTTTTATGGACGACATCACGACGGGAGCGCCATCTTTAAAACAAGCACTTGAGCTGAAAAATGAACTCATTAAACTACTGAGCTGTGCTCAATTTGAGCTGCGTAAATGGAGTAGTAATTCGGCCGAATTTATTGCAGCTCTACCGTCCGAACATTGTCAAATACCCAGGGTCTTTTGTGATGAAAATCACGACCACATCCTTAAAATTCTGGGTGTCCAGTGGGACCCCGTAGAAGACTTCTTTACGTATTCGTTTTCAGAGTTCAATTCCAACTTAACAAAGCGTGCAATATTATCAAATATCGCTCGCATCTATGACCCAATTGGTTGGCTAACTCCTGTCATTCTAATAGCCAAACTATTGCTTCAAGATATGTGGCGCCTTCAGCTGAGTTGGGATGAACCCGTTCCACCTGAGGTCGCTCACCAATGGCACAACTTTATCTCTGAAATTCAACTTGTTAAACAGATTAAACTGACTCGTAGAATTACATATGATGACGCCGAAAGTTATCAATTGATTGGTTTTTGTGATGGCTCTTCAAAGGCATATGGATGTTGTGTGTACTTAAGGACAGTTCGTGCCAACCATTTTAGAACGCATCTGCTGATTGCAAAATCAAAAGTCGCACCCCTAAAACCATTAACGGTTAACCGTTTAGAACTTTGCGGTGCTGTACTTTTAGGGCGAGTTCTTAAGCACATGCAAAAATTGCTGCGAGATAAAATCCCTGTCAGTAAAGTGATTGCCTTTACTGACAGTAGCACAGTTCTAGCATGGTTACATACGGAACCTCATAAACTAAAGACTTTTGTTTCCCATCGTGTTGCGAAAATCATCGACGATGTATCCTTGGATAGCTGGCTACACGTATCGACATATGATAATCCTGCCGATAATTGCAGTCGAGGTCTCAGTGGTTCACAACTGGCGACATGTTGTATGTGGTGGTCAGGTCCAAGTTGGCTCGCTAACGATTCCTCCACTTGGCCAATAAAGTTCAAATGGGAATCACAAGCTTCCGTACCCGAGTTGCGCTCTACTGCTCATGTGTCTCAAACGGATAACGGCTCTACTGAGCTTGATTTTATTAGTGGACTCTTAGACCGCTACTCCACGCTGTCCCGCGTTCAGCGTGTGCTAGCTTGGTGTTTGCGGGCTGTAGCAGCGTTCAAACGAAACTATAATACTAATAATTTCTTGAGCGTATCAGAGCTGAAGCAGTCTATCGTCTATATGGTTCGACATGAACAAAAACTTCATCTTACAGAGGAAATCAAAGCCACCAAAGCCGTTAAAAAACTGCATCCCTTTATTGATGATGAGGGATTGCTGCGAGTGGGGGGCCGTCTAGAGCAATCTAATCTACCCGCAACCGTAAAACATCCCGTACTGTTGCCAAAGGCGTCTCGCTTATCTTTGCTTATTATAGATTACTTTCATGTTAATTACTTACACTGCGGTCCTCGTACTCTTCAATCGATTATTCAGCGAAGATATTGGATACTTGGCATTCGTAACTTAATTCGGTCGCGTTTATCCAAATGTATTGCATGTTTTAGGGTAAAACCCGTTGCTTGCCAACCTTTAATGGGAAATCTTCCGTCGCCTAGAGTACAATCAACGCGGTGTTTCCAAAATGTGGGAATTGACTTCGCCGGTCCATTCATAGTGAAGGAAAGTCGTAGACGAAACGCTCGTACGTACAAGGCCTACGTGTGTGTATTCGTTTGCCTTGCAGTAAAGGCTATCCATCTTGAGGCAGTAACCGAGCTATCGACTTCTGCCTTTCTGGCGGCGTTAAATCGTTTCGTATCTTGTCGTGGTCTTTGTACCTTCATAGTGAGCGACCGCGGTAGTAACTTTATTGGTGCCCGGCGCTACCTTAACGAACTACAACAAATGGTTTATAAGAACAATGATTCGCTTGAGTCTAGTCTTGCGAAACGAAATATTGTCTGGCGACTGAACCCTCCTACCGGGAGTAATTTTGGTGGCATATTTGAGAGCGGTGTAAAATCAATGAAGTTCCACTTGAAACGCGTTATAGGGTCACAAGTGTTGACATTCGAGGAGCTAATAACGATCCTTACTAAAGTCGAAGCCGTACTTAACTCGCGACCGTTGTGCAGTCTATCTCCGGATCCTAATGAGGTCGATATTCTTACACCTGGACATTTTTTGGCCCACGGTCCTCTTATATCGTTACCAGAACCTGAACTCTCTAATGAATATGTTTCCCCTCGGGCCCGCTGGCAGATGTTGCAAAAAATTACACAGTCTTTTTGGCATATTTGGCAACGAGATTATCTCCATACCTTACAGCAACGCGCTAAATGGTTTCGAGAACAACCGAATGTTCACGTCGGAGATATTGTATTAATTGTCGATAGCAATGTACCACCACTAGAGTGGCGTTCAGGTAGAGTTCAAGACGTGCATCCCGGCAAAGACGGTGTAGTGCGTGTGGTCACCCTACGCACTACTAATGGACTCCTTAAGAGACCAGTGAATAAACTGTGTCCTCTACCATTAAATCAATAATATACCAATACTTGTCAATTTTTTTCTCATAATTAATATTATAGCATTTTGTTATTTAGCTGGTAGATTTAGTTATTAAATTATGTTGCCTTATATACCCTTCCAAGAGTATGCAACTAAAATTTAATTGTGAATACTACAGTAAGTTAGGTACATATTATTCTAAGCTAGCTTCTATTTTTGAAGTATTTAATTTTATAGTGAGAACTGCTATTGATTATTTACTCATGAAATCTGAAACGATTTCAAGTGGGGGGAATTATGTACTGGCTTGCTTTCCTTACTTTTTTATTGCATCCTTCTTTCCAATTAACCGCAAAACAAACTTATGGCGCCATCTGTTGGCCCACAACAAAAGCGTCTGTAAAAGAAGTCGACGCGATCGATACGGAGATGTAATCGAGACTCAAGACGAACTGCATCGGTAATGGCTGTTCTTGTCTAAGCCTTCCAATATAAAAATTAATGTAAATAGCGTTAGTGAGTGTGCCGGGTCGACCCAGATGTGTGCATAGACTATATAATCACGTAGGAGTGTGGTCAAGGAAGACTGAAGCCTTCCACATCCGAAGATATCGTTGAAGCCAAGTTGGAGTTGATCGCCACTGCCGCTAACCGTGAGTTACCTATTCCATTTACCCTTCCTGGTGGGCCAGACTAATTTTCTCTCACTGTAGGTAAATTAAGTAGCAATTCCAAAATAAGTTTCTAATTACTTTTATTTCAAGTAAGAAGTGTCGCGATTGCTACAAAATAGTTCAATCCGCGCATTTTTTTCTATTCTAACGTTTTGATCAACTGCCGTGTGACTTCTTCAGTTCAGCAGCGTCAAACAAACAAAAAATGGATTACGATTTCGTAACTCAACTTCGAGAATCAATCAACAAAGCCTTATCGTCGAAATGCACCGAAATGCAATCACACAGAAATAATAAATCAGTATTCATTCACCAAGATTTGAAAACATGCAAGCAAGTTTTTGTAAGAAACGACGCAATGAAAAAACAATTTCAACCTATCTACGATGGACCGTATAAAGTATTAGAGAGAAATAGCAAGACTTTTAAACTACAAATATCCGGAAGGAAATCTACGATTATTTCGATCGACCGACTAAAGCCTGCCTATATTATTAACGAGGATACTTCAGATTATTCATTATCGTCATCAAAACCACCAGCGAGGAAGCTTGAAACTCCATCATCTACATCAACCCAGTTGAAACCTATTTTAAAAACTACGAGATACGGGCGAGTCGTCAAGCCTCCGGTACGCTTTCGCTAGGGGGAGAGTGATGTAGCAGCAAGACTGATCAACCCTAAACGGGAATAAATAATATATACTCTGCTGCTACCATAACGCGGAAGGCGAGGATAAAAAAAAACATTTATTTCCTAACTATCCTTGGCTACTGAGATACTGCGGACTGCATATAGATAACATACATTTGACGTTCTTATAAAGAAACAAGAAGCAGCCGCAAATATCATTCAGCGCCACATCGACTTCACACGCCGCTATCGTCACGTATCCGTCGACCAATGGTGAGCCGTTTCTTCAACGCCGCATTTCGCTTCTTCTCGCTGTTCCGGAGCTGTATTCCACGCCGCCGCCGCTCACCGACTACGCGCGCGCACCGATCTGCATGACTTTTATTGCCCGGTCCAGCGACGTAGCTTCGTGAACAAGAAAACAAGTCTCACGCCGGGAAACGAAACGTAGTTAATAGTTGTATATTTTGAATAATTTTCATTGGTCATAATATAAGCATTATAATTGGCTAGATAAAATAAAAATTGTTAATAAATAATTTTCATTGGTCATAATATAAGCATTATAATTGGCTAGATAAAATAAAAATTGTTACCATTGGCAAATCAATTGTGAGCCAGCCATATAAATATAGGCAAGGTTGATGCAAATATATTCCATTCCATTCCACATTCATTCCATATTCATACTTCAATCGGACTTACATAAACAGTCGTTTCATTTCTCCACCTTAAAACCACTCGGAGTCTGTTAATAGTGGACCGTTCAACTCCACTATTACACGGTGATGGGGCGGTCTCGATTTTGTAGCGCCTTTGGTATGTTCGCCGTTGCGCACATCAATTGCTTTCGTGCCGCAGCGTCTCTGGTGCGCAGAGTGCGGGCCCGCTACAACACAGTCCTGGCGATGATCGCGAAAAGGTTAGACTGTCATATCATCTGGTATTGCTGCGACAGACATATCTCAGTAAAAATGCTGATTTAGATTTAATTGGTTTCGTCTGCTGACCAATAAATATGTGTAAATCTATATATTTATTAATTGTGACTTTATTAGTTTTTTTTTATTTCGATTATATTATTTTAAACACTGTCGTTACTGCCTATTTTAATTGACTGTTGGATTTATTATTTTAAAATTGTTATTTTGGATTGACAATGATTATTTTTATTGATTTTAAATTATTTTAATTAAAAATTAATTGAATGATTTATTGATTTTAAATTAATTAATTTTACTGGTTATGAGTGTAAATTGCCTGAATAGAAATGATTAATATATTTTGGGTATCTATATAATTTTCTCATCTGGCTAGGTTACATAAATATATAATTGTAAATGAATATGATAAATATACATAAATATCAATAAAATAAAATAGATACATAAAAATACATAAATAAACAAAAGCCCAACCAGACGGAAGTCCTCGGCAGGGGAGACCAAACGACTGAGGATTAGGGGAAAAGGGAAATAAACCGGCGGGCAACGCGGGTGGTATCGAGAAGCACCGTCTCCTGCCATTCAGCTCGGAACGGTACGGCCTCAGATAACCCGAGAGTCTGACCGAGATTATCCCATTCACTGAGACGACTACATGAATAATTTTGGTCAGCAGACCACCCCACAGGTCGGTCACCTCGTGACCCTGGTCCAGATATTTAGTTTTCTTATGAGATTTGACTTTCACTAGGTTTTCGTCGTCCTCGTCAGTTTCCTCGAAGAGGTCACCGAATTATTATTATTATTATTATTTAAATCACTAATTTAAGATTTGCATCCGTGCAAAAGAAATCCATTAAGCCAATTATTGAAAGAGGTCAGTCAGAACTTTAAATCCAACTCGGTGTGTATTTTTGCTTTACCATTTTCGACTACATCAACACTTACCAGCAGGTGGGGTAGCAATCATGCTCAGGGTTATAATAGTTAAAAAAAGGAAATAAGGAACCAAAGTCACGTGAAAGGTACACAAAAGGTACAGTACAACAGTTTAAAAGTAATCAATCACTGCGCAAACAATTAGCGCGTCAGTTAAACGAAATCAGAAGCTAGCCATAAATTTGCTGTCAGCACTCTGAAGGAACAACTGTAAGTAGGTTATTATTTATTACTTCAAAATGAAAACTATATTACAATGTTTAATTTTTAAACTAACATTCTGTTTTTTAATCAGGATGTCCTCCAAGTCGACTACGATGGATCGAATTTCCGAGTCTAATAACTTAACAGAATATTATTTCATTCCAACTGATGATTCAAGTGGGGTGATTGGTGACTAAAGTTACGAAGTAAATATAACATAATGTAACGCTCCCCCCCCCTCTATATAAATATATGACATATTATTTATAATTTGATAATTTCCCCTTTTTAAACAAATTATGTATATGTGAACAGGATAAATAAAATATGTTTTAATCTTTCTAAAGGTTTAATAATAGGCCGTTTGTAATATATTTGGCGTGCTTTCTTAGCTTATTTACGTTTTGTTTGCTTAGTAACTTCGTTCTTTTAGGTGTCTTTTGGGAGAATGATTATTCACTAGAACAATTGAATGCTGTTGGTAGTGCCTTATAAGCTAATTGAACCCCGTTCACGAAGACAGGGCTCGAGAAAGTTTAAGAACATAAACTTCCCTATTCCACTTGTATCAGGTTTATATTATTCCAGAATCTACAATCCACAGTCACATTGGCCGTAAACCCTCCATGAGCGCCACCAACTGCCAGACCGCCGCTCCTGCAGATGTGATGTAAGTGTATGGCATCACCACCAATTGCATAATCAGCACGGCTATTAGCCGCAGAGCGTGTCATGATTTTACCGCTCACCTCAAGGGAATGGGTCCCACGTTGTGCGGCTTTCGGCCGCAACCTTGAGAGTCTCCACAGATCCTTCCTCCAGCTACCACCTGCATGAGGTTGACACATGTGCTCCACCAACCAATACAACGACAGATATAGCCAAAAGGCAGTTATAAGATGTTATTAATAATTTGCCATTATAAAGGGTTTGTGTCATTGACGTTGAGTAAATGCATTTTCGATCATGTTTGTCTTACCCATCAACAGCCTTATATCATTCAAAGGTGGGAAAGTTACAGAGATATATTATTACGTTGTTATATAAAACATCATGGAGGTCAGACAGTCTGCAGCCCCGTAATGAAGGGACCTGACTTGGGCAAAGCTACTTAGGTGTGAGTCAAACCAAGACACAGAGAGCACCATTGATAATAGCGTCCCACCGAACATTCATCGCAGAGACGCAATGCTGCAGAACGCAATAAGCATCAATACAACTATCGTCGGGCTTACACCATCAAAAGGGCCCTCATACTTCCCAATAGACATCACTACCCGCATACCTTCATCGACCAGAACCACAAGAATGCGCTGAATCAAGCGCAGCACACCCGCAGTTCCATCACAAGATGCCATACCGTAAGAAGCAGTAAGCATCAATGCAACTATCATACGGATGGCGCTCCCTTACAACACACCCACATGATCCCTATCGGCTTTGGTAACAAAGTTTGTATTGTTGTTAACTAAAAAATATCACCAACGTATCAAAATAGCACGCTACTAAGACGCCAGTGAACAAAACTCTACGTATCATAGCGCTAATGCACTAAGACATGAAGTTGAGTATTCCTGTTATACTTAAAAGTGCTACCAAACACAGTCATCCCAAAGATAGACGACGCATCGCTGTGTCCACGGGAAAGCCGTATTGCTACAACAAACCCGCTTACAGGTGGTTAGCTGTGCTGTGCGTGTTAACACATCGGTTAGCGAGCCCAAGTTAACCTAATATTATATATAAATATTGTAATGCTAATTCATCATAGAGACCTGCTATAGTATTGCTTTTGTATCATAGACCTTACTATCATAATTCATAGGACTTACATAGGACTTCAACCCACAACCCTACTATAGTAATGCAAATTCATTATAGAGACCTTCTATAATATTGCTTTTGTATCATAGACCTAACTATTATATATCTTTAATATATGGGACTTCCCCATAACTATAGTATCATAATGCTTATGCATCATGGAAACCTTCTATAATAATGCTTTGGTATAATAGAGCTTACTATCATAAATCCCTAATATATATATATATATATATATATAATAGGACTAGTCATTGTGCTACAGTACTTCAAACAGTCGGGCACTCGACCACCCCTTATATATGTACAGCATTGGTTATGTATCTCCGGCAGCTTCTCCATACAAGCCATCTATAAATGAACACCCTCCATAACTTAGGAAAATTTTCTTTTATACATGAACTCCTTCCAATACTTAGACAATTTTTAACCAATTTACTAATTATCTTATAAATGTTACTAATCTTTATTTTTAAAATATTTTTGCCTTGTATTTCAACTATTTACCATATTTTAAATACTTTTACAAGTTTTTTTTTTAATAAATTTATTTATCTTTAAAAACAATATTTTGCCCTAAATTTACTATAACACTTAATTTCGGAAATGTATGTATTTCTAACTTTATGCTTATTAATGTATTTTATTGTTTAATATATATATTTATAGACTATTTTTTAATGGCCTCTTATATAGAAATTGATTATTAATTATTAATAATAATGATGAGCCGTCACAATAAGATGCGCAAACAGTTACGCCATGTGCTGATGTCGCTTTAGTAATATGGTTGCCTCGGCAATGCCCAAACAATAAATAACATTCACCTTTCGCCCCGTGAACAATCGGGTAAAAATGATACTGAAGAGCAGGAATAGCGAACTTACTCAAATACTATAAAAGTCAAACATAATATGCGAAGCAGATTGCTATTTTCCCTTTGAAAGCTCTTATATCAATTTGTCTAAAACCTTTTTAGGTTTTAACCTCTCAAACACCAAGCGGCCAAATTTGACTGCTTCGATATTCCGTCAAAATTCATGCGGTCAATTATTACCGCAGCCACCCACAGCACTTTTAACCATAAAAATTTATATATAGAGACTCCATTACTATGAAAAAGTTTAGCATCATATAATCAATATGAAATTTTCTATCTTCTGGTGCAATAAAAATTTAGTTATCCTAAAGGTATTTATTTATAATCTACGTTCATTTCTTACGTCATATTCACGTGAATATTATTGTGTAGATTTTTGGATTTTTCTAGTGTTTTATTAGTGTAGTGTATTATTATAAAATTGTAATGAAAGTTTTTGTGTGAGTATAATTTATCTTTTTACGTAAATAATTTCAAGAAATATATCCATACTAATATTATAAATGCGAAAGTGTGTTTGTTTGTTTGTGTGTCCTTCTTTCACGTCGCAACAGAGCGTCTTTTTTGTATGGGGATAGTTCTGTAGCTGTACAGTGACATAGGCTACTTTTTTCAGCGGAAAAACATATCATTCCCGTGGTAAAATCGAATATAATGCAAAATTAAATTCAGCTAGGTGGCGCCACCGTGCCGTTCCGTTCTACAAGACGGACGACGGTACGATGGACGAACACAGAAGGTCAGAATATCTTATATTATATTTATATAATATCTTATATTATCTTATATATATTTTTCCACGCAGTACCGGGAAGATAGTGATAAAAAACATAAAATTCACCAGCTGATTTTCTTCAAACGTTTTGGTGCATTGTAATTCACAGAATAGGCGATAACCTCGCAGACAATATTAAGTAATCCGTTGATGCTCTGCCTACCCCGCAAGGGTTACAGGCGTGATTATAAGTATTGATCAGAAATGCTATCACCACCCTTATATATTACTTAACTGTGGTACAAATAGTTCTTAATAAGCCTTATTAATAAGCCTTAGTAATATTTATTGAACGTAAATTAATACAGTTCTTATATATGGTTATGAACGAATCGGTATTACAATTAGAAAAATTGTGCAAAATTATAAGAAAAATATTTTTTGAGAGTTACTTACTTACTTGTACTTAACTCCCGCCGTTGAGCCGCGCGTCAACTTATAGTGCATACGGTACCAATACGCTTAAATTGTTTCTATTTCGTAGCTTATTCAACTACCTGATTTCGATTTTGGTTGTTTGTTATTTGCTTTGTGATTTGGTTAAGGTTGAATGAATTTATATTGGCTTTCATTTTCGGATTTGTGTATTTTCTTGGATCGGTTTTGTTGATTTGGTTGGTATTCCTTTATTCATATTTAGACTCTGGCTTGATTTTGGATTTTATTTATTTAGAATCGTGAATTGGTTTTCGTTGTTTTAGGTTGTTTAACAATATTTCAAAGGAATATTAATAGTATAGATAGTGTATACGGTACCTATACACTTACTTCTTTTTTCGTTGGTTATATTTATATTGACTACTGCTTTCGATTTCGGTTTTCTGCGATTTGTTTTGTGATTTGATTTAAGTTGATTTGATTTTTTTGGCTATCGTTTTCGGATTCGTGTTGTATCTTGAATTGGTTTTGTTGTTTTGATTTTAAAAATATTTAAAAAGTCCAGCCTTTCAAGAGTATCATCTCAAAGACAAGCGAAAAGATTAGCTCGGTCGCTAGAATCTTTAGAAGATGCTGAACTGAGGAGGTAAGAACAAGCAGAGCATCAGTCTACTTTTAGAGCATCTGAGACACCTTCTCAACGTCAGCAAAGGCGTCTTGAACAGACAGAGCGTCAGGCCGGTTTTAATAGATTCAGATACACCTTCTCACAGTCAAGAAAGGTGTCTTGAACAGGCAGAGTGTCAAGCTACTTTATGAGCTTCTGAAGCACCTGCACAAAGTCAGCAAAGGCATCTTGAATAGGCAGAGCGTTGAATAGGCAGAGCGTCAAGCTACTTTAAGAGCTACTGAAACACCTGAACAAATTCAGCAAAGGCGTCTTGAACAGGCAGAGCGACAATCTACTTTAAGAGCTACTGAAACATCTGCTCAAAGTCAGGACAGGCCACTCGAACAAGCGGAACTTCAGGCCGCCTTAAGAGCTGCAGAAACACCTGATGAAACTCAACACAGACTTATTGAGCAAGCTGAACGTCAATATATTACTACTATAAGGGCATCTGAAACACCAGAACAGACACAGGCGCGAAGAGATGAAAATGCACAGCTCCAAGCTGAATGTCGACAAAATTTTCAAAGAAACAATTGGTCGGTTTTTAATGACAATATAATAGAAGAAACAAGTGCTTAACAGTGTTCCTTGACTTATCTAAAGCTTTTGACACAGACTCTATTCCTCACCTGGTAAAAAAACCAGAAAGGGCCGGTATAAGGGGTATTCCATTAAAACTGATGGAAAGTTGTTTGACCGATAGAAGACAGCGGGTCCGTTTAGATCATTATACATTAAGTGATGATTTATATATCAAATTTGGTGTACCACAAGGCAGTATTCTCGGTCCGACACTTTTTTGGTATATATTAATGACCTATGCCAACTTCAGATCTGTAAAAGAAAAATAATTACTTATGCTGATGATACTACCCTTTTCTTTGCCGATGATTCCTGGCATAACGGCATTCAATTATGATCCGTTGATTGATTATAAAAATCACAGGATAGTTGTTATCGGACTGATAGATAAGGCGTGTCGATTTTACAGCGCTTTAAAATGGAAAGATGAGACCGCAGGCATGTGCTGTTCCAATGGCAAAGTGTCTCTTCCGTTACTTGGGGAACCAGAGGAACCTTTCTTTGAAAACTCTCTTTTTATATGATGCTAATGAGTCACGGCGCTTTTTAAACAGGTTCCGGAAATATAACTCATACTTTCAAATGACGTCCTTCGGAGTTGACCGGAAAATAATAATGCCGAGATTTTCGCTTACATTTACGGTACAAGGGCAAATTTATCATAGAATAGGTTCACTTTTTTCCAGCTGAAAACGAACGGCATAAATTTTTACAAGTATATTTTATGGCTGACGAAGAAATTGAGGTAGACCGTCACTGCAAATTTATCCAGGGAGTTAAGAGATACACAGTGTTCAAAATTCAAAGATTCTTGCATGAACGTAACATTTAAGTCAAAACATTTAAAACTGCTATAGAAAACCTACCTGAAGAGGATTATAAAGTCGTCATTCACGCAGATCGGACCCCTCAAGGAGAGCATGAAAGGCGCTACAATGCACCTTTAAAAAACGAAATAGCAGCTGTAATTAGTGGTGATCAATTTTCTTCACGAGACATTGTCTTGCGACCACGTGATGATACGTTGTAACGGGTAGCCCATACACACAAGTATTATGACGCTCTGCAATACCCATTGATTTATTTTAAAGGACAAGAGGGTTAACATTTTCAAATTCCACTCATTAACCCGGTCGCAAAGGAGCCTACTCTGAACAAAAAAGTATCATGTATGGATTTTTATGCGTATAATATATGATGTTGCGAGAAAATGATTTTAACCTCTTAGCCCGGTGTAGACAATTATTTCATCAATTTTTGGTAGACATGTATGTGAAGGTAGAAATTGAACGTCTCCGTTATATATATTTAAATAAAAAAGCTGTGCGTTGAGAATTATATACATTTACAAGATGCAGTTTCTAGCGACGCCAATGTAAACCCCAGTGATTAAGGTAAAATGGTAATTCTGCCCTCATCATTCGTTAACAGTCCCCGTCACCTACATGAGTACACACAAGACGCATTCGCCTATTTACGAACTTACGGAAGACCTGATCTTTTTGTTACTTTTACTTGCAATCTCACATGGAAAGAAATAACCGAGGAGCTAATGCTGGGCCAAAAAGTACTGACAGGCACGATTTAGTTGCTAGAGTATTTAGATTAAAAGTACAAAAATTAATGTATGTAATTGACAAAGAGAAAATTTTCGGAGAGGTGCAGTGCTTCATGTATTCAATTGAATGGCAAAAAGAGGATTACCGCATGCCCACATTATAATATTGCTTAAAGAGAAGTTGCGGCCCAGCCACATAGAAGACATAATAAGCGCCGAGATTCCGAATCCTGAGCAAGATAAAGAATTGTATGATACCATCGTCCGAAATATGATTCACGGTCCATGTGGAGCACGAAATTTAATACCACCATGTATGAAAGAAGGAAAATGTACAAAGAAATTCCCTAAAAAGCTATAAAAGAAACGGTGCACAATAACAATGGCTACGCTTTATACAGACACAGAGCTCCCGAAGATGGTGGCAGGAAAGTTACAATGAAATCTCGCTCTGGAGCGTTCGAAACCTTCGATAACAGCTGGATTGTCCCGTATTCGCCCATTATATGTAAAATGTTTAATGTCCACATTAATGTAAAAGCATGTAGCTCCGTCCGCGCAATTAAGTATATCTGTAAGTACATAAATAAAGGAAGCGACCAAGCAATATTTAATCTCAGGAGTGAAGGTGAGGCAAACCCCGTTAATGAAAGACAGACCTTTTAAGCAGGGCGTTATGTCAGCAGTAACGAGGCAGCGTGGCGTCTCCTTGGCTTCCCTTTACACGAAAGGCACCCAAAAGTTACTCACCTTGCTGTGCACTTAGAAAATGGAGAGCGTGTATATTTCACTGAAAGAAATTTCCAAGAAAGAATTGCATCACCGCCAAAAACTACACTAACAGCCTTTTTCAACTTTGTCAAACCGACCCCTTTGCAAAAACCCAATCATTCAAAAGGGCACACCTGCATATGAAATTAAAGCCTCAAGTCGTCTATTTTATGGAACAATGTGACAAAATTCAGTTTAGCTACGAATATGAGAGTGCATTTGTATAATGATATCATTACTGGAAACTATGCAGACACTCTATTAAAAATTGGCGATGGGCGGTTGGAAACGGATGCTGAGGGCTGCGTTAAATTAACGAGAGATTTTTGTAATTTAGTACAGAGTCATTCCGAATTAAATGCGAGCGTTTAATTAGATTTAACGAATAACATGCATGAAGACAAATGGTTAGGTGAAAGGGCGATTCTTGCACCAAAAATGAGAGCGTTAACCAAATAAATTCAATAGAAATAAAAGAGAAATAACAGAGTATTTGTCAGTAGACACAGTTATGGACACAGAACAGAGCACTTCATATCCCGTAGAGTTTCTAAATTCTCTAGAGTTGTCAGGTGTGCCCTCATATAAGCTTCAATTAAAATTAGGCGTCCCAGTCATGCTAATACGAAATTTAGATGCTCCTCGGTTATGTAACGGGACAAGGCTGCGTGTGACACATCTTGGACGGAACATAATCGGTGCCACAATTTTGACAGGCGTAGGAAAAGGTGAAAATGTTATTATACCACGGATCCCTATAATTCCCACAGGTCTTCCTTTTCATTTCAAAAGGTAGCAGTTCCCTATTAAGCTCAGTTTTGCAATGACAATTAATAAAGTGCAAGGGCAAACGTTACAAGTAGCGGGGGTCAAATTAGAAAAACCGTGCTTCTCTCATGGTCAGCTGTATGTAGCCTATTCGGGTGTGTCAAATGTTCAGAATCTCCACATTCTTTCCCCGAATGGAAAAACATATAACATTGTGTAAAGTAGCGTCTTAAAATAGTGTTCAGTTAGTTTTTTTTTTCTTCAAAATTCTCACAATCAATTAATCAGAATTCCCACAGATCTTCCCTTTCAATTCAAAATTTCCTATTTAGCTCAGTTTCTTTTCAATTCCAAATGCTGCACCTCTGACGGGCCTATTAAGCTCAGTTTCCTTCTAACTCAAAAGGCTGCATCTCTGACAAATCTATAAAACTCAGTTTTCTTTCAATTCAAAAAGCAATGGATAGTTCATTTCCTAGTGACCATGCGGGTGAAGCCGCGAGTAACAGCTAGTATTAAAATAATTGTGATTTTCACTGTAATGAAGTACAACCTGACTTTTGTTTAGACTACAGGATAGAGAATTTTGTATAGATTTTATAATGCCAAACTTCTTCATGGAAAAGTAGTCTCTAAGTATAAGTTTTAATGGTTTTAAGTGATGCTGGTGGGCGCGGTCGTATGCGATTGCTCGGGATTTGCAGGGCGCATGCGACTGCATGGAATTTTTATGGGGATTGAAGGGTTAATATTTCAACATACCGATTAAAAAAACCGACAATATGTATAGCTCTTAAAATTCGGAAATAAATTTACCCATGATCCCGTCATCTGAAGAAACGAAAATAAAGTGTTTATAAACGACAAGGTGACATCCTCCTAAGCGCCATTTCCTCAAGCGAACAATCTAATTTTTATTATTATACTCTTTGAACTGAAGAGACAAACGAGCTTACAGTAGTACTTACTTATGGCTAGTACAGCCCATGAAATTGATAACCTAGATGTAATTATATCTGTAACCTGTAATTATACTGGCTCCTTATGCCTTTAAGGTTGAAATACAGCATGAAGGCACGGCAATTTTTCGTAAGAACTACAAAAGAGAGTGGTACCTATCCAGGCGAATTCCTAGTTAAAAAGAAGTGCTAGTATCTAGTAAATATAGTGTTACATAAATGTCAAGTAACAACACTAAAAATATAATAATTGCTATTTTAATTTACATTCCCCTATATATCGCGCTCTGCGTCATAAATAAAACTGTAGAATTTTATGGCAGTATTTACAAGCTAATATATGTGAAATATTATTTTTCACATTATAGTAGTGCGCGTAAAATAAATCGCAGAGCTTTGTCCCCAAACTACGGCATTTATCATGAAGAGAAGTATGAAGTAGAGATCGGAAACTGGAAAAATTGAGATCAATCGGCTGTGAGACGTTAGCACAAGTTCATTCGATTTAATTGATCTCGAATATTGGAAATAATTTATAAATGATATATAGGCGCTTTTATTAATAAATAAACGTCGTTATGTAATGTTAGCTCGTAAATGAAAGGAATCAATAATAATCAATCCGCTATTTCAAATTGTAATAAATTTGATTAAAACTTTGGAAAAATAATTGTCTAGTTTTCTACCCAGCTATTTTTTTCTACCTGCTTATTTTTTATTGAATAAGGGTAATAGATAAGGGTAAAGGATGATAAACGAACACATAGTTCATCCGATGGTAAACAGATGCTGTAGATACTTTAAACGTATTCTGAATAAGGAATAGAAATATAAATGGCCAACATTTATTTTTATTTATACGCATTAATTTTACTATTCTTTTGTGTTAATCTAGATTATTATTTGGGTGGTGTCTGCGAAAGAAAATTCATGAATCTATCTTGTAACGTGAGCGTACAAGGTAACAAAAATATATAATTAGACATTATATCGTGATAATTGAAATATTCTTATTATGTACAATACAACAGTCTATAAATTTTCATTATTTATTGTAGAAGAATTTGGCATAGTTGCTGTTAGCTGCAGGCTTGAATCTCGCACGGAACATTTATTTGTATGGCAGATTTGGATGTTCATGTGTCAAGAAACATTAATCAATAGGTTTGCCAAATGTTAAAACAACTTGAATAATGTTTAAGAACTTCGAAAAGTTTTTTTTTTACTTTAAGAATAAGAAATTACTTAACTAAATTTATGTATTATATCTGTCTATTTCAATGAAATAATTATCATATCGATTAAAGCGGCTATGAATTAATAATAGTGATGACAAGTCGCTATCACTTTAACGTAATTACTATTATTTCTACTCTAACCAGATTACATCCCGAACGTAAATAAATAGTGTAGCGATGTAAATATTTCATCGAAATGACGTATTTTATTAAGGTTCAGCTTACGTAGTAACATTATTCAGTCTGTAGTTCTTATTTTTGGGTAGGCACTCTAAAGGCGCTGGCCGTAAATTTTACATTATACTAGCAGATCGGGTCGCAACTCATCCTATTTACCGCGTAAATAGGATCAGTTGCGTGGCGGCGTTGGTGGCTTAGTGTGCCTACTTAGTTTTGCTCTTTCATTATTAACATTTTATCTACTTTACCGGTATACCTGTTAAAACTTCAAATCTGTAGATTTTACGTCTATTATAAAAGCAGTCTGCGTCTTCCCTTCAATCAAGCAGAATTACTTCTGCCTGATTTGAGAGAAGACGTAGACATAAAATATCTACTAAAATTCTGAAATTGTGAGAAACACTAGGTACTAGATGTAGTGTAAAGACAAAAACAATATTTCTAAATGATAACAAAAATATTATGTTTACTATTTACTGTTTACAATGTAAGTGTTATTTTTAAGAGATTGCGGAGTGACTAGCATGTAAGGAATATTTTTCTGCAGTTTATCTGGGCAGGTACCATACCATTTTATACAAATGTTATACACTGTAAACACTAGGCACACAATCAAGGTCGTAATATTAGTTTCATGACTTGGGGCGATGGGACGGTATTACAACGAAGTTCCAGAAAATATATAAGATCCCTCTATTTTTATTAATAAATGTGTAGTAAGTATTCGTAGGTAAATAATGATGTTTTCTTTTTTAAAATGGAGCTGGTAATTTTTTATGTAATTGTAATTTATGTGCGTTACACAGAGTTGCAAGGAAAACAGCAAGATGAAGTATACATTAGGGTGTAATGGAAAATACTTCAATTCATCAAATTCCTACATTATATGATCGAGATTCACTAGCTAAGTGACGGACGAGTCTCTAGGGTAAACGTATAAGTTAGAAGCTAGCTGATAGCGGAAAATCTATCAAAATATGCTGAATCCATATTTCGCAGGCCAATTGTGCAAATGTGTAACTTTTGTGAGTATCGTGACGTTAGACTCTTGGTTTCGATGTAAATTAATAATTTTATGCCGTAATAGAGTAAAGAGCTGTATTTATATTATGGTTGCAGCACGAATGGGTCGTTTCGACCGAAGTATGACCACGTTCTTACAGGATAACAGCGTAAATTAACAGCTTGATTTACATTTTAATGGAAAAATGTTCTCAAATACATTGGTCTAAATCACGCTCAATACTTGGAGTAACATTTTTATTAAATTATAATAATTAAAATTTTACTATAAGATTGCAATCGCAATTTTTTTAAACGATTGTTGTAATTTCCTTTTAATTTGTGCTGTGAGATCATTTGTTTCGACAAATTTTATGATTGTGGGTTGACTAGAAGTAGCCAAAAGCACGGTTATTTTAAAAGGTTTTCTATGAATGAGTTTGTGAATATCAAAAAATGGGATAATATTGAATAAGAAATTGGATTATTTTATCTTCAAGGGACCTAAGAACTTATTATTGGGCATAATATATTGAATAAAAATATATATACGGATTTTATTGCGTTTAATTTACTTATTTTTAACATCCATCAAGTGTAATATTCTTCTACAAGATGCAGGAGTGTACAAGTTGGATTGTGAATGTGGTATCTCTTACATAGGTCAAAAATGTTATTTGGAGTTGGAAAGCCGGCATTTATAAGCAAAAAATGCGTAGCGTGCCGGTGACGTCACGCAAATCAGTTCGCAGCTGTCGTCGTCTACTGCTCTTTTGTTACTTTAAGATAGTAAATTATTCACTAACAAATTAAAACAACGCTTGAACCTAAAAAATATTTATTTTTATATTATTGGGGATAATAGTCGAAACAAAATGTTGTACACAGCAGAATTTGAGATATTTTGTTTTATATTATAGTATTATAAAGTATATATAACCATCACATACTATGCGTAAAATAGACCTGCTACGCAGAGCATTCAGGTCCGAGATGTCTGGTACTGTATGAGACCTATCCGTCGGGAGACACCATTGTGGTCATTTAGCATAGTGCTTAGGTCCTCCAGCGATTCTGCCATAAGAACTACATCGTCGGCAAATCGAAGGTGAGTGATGTACTCGCCATTGATGTTAATACCGTATCTTTCCAAGTGAAAATGAAAATGTATTCTAATGCAGCAGTGACGGATATGACGTCACCCTCTCTATAATTGGATAGGTTTCATACTCTGGTTCCGTACTCGAATAGCCATCGTAGCCCTATGGTACAAACACTTCATCACTTCGATATACCGACAGTCAATTTGGCACCGCTAAGGGGAGGCGAACCACCCAAATTTCCACGGAATCAAAGGCTAAATAGTTACAATTAAAAAAATATCGTCATTTTCTCTACTCTTAGGGGTGTAATTATTTCTTCACATATAAGACTACTCTCAAAGCCCACTTAATAAAAAAAAAGACGTGTGGCACTCGGGGACTGCCGCGGTAAAGCTATTGCATAGCATTTTTTATCAACTTATGCAATTATAATTAATTATTTATTTTATTTTATTTATGCAGTTAAGTCTTTGATATTAAATCAAGTTACACTTTTTGAGCGTGGTGACCGATAAGAAAACAATTTTTTTTCTCTTATTGTATAAATGAGAAGTTAATATTGCTTAAAATATTTTTAATATCTTACAATACATGTAGGTTATTCAGGAATTTTTATCATTCAGTTAGCAGCTAATTAATCATGATATATAACTTTTTTTCGCCGGAGACTAAAATGATATTGCTTTTTTTCGTAACTGCAGATTCTGTGGATTTATTTCATTATTTTGAACAATATATGAAACTTAAGTGACTAAAATTAAATCTAATCTGAACCAGAATCATAAAAACTGTATTATTCGGGCTAAACGAATCTAATAAAGATCTGTTATTTTTGTCTCCTGCAAAAAAACAGACTATAGGAATCTATCGAATACCTACGTAAACAAAATATCACCTATAAATAAAATATTACGAAGCGGAATAACTAAAAAGAGTGGCAAAGTCGCACTATACAAAGGAATTGCGTTAAGACGACACCTCGAAAGGGCTATCGCCGGACTGATCCGAGTGAATGCATAATTTCTATACAAACTTGAAAAAACGCCCTCATAAGGTCTAAAATAGCGTAGCGCCCGCGACGATTAAAAGCGCTAAGAAATTCTCAGAAACTTTAAAATATTTTTGTAAAAATTATTGATTTGAGTAATCAAAATAATGAGCAAGTTAATTATGAATATTAATGTTATGAATATATTTGAGTGATTTCGAAGCATATAGATTAAGTAATTTCGTTGTAATTTAAACTTTAGTGGTTTTTTAGAGGTGTTTTCGCAAATAATTATGATCGAGTCAAAATTTCATCAAAATTTCACTTCCCTTAGTGGTGTCAGAGTCCTATCAATTATTTTATTATTATAATAGTACATGATATTCCCTTTAAAATGACACCAATGTGAATAATATCTTATATCTATATCTACAAATAAATAAAATTGAAGTGTCTGTTTGTAATGTTAAAATAACAGCTTTTTATTAAATGCATATGAAAGTACTAGTAACAAAAACACAATTTTTAAATTTTTTTGTCTGTCTGTCGGTCTGTCTGTCTGTCTGTCTGTTTGTTCCAGCTAATCTCCGAAACAGCTGGATCTACTTTGACGGGACTTTCACTGGCAGATAGCTGATGATATAAGGAATAACTTGAACTACTTTTGTTTTAGAAAAAGAATTAGGGTTCCGCAAAAAAATTAAATGAAATCCATATTCCACGCGGGCGAGATTGCGGGGAATAACTAGTACTCAATATAGATAAATGTATACTTATTTTTATTTATTTATTATTTTAATAAATAAATAAAAATAAGTATTAATAATTTCTAGACACATCTCAACAGATATTTCGTTAATAAATTGCCGTCAATACTGAAGCATGCTTTTATATTTAGCACCCATTTAACACAAAAAAAAACTGATAAGAATACTTTTTAAACAACATATAATCAATAAACGATAATCGCGTATAGTGAATTTCGAGGTAAAACAGCATGCGACGACGCGGCCCGCGCCTTGCCGCCACTTGCGTTTGCCGCGCTTTGTCTCGTGGCGAAATCACAGTAATATAGGTATTTTATAAACAGCACCTGTCTAATATTATGAAATATGTAGATAAAACTTAAAACTTACCTTGATAAATGTATACCCTTTACTTTGTAATATTTTTTTAGACCTCTCTTCAATCGTTTCTGCTTATTCCCCATGTTTTACAAACTAAACTTAAACATTAATAAAACTGTACAATTAATATAACTATAAAACACTACTACTAAACAAGAATCAGAATAAACCTACTCCACTATTAACAAAATTAAATTTTTGCAGTAATATTTTACGATTTTATTTCGTAGTGCTGAGCTCTCGCAACGCGGCGTACGTCCACCTAGCAACACGATGCGCCCTGCACTGAATTCGTGGACGAATGCAGGGGTGATATAGACGCAGTATTTAATCGGGACGCATTTTTTACTTTATTATCACAAAAATAATACATATTTCTAAAGAGTAACCAAACCAAATTATTTTATTTTGTATTTCAAAGCAGCAGATATTTTTTTTTATATTCCTTTGATAAACAATGAAGGAGTAAAGTGGTTTCATCTCAACGATTTGGAGGTGATTTGGGTATTTTTTATTTATTATGTGACACCGATAGAAAAATTATGGCTAAACCAAATTACGTATCAGATCATATAGATTACTAGCTATTTTTTCATATGTAATTTCTCTGTAAGTGTCGACGAAAAGTTGGTTCATCTGCACGCTTTTTTCAAGCTTTTTGCGAGAGAGCAGCCTTAATAATAAATGCACTTTGTTCATTCATATTCAAAATTTCAAAACACTTTATACACAAACACTGTGTCGAAGACTGAGGAAAAGAAACGACGTTAGACCATCGTTAGACAATGCACGGCCTTCAAGCCACACCTCCGTGCCCGTCAGAGAGCGTGAGGTTTTTTTCGTTACGAAATTTCTGGATTTTCCCGCACTCAAGGCCCGCGATAGAAGCTATGCAATAGCTTAAAAACTGATAAGAATACTTTTTAAACAACGTATAATCAATAAACGATAATCTCGTGTAGTGAATTTCGAGGTAAACCAGCATGCGTCGACGCGGCCCGCGCCTTGCCGCCACTTGCGTTTGCCGCACTTTGTCTCGTCACAGAGTGGCGAAATCACAGTAATATAGGTATTTTATAAACAGCACCTGTCTAATATTATGAAATATGTAGATAAAACTTAAAACTTACCTTGATAAATGTATACCCTTTTGTTTGTAATATTTTTTAGACCTCTCTTCAATCGTTTCTGCTTATTCCCCATGTTTTACAAACTAAACTTAAACATTAATAAAACTGTACAATTAATATAACTATAAAACACTACTATTAAACAAGAATCAGAAAAAACCTACTCCACTATTAACAAAATTAAATTTTTGCAGTAATATTTTACGATTTTATTTCGTAGTGCTGAGCTCTCGCAACGCGGGGTACGTCCACCTAGCAACACGATGCGCCCCGCACTGAATTCGTGGACGAATGCGGGGGTGATATAGACGCAGTATTTAATCGGGACGCATTTTTAATTTATTATCATAAAAATAATACATATTTCTAAAAAGTAACTAAACCAAATTATTTTATTTTGTATTGCAAAGCAGTAGATATTTTTTTTATATTCCTTTGATAAACAATGAAGGAGTAAAGTGGTTTCATCTCAACGATTTGGAGGTGATTTGGGTATTTTTTTATTTATTATGTGACACCGATAGAAAAATTATGGCTAAACCAAATTACGTATCAGATCATGTAGATTACTAGCTATTTTTTTCATATGTAATTTCTCTGTAAGTGTCGACGAAAAGTTGGTTCATCTGCACGCTTTTTTTCAAGCTTTTTGCGAGGGAGCAGCCTTAATAATAAATGCACTTTGTTTATTCATATTCAAAATTTCAAAACACTTTATACACAAACACTGTGTCGAAGACTGAGGAAAAGAAACGACATTAGACCATCGTTAGATAATGCACGGCCTTCAAGCCACACCTCTGTGCCCGTCGGAGAGCGTGAGGTTTTTTCGTTACGAAATTTCTGGATTTTCCCGCACTCAAGGCCCGCGATAGAAGCTATGCAATAGCTTTAAAATATTTAAATTTTTTCTAAATTGTCAAAAATATCGCTTAACATAACATATAAACACAAAAAGCATATAAATAAAAGAAGATGAATAATAAGAAAGCTGAAGAAGGTATGGTCGCGGCGCAAAAGATCACCTCATCACCTAATATTTCTTGTAGGTATCTTAAGAGACGATTTTGCAAAACTTCTTCCATTATGATTTATTAAATTTACGCGAACACTCCACATTGAATAAAACTATTATTTAAGGATTTTATCGCGTTTAATTACTTTAATTTATTTTTACTATCCCGACGTTTCGGGTGCTTTACAGCACAAATGGTCAACGGGGGGGGGGACTGAGATGTTTGACGTTCCCAACGACTACACAGCCCGAATAGACGCCTAATGTATGTATTTCTGCATCCAAACCTGTCTGTCAAAAGTCTGAGGTAAGCGGTACGGGGGAGGTGTGTTGAAATGGACGCTAATTGCTTAAAATCAAGGTTGCGATACTTGATAATAAGCAAATAGTGATGGGAACCTTAACTAATAAATTTGGTACCAAGTCTACTTAATCATCACCAGAATTATATTCTACTATAAATTAGTACAAAATTAAAGAAAAAAAGAAGTTTTAATTAAGTGGGTATCGTATTTAGTAAAATACCTATAATTTTTTGTTTTAAAGAATATTTTTTATTAAAACAAACTTTCTTTAGAATATTGAAATAATAATAGAATACCATTAAAAATAAAATAGCAATAGTTATATAATACTATCAAGTTCACTTCCGTTTCCTACTTGTCTTGACATGGCGTCTTAGCAGTAAGTAGAGAACGGAGTGCCGTCTATTAAAAATTATATCAATTTTAGTATGAATTATTTTTAAGAAGTATTGAATAATTTGATTTAATTATTAAATCATAAAATTCAAAAATGTATTAACGTACATTCACTAAAAAAAATTAGCTTACACCTATGTCGCTAAGTCTGTAAAACATTCACGATAACATGTATAATATTTACTTGTACCAATATTATAGTTTAACTGGTACAGCACTAGTTACACGTGCCGGTAATTAAAGAAAAGTATAGCAACAAAATGAACTTCATTGAAAAGAAAGGGATGCATAGTCTGAAAATATCCGAAGATGATAGTCTGAAAATATAAGAAGTTGCTTGTGACAAATAAAGGTTGAGCTCTGATTTAATTTTAATTAATGAATTTGGAAATTAAAATTCACTTATCTATGAAAAGTGATGCCATTTTTTTTTAATTACACATTTGGCTACTATTTCCGCACTATTTATTGTACAGGGAACGATGTTGCGCGTTTGTTGTATTTTATTTTGTCGAAAATTCACGAGTCACATGAAAGAATTTCACGGATCAGGAAAGTGGTCGCTACTAAAGTAGATCGCGTGATCATTTTCTTATATAAGACGTATTTGTCTGATGTGTTGACAGAAAGTGGTTACCTTTCATGAGGTGTCTATTCGGGCTGTGTAGTCTTTGGAAGTTCCAATGTCATAGTTAATCTGGCTACCTTCAGTTTTTGAATATTAATTTTTGGTCCGATTTAAGCAAAACAAGCTTATAGTATCATGAAGTCTTGCATTAGTATGCGTGGGTTTGGGTTTAATTTGGTTAATTATAGGATCCCAAGCAGATGGCAACACCTATCAATCTTCTATATTGAAATTTTGATGTTTTTTTAATTTCAATAGCCTTGCGTATCATCCTTGGTAGGAATTGGTGTTCTTTTGCGAGGATTTGTGGTTTATCAAATCGAATGTAATAGTGGGGACGATCTTGAACATGTTCGCAGACTGCAGACTTCCCAGAGCGTCAGTCCTTCACGTCAGCTATATGTTCCTTCACGCGGGTTTTAATAGATCTTTTTGGTTGACCTATGTAAGAGAGACCACATTCACAATCTAGCTTGTACACACCTTCATACTGTAGAAAAATATTACATTTGATTGATGGTAAAAATTGACTAGTCTTCTTCGGCAGCTTGTAGTATGTCTAAATGGACGCTCGCTTCAAGATGTAGCCAATCTTGTCCGTGACTCCTCCGACATATGGTAGTAGAGCAGGTAGCGCGCGCTCGACTGTTGCCGGCTTCACTCGTTCACTGTGACGTAGGCGCGGGACCCGAAGCTTGTTGTCTTGCAATACTTGCTTGACGTGCTGAAGCTCGGCGGCTAGATTTTTTCTGGATCAGTGACAGAAAACAGAGCTTGCATTACCTTGCTATACCACGGGGAGCAGGTCATTTTGACGATTTAAATTTTTAGTTTTAGATTTTCTATATTATAGTTTCTTCTTTTATATTGTATATAATTAGTTTTAATCGTAAATATTATAATTTTAATTATTATTTTAGTTAAGTTCTTTATTATAATTTTTGTAATATAAATTGAACGTTGTAACTTCGAAAAATATTCAAATAAAAATCATTCAGTTAAATAATAAAAACTCAACATGGTGAAAAAAAAGCAGAGAACTGACTTTTCTTTACAGAAATTTTGCCCCTTTAAATCTGCCGCTTAAACCCATAGTCCCTTGCCCCCTCCTAATTACGACATCGCATGGATGCGTTATTACCACTGATTCTAAAGTTAAATGCCTAACAGCTGGTAGTTATAACAGATTTATTACTCCTTTAGTAAGGAATAGTGGTACAATCTGACGGACTATCCATTACGGTAGATGATCTGGCTACTACTGACTACAGATAATGAGACTACTAAACTAAAACTACAAGACCAGTATCACTAATATTTTAAATTATAATTTATTAAAATAATGTCCTGTTAGAATCAGGTCTCATTGGAACATATTTCCGTGAATTCTCGGATGATATTTTTATTATAATAAATGTATATGAAGCCCTCCTGAATTGGTCATAGCGGCATTCTTAATCGTAAGGGTAAAGAGAGCCAGGATAATTATAGACTGAGATATGCCATCACAGCTCTTAGTGGAACAATTTATCTGTAGACTTCTTTGGTTTCGGTTGTTATATATACTATGTGAACTGCAGTAGCTACGTACTATCAGGTGGACTGATATAATTTCCTTTTTTTTAAATACATAAGTCAGTGTGTCGGCCAAGTTCGGAACAGAAAAGTGCGACGCACCCGGCATGTGTATATTAAAACGAACCATTTTTCGAGCGACTGCCAACTTACTTTCAAAGTGTATTCAGTTTTGTTAGCGAAACAAAAATAAAAAAGAGAAATCAGCTATACAATGATATTTAAAACAAATTAAAATACTTTACAAATTTTAAAATATTTAAAAGGATTTTTCAAACATCATTTCACAGACATATTACATCACACAAATTAATAAAACAGATATACATTACTTTGGTACAATCTGTCTTAGGATATTGCATTTCTGTATGGGGTGGGGCTACTAAAAGCAAATTCTTGGAGGTTGAACGTGGTCAACGCTGCCTTCTTAAAGTCATGTATTTCAAACCACGCTGGTACCCCACTACAGCATTATATAAATTTTGCGACGTGCTAACCGTGAGACAGTTATACATTTTAGTGACTGTTCTAAAAATTCGTAAAACTATACAGTTTGACTCCATTGTAGATAATAGAAGAAGAAAAAAATATGTAACCAAACCTATTCGCACGAAAACAGTGTTTGCCAAACGCCAATATACTGCAAATTCTGTGTACCTTTACAACAGCATTAACGGTTTGTTGGACATTCATACAACAACTCACCATGATTTCAAAAAATCTGTAACTACTTGGTTAAAAACACAAAATTACGAAGACCTTGAGGCACTTTTACACCATACCTCGTAAAATGTAAATCATTTAATCAACACACACATACCACACACATACATCGTTCACACAGACACACACACACACACACACACACACACACACACACACACACACACCCACACAGACACACACACACACACACACACACACACACACACACACACACACACACACACACACACACACACACACACACACACACACACACACACACACACACAGAGAGAGAGAGAGACACACACACACACCATTAATCACCCATACCATTTGCGTTTTCATTTAAATAGGTTCAAGTAATACATTATTAACCTTATTTAAATCACCGCTAATTTAGAACAATATAAATCGTGTAATTTATAACAATGTATTGAAATGCTTTCCTATTTATGACTGTTATAGATAAGGAAGAGCGGGGACTCCTGACACAGGTTTTCTTTTAAACTTACTAGGAGGACCCATCTACTATATTGTTTATGTATGTAATTTTAAGGAAATAAAGCATTATTATTATTATTATCATTAAGTTTTCCTAAATATATCTTTGTAATTAAATATTTCTTAATATTTACTCTTGTAACAGGATGATACTTTACGCGGGACAGCCTATTAGAGTATACGTAACCCAAATCAATCCGAAAGTTGATTACTGTTACTGCTACTGCTGGTGCTGGAATGTGGCACCTAGCATCTTTGAACTTGAAAACGTATTATGGGGCTTATGGGTTAACTCGATTACATAAATTCTATTTTGCTAGTCTTGAGCAAAGGCGTAGCGTAGACAATCCTTAGATAATGTATACGCATACATTTTAAAGATAATAATTACGTGACTTAATTCCTTCTTTCCCCTACTTTGAGAGTAGCTTCGATGAAACACACACTCGCGGGTCTTCATCATTTTGTTATCAACATACCACACCTTCAAACCAAACGATTGGTTATGTCATTCGTAATGCGTACAGCAGTACAGAGTGGAATAGCTCCTACCATCTTCCTTCTTTTAAAGAGAAAGTGAATAAGAATAAGACATTTTTCTAACTTTATGATTAATTTATATGGTAGAGCCACGATACAGCTGTATTATGCAACAACATTTCACTGCAGCACGATTGGGTAGGCTTGCATGTTCTCATAAAATACTAGCGTGAAAAAGCAACATTCAGCATTATGTTACTTTGTGTTTCATACCTATGGTAAAAGTAGAGAATCAGAGACCATTTTTACCGGTAACGAGGCATTCCGTCTTAATCCTCAGAAGTAACAATGCATTTTCTCTATGTACTTGTATATAAGACACAGCATGTACACATCAGCATATAATCACACAGCCTTACCATTCGATGGCCTATGTGCTCGTTTATCCTCTATAAAAAAGCAAGGCTATCTTCGGCTACATCACAACTTACCATTGAGTAGAATAGCTATTAAACAGTTGCTAATAACGTGTAAAATATAAACAATAAAATATGATTCTTAATAAAATTTCGTTATAAATCTTCTAATTTTATTCTACCTTTGCTCATAAATCTGTAAACTGACTTCTTGGGACTAAGGATTAAGTTAAGACAAAGTTGCTAGTCGTAAATCTTACGCCGCCATGTCTTGTCTTAAGCGGAAGCACAGCTAGAGAATGCCCCCATTACATTTTACGTAAAGCTAAGAAACTATTCATTACAAATATTTAAACATCCAATTTATTTGATTATTTTAAATTCGCCAATGCACAATATTTAAAAAAAATCTTAATTGAATCCATGAAAATCGTTAAATCTATAAGGGTTTATTGATCTATTTTAATAACAGATATATTTTTCAAATTAGGAAGTCAAATATTTTCAACTAGTGAACCTACATACAGTACTAAGTACTACAGTTTCCTTCATATATTTAGTGACTAATCGCTACTTAAATCTAATACCAAAGGCTTTATAGAGATATTTGATGTAATCAAATATCTCTATAAAGCTACTGGCTTATGCTCGCAGCTACGCTCACGTGAAATTGACCAGGAAAATGTTAAAACCTTAAAAAGCAAAGAGATAGCTTAAAATCCTTTGCCCATCATTTTTATCTGTTGGGTACAGGCCACGTTACATACCCGAGAGGATTTTTGAAGCATGATAGAGTCTGCCGATAATATGCACGTCAAGCTAATAAAAGTGTGCTAGTAATGAAAATGGTTACCATTTAAAATAAATTTACGATAACACTGTTACATTTTTATTAGTTATTTTTATATACAGTTTCATTATTATTATTACGAGCTTGAGGTTCGTGACAATAAAAACTGCCGATTAGATTACAAAAATTTACACTTACTACCGAACACCAATTAAACCTTAAAAGACACTAATAATTAATCACCCTGATTCACTTTATTTCACTCCGAAGCTTCGCTTGTCTCGCCAAATTTAATATTGCCCCGATCGCGGCTTGCAAGGGCTTTAAATACGCCTTTACCGGTCCCGACCGATTAAGTTCAGAAAGTTCGAGACTGGACCCTTCTATAAAGCTTAATTCTTCTGTTCGGTACTAAATGGCGCTGTTGGTGGAAAGTTCAAAATTGGCATTTTATAGGAATCCCTCCTCACTCTGTTCCCCGACACTAGATGGCGCTAGTGCCAGTTACCAGTCATCATCTTAGTCGCGCAACATTATGTTTAAAATATGCAGATTATATCCGATGTTTGCACGTTCAGCATTTTTAAACATTTATTAACAACAGGTTTGGTGCAAAGAATGTAAAAAACAACTCACATAATAAATAAAAATGCATCTTTTAGTTTTTCCTTATAAGCCTTTGCTTGTTCCTTCATTTGTACCTTTTTAGTGTTTTTTTTTTATTTACACAAGAATTTAGACGGCGCGATGAATTATTTTAAAATCTTTTCTAGACCTTCTTCAGACCTGTGATTTGTTTGAGATAAGATAGAAAAAGCCGTAGAAGTATATAATTGGCACCTGATATATTGTTTCTGATTCGTTGGTCTAGTGGTCGTAAGCACGAATGCTGATCATATGACCTTGGTTTTAAATCCCGAGGCGTGTCATAAAAAGTCAAGAAATTCTCAGTAGCAGCCCGCAATTGGAAATTTAGGCGATGTTTTACCCTCGTGCCTTAGAAAGCGTGCTATACCATTGATTCTGCGATTGATTTCTCTCAACTTGTGTCAGATTTCTGTCCTATTGAGCATTTAGAGAGAGGTAACAGTGAGTGCACATGCACTTTCGTATAAAATCCTGTATTAAAATCGTGTTCTGCGCAGATGGGTGTTTTCAGTTTAAATTAACCGCTGTAATTGAAATTCGACCTGAAGTACAGGATATTGATTATAATATATTCTATGTACAGAAACCTGCCGCCTATTAAGACTGTTTTATTTGGAAGATTAAAATAAAATGTAATTTCATGTTTGATTTGAAATATTTCATACTCTGGTAGTTAGCTGTTAATTTCAGCAATCTATTTATGGACTGATGAGGAATAGAATAGTAATCTAATAATGATTTCTCTTCGATTATTTCTCCGATTCGTATCCAGTCATGATAAAGAAATAAATAGTCTTCTTTAATAATTTTAATATAACACATGGTAGAGCCATGCTGCAGTTGTATTAGTAGTATAGTTATAGACCGGGGAAGGATCACGCTCTCACAGAATACCAGCGTAAAATAGTAACTTAATGCTGCTGTGTTTCGTATAGTGACTGTAGAAAACCGGAGACCCCTTTTTCTGGAAACAAGTCAATCCATCTTAGTCCTCACGGGTGACAACGCATCCGCATTTTGATCATTATCGGGTATATATGTAGATGTCTACGGGCCACAGCAACCACTTACTATCAGGTGGACTGTGTGCTCGTTTGTCACCTTAACCTATTTAAAAAGAATATTAATCATATTTTTATTGTAGTAGTTCCTGCAAGCGGCTTTATTCTGGACAATCTCTCATGTCAAGCACCAGATTCTGCATTTGAACAATTAACAATGTATTTGTGTGTGTGTCGCAAGCACAACGCACATGCAAACACACACGCACGCACGCTCACGTACACTTACGCACTTGCACACGCACACACGCCCGCACGAACGTACGCACGCACGCACGCTCATATTGATGCAAGCACGCACGCACGGACGCCCTCACGCCTCTCTCTCTCATGTCAAGCACCAGATTCTGCATTTTAACAATTAACAATGTATTTGTGTGCGTGTCGCAAGCACAACGCACATGCAAACACACACGCACACACGCTCGCGTACACTTACGCACTTGCACACAAACACACGTCCGCACGAACGTACGCACGCACGCACGCTCACATTGATGCAAGCACGCACGCATGGACGCCCTCACGCCCGCATGCACACATGCATGCATACACATATAATTAAAGATGTAATAAAATAAGTAAAAATGGACCTTACGTAATTAATACAATTACTTTTACTACCAAACAATGTGACTAATATGTTATGCAACTTTGAAGGGACATTTTGTATGTTTACGACTTTAACGAATCTCACAGCTTTGACTAACATGGCACATTATCATCATATTCCGTAAGCTTCAAAGATTTTAAGATTACTTACACACGTCTCTCATCTCCTTTGTTAAACGTACACTGAAATAAAAGCGACTTTTATAGTTGTTAACAATAAAATGAATTACAATTTTCATAAGTTTTTCTTCGTACTACTAGATATAAAATGACAAAAAAGGAAAATTGAAATATTGTTTTTGAGAAAATTGCCTATGTATTATGACCTAATTTTAGAATAGCCTACACCACATTAACAGGCAGGGATAAATTGATTACAACAAATAGATATTTTTCGTACACAGTTCACCTTGTGATAAGTGGGCCACAGAGAGCCACATCTATATGCGCCTAGAAAATATTGTTATAAAATCTAAGGGAGACTAAAAATCATAATTTACATGCATTTTCACTTCTGAGGACTAAAGCTTTGGTCTCTTGATCGTAACGCAGCGTTTAGTATCTTTGCGGAGAAGTGGTCAGTTGATTTTGCCGCAGCTACCAAAGCAGACGTGTCAATATGAAAATATTTGATAATTGTGTTAGGAGGAGGAAGGAAGCAGTTTGTCTTTATTTTTATATAAAGATATCCCTCTTTATATAAAAAAAATTGCAGATTAATTATATTAAATTATCTTCAAACTAATCCATTGTCAACCCGTGACGCACAGCGCAGCGTCGCAACGAGAACGACGCCGCGCAGTGCGAAGCACCCGCTCCCCTCTTCACCGCGCTTATCCTTCGCCGCTGACGCATACTGCGGCGGAACAAAAGACCATTCTACACGTTTTTCATACGATTATGTGTCCGGCACCGCACTACGCTTACCGCAGCGTTGTGCGTTACGATCAGGAGACCAAAGCTTGAGACAGCCATGCCTCGTTTCCAGTAAAAAGATTCTCTGGTTCTCTACACTAACTATACAATACATAGCAGCATTAAGATGATAGTTTATGCTGGTATGGTGTTGCAAGGATATGGGGAGCAGCATCTTCCTGGTAAACTAACCGCATCGCGTCGCTCCTGTAAGGTAATCTTTGGTTGTAGCCTGTGTTTATCTATTTACTATAACAGGTTGTAAGAAATGAATGAAAAAAACTTATTTGAATTTGTACAATTCAATGGTCTTTTACTTTTATTTTATTAATGTTCAATCTCAAGTTATTTTAAAATAATAAAGTTTAAGCAAAATCCATATTGAGCACCTGTATCCTCCATTTATGGTTCAGTACGAGTTTGTATAAAATATGTTAACTATTTTTCAATTTTTATTGTTTATTATTAATATTTTAATCGACATGCTTAATGTGACGATTAAAGCAAATAATTTCTGTTACGGTGTTCTAGTACACCTAATAGTGGATTTTTATGGACTGATAATAAAATGTAAAGGAGAATATATCAACATTTTCTGTAAAGGTTAAACTTAACTGTACGTGGTGAACCCTGCTGCTGGTTGGACGAATGTTTAAAATTTAAGCTATGAAGTACCAAAATGTAATTCCATAGGCTGGCCGTGAGGAGAAGTATTAAGAAGCATTCTCTTTGCTTACCAACCCACTGGATCGATTATGTTAATGTTTTAAAAAAATTATTGTGTTCCACTTTTTTTATAATAGGAAAGGTTTGTGTTTTTTGTCTTTTTTCTCCTGCTGGCCTTGTATCGCGGCGGCCTATTCATACAAGTAACTAGAAAACGTCTTAAAATGGAGCGGTGGAGAGTTTTGAAGATAGAATGTCATCCTGTCTTACATCTTTGATTGGATTGATTTGCATTGTGGTTTTGTACAACGACGAATTACAAATAATTAAGCAGTTCAATTTACCGACAGTAAATCTAGGACCAATAGTGGAATTGTAGCTCCGAAAATTTCGACGGAATTAAAGGCTTTATCATTGTCCACATACGCAAGACAAATTGCCAGATTGCACAAAAGGTGTTCTTTACAATACACCAATGGCTATGTATGTGGTCATACTCACAAATTTTTTAGGTGTATTAATTTGTAGGTGCCACTATCCAACCTATGTCTGCCGCCAAGCAACAGTACTGATACTGCTGTATATATAACAGTGACTGCCTCGTTGGTCTAGTGGTTGTAGTAATGCGACTGCTGAGCATGAGTTCCTGAGTTCGAATCCCGGGTTCGGGCCAAAAATCAATTATTGAGTTTTTCTGTCAAGATATTCTCAGTAGCTGCCCGGAGTCAGGAAGTTGGCGGTGTCTCACCCCCGTGCCTCGGAAAGCACGTAAAGCCGTTGGTCCTGATCTCTCTCCGGTCATGTCGGTTTGGTTTACCGTCCCATCGGATTACGAGAGTGAGGGAATAAAAAGTAAACCTGTCCTGCGCCGATGGCTAGCCTCCGTTAAGGCAGACCGCCGTGACAGAAATTCGGTCCGGAGGACAATATTATTATATATAACGTTGTAAGTTTGTTTGTTATTATAATTTTATGTAAAAATATCTAAACATTATTTAAAAGCTGTTGAAAGCAGCTGCTAGATGCAGTCAGTATATAACTAAGCAGCCAATTACAGAAACCAGCATCTGTGGTCTTGATGTTATGTTGAATTTGATATATTCATGAATTAACAAAATAATTTAGTCCTTTAAATACATAACTGCAAGTTCGTTATGTAGATGTTTTTAAGCCACAGCGTCCACTTACCATCAGGTGGACTCGTTTGTCATCCTAATTCTATACAAAAGTTAGATAGATACTGATGTTATTAAGAAAATATTGTTATTATACTTTAAAATAAACAGACAATCTTATTCCTATAACTCTATGGTCTCAGCAATTCCCTCTAGCTCTTCTTCTCTTAAAACAACAGTAGCTAAATTTTATATTATCGAGATACTATGTAATTCAACAATTCTTGATTAATGTAGTATGGTTATTCAAAAACAGTTAAATGCGACTGTGGTTAATACCAAAACATCTCATAACTTCTGACAGATAACGCTATATCTTGTTCACGTCAGAGCTAATATATTCAAACCAGCGAGGAGTAGCTGCATGAGAAATGGCAGTATATCAATTGTCAATCTACCTTCAAACCGTGGCTACTGTGGCAATACTATACCTGTCTATTTGACCAAGAACCGAGAAACGATTAGCTGGAGAAAAGGGAGCCGGAAATTTTGCAGAGTCCATTTCGTCGTGTCTATAGGATAGCTTGGTGAGAAAATGGAATATGTTTATTTAATTTCAAGTTTTTTTTTTGGTTGAATTTTACAACATCGTGCGAAAAATATTAGAACCATTTAATTTTTATTTATTTTGTTAATATTTTTTAGATATTAGCATAATCATAAATACGTACGTATAATTATATTAATTTACATATTTAATTATAATCATACTAATATCTTAAATAAAAGTCGTTAATCATTCATTAACAACGCTCTCATAAAATATTAGAGAAAAATAGCAGGATAATTCGGGAGTAAAGAGAACTGGAGACCCTTTTTACTGAAAATGAGGCATTCCAACTTAGTCCTCAGGGGTGACAACGCTTGTTAATTTTACTACATAATCGAGGAAAAATGTAGACGTCTATGGCTGCAGGTTCCACTTACCATGAGGCGGGCTCTGTGCTCATTTGTTACCCTTATTCTATAACAAGTAATACAGTTAAAAACTTTATATAACCGACTTTTATATAAATAAAATGAAACCTTCATCAATTTATTCGAAGTCAATTAAATACGCATTATTAAGGATAACTCAAAAACCACAGGTCAGATTTTGATTATATTTATATAGACCACACAAAAAGCACCAGCTTTCGAATAAAAAAAAGAATCATCAAAATCGATTCACCTACACACATAAAAATAAATTACAATACGTACAGTCGAATTACGAAGTACCTCCTCCTTTAAGGAGTAGGTTAAAAATATAACAAATCAAGTCGTATAAGTGTATGTATATAAATGATAAGTTTTCATTGAAAGTTGTTAAACATTTAATAAAACATTGAGTTTTATTAAAAAAGGTTAACAATTGAGTCAGAACTGTTTTCCGGAAAAACTAACTTTGACATAAGAAATTTGTGTAAAATGCTTTTGAATTCAGGCTTCAGTTAATGTTGTTTAGACTGAAAAGTTACAGCTTATATGATATATAAAATTTAATTACACAATACTTTGAATCAATCTACTGATCTGTTGGTTAGAGTAGTTAGATTTTATTTTACATTCATTAAAATGATACTTTTAACTACCATATTATATTTTGTGTACTTTTACTTCAAGAAAGAAATTCAAGACATTGTTGAGCTATATTAGTAATTGCCGTCGGAGTCTGCTTTTAAGATTGTTGGCTTAGTGAACTGCGACTATATGGCTCTACAGTGTCAACATGATAGACTAATTTAGGGTGCTGTCGGAAGGATATGCTTCTATCGTATTTTTGCTTGAGCTATAAAACCATTTAACGAAGTGATTTTTTGTGTTTATGTAAATACTAAACATTAAATAAAACACTTTTTCGTGTTTTATCAAGTTTAATTTTTACTTACTTTGGACTGACAAATCATCAGCTCCCACAGCCACAGGGAGGTAAGATGTTCAACGTCATGATTTCGTAGTTAGTCTAGGCTTCTTTCAGCTTTCAATTATAAAATGTTGATCTTATTTAGGTGCTTTGAAGGTATGTGTAGGTAATTTGAAGAATCGAAGTTTCGGTGAAGTCTACAGTCTGTGAACACGAACAGGATCGCCCTCGTCACTACATCAGATTTGATAGACCACAAATCCTCGCTAAAGAACACCGATTCTTTCCAAGGATGATTCGCGAGGCTATTGAATAACATTCTAGTTTCGAGGAAGGAGATGGCTAGAGTTTACACGATCTGTTTGGGATGCTATAATTAATAAAATTAAATCCAAACCCAAGCACATATGTAACTGCAAGTCTTCAAGATATTATAAGATCCTACTGCATAGACCGAAACAAAAATATAATAATTTTAATCTGGAGGTAGATGTGATGAATTATGACATTGATACTTCGAACAACTTAGTCCCCCTTTCACCACCCCCATAACTCTATGAGTGCTGTAAAGTGCTCAAAACGGGAATATAAAATAAGTTTTAAAAAGCTGTAAAAACTAGATACATATAAGAAATTCTTATAATTTTCGATAAATTACATCTATCTTGACATGCCAGACCTAAAATATTATCGAGACTGGCGAGGGGTGTAGCAGCGTGAAAGCTATGAAATATCGGTATAGCGAAGGTTAATCCGCCAGCCCAGCGTAACTATTTTGACAAATCTCTCTACAGATCTCTCTAGAGATAAGCCTTCTACAAATGAGGAGGTCCATGTTCAGCGGTGTACTCGTACTCTACGGTCTGATGATGAAGAAGAATGATTACCAATTCCTGATTGCTGCAACATTAAATTTGTATTATACAAGTCAAAAATCTATTTTCTAAATTTCCAACAGGCTGAGGGCTACAACCTTGAATAAAATATAAGAGCATGTAATTCTGAAAGTTTTCAATACATGTTGCATCTGTTGCCTGTTTCATGCATAACCGTTGACGTTATCTCTAGAGTGCAGTACTAACATTTTTTTTAAATATTAGTAATCTTATTAATTAACATTACTAATATTCCTTTTAATAACTCCTGGTAAGCTTGAAAATGCTTGTGTTAGGAGTGGTTCACGACAGTAGTCAAATGGCGGATTCGAACCCACGACCTCTTGAGTTCGCGATCCGCGCCCTGCCATTAGGCTACTGTCGCTTCACACATTGTCTGCAAACACGAGATAGAAATTTTAATATTTTTTACCAGAATATTACAGATGTTAAATTTTCATCTACGATAAAATATCTTCAATGAGTTAAACCAATTTCCGTAAAATAACGTCAAAATAATTTTTTTTATCAAAGCTAATATACTTTGAATAAAACAAGGTCTGAAATTTCGGGAGCACTACATTAGAGGTAAGACGCATTTAGACAGTGTATGTGGAATAGGTTTTTTTAAAATGCTAATCCCCATCAATTTTATACGCGGTAGAGCCATCGTGCAGTTATAGTGTGGGCTGTTCACAAATGGGTACTGAATATCAGCGTATTTAGTTTGTTTAGTGTAGAAATCTGAACACCTTTTTTATTAAAAACAAGGTACTCAGGGCTGATAACACATCTGCATTTTAATTTATAATCTAGGATAGATATGTACATAGCAACATCTATTTACCATCTTTCTTTATGGGATAGGGTGACAAACGAGCACACAGTCCACCTGATGGTAAGTGGTTACTGCGGCCTATAGACAACTACATCTATCCTTGATTACAAATCAAAATGCAGATGCGTTGTCACCCGTGAGGACTAAGATGGAATGCCTCGTTTCCAGTAAAAAGGGTCTCCGGTTCTCTACACTCACCATACGAAACACAGCAGCATTAAGCTACTATTTGACGCTGGTATCTTTTGAGATCGTGGTCCTCCCCGGTCGAGCCGACCCATTCGTGCTACAACTATACTACTAATATAACTGTAATATGGTGCTACCACGTATAACTGTGCCAAAGCTACGAGATATGTTGTGCTGTTTTTCAATCCGCCGCTCAACGTGGGGATTGAGGCAAATCTACCCCTAAACTGGAAGAGATCTATGTCTAGTGGTGGATATTTACGGGCTGTGAAGATACCGCTATTTGTAGCAGATTCTGGTATGTTTCTGAAATTATCACAGAATGATGGATTAATTAAAACATTATTCTGTTTCACGAAATCCATCCAAAACCCTGAAATTAACTGAATTATTTCGGTTTTTCCCCAACAAGCTATCACACCGATAGGGAAAAATGGACTGCAAAACTTGGTGAACTGTGTGTTTGTTTGTGTCACCCTTTTCTTTAAAAAATAATACAGGCAACGCTATAAATAGCTGGATAAATAAATTTTCCAGAACCAATTCAACATTACTCACTTGTAGTGTATCCTGCTAATTAACGAAGTCTCCCAGGTATGACGACAATAGTGTCGTAATTTTATTGATTAATCTAATATTTGAAGAGTTATTGGCCGCGATAGAAAAAACGGTTCATTAAATGGACCATAAATCGTAAACGGAAACGGAAAATCGGTAAGCTTAAAAAAAAGTTTACTGGAAAAAAAAGATGCGAAATTTTATTTTCTATAATAATAAATTGCATAATTTTTGCCTTAAAGTGCATAGTTTCCGAGATATCGGTTGAAAACGTTTTTTCAAGATGGCGCTTGAAGCGCTACCTGGATCTGTCAGCATTTTGTAATTTTATGCTGAGTAAGTGATCCTAAATCTTATAAAAAAAAATTGGATCGGAAATTTAGTGCAAAGTTAAATTCCATTTTTACTGTACCTACATTTACATTTTAAACATTTTATTTATCAACAACGTCTTACAATCGTCGTTTCAATAGCGCTCACGTGACCTTCATACAAATAATTCGATATTTTAATTGTTGATAATTTCTGTTTTTTGATTAGAATATGGTAATAACTCTAAGTTATATTTTTCTTCATTAAAAAATTGTCTGACCGTTTTTTCTCATATTAGCAAAACAGTAAATCGCTTGCGGCGCTCGGATTAGTCGCCACAACTTGTACAACCTTTTAGTGATTTTGTGCGCCACCTGGGGACAAATCATCCTCCCAATGATGTGTCCTCAAAATTTGGAATTTTTGGATAAAGGACACCCGAGTTATTAGAGGAAAAACGAAAACCACAAGGTAGGTGGTTTCGCGAATCAGGAGTCTGTGGCTGGAATTGAAGGTGTCGCTTGCGGCGTCTTGGAAAGCTCTTTCCGAAAATATATGTATTATTAGCCGGAAGTGTATATCCTCGGAATAGCCACAATTTTGCAACTGGTATCTCCACATCTTGTAAGTTTGGACTCTAATAACTTTTATTTTGGAGTAATGACCCCCCTTCATTTTTTGTATATAGAGGACAAACTCATAGCCTTACTGTGTGTGAAATTTAAAATTTTTTAGATAAGCAGTTTCTTAAAAGTGAATTTTTTTGTAAAATATATACCTTTTCGCCATTCCGTGATAAGTTTGTTTTACGTGTAGTGGCTAGCTAAACTAAGCACTAGCTCAAAAAAAATGAAACTGTCTTTCACTTTAATAGTTAGGAATACATTGATTTATATTAATATTTCATGCCCAACCTGTTTTTTTCTATATTTGTTATAACATCTCTGCACGTTGTTAATTTTACATCTTAGATTTAGATTTTAGATTAATATAGCTATAAGGTCCACTTTTTTTATCCTATTTTAAATTTGCATTCTTCTTTCTATGTTACAAATTTTACTTGTCAACGCTAATTTAGTTGTAATATCCCATAGATATAACAAAGAAGTGAAGTGTAATATCCACTTTATATTTTTAATTAATTTTAGTAGACTTTATATAGCTGATAAGTTCTTTTTTTGTACAAACTTACCCTTTTTCTCTCTTTTGATATTATTTACATAAATGTTAAAATTATTATTTCATGCCTTTCATTTAATAATGTACAATAAATAAAATGTTACAATATCTTACTGTGGCGACTAGAGACTACTGTAAATAATTAATGTAAGAGTCATTGTAAATTAAAATTTATATAGACACTGTGCAAACTATAGAAATATTATATTAATTACTTATGTTTTTATTTATATTTTAATTTGTTTTGTTTTGTTTAGTTTTAAGATTAAGTTGATTTACATTAACTTATATTTTCTTTTACCTTTTGTTTATTATATCGCTAAACTCTTAATAATTTTTGTTAAACAATATGTCATTTATAATAATTGTTATATTTAGTTTAAGGATATTTTTGTCTTGTTTTTATTTTTTCTATTATTCTTTTTTTGTATAATATTTAAGTATACATTGCTTGTGTTAAATCTTATTATATAATTACTTCGCTAGACACATATACTTTAACAAATGATTCACACAATCACAATGATTGCATATGTTAAAGTATATTACAAAACACATCAAAATTGATGTCTACCGTAAGTCACAAAGATTTAATTTTAATTGAAAATGATGGAGCATGAAGAATGAAAATGTAATGATTTCAAACAAAACAAAGAATAAATAATTTTATGATCATGAGTCTTGTATTATTTGTATTCCTAATATTATGTATATTACCCCTTAAATATTTCACAAGCTTTGCTAAATAATTAAAATATTTCTTAATTTAAACCTTTGAATTGTAACTTTACTAAGTTTGATAACTTTATTTTAAAACGTTATACATAAAATATAGTATAAACCGATTCTATTATCATTAAATATGACTTGACCATTAACGCCATGGGTATTGTGGACAAAACCTATGTAATTAAATCATGGCATTGAGCTATTAAGCCTCAATAACTTAATGTTTAGGGGTGACTGCAATCTGAAAGGTTGTAGAATCTTTAACCGGGACGACTATAGTCTTATGGGACCACCTGTAAAACTATTGTGGCACATATGCATTACAGTTATTTCTGGGGGAAAGGGGAATATTAGATGAATAAAATACTACTTTTCTTTATTTATAAAAAACTTCATTATTAGGTTTTAGGTTTTTTTGAAAAACTATAACTTCTTTGCTATAACCAGTTGAACAATTTAGATTAGAATTGTAAACTGCCCTTTTCTTGTACTAAAACCCAGTCTGGGATGGTAGGTGAAATATATCAACATGGGTGCAGTCAATAGACCTAAGAATATCTGGCAGACTATGCTCTGCTAGTTATCCTCTAGCTACGTTTTTCCTTGCTTGTTATATACCCGGAAATGATATTCACTTCAATATAAGTAAAAATAAAATAAAAGAAGTAGATGCACTGAAACTTGTATTTACCTACACAAGAGGCTAAAGTATATTATTCCCCACATGATTATGATGGCCCCAATAACTTAAGTCAAGTATTTGCTGATTATTTGTTGTTTGAACAAGAGTCATTACATGATATTGACTCGTACCTCTCTGGTAACTACCATCTGCCAAGAGACTGAAAGATGTAAACTAGCTACCTAGAACAAAATATTAGGATAAATTAGTCACATGTATTGATTGCAAATACACGATGTTTTTGAACAAGAGGGTTGTAATAGATGCTTACTTTAATATGCACTGGTAGTCCATCCACGGCATTAATAGGCTTTAAAACCTCATAGACTTCTTTACACAAATACAAAACACAATCTTTAAGCATCCGAAACCGGCGTAGAAATTCGTTGTCGGGGAGTTCCAATAGATTAAGTATTCTGATCACGTATCGATCGCCGATGTAATTGCAATTGGCAATATAATATGAAAATGTAATTGCAATAGGCTCGAGACATATTTTTTTGTATTAAAATGGTTTGACGATAAACTTAAACCCACGTCCATGAAAGAGGATAAAATTGTCCCTTTCAAATGTCAAAAAGAAATAATTTTTCTCTTTTCTTCGGCCTCATGCTACGGACGAGGAAACATATGTCTACTCGTTATGTCAAATGGGGATATACTATAGGGATAAGATAATTTTATCTCTTGTCAGTGGATATAATCGGAGGATATAATTTTTGTCTCCTGCCCATGCTCGCAGGGTGGATAAAACAAGTGATAAAAATTTTATCCCTTCCCTGGGGATATATTCTCTCCTGCCCATGCTAGTCCAGCTGTAGGATAGGTTACATTGTAGCTCAGGCTGTAAGCACTCACCTTTTTTAGCGCATTATATGCAGGTAAGTAAGACAGGAGGACATTTGGTAAATTAGTTGATACACAACTTATGTTGATGCGTAAAAACCGTTACAACTCTGAGTTTAAACGCTTATTTTAGATTTCTTTCAATGCAACATGTGCATTACATATGAACTTTGTAGTAGAAGTACTTACACCATTATATAGAAAGAGTTGTAACTCAGAGTCCAAACACTAGTATTATATTTCATTGGACGCACCACATACTAAGGTTAGAATTCAAAGAAGTTTTTACCGAGTTTACACGGTTACTTAAAAGCCGTTGTAACTCAGGCTATAGGCTCGCGCAATACTTCTTACAACGCAAGTGAGGTTGGCATTTTGAAAATAAGCAAAGTCACTTACACCCTGCAGTATATTGTACTTCGTATGGTTAGGGACGAGAATCAGTTCCTGTACTGGTAACCAGGTATTCCATGTTTGTCCTTAGGTGTCGCATCTCATGTAAAATTTGACTTCTGATCGATAAATAGATGTGGGTTACGTACTAACTATCCGTTAGAATGTATTTTGTCACTTGAATAAAATTGGGTTTTTACGGAATGATTGTGAAAATAAAAGATGTATATTTAGAAAAAGTAAGTAGCAATTTTGTGAAAACAACAAGCTCTAAAAGTAATAATTTGGATAATTTATAAAGAATTAATTTATTTTAATGTATATTTTAAAAGGGGAAATAAAGCATTATGTTTGGATTAAAAAGAAATGATATTTGCTGTATCACCTAATTGCTTTTCAGTTTCAACGTTTCTCGCTTGATCTTTAATTAAAGCATTGTGCGTACTTTCGATGACAAACCACTTTTCGTATCTAATTGTATACCGTGACATGAATATTTTCATTGTGATTTAAATTATATCCGTTATTTTTTTCTATTAAGTAAAGTTGAAAGATTTTTTTTTATATCAGCTTATGTTATTTTGTCCTCCACACCAATATAAAATTAGAGTAAGTAAAAATTACTTCGCTTATATCCGCTTAATAAAATAAAATTATCTTACCTAGATTCAAGAATTCAAAGTTACTATTGTAAAGTTCACTTTTAGATTAATAAAATAAACTCGGATTTAAAAGATTTACACAGATTTATTCCGCACAAGTTACTCTCTTGGAGGTTACAACACGAATGCAATTGTTTATGGAATGAACAAAGAATATACAACTATCCTATACACGGAAAGAATGAATGAACTAATCCTAAGATCCGCTATAACAGTTCTCAAAGACAATTGCTCATAGATAAATGCGATATCGATATTTATATCGGTACTTTGCCCTTTTTGAACAATATCGATTTGTATAGCAAATAATAATAATAAGTTATCATTGCAGAGGCGTAAATAAAGAAATAATTCAATATAATCACCCTTTAAATAATATGTATGTTAACACTAGTTACAATAGTTTCAAGAGCAACTGCTGCCCTCCGTCAATCGCGTGTACTTTTGTCACCACTACTCCCAGCACCGCTACTTCTAACAACATTATCCTAGAAAAAACAACACCACCGTCTTGAACGCCGCGTAAAAGCCGCTCTGTCGAAGAGTGCTTGCAATTTTTTCAGATATGGAGCCTATGTAGTTCAAACTACTCACATATCGACGAACACTCGACAAATCGTATACGAATAATAACGAACGAAATGCTTTTGTTTCTTTTTAATTAAACTTTTGAAGATTGACCGCAATTTGATTAATTACATTAAGTTCTTTTAAATAGTTTTCTTTACTTAATGAGGCATTGAACGAACTATTAATATAACAACAAAAAGCGGTTAATTTATGTTGAAGACCGTGTCGGCATGGGTTGACTTTTGATAAATTTGAAAAATATGTAATGACTCTTTTCTTGTTAATCGAAGAAATTAAGGGACAATCTTGTACCAATTCAAGCTTAAATAAAACTCTGTTGTAGACCTAATTTATTTTATTAAGGAAAACATCCAGTTGTCTTTTTGTGCCAGTGAAGCAAATAATTATATCGTTTATATATCTTTAATAGTTTTTTTTAAAGAAGAGGGGTCAAACAAGCATACGGGTCACCTGATAGTAAGTGACTACCACCGGCCACATACATGTCAATGGATGGCAACACCAGGGGATTCACAGATGGATTACCGGTCTTTTAGAAAGGAGTAAGCTCTTTTCTTGAAGGTCTCTAAATCGTATTGGTCTGGAAATGTCGCCGGTGGTAAACAATTCCATAGAGTAGTTATACGAGGAAGAAAACTTCTAGTAAAACGTACAGCAGTGGACCGCCAAGCATCCAGTGGTGAGGATGGTATCGGGAATTTTGACTCAATTTTGAGTATAAAATATTTTGATTAACAACTATCTGTTCTTTTACGAAAGTATCCGTGCAAAATGTCCGACGACTTAGAGGGGACTCAATAGCTATTTTTTTGTAGATAGAAACACACGGAGAAGACTCAGAACCATGCGTTGTGGTATTTCTTTGGGGAAGCCTATATTCAGCAGTGGAGTTATGAAAGGCTGTAATGATGATGATGATGGTGATGATGATGGTGGTGATGATGGTGGTGATGATGATGATGATGATGGTGATAATGATGATGACGATATACGATATAATCGCAACGTTTACCATTGGATGTTAATAGTTGATTTGGCTCTTCCTGTATTCGCCCCTTACCATTTGATACTCATGAGAACATATGGAATATTTTATTACCTCGTCGTCGTAGTAGTAGTTACGTTAAGTAGTAACTATCAGTTTCGACTTACAAACAACTAAAAGAACACTTACTAATTAGTTGTTTCTTCTAGTTCTATTTCTAGTTTTTTCGTTTATTATTTGAAGTGTCTTTTAATTTTTATTAAAAGTTACCCCTTTAATTGGATTAAGGAATATCACGATCCCATCGTCATCTATTTAGTTACGTTAAGCATTTCTTTTCTTATTTTCCCTCCATTGGGGACAAACACATTTTCCTCTAAATTTATTTAGGACCACCCCTGTAGATTTATCACTTTGATTAAAAAACATCAAATTGGTTAACAGTTATTGATGAAGATATATACAACAAAAACTGTCGAGTGGTTGACCTCCATCTTTTTTTTAAAATTGGCTAACTACAACTCTATATTTTAGTTTAGCAAAATACTATTACATACTTACTAGGATATCCTCCACCTGATATTTCTATGAAGTGAACCTAAATCAGCTAAGCTGGAATAAATGACCTACTTACTTTTTCTTTGTGTTAATTTCTGATTATATCTAGACTGCGCAAGTCTAGATATAATCAGAAATTCGATTTTCAATCTGTATTTTATACATATAACAAATGCTCAAACTTTGTGCAACTTTCCCACGCTATAAGTGAGTGGCTTTTAGTCTTATGCCTTTGTCTTTATTTGTAGACATAAGTTTAATATTATTTTCTTTGTGAACTTTATTATATGTCTCATATAAACATGAGTTACAATTAAACAAAAAAGTTGAGTATGTGTTGTCTTTTTAACTGTACTAGGTGGTTGGACTTTTTTGTTCCGTTCGTCCGTCTGCGGAGATACCATCCTTTTACGAAATTCAAACCTCCAAATAGAATTGTGCTACATTATGAAGGTAAAAACCTGGTTTAATTATAGGCTGTGACGCGTTCCATCTTAGTTCTCAAAGATGAAAACAAATCTGTAACCTTCTTTGCTCAAAGTTGGTTGAAGGTGTCCATTGGCTTAAGTAGCTACCCTCAGATGAACAGTAAGTTTCTTTGTCAATTAAAATAATAAAAAAATGTACCCAGTAATAACCCACAACAGAAATATATTGAAGTTGATAAAATATTTCAATGAGCTGCGGGAAGAATTAGCTAAAGCTTTACCAGATAACTTGCTTCCTTGACATTGCTTCTGGGTACTATACTTTTGCCAGTCCGGGTACTTAATATCTTAGCATTTTATTTTCATGCAACGTGAGCAAACAAAGTTCAATCATCTAGGCATTGTTTTTTAATTGATAATTGCCAATTTTGTGTTCAGTGGTAAAGGAGTGTTCCTTTATCGTCGAGAGTAAAAATGCATAAACAAAAAATAAATAATGTTTCGAGGAGATACAACATTCTGCCAACACGAATTGAATCTGCACGGTGAACTATTCCCAGCTCAAATCTCTTTCAGAAATAATTACCTGTGCCCAGCATTAAATCTTATATAGGCTGCGACTTTACTTTAGAACTTAATTTTCATCATCACGTGACATTGACCTCTCCGTTGTAGGGAGGTTTTTCCTTAATCATTACATTTCGCAGGCGGATTGAAGACCATAGTTCTTGCAGTTTTGACACTGCTGCCCGTTAACAGTTTTCGAGTTTTACGTGCGATGTAAATAAGGTAGCACAGTGCCGTCTTTAATAAGCTATAAGATTAATCATATTACTTAATAACATTTAATATTATTGCACATTTGAACACCGTGATGAATACCGAAATTAGATATTTTATGCTTTAAACTAGAAGTAAAGTTAATCTTGCTCAAGTCTATGTTTATTAAGAGGGTTGCAAGTGCTTTGTGATTATTACTGCCATTGCCAGATTGCTGATGCTGGATAAAACTTTCAAACCGGAATTTCTGAATTATTCAATGTCGAAAAAAACACGATTATTAAATTTTATTGAAGACGGAGGTCGGCTTTGCCTGCAGGTCTATTAATATGGAGTTAATTATAATATGTATTTAACATAATCAAAAATTATTTAGTTTATCAACTTTTCATTTGTTAAAAATCTTTGAGTTTTTCCGGATAAACTATAGCTTTTATCCCTCCTGGATTTTTTTTTTCTATGTTTGTAAAGTTTCATTACAATCGGATCAGTTATTCCGAGGATTAGCCCGGACAGATAACAAACAGACAGAAAAAATAAAAAAATGGTTATTAATGTCTTAATAGCAAGCAAATAATCCCTTTATATCAATATAAGTCAGTTATTTCGATATTACATAAACCATAGAATACTATAATACACAACAGAATTGCTGTAAACCTTATTTTGTACGAGGAGAGGCGTCGCCGGGAGCACACATACAAGAAATTACGCCGTATTATAACTACTACAAACCTGATTTGCTGTGTTGACAGACCGATTTTAATACATATTTATTTGTAAATAGCGCGCAATTTGGCATTTTCTAAAGAATTTCCATACGAAATATGGAAACGATTGTAACGGCGAAACACATCTGTTGACATTTATACGTGTGAATTGACGTGTTAGTGTTATTTTGGTGGCTACACGGGCACCACCCACTCCCCCGTTCTATTATGTATGTAACTATAGTATTCTATGACATAAACACATTTTATTTATATGTATTTAAAGGTGAAAAGTTTAAGTTAAAGCCTTATTCCTGCCTCCTCCCACTTCTGAAAGTTATATGTATATAGATTATTTATTTTCCCCGTTCCTATAAAATGCTTATCATTATTGGGTTTTATAATAGAAATACTAATTAAACTGAAACAAGACTGAAAATAAATTTTAATTTCTCTCAGGACAAATCTAAAAAAAATAATATAATTAAATTTGAACTACAAAAATATAGGTAAATATTTAGGTAAATAGCCTTAGGTAGTCTAGTAATAAACACACTGTATTATGCAAATCTCTCGATATCAAAAATATTATCTGCCATATTATGAGTTATTTGCGGTTTATCAGACCAGAAGGTATTTTTGTGAACACAACACTTATAAAACATAATTTTCGGGTAGTTCTTAAGGGACAGTATACAGGTGATTAGTTTTCTTTACACTGAAGTTTACTGAAGTTTTAATAACAATCTTTTCCCATAGTTTTAGTAGCGCATCCAACTTTTACCACTTTTTTAAAGTCTAGAATATTATTGCAGTTGTTTAGAACAGTAATAAATTGACTCACCGAAATACGATAAACGAGATAAAGTGGACATTCCTATATTGTTTCCTATATTGACATAGTGTATAGTACCATACATAACATAACATAAACACTCACGCCTGTCACCCAGAGGGGTAGGCAGAGACTACAGACTTCCATTTGGCACGATCCTGACACACCTCTCTCGCCTCCTTCACATCCATACACCTCCGCATACATGCTCGTCGGTTAAGGGTACTCCTAATTTGGCCCGTTTTCAATAAATCGCCAATTTGGTCGATAAATTTTCGCCTAGGACGTCCCTTTCCGACTCTTCCATTCACTTCTGCAACATAAATTTTCTTTGTCACTCTTTCCTCATTCATTCTTTCCACATGACCAAACCACCGAAGCATTCCTTTCTTAATCCTGGTCACAACATCATCTTGCAAACCACACTCTTCTCTTATTACACAATTTCTTACCCTGTCATTAAGATTCAGCCCTAACATACTCCTTAACGACCGCATTTCTACTGCGTTCATTCTACTCTCGTGCTTCTTCTGCCACACCCAACTTTCACTACCATATGTTAAAGTAGGGACCAACACAGCATTGTGAATTGTCATACGTGCCTTTTTCGACACATTTTGACTCTTCACAATAGAGTGCAGGGCCCCATTTACTCTATTTCCCGCATTCACTCGTCGTTCTATATCCTTATCATATCTCCCATCCCTGCTAAATACGCAGCCCAAATATACAAACTCGTCTACTTGCTCGATCAACTCCCCTTCTATTCTTATTTCACAAATCGTTTTACTTTCTTCTCTTTCAAAAACCATAACCTTCGTCTTACTTGCGTTCACTTTCATACCCCTTTCTTTTAATGATCTGTTCATTAATGTAACCATCATTTGCAACTCGGCCGCCGACGACGCAAGTATAACTTGATCATCGGCGTACAAAAGGCATTTGACGGTTAACTCACCCATTCTTAATCCGCATTCTTCAACTTTCAAATTTTGCAAACAACTGTCCATAAATAGGTTGAACAGCCACGGGGAAGCTACACAGCCCTGTCTGACACCTTTATGGATGTCAAACCAGTCCGAGTAGACCCCGTTGATCCTAACACAAGCACTAGAGTCCCTATAAAGGGACTCCAATGCCCGTATCAAGCCAGCGCTCAACCCAAATGAGTTCAGTGTTTGCCATAGCACATCCCTATTCACTCTGTCATAGGCCTTTTCCAAGTCCATGAACGCACAAAAAACCTTTTGGTTTTTGGCCAAAAACTTCTCCGCGATCATGCGCATGGAAAAGACTTGATCTGTACATCCCATTCCCTTTCTAAATCCTGCTTGCACATCCCAAATTTTTCCATCAGTTTCTTTCATGACCCTTTCAATCAGTACCTTAGCATACAGTTTTCCCACAATGCTAAGAAGGCTGATGCCACGGTAGTTTTTACAGTCCTGCTGCGACCCTTTTCCCTTATATACTGGGACTATCACGGCTTTGCACCAGTCTACCGGTACCCGCTTCAGTTCCCAGCATAAATTAAACAAGGTGTGCAGCAGGCCTGCCACCACTTCCTCTCCAGCCCTTAGCATTTCGAGTGAAACTCTATCATATCCGGCAGCCTTACCTGCTTTCATGCTTTTCATTGCTTTCATTATTTCACCTACACTAATCTCGCTACCTCTTTCCTCTTCCTTCGGAATTTCTACTTCACTTAGTACACACGTTGTCTCCTCACTCATAAACACGCTTTCAAAATATTCCTTCCATCTCTTTAAACTCAAAACTTCATCATTCAGAATATAGCCATTCTCGTCTCTTATAGCATTCATCATAGGCTGTTTTGAATGTCCCCTAGCAGTTCTTACAAGTTTCCAGAACATTTTAATATTTGCCTGGAAATTATCCGATATTCTTCTATCATTCTTATCCGTTCTTTCTTGCTTTTTTCTTTCAACTACTTCTTTTACTCTCTTATTAAGATGTCTAAAGACTGCCTTTTTTCTTTCAATATCATCATTCGTACCGCTAGAATTACCAGCCTTTGTTGCTAGTAAATCTAGCCATGCTCTCTTCTTTGCTTCAACTTCCATACGTACCTCATCATCCCACCATAACGTATTATTTTTCCTTTCATTCTTTCTCTTACTAACACCACATACTTCGGTAGCTGCATCCACTAAACCTTTCTTTACATTTTGCCATACATTCTCCAAGTCTAACTCCTTCATACATAATTCATCCAAACCACTTATATTTTCTTTCAGTCTACATTTGAACTTCTTTTTCTCACCTTCATCTTGTAACCTTTCTGTTCTAATACGCTGTAACGCAGTGGTAGACACAGATGACCGATGGCGCCAACGCCTGAATAGACCATTAATTCGGCATAGAACCAAATAATGATCCGTTCCTACGTTAGAACCCCGGTAAACCCTTGTATCTACAACTATAGTACCATAGGTACTTTATCAGGTTTTTCGGTAATTTGATAGTGAAAATGTATATTTTTATTGTTTCAAATCACAAATCAACAATTAATTAGATTACATTTACTGTTTTTCTTCTGAAATATAGCCTAAGAAAAATCATTCGAGAAATCGGTAAACGTGTATAATATAAAGGTGTAAGACGAAAAACGCGGCCATGATATATGAGATTGAGTGACAGAATATACAATTGGAGGGAGGAAAACCCTTTGTAAACTAGTTATTCAGGCAATTTAAATTTTTGAAGGCAAATCTTAGGTCATTATTTTTTTTCATTGACAAGACGCAAATCTTAAGCGTATAACGGCCAAAGTATTTTCGAGTCACTAGATACGGATAATTTTTAAAATGTGAAATTGAAGTAGCAGATATTTTTAAGTTTAGAGAGAAATATGTGTTTTAAGGTAGGAATTTATGACATAAGTTAATGTTATAATGTAACTACCTTGTGAGAGATAGCTCAGAACCGGGGTTGCTTGGCCTCTCTAGCGAAGATCTTGTTTTCGGTAATGGACTAATAATGGACTGTAACCTTTTCGCTGCGCAATTCGTTTTGAGATTTTGTGCCTGCTGTGCGCATTTATTTTAGTAGTTTCATCTTTATTCGTGTTGAGCAGTTTGACCATTTAAACGCTGCGAATTAATTCGTGTTGAGCTGTTTAAAGAAATTAAGTATTGCGAGTTTATTATAGTAAATACTCGTCTGGAGCAGCGTACGAAAATAAAATTAGAGCGAGAATATCCGTGTAGAGCAGTTAACGCAGTAACATTGGTAGCCTTAAATACGTATTAAACAGCGAAAATAATCGTATAGAGCAGAAAACATGAATAATACATAGTAAAAATAGTCGTATTGAGCAGCTAACTAATTTAAAACTAAGCGCGAAAATATTCGTCGGGAGCGTATGATACACAAGTTTTTTTTGCGAATATATACGTGTGGAGCAGCGAAAGGGGTAATAGTGATGATGGTGATGACAGTAAATATTACAGATCCATTTATATAAAAGTGTCAATTTCTTCCGGTAATAACATCTTTCATCATTAATATTGTCAGTCTGTAAAAATCTCCTGCTGAACAAGGACCTTTTCCGTTGTAGAGAGGATTTGCCTTAATCGTCAGACTTGGCGTCTGTAACTCAGCACGTCGCCAGTTTTGGTATTTTACGTACGGTGTAAACAGTATAACACCATGTTTTGGAAACCATAAGATTTTTTTCTGTTATTCTTCTTACGACACTCAAGGGAAGTAAATGCCCTTACGCTGCAATCATACAGCAAATACATCTTTACTCTTACCGTTATAGCCTATTAAAAAGTTAAGCGCTATAGTTGCCACGATAAGCAGGAGGGTTGGCATAAGTAATTTGTATTTTCTTATTGTTTTCAGGAAGATGCTGCTACCAAACTCCTGTTTCAATTTTCCTCTGTCGCCTCTTACGACATACATGCGACGATAACATGGTATGGGGTAGTGGATCTTACACCGGTACTACACGGTCAAACTACAGCTTTAGTGTGCACTAAACTTCTCGAATTTCGACATTCTTTCATTCTTTTCAAACGTTGCTGTTATATAGTGTTATAGACTATTATTATAAAAACATGCTTAATTGTAAAACCTTTCAAAGTGCGCATCTATTGTACAACTTTACATCTATCTACTTAGTAAGAGTGATAAGTGACTGAATATAATATGCGAAATAACATCACGGCCTTTGTTAGATACATGTTTCAACAGGACATGTGTCATGTCTCCCGTGTTGCTTTGTACGGACATGAACAAAGGCTGCTAATCAGCCTTGCTCTTTATGACGATAATTATCTCCTTTATGTGCCTACTCAGCTTTGGTCTTTCATTTGTAACATTTTATGCACTTTACCTGTAAAATCATGATATCTGTAGATTTTTAGTTTATAATAACAGCAGTGTAATTCTGCTAAATTTAAGACTTAAAAAGATGCAGACTTAAAATATGTACTAAGGTTCTGATGGTGAAAGAAACACTAGGTACTATATGGAATGTGAAGATAAAAAATCATATTTTTAAAGGATAAAAAATTATTTTGTTTACTAATTTCTGTTTATATCGTAAGTGCTATTTTTAAGAGCTTGCGGAAAACTAGGATATAAGGACTCCTTTTCTGGAGTTGGTCTCGGCAGGTACCACATTGTAATAAACAAGAGACTGTAAACACTAGGAACAAACACATGCTCGTGAGCGTCAGTAATTCATTCGCGGGGCAATGTATACGCTCTCACAACAAAGTCCCAGAAAATATACAAGGTCTCTCTCTCTCTCTCTCTCTCTCTCTCTATTACCATGTTTAAATATTGAATCAAACCAAAACTTTATAAAAAGGGTTATTATATTATTATAAATTAATACATAGTTGATAATAACCCCCGGGAATGGGTTGGTCGCTTCCAAGCTGTTTCTAATATAAATTTTGTAAATATTTTGTGATCATTGATCATGATGTGTTCTTTTTTAAATGTGACTGGGAATTTTTCAGGTAATTGTAACTACCAGCAAGATTGAAGTTATCTTTAGGGTGTAATGGAGAATATTTCAATTCATCAAAGTCTAACTACCTGTTCTAGATTCCCTCGTTAAATGACGGGCTAGTTTCCAGGGTAAAAGTTTATTCGTCTTGTAAAATATAGTCAAAATATATAAATGATAGCGGAAAATCTATCAAAATATGCCGAAGTCATATTTCACAGACCACCTGTGCAAATGTGTAGTTTTGTGGGTATCGTGGTTTTTTTGGTGTCAATGTAAATTTGTATATTTTATAGGAGAGGGAGCAAACGAGCATACGGCTCACTTGATGGTTAGCGATTACCCATGAACAACTGGAATATCAAGGGAATTGCAGGTGCGTTGCCGGACCTTTAAAAATGAGTAGGCTCTTTTCCTGAAAGTCCTAAGTCGCATCAATCCGGAAAAAATTCTGGAGGTAGTCTATTACACAAAAAAGCAGTGCGAAGAAGAAAAATTCTTTTAAATCTTGATTTATGAGTTAGGTAACGCAGAAGATAACCAGCTGAGCAACTCCAACGGAAACTGTAATGTCGGTCACTAATCAGCTTGTGATCATCAATTTACCGCATGAACTGGCTGTTAATAATGGACTCCATTATTTTAGAGAACATGGAGGCAATAAGCCTATGGTTGGATCGATCGGAGCGGTTACCTTTTTAAAGGATCAGGTGCACGAAATTTGTGCACCGAGCGTTGGGTAAACAACACATCCTGCATGGAGTACTTACATCGCGAGATAGTCGGCGGTGTGTTCCGCCCGTCATCAAGAGTCTAGTTGGACGCAAAGGAAGAGCAGATTGGCTATGTCCATTGTAGCATAGGCCTGTGACTCTTCCTCTCTGTGCAGAAATAAGAGAGATGGCTGACAGAATTTTCTTGGACAGCCTTGGCAACATACCAAAATGCACGTGTTCCCGAAGGAATTCGAACTAGTTTCTCGCCAATTCTTCCGATGTGCTCTGTCTTTGACATGGAAATGACACCTTTAAAGGACCTGAATACGGAATTATACTTCTCTTTAAGAGCGCTCGTATTTACATCCTGAGATGTCGATGCATCAGCCCTGCCTGGTGCCGGATGGGACTGTAAGTGGCACCGTACTCCGGATCAGAAAATGGTCCGATAAGCCAAGAGGGGCATCGACGGAGACCTGATATCCGTCTGGATGAGATGGCAGCAAAAGGTTCAACAGGAACTTACATGATCATTCACATCTGGGATCTACGTAGGCAAAGTTACAAATTGTGATAGACCATATGCCAAAGTAAAGTCATAAGCAGATCTACCCGCTTGATCGGTTTAACGCGATTCAAGCCATTCAGTGTTTTAGCCGTTAAAATAACCAAGCATCACGATCTTTGTGGATGGGAGCTGTTGTAGCATGAAGTCTGCAGCCATTTGGACGGGGTCAGTAAGTCGGTCTGTTAGGCATTATCGCTATGGGACCTATAGAGGTACTCGTACATGCAAGGATAGTGGTCGCTATCTACACGCAGCCATAGGATTGACAGATCCGTACACGCAAACCCCAAATTTTTTTATACCGTAGTAAAGCCAAGCTGCAGTTATATTACGGCTGAGGCACAAATGGGTCATCTTGACTGGGGTAGGACCACGCTCTCACAGAATACCAGCGTAAAATAGCAATAGTGTTTCGTATGGTGAGTGTAGAATCGGAGACCCATCTTACTGTAAACGAGGCATTTCATCTTAATCCTCAAGGGTCACAACGCATATGCATGATTGTTTATATGCTATGATAAACGTAGATGTCTATGAGTCACAAAATCCACCTACGATCAGGTGGACTGTGTGCTGGTTTAACACACTTATTCTATTATAAAACTTGAAATTTTTATTATTGGTATTGTTTATATAAAAGGTAAAATTTTGTAAAATACATGAAATATTTTACAAAATTTTATCATAGTATAAAAACCAGACAAGTTGTCGTAGGTCTCCAGCCTAAAGGGTTTCATGTAATCTTAATTATTTGTGAAGATAATTCACCCGTCCCTTGAATTTTAGGGTAACGTAAGCACCGTATATTTCTCTAATAGAAGGATAAATCGAATTAAAGGACAAGCTTTATATTTTAATGAAAAATGTTCTTCAATACATCGGTCTAAATTACATTGAATATCAAACCAACTCAAACTGCAAACTCTAACTTTGCAATTACAAAAAATATTTTTAAATGATTTTTGGATTTTTTTACTTATGCTGTGAGAACATGTTTATTGCCAAATTTCATGATTACGGGTAAACGAGAAGTAGCCTAAAGGTTTTCATAAGTAAGTTTCGAAATATTAAAATATGTTAATATTGATTAAGAAATTTGACTAATTTATCTTCAAGGGACCGAGGAATTTAATATTTTATGTATATTGCAACTCTATAACTTAAATCGTTTCGGAGAAAAATAGTATTGACCGACGGACAGATAGATAACAAGGTGTTCTAAAAGGGTCCTAAAGGTCCTATTTTCCTATTGGGGTACAGAACAATAAAAATACAACGATGTTGTGGAGATAAACAACAAACGTAACACAATTGCACTGAGGTACTATGGAATAACGTTACTAGTTTTAAGTTATCGGCTCTGCACTTACCAACCCTGCCCAGTGCCGGTGTGCGTATTAGCAAAATGGCCAACCAAGGAGTTGGACCGGCAGTTTCCTTTTAAAACTACTTGTAAGAAAATAAAAATATGTAATATTGTAACACAAATTACATAAGTTTTTCACTATTGTCAGCAATACTATTGTACTGCTGCTGAAGATGCCTCCCAAACATTGAGAAAAAATTGTCGTATTCGTTATGAGTACCACATTGACAATTTAATATGTGGCTTCTATTCCACAAATACCTTGAATATAACCTTTTTAATTATTTGTGTTTGACGGTAACATATTTTTTTTGAGTATTTCACTAACTTGACATTACAAAAACGTAAGAATAAACCAAACAACGAATCTCGTGTAATAACTAATATTAAGGTCAAGTCAAAAAATAATTTAACTTTCTTGAAGACCAAAAGGAAGAGGACAAACATTTGGTTTAAGTTGAATATATGAAAGATTAATGTGTACGAAGATACGTAGTCTCTCAAAATATTTTGCCTTTTAATTTTAATTAAATATACTTATTACTAACTGAGTGTATAAATAGGTATAAAGTTTAACAAAAAAGACGCTGTGTGAAAAGTTTTCTACGGGTTGCATTTTTATGATAAAAGACTAAGAGATACATTTAAAAAGAATATGTCATTTCAAAAAAGTAAAAGACATGACATAAACTAATTTTGAACTACACACAACAAACTAACTATATATATATATATATATATATATATATATATATATATATATATATAAACTATTTTTTAAAATTATTTTGTTACGTATACTTATATATTATATTAGTTAAATGTTCATTAACAAAATATTAAGATTCAAATGAAATTAAATCTTTTTGGACTTAAGAATTGAATACCTCATCCTTCAAATATCAATTTATGTAAATCAACAAATGTGTTCAAGGGAAGATTCCTCAGACCGGTGAAAAATGAATGGATGAAATTGGGCCGCTATTGCGATATTTTTTACGGAGTATTATATAAAATTTAATATGGTACGTTATCTAAACCAGTATTAAAACGTATAGAAATAACTTTACTTCAGAAAACTCGATATAAAAATAATCAAATAAAATTTTAATTAAATCATATTTGTAAATTTTATGTGGATTGATAACCTCTGCATGGAATTATCAAGAACAAAACACTACATAGCGGTGGCCGGCGGCGGCATACATCAAAGACTGGACGTCATACCTTTTTTAACATGGGGAAATGCCTACGCATACTCACCTCGCGGGGGCAAGGACGGGTTATGTCGGACTCGCACCGACTAAAACCCCATGGTGTTCTACCTTCGCATATTGGCTGGGCCACGGAAACGCTTTCGCACACATCCGCAGCTCCTCGAGTGCTTGCCGTCCCATACTCCTCCCCGGAGCTCCTGGACTACTCCTCCCCTTTTTCCTTCCCAGGTAAGGCGCACCAGGACATATGGAATGCCCTCCTTCGCGGTCTCAATTTTCACATGCACAACAGATGCCCCGGTGTCGGATGCGCGAAGGCCATGGGCCAGGAAAAACGAGAACTCAGAAGAACTAGCCCTCTCGCCGCCGCTAACCAAGATTCGGCTACGGAAGGTAGGAAGAGCGGCGGCTCGCAATACTGACACTCCTCTCCCCCCGTGGCCCCACCGCCACCGCATCAATAAACGGTGCGGCCTCATTAGAGTCGCGGAGGATAGGGTAAGTGGCGCATCGCAATACCAGCACTCTCTTGCTCCGCGTATCCACCTCGACTGCAGCAGTAGGAAGAGACAGGCACCCCTCTCGCCGCAGCCAACCGACACACATCCGAAGTAGGCTCGCCAAGCCCACTCGAAGTGGCTCCCTCTTAGTTCACCGCGGGTGACCAAGCCACGGTTACATTATATATTTAAATAAATAAGTATCTATTTACCTATGCGAATAAACTAACTAAAATTTAAATTTAAACCAAAACAAAAACTACATTTAAATCTACCCAATATTAAATAAGAGTGTGTTGTCCAAGGAATTGGTTCAGCAGTTTGACTCGATGAGGCTACAGGGCACCAGTTCCAAATCCGCTCGAATGACCAGAAAAATGGTTGGGCGGCGGGCCTAAGGGATCCCGAGTTCGATTCCCAGGAGAGTCTTGACCCTAATGTGCGAGATGTTATACTAGGTGGACTGTATACGTGATGGCTTCTTATGCCTCAACAAGATGGCGGATGTGGCACGCGGCATCTTGGACAATGCACTCGCTCTTCCAAAATCTATAGCCCCTCCTATACACTAATTTATTACTGTCTTCTTGACGACCACAAAGATCTTGTTAAATATGTGCGCATTGTAACTCTATACATTTGCAATATTGACTTATAATGTCTAAACTTCTGCAAAATTGCAGTCAAATTTCCGTAGACACATTAACATATTAAAATAGTTTGAGTAAGACACCGCATACAAGTCACTCACGGCGCTTACTTGAGAGGATAGTGAAGCTGTAAATTTTCATACAAAAAGCGATAATGTTTTTCCACCAGTAAACATAGTCTAATTTTCATAATTTTTGGAAATGTTGTACATTTATCAAAGAAACTAGGTCCGTACGTTTCAATTTCAATGAAATATTACGTACGATGTAAGTTATTAGCATCTAAATATCTATATTTTTGACTTAAAAACTACCTCGAGAGTTTTTATTTTTCTTAATTAAACTAAACTGATTTACTATAAAAGAAAAACGTACAGACCTAAACTAAGATGAATCTAATGGCATCAAAATTATCTCATTTCGTAACGGTTTAGGGGGGTAAAAATGTTATCGCCCGCAACAATATTTCAATAAAGAAATGCAGGCAATTGATTCCAAGACTTGCAACTCTCTATCGCACGATACGGGTCGGGAGGCAGGAGCATACGCATACTTCTGTAGATGTGGTTTATTATTATTAGATGTTGGAGATTTTATCGACATACATATATGTATAGATTTGACGGCTTGCGCATTAGCTCAGCAACGAGTTATAGCGCTGAGGACCGCGGGTTGGAATCCTGCATGGCTTAAGTATTTGTATGACGTTTTGGCCGCATTTTTTCTGTCCTAAAGTGATGTGAAGTGAAGTGAGTAGATGTGGAATTTTCCTTGGATCTGATAATAGTAATCATGATTTCTTTTTAAGATCATCTACCCTTCTCGTATCAAACAAAAGTTGATCTTTTTTTTAGTTATGGCCTTCACAGGTGGCATATTAGAAGCATAAATAGGACATTTGACTTGAATTAGAAAGTCATCTCAGTCCAGATGGACTTATCGGAGATGAGTAAATACCCCTAAATAATAATCATCTTAATATCTATATATATCCTCGATTACGAATCAAAATGCAGATGCGTTGTCATCCGTGAGGACTTAGGTGGAATGCCTTGTTTCCAGTAAAAAGAATCTTCGGTTCTCTACACTCACCACGAAACAGCAACATTAAGCTACTATTTGACGCTGGTATTCTGTGAGAGCGTGGTCATTTCCCGGTCGAGCCAACCCATTCGTGCTACATATGGCTCTACCACGTAAAAGCAACGCAAAACATTGCTCACGGCTCTTTTTCTTGTAGGTACTTACTTTTTTAACCATGATGTTAGAACCGTATGGCATAGTAATCAATAGTCAATTTATGATACCAGAGTCGCCGTCGCCAATCAGCATGTGATATTTAACGCCATGTTTTTCAACGTTTTTTTGGAAACCCTCCACTATTATTCCTTCTTCCATCGATGTAGACCTCTAATATTTATTCGACGAATATTAGTAGTACATCGTCCCTGCATATTACTGTCTGGTAATTTTTTGTCAAGCTCAGAGTAATTGAAAAATGAATAGAATGATAATAGTTAAAAATATATTTTATTATGTATGCTCTGACAGCGCGCGAAATGTTATACTCCCGTTCCCTCGGGACCTTAATGGCGGGAAAATTTGTAATTTAGAAAATTTTTTTGCTATATTGCAAATTTTGCTATATTTTCATTTGAGACAATATTTATGGACAAAACTTACAGGAATTCTTGTTGAATGTATAAATTATCGAATAAAATTATTTTTGGTTGCTAGCAATTGTAATAAAATATATAAATTACCCTGTATAGCATAGTAGTAGTATATACTTCAATTTTAGTGACAAAATTACTACTAATTTGAATTCTATACTTTTGTTTTTGGAGAAATTTATATGAAAATGTTTGGAAATATGTACATTTTTATGTTTTATGTGTTTCTATTCGTTACTCATACCAAAATATTAAAATATTAAAAAATAAAAAAAATAATATTTTATCTGTATGACATTTCGAACAATATTTCAAAAATAGTTTTGTGTGAATTTGAAATAAATACAACGTCAAGTTATTTGAAATATGTAGGAAAACTATTTTTACTTAAATTTTACACTAAAAATAAATGAGAATTTGAAAAATAACACATTTAGGACCCAACCGCCAAAATGGGCTTTCCGGATTTTGAAGTACTTTTGGCAATTTACTTTTCATTTTTATACCACAAATTATATATCTACGTGTTAACTATAATACAAGAAATATAAAAAAGTATAATACTTTTGTTTTTAGTCCATACACAAATATAAAATTCTATAAAAAAAGACGGAGCATCTTCATCAAAGTTCAGAGTGATTTCTTTTTTTTTCTAAGAAACATTGCCAGGTTATGGTTTAAAATAAAAGAGCATATCTTTGTCTTTGATACTATTATCTATTGCATAGTGTCTTTGGTTTTCTTTAAAACGAAAAAATAGTTTAAAAAAAGTTTTCATAGGGCAGTAATTCTGATCTAATTAGTGCTCTTTTGGAGCGGACGTAAGGTAGGTATTGTACGATCTAAAGTGCGCATCTCTTGAAGCAACAGGATATGGCTAACTAACGCAGGCAAAAGTCGCGGGCAAAAGCTAGTTTACCTTTAATTCGGTTTAATTGTTAAAATTTAGATTAGTAATTAGAATTAGTAATACGAACAAAATTTTCTAGTGGACTAATATTATTACTAGACAAGTGGTAAAATTGAAAATTTTGTATAACAGACTTCAATGAAACTTAATTACAACATATGTCATGGTTGAAATGATTTCTATGACATTTATATGGGGCCAAATGTGAGACATACATTATCGAAGAAAAAATGAATAGGTATTCAAAATCGGTCCACAATTGATGGAGAAATCAGTAAACATACATAATAAATAAAAGAAAAGAAAAAGCATACAGCCGAACATAGAACCTCGTCCTTTTATGAAGTCTTAAAATCAACATCAGCTATTCCATAATTTTATATTTTGGCGAAATAAATTTCGGTCTATCACCTACCAAGCAAAGTATGATCACAGAATAAATAATATTACGTATGATACCTATGTGAAATAGTATGTTATGTGGTATACCTGTTGATTTTAGAAGTTGGCGTTACTCATCCTTTCGATTTACGAATAATTAAGTCACTTGTCGTTAAAGATGTATCTGGGTGACCGAGCATGCTCGGTATTTTTCTTTGGAAATCGTGTTTTTTGGAAATTATATTTAGATACAAATTACATACTGATGTAATATGAATAATATTTTTCGATCTTACCAACATAATAAAAAATTAAAAATCATGAGTTCAATTAGTTTTAATTTAATTTTTCGTGTTTTTAAAAAAATACTAAAAAAGGGCTCGTCATAAAAGATTTTCTCACAAAAGAAGGAAAGTTGTGAAAAAGTCGGACCCAAGTTATTCAGATTCTAACCACGGATTCGGAACCGCCGGTTTTCTAGCCGACGTTCGAGCGATTCTCAGAATACGCCCGAGCGTCGCTTACTGCTGCTAATTGTAGTGTGCGTGAGAATTTGTTTATAATATGTTATATTTATGTTGCACGCTCGGAGGGGGGCAAATCGAGCGATATGAAACAGATAGCATTTTTGAAAATACCTACTCGCGTCGCGTATCGGCACTTCACAATCCTCTTAATTTCGCAATATAAAAAGCAGATTGTTCCGGAAGTAATGTATGCGGGTGACTACAGCTATCAATATCAGTGCTAGCGCACTACTGGTGTTTTTCGTGTTGTTGTGCGTGGATAATTTTGAATATTTTTTTTTGATATTTTTTGAATCGAAGAAATTTGTTGTGATTTTTGATGTAATTGTTAATTAGATATTATTCTTTAATTTATTTGCTTCAAAGATATCCTGTAAGTGTTATTAATAAATTAAACTATAGCCAGCATTAATAAAAATGTATTAAAACATTATAATAACAAAAAAAATTAAAAATCGTGTTATAAATCCACAAAATAACATGTACTTAAATCCATCAAATCAAATCAAATAATTTATTTGTAAAACATAGGTAAAAATTACAAACTTGGTGGAAAAGGTATATATGATAAGTAACACTACGTTTTGCCTAAAATCGTATACAAATATTTGTTTATCATTATCATCTCGCAATATGAAAATTTATTTTTAATAAAATAACGATTTCAATTATAATTCGTATGTTTAGAAATTACATAACTTAATTATTGTAGGTACTAAAAACCATTCATTTTATCTTCAAAATATTCGTTGATAGAGTAGTATGATTTCTTTATTAAAAAACTCGAAAGAAATTTCTTAAATGTGTCTATATTATCAATTTCTTTGATGTTTTTTGGGAGTTTACGTATATTATACTGCTCGTAAACATTTATTTTGTGCTTTAAATACTAATTCGCGTTTTGGGGAGTTTCTCCAAAATATTATACTATATCTCAATTTTGAAGAGACGTATATACTTAAAATGTTATGCTGCTATGTTGTTCAAAATCTACTAATTCGGATTTTTGTATTCACCATCGATAAACTATACTTATTTTCATTTCTGTTCTTGACAACTGAATTGTGATAAAATTTTATGTTTTTAAAACTTCCCAAGTTTTAAATATTACTACCAAATATTAGCACAGAATAAATAATAGATATTGGGTACATCAAAATAAGTGGATGCAAAAGGTATGTGGTAACTTTGATCACTCGAAGGTGAAGTTTTTGAGTTTTTTTGGGTTATATATATATATATATATATATATATATATATATATATATATATTGCTATATTTATATGTACGTATATGGTGTACAAATAGACATGTCAATAATGTTATAACAAAAGTTTTTTTGGTTGATTTAAATGGGGTTTTAGAGTTTCTAGTCAGGTAACATACTAAATTTAATATTTCTAAAAATGTTATTTGCTTCTGAATTTACTGACACGTGCCGACATAATGTCTACAGCCACTGTGAGGTCACTGACACGACCGCTACAAAGTAGCTTCCTCGAGGTTTTTATGTAAATCGTTATAATAGTATCTTAAAAAATCATTTTACGAAGTCACTTAAAGAGATAACGATTAACGATTCTTAGACTCGCTAAGTAGATGATGATGGGTTGACGAGATCTAACAGTTTCTGAAATTACGTGCATTATAATCTATCAACGTATACTACTGAATATCACTGAACATAGTGGCTTCTAGTAATGCTAAACTCATACGGGGTTTATTTGCTTAACCCTCCACTTTCGGCCGGTGGGTTGGCAATCGCAGTTTTTTTACTTTGGATCTAGTCGTTATTAAGAAGATGCTTTAAAGAGGAGATGAAGTGGGTTAGCGGATATTCTTTCGACCCCAATACACATTGTATTTGAATACTTATGTTATAAGTTTCCACTTTATTGCTAAATAGATCTAGAAAAAATATTAAAAAGGTTCTTTCAAGCAAAAAATATCGCGATTTATTCCAAATTTGCAACTATTTGTAGGAGAAGTTTTTTTTTTCATATAAAATATTCTTGCATAAAATTACGTAATTGGAATAATTTTTTAAACAAATTCATATTATTGTTAATTACAATCATTCATACTACAAACCATAATATAGCTGCAGTGTGACTAACTACCTAACTAACCTAGTTTGTTTCATAGTTATTAAATATATTTTTACTTTTACCGTTGAATCTGTATAATAATAAATATTGTATGACAAAATGAAGAAAAAAATATTTCAATACATTGAGAAACATAAGTTTGCATTTGAAACGTTTTTCTATAATTACTCAAATTTATTGTTATACTATTATTTATAGTAAAGAGATAAAAAGGTTTGATTTTGAAAATTGATGAAATGTAGATAAAACTTACTAATTCTAATAAATTTATAATTATATTATGGGTGATGCTCGATGAGTGGGTAAATCTAGCTATCTACTCTATTTACTAGTCAAAAAATCCAATTATTTTGTATTTCATGAATGCCTATAAGGGATGTTGCTGGGTTTTCTAGTTTTCAGGACATAACCCGTAACATAATACGATTAAATCTACTTATGTATTTATAACTATTATTTTGACGACAAGCTTCCAAGAGCATGGAGGTTTAAAGATTAAGACATGCTTCATATGTATAAAAGCATTAGAAACTTAGTCCCTACTAAGTCGACCTAAATTCATGAAAATTTAGCGAAGTTTTGTTTTGTTTATATTAAAATGGGTGATAAATAATATGAAAATAAGCGTAGCCATGAAGTTAAGTAATTACGTAAGTTTCTTTTTCGAAACCGCTTGCTATTTGCTACTTATTACTTAATAGTACATATAGTATAATATGTATGATAGTGCTTTAACCACCGGTTTCTGTTTCTGTGTAAAACTATCAGGGTGAGTAGAAGAAATTTCATTTAGAAAGATGATGATATTTTGGATGCTATTAATGATTCTGATTTTTGGGGGAATTCGATGAAAAAGAAACTTGGTTACCATCAGGAGAAGAACCTAAAATACAAACGATGACGAAGAATCCGAAGATGAAATCAGTGCTCTTGTGGTTGCAACACCGGTCAATAGAAAAATCTGGTCCAGACGGATGTTTCGTTTATTGACATGCACGTACAAGTTAGACGAGAGTACAGAAAAAGACATTCATTGCATTTAGAACATTGTTTATATGCTGGAAATGTTTAATATTAATTAAAATTATATTGTGCTGTGTTTGTCTGAAACTGCGCTCCGATTGTCGTATTCATAAACAACCCAGTACTTGTGCAGGTGGTCATTGAACTCTGCCCACGCGCCATCGATGAGAACAATAAGAACATATATTTCTGTGTTTTTTTTAACTACCAACTTACTCGCCACATTACTCTACTGCTGAGACTGTCACTACCGGCAATAATAATTCGGAAACTTCACCGTGCGTCCGCTTCTAGTTGTTTTTGTAGTAGTTAGACCATAGTCACTCCGGTTTTGTGGAATGGTCTCTGCGGTCTCTCTAGCAACATACACTGGCTTAAGGCGGTCAATTGAGATCCTTTATAGCCTGCCTTGAATTTCGACTTTGAAAGAACCTGAGGAGGGTGCCTCGAGTGATCATCTTGCGGGACCTTGGCGTACATTTCGGTCTTTGGGCAAATAAAATGTTCGATTGGAACTGCCATGCCAAAACGTAGGTTGTAGTATCAATCTGCTGACGTACGCGCGTACTCGTATTTGACTAGCCACGGTATTCGCATCTCTCTCCGTATTTGGTGTAAAGAAGTGTCCAGGCAAACAGACTGGTTCGTCGTAGAACGTCCGTCGTCGTAGCTGCTAACGAAGATTGCAAGTCCCCTTTTCAGGGGCTGCGTATACCGAGTAGGACACATGGTAGAACTTCAACCCAGTTGGAAGACGAGTGGCAAGTGATGGCGTGCTTCCGTTGGCGGTGAAGTCGTAACACGAGACCATTGGAAGCTGGGTGATAAGATGTGGTAGTATGGTGTGTTGCACTGACCAGCGCGGCAAGTTCCTTTAAAGTATGCAATAGGAACTGTCTGTCACGGTCCGTGGTGATATGTTCTGGACATCCGAAGCGTCTCCATCCATTTGTTAAGGCGATAGTGCACGTTTCTGCTGTCATGTCCTGGAGTAGGTACGCCTCAAGCTAACAAGTGAAGCGGTCGACAATATTGAGGTAGTACCTGTACCCAGAACATAACGGTAAGGGAACGATCAGTTCAAGATGTATACGCCAGAATTGTGACGGTAGCGGTATTATGATGCAAGTGGTACTGAAGTGTGCCGAGATGCTTTAGATCGTTGACAGTGCTGGCACTCATTTGCCCATTGCCTACAATCCCGCTTAATGCCAGGCCAGACGAACCTCTGGGTCGCCAGCTTAACAGTAGCCTTACCTCCTGGATGACTCAAATTATGTAGTGCATCGGATACCTGTCTGCGGAACAAAGGTGTGATAAACAGCCGTGGACTTAGAGTGGAGACGTCACAATATATTTGCGGGTCCCGTCCCGGTGTTCTAAGCTTCTCCAAATTCAGGTTAAAGCCGTTCTTCAGCAGATTCTGTAGCTCGCTGTCGGTATCTTGCTCAATGGCTAGGGACTAGTAATCTTAAGGCATAGAAATATCGTTAATTTGGGATAGGGTGTCAGCGACAATATTATCCCTTCCGGCAATGTATCTGATGTCCGTAGTAAACTGGCAAATTAAGTCAAGATAGCAAAACCGGCGTAGCGAACAGCTCGTTCGTTGCATTGTTAAAGTAAATGTCAGTGACTTGTGTTCTATTATGACCGCGAAAATTTGTGCTTCAACCATGTAGCAGAATTATTTGATGGCTTCGTAGATGGAAAGAAGTTCGCGATCATAAGGGCTATACCTAGCTTGGACTTAGCTTTTTGGAAAAGAATGCCAGTGGTTTCTATTCGCTGTCCTGGTATAACTGTAGGACTGCCCCTATTGATGAATCTGAAGCATCTGTATAAATCACCAACTCTGTTTGCGAATTAGGGTGTACCAATAGTGTAACTTCAGAAAGACTGTTCTTGCAGGGATTAAAAGTCTCAGATAGCGCGGGTGTCATGTTGATAGGCTGCGAACCTTTCGTCTTTGGACTGGCGAGCATTTGGTTTAGTAGAGCTTGAATAGTAGCTGCGTTTGCCTGCACCTTCGTATCCGGTGGCTGGATTCCCGCTGCTAAAATCTTCAATCCTAGGAAGTTGACCTCAGACTGCCCAAACACGCACTAGTTGTTACTTATTATAACGCCGTAGTCTTTCAGTCTTTGAAAAAGTTGCCTGAGGTGTTGATGATGCTGCATGTTGTTAGAGTTGTACACCAGGATATCCTCCAAGTGTCAAAAACAGAAGAAGAAAAATACTGATTGTTACGTTAAATAGTAAATAAAGTAAACTCGTATGATACAGTAGCTTAGACTATTATCCTAATCAAAGTTTAAGTTCTACAAATAAATGGAGTTATTTATTCCTTATTTTAAACCCTCACGATCGTGAGTGTACCAAGCTTTGGCACGAACTATTACAATCGTGAATATCCTAAAAACTATTTTTAGTGCTCTTACAGTTTTTTAAAAGCATTTTCGTTTCTGGAGATCCACAAATAGCTATAAACATTGACTTTAAATTAAAATTATTTTATCAGCAATATTCAGGTCTGTAAAATTTTATCATAATCAAAAGATTCAAAAGATTTATTATAAGCAATAATTTTATTAATTTAAATTAGTTGATGATTATATATATATATATATATATATATATATATATATATATATATATATATATATATATATATATATATATATATATATATATATATATATATATATATATATATTCATAGAAAAAACTTCTTCAAAATGCGCGTGATACATTAAACGAAATGATATGGCGTAGCAACACGAAATCCAATTTTGATATCAACTTATAACAGGCTTTTGGTATCTGTTGTAACATGTAAGAAACGTTTTTTAATAGGCTAAGTCGAATTAGAAAACTATTTAACGTCGAAAGAGACCAACACCGTGCAACCATTAGACAGTTTTAAAAACTTTTTAAATTTTTTGCTTCACTATTGTGACTAAATTTTCCGTCAAATATTTGGCAAGTGTTTCTGTTAACTGCTCTCGTAGCCCAGACAGAGAATAAAGCCATTACAAATATTCATCGTGGTGCATACTGCAGTTATATTAGCAGTACTGCCTCGTTGGTCTAGTGGTTGTATTAGTGCGACTGCTGATCATGAGGTCCTGGGTTTGAATCCCGGGTCGAGCCCAAAAAAACATTTATTGAGTTTTCCGTCAAGAAATTCTCAGTAGCTGCTCGGAGTCAGGAAGTTGGCGGTGTCTTATCCCCGTGCCTTGGAAAGCACGTAAAGCCGTTAGTCCTGCACCTGATCTCTCTCCGGTCGTGTCGTGTAGGATGGTATGAATGCTCCCCGAACTAATGCCTACAATGTTTTCTATGTCCGTATATGTGATCCGTGGGTCTTCTCGCACCAACATTTCAGTAGTCTATACATTTTCTGCCGTTACTGCTGTTTGCGGGGCCCCGGTTCTTTTGTCATCTTTCAGGATAATTTTACCCCTTTTCAATTCAGCAAACCACCTAAAAATTGTTGCGCGTGATGGAGCTAAGTCTCCTAATACTGATTGTAATCGTTGCAAACTTAATTCTCGGTTAAACCAAATTTAAAATCACAATAGATCATATCGCGCGAATTTTCACGGTTAAGATTCATCGTTTTAAATGAAAAGCGCGGGAAGCCTTGTAGAAAAATTAATAGAACTTTGTATTTTTTTAATATTGAGCAATCGGCTTATGGGATTTTATTTTTAAATAAATTTACTTTTTAGAAACATAACACGGGTGCGTTACATTTTTAAATTTCGAGCATCTTAAAACTTATTGAGTGAATTACGTACTACACAAGACAAGAAATAGCACATTGTGAGTAAATTACTTTTGTATCTTAAATCTTATATGATGACAGTGCAAATTATTTTAAAAGATTCTCAAAAATATTGGGTTTTCATACAAAAAAAGCCGACAAATGGATGATGGAAATGTATGACAATACTAAAAACAGTATCATTCTTAAGAGAAGCTAATAAAGGAACCAATTTGGACAAGGTAATATTTATTGAACTGAATAAATGCTAATAATATTGCACCACAGTCTTGAACGGATGATACGCAAGTATCAGAAGCTCAAGCTCACAATTGGAAAGGGTGGATGCCTTATTATTCGTCATGTTGGATCTACCAACAAAGGCTTAATAATAATTATACGAACTGTATATATCAGACTTCAGACTTAAAAAATAATAAAATTAAATACTATAATCCCCACTAACTACATTTACTATATTTACCTATATGATATACAACCTAAGAATAATCATTATATTCGTTTACTATTAAATATTAAGTAACTAACTAATTGATACCCCCTGTATATGCAACGGAGGAACGACCGGTTTTTGACGCGGTGAAGTGGGCGGTGGCAAGACTCACACCTTTCTTGTTCACTATGAGGTAACTACGTATGTATTGCCGATTTACCGCGTGTTGACCGTGCCAATTGCTGTTTAGTGTTTAATAGTGTTGCATTAAACATATTTTGTAGATTAAGGTGTAGCTCATATTTAAAGAAATTTATGTCGGCGGTTTGTGGTACACGGTAAAGTTATTCATTAAGCTTATGTTGTACCATATTATATCCTCTTTATCATGTATAATATGTTAAATAAATAAATAAATGACATTGACAAAAACAAATGTTAAAATTTAGACACCAACGTGTTTTTAAATTGGAAAAAACTGAGCCCTGATGAATCCTCTTTTTTTCTTGGCATCCCTCTCAACGATAAGATTAAGTCGAGCCCCCATATATCTAAACTAGTAAGCAGACTAAGCTCTGCAGCTTATGCTGTAAAAAATATATGAAGTCTCACTAATGTCGAGACAGCTAGATTAGTTTAATTTAGTTATATTCACACGAATAACATAATGTCGTACGGTATTTTGCTATGGGGAAATGTGGCTGATTTAAAAACTATGTTTGTTTTGCAGAAGAGGGCCATAAGAGTTATTTACAACCTAAACCCGAGAGAGTTTTTAGAGGAATATTTAAAGAAATGAATATATTAAGTTTGGCTCAGTATATTTAGAAAACCAAAGGTAATTTTAGTAAAAAAAATGATACTCGTACGCACTTAGTAAACAAGTGACACCAGCTTCTCGTCCACCGAGACAGTAATTCATTCGTGGGGAAATGTATACGCTATTACAATAATGTTCCGGAAAATATGCTTACTAAGTTAAAATATTTAATTAAACAAAAATTGTACAAAAAGGGTTATTATAATACAATATTATAATATAAAAAGGGTTATTATAATATAATACATGGTTGATAATAGCCGCTGGGAATGAGATGGTCGCTTACAAGCTGTTTCTAAAATAATTATACATTTCACCGGACCTCGGATAATTATTTGAAGATCAAACAAATGGCAGTTACATCGAACAAATTCTTAGCTACTAAGCTACCGAGTCATCCAATCGATAAAAGATTAGAATATATCATAATAGAATAGTCCAGAACATACGAGAACAGAACATAACAGAAAAGAATAGATTTACTTAATATATTATATAAGTATATAAAAAAATATTTCATTTTTACTATTTTGGAAAAGAATTAAACTAAAGATGTATTTTTAGCAAAGTAGGGTTGATATACTACTCTTTTTAACCATAAATGTGATTAGGATTTGTAATAGCTCATTTATAATATCAAATACGATTACGGTTGGTAATACAGGAACGTAAATCTCTTTTACACGGAAATTCGATACGAATTTGCGGATTTAAATTTGAGGGTTCTTAGCTTTTGTCCCGTTCTAAGTCCTTAAATCGGGAGACGCCCTTTGATGTCGCTTATTACTTTATATTACGGAGTCGCTTCAGTAATCTAGATATTTTCTATTATATATCTAATTAATTGTAACCATGTGAATCATGGCAGCTTAGAGGATATCTCTCGCCTTAAATTTTACACAATATGCGCGTAAGCTAATTAGATCCCCGTCAACATTGCAATGTTGAATTCGATTTTAAATGCTAAATTTTCACGTGCTCCGTGAAAAAAAAAACTGTAAGGAAAGCTACATGTAAAAAATATTGTATTTAAATATGGCAACACTCATTAGCACAGAGTGGTGGACACTTCCTTTAAAATCTCTTACGAATAAGATTATAATTTATTTTTTCGTCCTTGGTCTCGTTGGCATAAGTTGATTTCTTGAAAGTTGTATGACGCCCGCGGATGTTTTTAACAAAATAAATGAATATTTCTTTTTTTATTTGACCGCATTTTTTTGAGTTATTATAAATTTATATGATTAGTCTGAAAATGTCAGGAATTGTTGATCGCACATCCATGAATGTTTTTCGGAAAAAAGGTAATGCGTAACGCATGTAGATCACAAATAGAGGTATATTTAGGGAAAAATTGTAGCAGGTCGCTATGTCAATACCTATCGAACTGTTACTTTTATTTATTTTCTTTTTAGAAATATGATAAGCTACCCAATACATTAGATAACAGTCACTCAACAGCTTATATCCGCAAATAATACTAGCAAAAATAGCTGCAGTATAATGCTGCTGTGTTACGCATTGTGAGTGTAAGAAGAACTAGAGACCTGATGGGAGTCAAGTGTCATAAGGGGCGAACACAGGAAACTTTCGGAGAAGATCTCATGATATTCAATGTTAGGTAGTGCAATAATATCGAATACCATCCTTGAGGATTCATGGAGATGTCTATGGACCACGGCTTCTACTTACCATTAAGTAGGCTGAGAGTTGTTTTGTCAATTTTTTCTAAAAAAAAAACATCGTTACGGCCGTTTACAAGCTTACTCCGCCAAATAGGCCTCTCCAAGGCCATAAAGCAGGTCATGAGCCACCTGCATTCATCGAATTCCTATATCGCTTACTACATCGTCAATCCATATAGTGGTACGAACGAGGGTAATTACGATATGGTAATATCGTAATTACCTAATAAAAAATATTTAAATGGGCGACGGCGAGGAGCGTCAAACAATTTCAGAAACAGAAACATAAACAGAAACTTTTTAATTCAATATGGATTGTAAATAATACTTACTGAAAGTCACTTTTTTTTCATTTTCCACTAATTCCGAAAAAACCCCTGTCCTGGGATAAACCAGCAAGAAACCCAGCGGTACTATTTTTTTAATTAAGACCTTACAGTCATGTATGTTACAATTAACCACAAAAAACGAAATAGCTTGGTAGCTATCATCCGTCTCATCCCATTACAATTCACACATCTGATAGAAATCGCTGGCTAGTTATGGTGGTTATCGTGAATCAATACTTCTATGGGCAGGCTCTTGTCCAGTCATGGTTTGTGGACTGCTGGTTTAGGCAGAATAGGGATTCTTTTCAATTAGATGATACTAGTCATGCCGTGTAAAACAACCCAAAAATTAATCACACGTTATTTAAAAAATATTAAAGTATACTTCTTATGTTTTATTCTAATATAGTACATTTGTATTATTCATATTATTTTTTCACAGATCTATAATGCCTGTATGTATCGTGTGGAGGACAAAAACACAAAATAATACGGGATAGAAATATTTCACATTATTCCTTTATAGAAATAAAAAAATTTAAATAAACGTGGCTTTTAATTTTAATCGAAAATATTCATGTCATGTTATACAATTAGATACGAAAAGGGATTTGTCAGCGAAAATACGCGCAATGCTTTAATTAAAGATCAAGCGAGAAACGTTGAAACAGAAAAGCAATTAGGATAATATAATTTATTTTTCATAAATTCATAATGCTTTATTTCTTTTAAATATACATGAAAGAAATGAATTATTTCAAAATTATCCAAATTATCACTTTTCGAGTCTTATGTTTTTCATAAAATTGCTAATCAATTTTTCTCATCATGCAAAAATCTGTAATTATCACAATCGTTTTCAAAATACCCAATTTTATTCAAGTAAATGACGATCATAAAATCTACCTGATGGCCAGTACTTGTAAGCACCTACATTTCTTATTGATGAGAAATCCAATTGCGGATGAGTTGTCACATCTAAGAACAAACATGGAATACCTCGTTATTAATACAAGAACCGTAACATGAACTCACCATAACATGAAGTACAACATCATTATGCTGCAGGGATTAGATAAGTTTATTACCCAAATGGCAACATTACTCTCATGTTATGCATTGAACGAAATCTAAACTGATCTTTTTAAGGTGTATTGTCAGTGGAACTACACGTGCGGTCTATACCACGTAGTACGTACGTGCATACGTACTATTCGTATATCACATGGGAAACCAACACGCAGCAAGCCTAACGTAGAATTCTCTGCGTGTTCTATACAGCAATGCGTTTAGGTTGTTGTTTGGATTGCGCTTTTTTTGCATTGCGTCGGCTTTATCTGGTGTGGCGCAGACTGATTGCTTAATACCATCATCTGCAAGGGGAATGTCTCGCTGTTAAGACCTATGCGCGATGCTTAGAACTTGTAGAATTCGTATATATTAGATATAGATATATATATAATAGAAGAATTGAATGTGTGGTGGCAGGAACTTTTTTTTAACCCCTTTTCATGAAGTGTACGTAGTTAAAAGAGACTTTGGGAAGTGCAAGTGACTAGCACTTTTTTGATTTTGTAAATGTTTTATTTCATAGTTTAACTACTGATTTTTTTCGCTCCTGCAAAATTCGCAAAAATTCATACAAAATTAAAATAAAACAAATTATGATGTATGTTTGAATTTATGTATCTTTGTAATTTGACCCGCATGAGCGCATTTTACTATTGAACAGTAAAGTGTTCATGAACATTCAACATTGAACTCGGTTCTGGTTAACTTCACATTGTAGTTATTTGTTTATTTAAGTATTTCGAGCTAAGCAAAGAATATAACAATTTATTTGTGGCGTTACTTGAGAGAGGCCTTCGTTCAACAGTGGACTTGTGTAGATCTGTAATTATGTTGATGATGAAACAAAAACTCAGCAGGGATTCTTCTTGATATTTAGTTTTTAAAGCGGCGTCGATCCCAAGCATGTAAAAATGATGTATACATATGAAATTATTGAATTAAAAGCAATATGTTAACTACCATATAACAAAAATAAAGATATATATATATATATACTACCATAAACATTTAAAAAAAAACTAGTTTTTACGGATTTTATCGCATATACTAACTTATTATGTATTCCCGACGTTTCGACCACTTTATAGAACTCATGGTCAACAGGCCCGCCAACAGGAGGAACAGGTCCGTCTGTTGGAAGATAAGCAGGCGGAATGGCTCACGTGAAGAAAACGCTAGATGACCTCAAACTTGGGGATGTAATTACTACTCCCATAGTAGCTACAAACTGGCTGTTTTGGAAGCTCTCGGTAAGAAAGTGACTTACGAGCAGCTCCTTGAGTCATTGGAGGCAAGATATGGTGACGCTCACCCGGAACACGTCTTTCGGGCGCAGCTTAAAGATCGCGTGCAACGCAGCAACGAAAACCTGCAGCAATGGGTCCTTGAGGTGGAGAAGATGGTTTGAAAAGCATATTAGTCGGTATCTGCGCTCATTGAAGGGAACCTGGTGCAAATATTCAACAACGGCATCCGCGACCTTAAAGTCAGAGCTGCTGCGAGGCTCGGGCAACACGAGACACTTAAAGACGCCTTAGGATGCGCGAAGTGCATGGGGCACTGGAGTTGGAAGCTATGCGATAGTATCTTTGCTTCCCATCGCGTCAGGGAGGTTGCGGCAGCTACAGTTCGTGACCGCAAAAAAGGATACATCCCTAGGCGCTACGGCTGTGGGCAAAGAGGCCATCTTTGATCCAGCTGCCCTAAGCAAACTGTAGATAGGGAAGGTGATCGATCTCAAAAGGTTAGTGCGGCTAACAGCACCGCCCAGCAGCAGCAGGGAAATGAGTCAAAAGCCAGAACTGTGGGGCGGGTGCTGGCTGATGTTCAAAGAACCCCAAGGATTTCAATCTCACAAATCCACTATGGGAACAGCCTAATCATCAAGGGCGAAATCAATGGAATGCCGTGTAAACTGACCATCACCAGTCAGTTCCCAAGAATGCATTAATTTGGTAACAGCCACCGGTCAGCGCATACCCGTCCGTTGAGAAAAGGAGATGGAGTTGAAGCTATGCAACATGATCTACCTGCATAATATCATCGTAGCTGATATAATGGACGACTGCACCCTGGGCCTAGGCTTTATGAGGAATAATTTTTGTGAGATCGACGTTAAGAAAAGTGTCTTGAATTTGGATGGGAGGAAATTATTGTGGAAGGGGCGTTACTAGGGAACGTTTACAGCCTTAAGAAGATTGTTCTTCCGCCGAGATCGGAAACGATTGTGCCGGTTAGTCTTCCTCGGAACATTGGGCAAGCGCACCGTTGTGCACTTGTGGTAAGGGTAAACAATGACCTTCCATGGATAGTAGCTCGAACCTTGGTAAAAACCACTGACATCTCAGGAGTACGTGTGATGAACCTTTATGACCAGGAACTGATTATAGAAAAAGGCATACTGGTTGGTACTTGTGAGGAAGTGGATCGGTTGTGTCGGTGCCAATATCTGAACTACTGCAGGAATACGACTTTGAGATCGAACACCGCAGCGGTAAATCTCATGGCAACGCAGATGCATTGTCAAGAAGACCTTGTCCTGAAGATTGGAAGCATTGTACTAGGCAAGAGAGTAAAGAAGTGGTATCCGTGAGGATGCTCAGGACGGACCACCTCAGCAACGAGTAGAAGGACAGCTTACAACATGCACAGCAGGAAGATCCGGACATCAAGCCGATTCTGGAATTGATGAAGGCCAGTGCTCTAAAGCCCAAGTGGAGCGAAGTCTCAGCAATGGGCTCGATCATTAAAAACTATTGGGCCCAATGGGATAGCTTGCTGCTTCAGGGTAGAGTTCTGTGCCGTAAATGGAAAAATGGACGGGGAGACAGCTGTTATTTGCAAATGGTTGTCCATAAAGCTAAAGTACCGGATGTTCTACAGCAGTACCATAACGATTGTTCGGGAGGCCATCTGGAAGTTAAACGAACTCTATTAAAGATCCGAGAACGGTTTTACTGGATCCACTATCGAGACGATGTCGAGGACTGGTGTCGCATATGTACAAGTTGTGCGGCTGTAAAGTGACCTCAGACTCATATTAGAGGTGCATTGAAGTTGTCAAATGTTGGTGCACCCTGGGAGAGAACAGCCATTGACGTGGCGGGTCCGTTTCCGGAAAGTGAAAGTGGTAACAAGTATTTCATGGTTGTCATGGATTACTTCACTAAGTGGCCAGAAGTCTTCGCCATTCCAAATCAAGAAGCTTCAACAGTTGCAGATGAACTAGTTCATGAAGTCTTTTGTCGTTTCGGAGTGTGGAAAACCTTTAGAGATTCACAGTGATCAATGAAGGAATTTTGAGTCACAAATATTCCAAGAATCTTGCTGAGTTATGGATACTCACAAAACAAGAACGACTTCTTACTACTTGCAATCTGATTAAATGGTGGAAAGATTTAATCAGACATTGGAGAGGTACCTAGCAAAAGTTGCACACATTCGGTAACGACATTGGGACAAGCATATACAACCGTTTTTGTTGTCATATCGAAGCGTTGTTCACGAAAGTACATCAGTGACATCAGCTTTCGCAAACTTTGGAAGAGAATTATGACTACCAGCAGTCCTAATTACCAGGATACCACCTGATGCCCCACGCAGTATAACCGATTATGCAAATGACTTGGGGAACAAAATGAATGAAATTTATGAGCACATCTGACAATCGGGCCAGCAAATGTCCGAAAAGACGAAAATCCGGTATGACCTCAAAATGAACAACAAAGGGTTCGACGAAGGTTTACTAGTGTGGTTGCACAATCCAGTCCGCAGCAAAGGGAAATCTCCTAAGCTTCAAGCTAAATGGGACGGCCCGTACCGTATTGTGACCAGGCTCAACGACGTAACCTACCGGATACAGAAAGGTGCAAGAGGTACTCCTAAGATCGTTCATGTAGATCGACTGGCGCGTTACTATGGGGTCGATAATGCTCGGGACGAGCATGTCTTAGGAGGGGGCAGTGTTGCGCGCTGTAATTGGCCACCTGGTATGGGCGGCTGATTATAAGAGCCATCTGGTATCAAGCAGCAGAAATAGGAGCGTCAAGATCTTTCTATAAATCTCCTACTAGCACCATCTAGTATCGAATGGAAGAACTAAGCTTTCTAGAAAGCTCCACACTCGAACTTTCTGCACTTGTTCGGTCAGGGGCCGGTATTTGCTGGAATATTCTGGATGTTTCGGTGGAAAAGGCCTATAAAAGTCGCTGAGGGCCGCGACCGGGGAAGTATTGAATTGGCGATACGAGGGAAGCTTTCGGAGCAAAATAAAGTGAATTAAAGTGTTGAGTGTGATTAATTATTAGTGCGATTTAAGTTTTAATTAGTGTTCAGTAATTAAAGTGTCAATTTTGGTAATTCAATCGGCAGTTTTTATTGTCACAAACTCTAAGCTCGTACAAATAAGTATTTATGTTCTTATCTATGTACTTGTGTACCATTCTATATTATGTATTTTTATTTCTATTTTATTGTTTCCAACAAAAATATGTCATTATTGTCGCCAAACCACACATATGTTTTTATTTTTTTTTTTGAAAGAGATTTCTCTTAACGATAAGACCGCCCATTGTACCACATTACTTTCTCTCCTTCTTTTTTGTTAATATTTTTTTTGGCGTGCAATAAAGTGTTATCTATCATTCTAACTGTCATATTAAGTGTAATCATAGTAAGTGCGGTTTTTATGAATTTCCCAGAAATATATAAAGGAGAAAAAAATAAATTTACTAACATATTAAGTAATTTATTGTTTTTAGATAAATTATTTATTTTGATTTTAATATAAAACTGTTTTAAAAATCGGTTCAAGATAAATTAAAAGTAAGCACTTACCGGGGTGGGTTTCTTTTTGCTTTAGCGGCCTCGAGGACGACAACCTTGGTATTGCGACCACGTTGTAAGACAGCAAGTGGCGTTTTTTTTTTTTGCGCCCGAAGCAATTATGGGCAACCCTCCGGAAAGCGGGGGAGGGAGGTTGAGAATGCTCATAGCATACCACGCAGCCGCCTGCGTGGTTATGTGGAGACTTTTACCCACTAAACTCAACCTTTTAGGAATTGGCTTAACGATCTGACTAGAGATCTCTAAGCCGTATACGAACGCGACCCTCCTTGGCAGAAAGGAGGGCGCAAGCGGCGAAAAGCCGCTTAGAAGAGTGCCTTACTAAGGCAGATTAAGGGATGTGTTATGTAGGCTCAGCCTGAGCCGCCAGGAGGCAGTTCAGGTCAGCCGAAAGCTTGTTGGGGGGGAGGAGCTTGTTGGGGGGAGCAAGTGGCGGCAGCTGACGTCCTTTTATGTGCCGGCCATCTCCACTACCATTTAGGCGTGGGGCGCGCTTCCTCATTGGCGACAAAAATTACGCCACATAATTTAGCTTTCTCCCCCTCACCCCCTTTCAGTGCCTGCCGAAAAGTAATGTAGATAGAATAGAAGAAGGCACCAACTAGCTGCTAGACAACTAAAAAATGCGGGGCTACTCGTCTTTCGCGCAACATATATTTTTTCGCCAAATTCGTATTTGGCCACCCCTTATGTTTTTTTTTGGATCTATTTATTTAAAAAAATACAGTGGAGTTGATGACATCCTTCTTTTTTAAAATCGGCTAAAATGTTAGTAAAATAATTAGCCGAATATAATTACAATTCCATTTTATAGTTTATAAATACGTACTGACTAGGATATCTTCCACTGGATATTTCTACGAAATGAATTTAAATCAGCTAAGCTGGAATAAATGAACTACTCACATTGTCTTTGTGTGCTTTGTACAATCATATATTTCACATATTCAGATTAGAAATCTGAATTAACGTATATTATAAAGGCTTAAACTCCGCGCAACTTCCCTACGCGATTTTTATTTTTATGTCATAAGAACTTTGCTATATGAGCTTATTTATTTTATATCTCTGTTATTCATAATGTTATGACAAAAAAGTTGAGTCGATTTTGTTTTATTTTACAGTACTACGTGGTAAGACAATCTTTCTGTCTATGCATACGTATATGTAGAGCCAGTTAAGTAGTTTATTTGAGACTGTGACGCGTTTCATCTTAGTCTCAGGCCTCAGAAGTGATAGCGCATCTGTAGGCTTCTTTGCTTGAAGTTGGCTGCAGGATTCTATTGGTTACAGAAGCCACATCAGACTAGAGATTTGTTTGACACTTAAAATTATTAAAAAAGTTGTAACCAGATTTCAAACACTACGTAGTTTGTAGCTAACTTTCGTTCTGTCTTAAGTCAATTAAGTGAGAGGAATAGACTCTAGAGAGAGTCTCGATTTTACTCGATTTTGTGAGTGTTAGAAATGTTATAAAATAAGTGTAATATTTTCAGTTACCTGATTTGTACTTAAGTTAAATCAAACGAAGTAAATCTAAGACAACTAGGTCAAAGTCAATAATGAAAGAGATTTTCTCGGCTCCTTCCGTTCAATAGCAAGGGAAAAGAGCATATTTCATTAACTGATGTTAAACATAAAGACTAAAACTTTTCTTATTTCTGTTTCAGTCAGTTGAGTATATATAAATAATTGGAAGAAACCGAATATGTTAATTACGAAAATGTTTGAGCAAAAGACATGATTGAATAAAACTAAATTTGCGGATTCTATCGCGTTTAATTAATTACTTTTACTTATTTTTAATTCCCGACGTTTCGGGTGCTTTACAGCAGCCATGGTCATGGGGGGAACTGAGATGTTTGACGTCCCAAAGTCATTGTTAGCACGGCTACCTTCAGTTTTTTAATATTAATTTTTGGTCCGATTTACGCAAAACGAGCTTAAAGTATCTTGAAGTCTTGCAGTGTACCCAAACCCAAGTATACCATTGCAAGACTTCAAGATACTGTAAGCTCGTTTTGATTAAATCGGACCAAAAACTAATATTCAAAAACTGAAGGTTGCTGTCGTATTTATATAAGATTAAAATTTAAAATCAGACTCAGTCACTAGTAATGACAATATTTTAATTTTTATATCAAATGCATTCTGTCATATTTGAAATAACTCAAAGTCATTTAATTTAAATGTTCTTTGGTTAACCGTAGTTATAATATTCGTATTTTATTTTTCTAATTCATGAAATGTAGAATTGTTAACCTGAAAGAAGAATGCTTCTCTGTAATAGAGGTATCTAATGTACTAAGTATATTGTAAGTTTACTTTTGTTCGACATGCTTTAAAATTTTTCTGTAACATATATTCAATTCTTGTGCTAATTTTGTTTTTAAAGAAAAATATTGTTCGGTTGAACGAAGCCATCTCCAAACTCACGTTACGACATGACGCCGAAGTTGAACCTGCGTCGTAGAAGACGGAAGAATAGTACAACGAGCTATAAGCAATCGCTTTATTAATTCACGCAATTTATCTACTGAATTCGGTTTATCGTCGAGTTAAATAAAGCGATGATTTCATATAAATTTATCCTCGATTAAGAATCAAGATGTAGATGCGTTTTTACCCCTGAGGACTAACATGGAATGGCCCGTTTTCAGTAAAAAAGGCAATCCGGTTCTCTACACTTACCATACGAAACACATAAGCATAAAGCTGCTATTTGACGCTGGTATTCTATGAGAACGTGGTCCTTTCCCGGTCAAACCGATCCATTCGTGTAACCATAACATATGTAGATACCGCAGCATGGTTCTCCCACGTTAATATTTATATATACGAATTCAATAAATAAGCGTTGATCAAATAAATTGACATAGATATAATTGAAAATATCCAAATTGAAAAATCTACACATAAAATGTAATTCGTTACAAAGTATTTAAGCCATCTCTCACAGTGTTTACGGCCGGATGGATATGTCAGGGACATTATGATTTTCAGTAGAGCAATCAAATTTTTAATCGAGTGACTTTTCTGTGATAAACTTGTATGTCACACACACACTACGTTATTCTTTAATGTTAACTACGTTATTCTTTAATGTTAACTTAAACTTTTTGCCTGTATGCCGTCGTCTTTCCTTAAAGACTGGGATCTGCTACTATAAAAACGAACTAACTTAATTAAGTATTGGGCTAAATTTTTTCTTTTATAACAGCACATGAACAGATTTTCCAAAACAAATGCATCAATAAAAGTAAGTTTAAAGCTAGTCGAGTAGTATTGTTAAATATTTGCCATTTGTTTTATTGCAGTGAAGTAAGCGTTGGTCCAGTAAATTCAATAAATTAATTGCAAATTAAATGATTCCAAAGAAAGAACATAAAATGGTCGGACCACAGGGTTCCGGGTTCGATTCTGGGAGTAATGACACCAAAAGCCTATTCTACATACAAAAATAAATTGTCTCCTTTACGCATTAATTTCAGTGCATCCCTTAATAAACACGCTTATATTATAGCTGTCTTTTGCCACATTATCACTTTTGTGTTTCTCTTAATTCAGGGTTATATTTCTAAGAGTAACCAAATTTTAAACTAAATTCCAAATATATAAATAAATATATACCGTTATTGCACTTTTTGAAAGTACAGATAAAATACTTTTATTTGAAGTTATCCCAAATTGAATTCGATTTTTAGACAACAACGTTTTTGCCTACCGATTGACCATTAAGAATGTGTGTAAAATCAGTTATAATAATACATTACTACGCAAAAAATAAAAATGATAAAATCGTTGACATTTTTTTAAAAATGTTTTCTTCATCATGTGCTAATATTACTTATTCTGAACCTTCTCTGCCAATATGTTCAGTTATTGCAAAATAACCCTGTATATCCACGAGGATATAAATAATAATACTAATCATTTTACACAGCATTAAAAAGTGTCAGTGCAATGTGTATATGTCACGTAATTTTAAAGATCGTTATCCCTGACTCAGTTTTGTGTTCGAACTTCCTTTCCAACACAATGCAGTAGTGCAAACTAGAACAGTTTTAAAATGCTTGCAGCATATAACACTGTCCTTATAAAATTTTATTTTCCATGACACAAGTATTTCTCAAGTAGATATTTGATTTTGATTTTGATCAAAAGAATGTTTCTTGTTCTCTCGAACTCGATAGTTGACAAAGTTATTCTGATTACTTATTTCACAATTTTTTTCCTATTTTTTAATTGACGACACGTGACGCGGTGGTTAAGTGCTTGAATAGCTGCCCTGCGAGCTCTAATACATCCTGCAAGGAATAAGTATTTCTATATACAACAGCTAATTACCTACAAATATCACATATCTGCGTTCGTTCAGTAGGTTGGTTTATTAGCTGGCATTATCCTTTCTCTTCACTTCCGATTCCTTCCTATTTGTTTTCGTTATAACTAACTACGTATATACAGTCTACTTTCGTCATTCACGCACCGATATTTTGGGGTCATTATCCCGGAACCGAACCCTGTGGCCGCACCTCGAAATCAAGAAAAAAAACCTCAAAATGTTCTTTCGCTTCGCTCCGAATACGAAGGGCAACCTAGTCATCCTAACCATTTTGTGACCATCCATTTCTGCATTCAAACCCAGGAATCCTAACGCCGCACCATTTGGGGGCCTTTCATTCTGGATTTTAAATTAGCAACCATTAGCGCCACCAATGTATGTTAACTGCTTTCACGCTAATAGAGATAATTTTAATCAAAAATAGATAAGAATTCCATTTGCTAATTTATTCTTTTATTTTGTATTCATTTTTTTTAAATACTACATTATCAAATAAGTGACTGAATAGTATTTTGGCTTCATCAAAAAATATAGTGTAAATATTATTGAAACCGTAGAAAATGCATTATATTCACACGGCGATACGTTGAAGTTGCTATTCCTTTGATCAACTCATAAATTTTCAGCGTTTTATGTAAGCTTATATTGCGGAGTTGAATGCAACTACCCTTCGTTTCAGAACTCCATTTCTAGGTATGGAGAACCTCACAGGGTTAACAATTCCCATGTCGTGTTATTTTATATATGAATATCAGGATATTAAGATGTACGTGACCCTTATTTTATTAATAAATGCAAAAAAAATCTGAACTAAAACTATATCTTTTATACGTGGTAGAGCCACGTTGCAGTTGCATTATATTTGTAGCATGAATTGTTCGGCTCGACCGGGGAAACGTGTAACGTTTCACTGGAAATGAGGCATTCCATCTTACTCCATATAATACACCTGCATTTAAAAAAAGGTAACGTTACTTCTACCCTAGGATTTGCTCCTGTATCTTGAAGATGGTTTATAAACATAAATTTCACAAGCACAAAGAATCGGACCCGGAACAATTATTCGCAAGCCATACATATACTTCTTCCGTGCGGGATTCGAGCCTACGGGCACAAAGCACTTCTTTCAAAGCTCCCTTCCTATGGGCTTCCCGAGAAATTGTGCAATTGGATCACCAGCTTTCTTGCAAATCAGAGCATCAAAGTCGTAGATGGTGCAAGCTCTGATTACAAGCCTATTAATACTGGTGTACCACAAGGCTGCGTGCTATCACCAACGCTGTTTCTTATGCATATCAATGATATGTTGCAAACCTGCAACATTAATTGCTATGCAGATGACAGCACTCGTGATGCTCTTTACACTGGCAGTGCCACTATTTCTCGGGAAAGCGTGTCCGAGTACCGGGACAAACTTGTGTCTGATGTCGAGTCTTTGCTAAACAAAGTCTCGGTTTGGGGACGACTAAATCTAGTCCAGTCGCATTAACCGCTAAAAAGAACCCCTTTGTCGTATCTACTCAGTTTTAAGGCACTCGATTTGTTGCCTCAGCCAGTATCAAAATCCTCGGCGTCAACATATCGAGTGGCGTGCGATTTCCTTGTCACTTGGAAGAGAAGGCCAAATTGGCCATTAAAAAGCTTGGCGTGCTCAGCAAAGTGGGACAGTATTTCATGCCGGCACACCGCCTGCAACTTTACTAGGCGCACGTTCGGCCGCACATGGAATACTGTTCCGATCTCTTGGCTGAGTTTCCCCAGTACCAGGTTCTTTTACTTGACGGCATCCAGCGCAGAGAGGCTCGAATCGTCGAAGACCGAGTGCTTTCCGATCGGCTAAATTCACTGGCGCTACGAAGAGATGTTACATCTATTTGCGTTTTCTTTCGCACATACCACGGGGAGTGATGTGAGGAAGTGTTCGGATTAATCCCAGCCGCCAAATGTCATGAATACACTACGTGACAAACCTCCCGACACCATCCACACCATCTGGATGCTTGGTGGTAGACCACTGTACGTTTCACTAGGAGTTTTCTTCAGCGTGCGAACTCTTTGTGGAATAATTTAGCACCAGCGATTTTTCCGGACCAATACTACCTGGAGACCTTCAAGAAAAGAACTTGCTCCTTTCTAAAGGACCGGCAACGCACTTTTTTTTTAACATGGGGAAATGCCTACGCATACCCGCCTCGCGGGGGCAAGGACGGGTTATGTCGGACTCGCACCGACTAAAACCCCATGGTGTTCCAGTTTCGTCGCATATTGGCAGGGCTACGGGAACGCTTTCGCACACTTCCACGGCCCTACCATCGACTGCCGCCCCATGGCAGCACCTCCTCGGGAGAGGAATATTCCTCCCCGTTCTCCTTCCCAACTAAGGCGCACCAGAACACATGGCACGCCTTCCTCCACGGCCTCCAATTACATCTGCGCAACAGACGCCCCCACGTCCGATGCGCGAAGGCCATGGGGCCAGGAAAAACGAGCACTTAGAAGTACTAGCCTTCCCGACCCCAGCGGCGGATGTGGTCTATGGCTCCGCCGCCAACCAAGATTCGGCTGCGGAGGATAGGGAGAGCGGCGCCTCGCAATACCGACAATCCTCACCCCCCGCAGCCCCATCACCACCGCATCAACGGTGCGGCCCCTTTTGAGTCGCGGAGGATAGGGCGAGTGGCGCATCTCCATACCAACACTCCTCTTCCTCCGCGACTCCACCTCGGCTGCAGCGGTAGAGGGTGCGTAGTCCCCACTCGCTGCAGTCCACCAGCACACATCCGAAGTGGGCTCCCCAAGCCCACTCGGAGTGGCCACATCAGGCCGGCCCTTCACCTCGGGCCAGCCACGTGGGTTCCTCTTTGTTCACCGTGGGAGACCAAGCCACGGCTACTAAGCCCCCCCGCCACGACAAGGCGGGAACCCGTTCGGGGGGGGGGTGGCAACGCACTTGCAATTCCCTGTTGTTGCGGTTGTTTATGAGCTGCGGTAGTCACTTAACATCAAGTGAACTGTATGGTCGTTTTCCTCCTCTTTTATAAAAAAAACGAGCTGAATCCCTATCTTCACAATTTGGCTCCTTTACACGCGCTACCATCTGACGGGTGACTGCTCCCACGAGAACATCTGTGTTCAACGCCCGGCGAGGGGGAAACCTGGGACGAGTGAGTGTGCCGACACTGGATTAGATCGCGTTATGTACGGAATATACCAACTGATAAGTCGATATCTCCGCAGCACCCAGGACTAAGGATGCCATGCCCCCCGCGATGATGCCTGAAGGAGGACAAAAAGAAGAAGTACATCACAGGCAAATTTACAATTCCTTAGAGACCTGCGACAGTTTCGGAAACATATAAGAAGAAAATATGTAAAAAGTAATAAGTAACAAGTGGATCAATATTTCAATTTCTAAGGGAAAATTTATGGTGAAATTGCTGTTTTGTTCATGAACTTTCAGTGTTAACCCTAAGATATAAAGATACAGTCCACATATACACATATGATAGACGTCAAGACTGGGACCAATCTAATCGGGGCACGTCACCTTAATAATGCCTTATTTTAAGAAACTGGATTGTGTATGGAATCGAACGCTTTCATCTATGGTCACGCCCATCTCGTTGTCCCCGTACTCAGTGCAGTGTGGTATCGGTCTGTAAAACGGAAAGCCGCCAACCAGTTTTAGTTTGTTTATTATCAAAGGCGTAAGACGCGTATGCCGCGTTCAATTTTAAATATGAATGTTACTTATTAATAAGGAGAGATGTCGGATTTTATATAGGTACGCTACAACTACAAGGCTCGCTCGTTTTTTTTATAGAATCAGGTTAACAAACTTGCACACAGTCCGTCTCAAGTTAAGTGGATGCTATGGCCCATATAAATGTTTATTTAACCTTGGTTAAGAATCAAAAAGATTGCTCCGTTCTATCTAGTTAACTATCGAGTTCGAGAGTTTGTTACTCCTTTAAAAATAACCCTTTGTTAAGAGGAACGCAAAAGGGATAATTTGGCAAAAGACAGCTATAATCGTGTTTATTAAGGGATGTACTGAAATTAGTTAGTAAAGGAGACAATTTTTTTGGATGTAGAATAGGCCCACCACAAATTTTCGAGAAACAGAATGAAATGCATGTCGATTTATTCATTATTATCTATAGATCAATAGTAATATTAGTTTTACCGTATCTAAACTGAAGACTTAGAAATTAACAATTAAAATATAAACCTTACAATAACCTAAAAATAAACTAAAAGCCATTTTCTTTAATTTTTTTAAAGATTTTACTTGTAGTCTTGCAATATGCTTAGCTTGAATCTAATTTTATTAAATGAAGGGTCCCAAGCAGATTGTATCATCCTATCATATTCCTTTTTGAAATTAGATAGTTAAGTTGATTGACAATCAATAAAATATTGCACACAAAAATTAATCATGAACAAAAAGCAAACACAAAAAGAAATGAGGTTATGTTACCGATCCTATCTCTAAAAGTATTTTCTTCCAAACAACCTTTGGATCGACAGAATAGCAAAAGAATAACCGACTTTAAAAATGAAGGAGTTACTCAATTCGACTGTCTGTTTTGTGTTACCGCAGAACTGTTTTCTTGGTGAACCGATTTGGATGATTCTTTTTTAATTTGAAAGCTGGTGCTTCTCATGTGTTCATACAAATTTATCAAGATCTAGAATTAGTTTTTGGGTTGTACAAAATAATGCGTATTTATTGACTTCGACTACATTGATGATGTTTTCATTTTATTTATATAGAAGTCAGTTGTAAACATATTTTTATTGCAAATGTAATCATTTCTATATTTTTCATTAAATTTATCATTCCACTGCTTAACATATGCCTTCCCATAGATTGCTTCACAAGCGATATTTGCCATATTTGCCACGCTTGGCAGGTGTGTAGACAACTGCTGCTTTAATTATTTTGAGTTGATATCAGGAAGGTACTGCTGCTTACAGGATGATATGGGGTAGTGGATTCTCTTACGCTGCCACTTCATCAATCATAATCATAATCGTATATAATCATAAATCATTTATTTGCAAGAAATATGGTTGGTACATAAGATGTTAAAGTAACTTATAGCACAGGACATATTTCACCCTCATTACAGGCATGCAAAATCATAGTAAATTTACAACAATTATTTGAATAAAATTACAGTTATTAGAACTATTTGAATAACAATTTATAAGAACTAATTTAATTGCAATTATAACAATCTTTTAAATTTCAGTTATTTGAATTACATTATATTATTACATAATTGTTATGTATGTAAAACTTCATTATGACGGGGTATAAATAAGTCTTAAAAATAACCTTTGAGATTCACATACTTTTTACGTAATATTTAAATATATTCTTCTAGTTTAATAAAATTAATCAAGAGATAATAAAATAATTAAAAAATATATATAATAAATCTGTTTAGGTTTTATTGTCTATATTGTGTTACTAGATGTGTTCCAAGTATAATAGCGGGGGACTTCAGAATATAACAACGTTTTTGCAAAGGGGTCGGTTTGACAAAGTTGAAAGAAGGCTGTTAGTGTAGCTTTTGACGGTGATGCAATTCTTTCTTGGAAATTTCTTTCGGTGAAATATACACGCTCTCCATTTTCTAAGTGCACAGCAAGGTGAATAACTATTAAATATTGCTTGGTCGCTTCCTTTATTTATGTACTATAGATATACTTGATTTCGCGGACAGAGTTACATGCTTCTACATTTATGTGGGCATTAAACATTTTACATATAATAGGTGAATACGGGAGAATCCAGCTGTTATCTAAGGTTTCGAACGCTCCAGAGCCAGATTTGATTGTAACTTTCCTGCCACCATCTTCGGGAGCTCTGCGTCTGTATAAAGGGTAGCCATTGGTATTGTGCACTGTTTCTTTTAATAGCTGTTTAGGGAATTTCTTTGTACATTTTTCTTCTTTCAAAAATGGCGATATTGAATTTCGTGCTCCACATGGACCGTGAATCATATTTCGGATGACGGTATCAAAAAATTCTTTATCTTGCTTAGGATCCGGAATCTCGGCGCTTATTATGTCGTCTATTTGGTTGGGCCGCAACTTCTCTTTAAGCCATATTGGAATGTGAATGTGTGAAAAAAGAGGAATACCGCATGCCCGGTAATCCTCTTTTTTGCCATTCAATTGAATACATGAAGCACTGCACCTCTCTGAAAATTTACCGTTTTTTAATTACGTACATTAATTTTTGTACTTTTAATCTAAATGCTCTAGCAACTAAATCGTGTCTGTTAGTAATTTTTTGGCCTGGGATTAGCTTCTCGGTTATTTCTTACCATGTAGGATTGCAAGTAAAAGTAACAAAAAGATCAGGTCTTCCGTGAGTTCGTACATAGGCGAATGCGTCTTGTCGTACTCATGTAGGTAGCGGGGACTGTTAACGAATGATGAGGGCAGAATTACCATTTTACCTAAATCTCTGGAGTTTACACTGGCGTCGCTAGAAACTGCATCTTGTAAATATATATAATTCTCAACGCGCAGCTTTCTTTGATTTAAAGATATATAACGGAGACGTTCACTTTCTAACTTCACATACATTTCTACCAAACATTGACGAAATAATTGTCTACAGCGGGCTAAGACGTTAAAATCATTTTCTCGCAACATTATATGATACGCATAAAAATCCATACATGATACTTTTTGTTCGGAGTAGGCTCCTTTGTGACCGGGTTAATGAGTTGAATTTGAAAATGATAACCCTCTTGTCCTTTGCAATATATCAATGGGTATTGCAGAGCGTCATAAAACTTGTGTGTATCGGCTACCCGTTAGCAACGATTCATCACGTGCTCGCAAGACAACGTCTCGTGAAGAAAATTGATCACCACTAATTGCGGCCGATATTTAGTTTATCAAAGGTGCATTGTAGTGCCTTTCATGCTCTCTTCGAGGGGTCAGATCTGCGTGAATTACGACTTTATAATCCTCTTCAGGTAGGTTTTCTAAAGCAGTTTTAAATGTTTTGACTAAAATGTTACGTTCATGCAAGAATCTTTGAATTTTGAACACTGTGTCTCTCTCAACTTCCTGGATAAATTATACTTGTAAAAATTTATGCTGTTGGTTTTTAGCTGGAAAAAATGAATCTATTCTACGATAAATTTGCCTTTGCACCGTAAATGTGGAAAAATCCCGGCATTATTATTTCCCGGTCAACTCCGAAGGACGTCATTTAAAAGCATGAGTTATATTTCCAGATCCTGTTTAAAAAGCGCCGTGACTCATTAGCATCATATAAAAATAGAGTTTTTAAAGGTTCTTCTGGTTTCCCAAGTAACGGAAGAGACACTTTGCCATTGGAACAGCACATGCCTGCAGTCTCATCTTTCCATTTTAAAGCGCTGTAAAATCGACACGCCTTGTCCATCAGTCCGATAACAACTAACCTGTGTTTGTTATAATCAATCAACGGCACCCATGGTCACGGGGGCACTGAGATGTTTGACGTCCCAATGTCATAGTTAGTCCGGCTACATTGGGACGTCAAACATCTCAGTCCCCCCCCGTGACCATGGGTGCTGTAAAGCACCCGAAACTTCATAATAAAAATAAATTAAAGTAATTAAACGCGATGAAATCCGTAAATAATAGTTTTATTCAATGTGTAGTGTTCGCGTAAATTTAAGAAATCTTGATCAATCAACGGTTCATAATTGAATGCTGCGTGATTAAAAACCGACCAATTATTTCTTTAAAAATTTTGTCGACGTTCAGCTTGGAGCTGTGCATTTGCATCTCTTCGCGCCTGTTTCTGTTCTGGTGTTTCAGATGCCCTTATAGTAGATTGACGCTCAGCTTGCTCAATGAGTCTGTGTTGAGTTTCATCAGGTGTTTCCGCGGCTCTTAAGGCGGCCTGACAGATTGACGCTCTGCCTGTTCAAGACGCCTTTGCTGACTTTGATTAGGTGTTTCAGTAGCTCTTAAATTAGATGGACGCTCTGCCTGTTCAAGACGCTTTTGCTGACTTTGAGAAGGTGTTTCAGAAGCTCTTAAAGTAGCTTGAGGCTCAGCCTGTTCAAGACACCTTCGCTGTCTTTGAGAAGGTGTTTCAGAAGCTCTTAAAGTAGCTTGACGCTCTGCCTGTTCAAGACGCCTTTCCTCACTTTGAGAAGGTGTTTCAGAAGCTATTAAAGCAGCCTGGTGCTCTGTCTGTTCAAGACGCCTTTGCTGACGTTGAGAAGGTGTCTCAGATGCTCTAAAAGCAGCCTGACGCTCTGCTTGTTCTTGCTTTCTCAGTTCAGCATCTTCTAAAGATTCTAGCGATCCAGCTAATTTTTTCGCTTGTCTTTGAGAAGATACTCTTGAAAGGCTGGACTTATGTTTGCGAGGCATTATGAAGTAACAAAAAACCTATTCATAAAAAAACGTTAAAATAACTAAAAGGAATTAAATTTCCTTTTAAATATATTTTTAAAAGCAAATCCAAAATATCTAAAAGGAATAAATATTCCTTTTAAATATTTTTTAAAATCAGAACAACAAAGCCAATTCAATACACAACACGAATTCAAAAATGATAGCCAAAAAAATCGAATCAACTTAAACCAAATCACAAAACAAATCGCAGAAAACCGAAATCGAAAGCAGTAGTCAATATAAATATAACCAACGAAAAAAGAAGTAAGTGTATAGGTACCGTATACACTATCTATACTATTAATATTCCTTTGAAATATTGTTAAACAATCTAAAACAACGAAAACTAATTCACGATTCTAAATAAACAAAATCCAAAATCAAAGCCAGAGTCTAAATATGTATTATAAAGGAATATCAACCAAATCAACAAAACCGATCCAAGAAAATACATAAATCCGAAAATGAAAGCCAATATTATATATTATTATATAATATTGGCTTATAGTATATACATTATAATATATATATATATATATATATAGGCATTATAATATATACATTCAACCTTAACCAAATCACAAAGCAAATAACAAAAAACCGAAATCGAATGCAGGTAGTCGAATAAGCTACGAGATAGAAACAATTTAAGCGTGTATGTACCATATGCACTATAAGTTGACGCGCGGCTCAACGGCGGGAGTTAAGTACATGGCAGGAAACATTTCGTTACTGCGTTTTAAAAACTTAGTAACGCCATCTAGCGGAATCAATTTAAACTATGTATACGTTAGTTTTAATAAGAACTCTCACAAATATTTTTCTTATAATTTTACACAATTTTTCGTATCGTCTTTCGTATCGCACAATCGGTATTACAATTATCTTATTGTAATACCGATTCATTCATAACCACATATAAGAACTGTATTCATTTCCGTTCAATAAATATTACTAAGGCTTGTGTATAAGGCTTACTAAGAACTGTTTCCACCACAGTTAAGTAATAGTTAAGGGTGAAAGCGTGACAGCTGGTGATAGTATTTCTGATCCATACTTATAATCACGCCTGTAACCCTTGCGGGGTAGGCAGAGCATCAACGGATTACTTAATATCGTCTGCGAGGTTATCGCCTATTCTGTGAATTACAATGCACCAAAACGTTTGAAGAAAATCAGCTGGTGAACTTTATGTTTTTTATCGCTCTCTTCCCGGTCCTGCGTGGAAAAATAAGATCCATATTTTTTTCTTAATTTTGGTAAAAAGACATAATAATCCAGATATTCTGACCTTCTGTGTTCGTCCATCGTACCGTCGTCCGTCTTGCAGAATCACGGTGGCGCCACCTAGCTGAATTTAATTTTGCAACATATTCGATTTTCCCACGGCAATGATATGTTTTTCCGCGCAAAAAAGTAGTCTATGTCACTCTACAGCCACCGAACTATCCCCATACAAAATTATGCCATGTCGACGCTTGTTGGGGAAAGAGGTAGTAACCCATGTCACTCTACAGCCACCGAATTATCCCCATACAAAAAATCATTCCATGCCGACGCTCTGTTGCGACGTGAAAGAAGGACAAACAAACAAACAAACAAATAAACACACTTTCGCATTTATAATATTGGTATGTATTTATAAAATACTTGCAATCGACTAGTCACAAAACATAATCTTGGATGTATAAATAATAAAAGCAACTGTGATATTTCCTCACGTAAATAATTCTTAATTATAAATTTTAAAAACTTAACATGCTTCACATTTCCATCATACTACTATTATTTATAAATATTCGTTATTTTGTATGAAACGTATCCTTTACTAGAATAAAAATCTCAAGCTTTATTAAGTAGAGTCGAAATTAAATACAATTTAGTTGCTATTAGCAGCGAGTTAATTTACACTAGCTTTTAAGAGTTACGTGCTTTCACTATTTATTGCGAAAGCGACTCGAGAATGCAACGGGTTGTGTTTATGAATGAAAAGATTTTTTTTTAAATTTATTAATTATAGACATAAGTGAAACATTATAACGTTGTAAAATACATACTTGTAAGTAAATTTACTATTTTAAATATTTACTACTACTACAGCCCCTTACAATCCAGAGCTGAACTAAGGGTTCCCCCATAGGCCCGATTCGTGTGCATCCATCGACTGTCTGCGTGTTTTATCAGATCATCACTATATCCATAGTCTACGTATGTTATATTAAGGAAAACACTACGAGGAAAGCTGCATGTCATAGAAATAAAAAAAAAACTTATTTTTTTATTTCCACATTAGCGGACAGCCACACTTCCTTGTCCTAAATCCCGCTCGAAAATGATTGTTTCTATAATTTAAGGGGTGTGAGAACGATGTTAAATATTTTTTTATTCCTGTCTAGCTATATCAACTCAACATAATAAAAAACTTCAATTGCCAACCCGCAAGCAAAGTGTTTGAAGTGGTAAAATATACTCCCTGAGGCAATATATAGCCTATATATAGTATATTTTACCACTTGGGAAGATCTATGTTGAACAAGTAACTCTTTTAGACTGTAAGAAGATATAGCCCTTAAGTCACTATTTTTAGGTTTTAATCTTTGCAAAAGAAACTCACTCTCGGATGCACGGTTTAAATTTCCCATCTAAATAGAATTCGGTGTGTATTTACAGCCGAAAGTGCACAAATAATAATAAAATTAACTCGAAGGTTACATTCACCACAAATCAGGTGCATTTTCAATAAAACTTTAATATTATTTATGCATTTTATTTTTAAAATTTTCTTAATGCAAGATTTTAGGGTATAAGAAAATTAAATAATTTTCTTAGATTGAATAAAACTATTATTTACGGATTTTATCGCGTTTAATTACTTTAATTTATTTTTATTATTATCCCGACGTTTCGCGTGCTTTACAGCGCCCATGGTCACGGGGGGGACTGAGATGTTTGACGTCCCAATGTCATAGTTAGTCCGGCTACCTTCAGTTTTTTAATATTAATTTTTGGTCCGATTTACGCAAAACGAGCTTATAGTATCATGAAGTCTTGCAGTGGTATGCTTGGGTTTGGGTTTAATTTTGTTGATTATAGGATCCCAAGCAGATGGTAGCACCCAACCATCTTCTCTATTGAAATTTGGATGTTTTTTAATTTCAATAGCCTCGCGTATCATCCTTGGTAGGAATCGGTGTTCTTTTGCGAGAATTTGTGGTTTATCAAATCTAATGTAATGGTGGGGACGATCTTGAACATGTTCGCAGACTGCAGACTTCAGGGAAGGGCCATGACCTTTGACCATGGGCGCTGTAAAGCACCCGAAACGTCGGGATAATAATAAAAATAAATTGAAGTACATTAACCGCGATAAAATCCGTTAAAATTTAATAGTTTTATTCAATGTGTTAGTTTTCTTTGCATAAATTTAGTATAAGAAACTTAAATAATTTTCTTAGATTCTGAAATCTTATATTTATCAAATTACGCTACTCAATGGGACCAAATTATTAATTGCCCACCTTCGATAATTTCATCACATGCATAGCGTTTTGTGCGCATAGGTATATTATACAGAGCAAAGCAAGAAATGTTTCGTTTGATTGTTATATATAAAAAACATAACGTTTGTTAACGACTTAAATGATTCACAGAATAATTCGATTTTTTTTACCTTCTAGTAACAATTGCCCATCACAACAAAATACAATGCTGTTGCATAGTTTGGTAATGACCTAACCTAATACTAACCCAAAAAAGAAATAATCCTCATTTAAAAGTTTGAGAAAATATCAATCAATATTAATACGATAATGAACTTATGAGTAAGTAAAGTCATATTGTAACAAAAATACAAGTTTTATTTCAGCTGGTTAAATAGGTCTAAGGAAAAAATATTAATATTTTATTAACAAAATACAATGCTGTTGCATAGTTTAGTGACGACCTAACCTAATAATAACCCAAAAAAGAAATAATTCTCACTTAAAAGTTTGAGAAAATATCAAGCAATATTAATACGATAATGAACGTATGAGTATTTTAAAGTCATATTGTAACAAAAATACAAGTTTTATTTCAGCTGGTTAAATAGGTCTAAGGAAAAAAGATTAATATTTTATTAACACAGTAACTTTTGCAAAGTCTAAAGAAATATTAAAGAATTCAATATAAAGCAAAAGAGAAACTAGGAATGAGTCACAGAGTTAAACAATTATTTAAATAGTTTCAAACTGATTACGATCCCTTGAACAGTTTAATTTGTTACCTGAACTCTGGTAAAGTCCATTAAATGAGATATTAACGTTAACTTCAGAGAATTTTACATAAATTTCTGTGTTTTATTTTCATTGACATATTAAAAAAATGTCTGGTTTTGATTCAGTTTACCCCTCACTATCAACTTCTCGTTTTGGTGACTAATTTTAATTTCCCTATTTTTATCATTCAAAAACTACAGAATAGATAGAGCTTAGAGACTCGAAATATGCGATTCAAAAAGTTCACTGACGTAAGAAAGTACATATACACACACGCACGCATACACGCATACTAAAACTAACCTTACATAGATAATAATACAATACACCAGGTGACCAATGGTGGTTTATCTTTGATGTTTGTCCGGTTCAACGCAACACACGGGAGAATTTTATTTAGAGCGCTCAGAGTTTGACGAGTAAGTCTTCGTACCGAGCGGACACCAAATAACAATTATTATTGTCAGCAGACTGCTCTTCACACGAACAAAATGTGTACGGAGCGTAAATATTAGACTGTGTGTTAGCACTATAAAATGCCATGCCTGAATTAACGCTTCTATGATAACATCTAGCTCTAATCTCTCTTATTATTCATCGACCTCTAAAAAGAAAAGTAAAATCCTCCTTAGGAAGAAAGAAGCCGATGAGTTATCATCCTGACCGACCGTAGTCATTAAGAGATGACTATGGGAAATGCCATATAACTTTCCGTTATAGTCAGATGTAAATTTACCACAGTCTATTTACTTACACTTTATTGTTAATTCTTTATAACAAAAGAAAGTTACTATAACTAAAAATAACGACCTGCCAAGTGTTGCGTTATTGGCAAATCCTCTCTGCAACCGAAGGGTCCTATGTCCAGTATTGCATTTTACGGACTAGCCTCTCAAACCCCAAATGGTCAGATCCAACCACACGATATTCCGCCAAATCCCAAGTGGTCGGATCCGACATATAAGTTTTATGGGTTAAAGTGCTGTGGATACAGCACTTTAACACATAAAAACGTATATTTAGAGACTAATTTTCTATGAAGAAGTTTGGCATTATATAATCAATATGAAATACTCTATCCTCAAGTGCAGTAAAAAACTATTATCCTATGAATATTTATTTATAATCTACGTTCAATTCGTACGCCATTTTCGCGTGAATGTAATCGTGTTGATTTTTGGAGTTTTCTAGTGTTTTATTATAAAATTGTAATGAAAATTTTTGTGTGAATATAATTTATCTTTTTACGTAAATAATTTAGAGAATATTATTGCATTAAATGTGATTTTCACGCTGCCGACATTTGCTTGGTATATTTTTTTTTATCAAAATACAATAAAATCTTTTTGTAGTGAAGTAAAACCTGACTTTTGTTTAGACTACATTTTATAATGGCAATCTTCTTTCTAGAAAAGTAGTCTTTAAATATAAGTTTTAATGGTTTAAAGTGCTGTGGGTGGATGCGGTCGCATGCGACCGCTCGGGATTTGACGGACGCATGCGACTGCATGGGATTTTTATGGGGATTGAAGGGCTGGTAAAGCAGATGAAAATCAATCCATGATACCGGAAGATATTTTAGTTTTTTTTTTTAAATATGAACTAATGTTAGATGAAATTAAATCAGTTACCATGCATCCGCAATACGTATACGGAATTCGTGTTTTACCAAGAATAATCAACGTTATAGCAAGAATTAGAATATAGTTGCGATTTGGCGAGCAATTCATCGCATACACACAGAGTTAAAGTTCTAATTTGTCTATTCCGTGCCTGCTCCATTGTTTTTGTGCTTGGGCAGCGGGCAAGCATTAGGAAGGTAAACCGGTGCCTGCATCTTGTTATAAATTAACTAGGCTCGTCTGGTAAATGTGTGTGTATATAGCTAGCTGATGATTAGCCATATATGTACAGATCTTGCTTATTATACATATATCCGATGGTTGTTCGATGTGTATCAAATCTGATCCGTAACATTGCCACCACGTTTTTTGACAAAATAACTATAATACAGTTGGTTAGGATTTCTCTGCCCGTATTTGATTCAGTAATTTGAGCTCGGGCATCGGTTAGGCATTAGGCAAGTAAAGCTATGACTGATCTTAGCCGCCCATTTGCAATGGATAAGCAGGTGAATTTTACGTATATATCTAACTAAATCGAAGAAATTAATAGGCTTTAGGCATAAAAAAAGACTTAACTATTTCGAAAAATACTCCTAGAATTATAACCTTCACCATTAATTTGCTTTAGTTTTGAACAATTACAGTTGATAAAAATGCAAAAAAAAGAGTGGAATAATTTTCCAGGATCTGTTTTTCTTTTAAGACATGAGTGAATAGGCTTTTGTTAAGCTAAGTCAGTGCGCTTTACCATTTTTGACTGCATCACTCCTTACCATCAGGTGGGATAGCAATTATTTTCAAGGTTATAATAGTTTAAAAAGGAATAAAAAACAAAAAAAAATATTAAATGCAAGATACACAAAAGAAACAGTACAACAGTTAAAAGCTAATCAATCACTTCGCAAACAATTAGCACCGTCAATTAAACGGAATTAGAAGCTAGCAATAATTTCGCTGTTAATCAGCGCTTTGAAGGAACAACTGAAAGCAGGTTGTTATTTATATTAGCTTAATATGGAAACCATGTGTTTTATTTTTAAATTCTCGTTTTTTTTTAAATTGGGATGTTGTCCAAGCCGAATTTTTTAATAGAAATAAGGGTGACAAATGAACACATAGTCCACTTGATTTTTCAAATGGGGTGATAAATTATTGTACAACCCACCACACGACCAAAGCTAAACAGTTACGGCATGTGCTCACGTTACTTTAGTAATATGGTATACTTAGGTATGTTGGAACAATGAATAAAATACCAGTTTTATATGAAATAAAAATGATAATGAAGAGCAATAATAGCAAATTTACTCAAATACTAAAAGTCGAATATAATATGAGAAACAGATTGCTCTTGGCTTCTTGGAAGCTCATATCTAACATAATATGTCCAAAACTACTAATGGTGGTAGGTAGGTATAGGTAATATTAAAACTTAGCTTTAACGTGTATCAATTAAAATAGCCGTCAATACGTAAGCCTCTTACTAAACTTCGGAATTAGATTCAATCCATGACTCCATTATCCGATGAAACAAAAATAAAGTGTATATGAACTACAAGGTGGCACTTATCCGCCTGTAAGCCATTTACTCAAGGGATTTTGGTAATTTCTTATATAAATTTCATAATATCTGACTTTTAAATTATGTAGCTTCATATTTAATGAACGGTCTGTTTTTTTTTTTGTTATACTATTAGAATAGTAATACTTAGTAATACTAAGACAGTGACCAATGAACTTACAGTAATACTTACTTTTGGCTAGTATATTCCATGTACCTGATGACCTAGATGATGTCTTGTTACATTTTTAGACCTCAATACAATGCCTGTAATTATACTAGCTCTCTATGCCCTTTAGAACAAAATACAGCATGCAGGCACTGCAATTCCCCCCCGAACGGATTCCCGCCTTGTCGTGGCGGGGGGGCTTAGTAGCCGTGGCTTGGTCTCCCACGGTGAACAAAGAGGAACCCACGTGGCTGGCCCGAGGTGAAAGGCCGGCCTGAGGTGGCCACTCTGAGTGGGCTTGGGGAGCCCACTTCGGATGTGTGCTGGTGGACTGCAGCGAGTGGGGACTCCGCACCCTCTACCGCTGCAGCCGAGGTGGAGTCGCGGAGGAAGAGGAGTGTTGGTATGGCGATGCGCCACTCGCCCTGTCCTCCGCGACTCAAACGGGGCCGCACCGTTGGTGCGGTGATGGGGCTGCGGGGGGAGAGGATTGTCGGTATTGCGAGGCGCCGCTCTCCCTATCCTCCGCAGCCCAATCTTGGTTGGCGGCGGAGCCATAGACCAGATCAGCCGCTGGGGTCGGGAAGGCTAGTACTTCTAAGTGCTCGTTTTTCCTGGCCCCATGGCCTTCGCGCATCGGACGCGGGGGCGTCTGTTGCGCAGATGTAATTGGAGGCCGTGGAGGAAGGCGTGCCATGTGTTCTGGTGCGCCTTACTTGGAAAGGAGAACGGGGAGGAATATTCCTCTCCCGAGGAGGTGCTGCCATGGGGCGGCAGTCGCTGGTAGGGCCGCGGAAGTGTGCGAAAGCGTTCCCGTAGCCTTGCCAATATGCGACGAAGGTAGAACCCCATGGGGTTTTAGTCGGTGCGAGTCCGACATAACCCGTCCTTGCCCCCGCGAAGCGGGTATGCGTAGGCATTTCCCCATGTTAAAAAAAAGGCACTGCAATTAGTCCGTAGAACTACATAAGAGAGCGGTACCTATTCTGGCGGATTCCTTTGAAAAAATAAGTGCTAGTAATTTTTGTGTTTTATAAATGGCCAGTTACAGCGCAACAAAACTATCATTAATTACTATTTTAAACTCCTATATATATCGCGCTCTGCGTCATAAATATAACGCTGTTGAATTTTATGGCAGTATTAACCAACTCAAATATGTGAAATATTATTATCACATTATAGTACGACGCATAAAATAAATTGAAGTGCTTTGTCCCCAAACTGCGACATTTATCATGGAGCGAAGCGGTAAGTAAAGATTGAAAACTACTAAAATTGAGGTCAAACGGCTGCGAGGAGTCAGCACAAGTTCATTCGATTTAATTGATCTCGAATATTGGAAATACTTTAATAAACTTCTTTAAGTAATATAATTTCATAATTGAAACCGACTCATTAATAATTAATACGCTATAGTAAGTTGTAATAGACTTAAATGACACTTTAGAAACATAACTTTCTCGTTTTCCACCCAGCTAAATGTTAAATGGCTAAATGTTTATTTTTATTAAATGAGGGTGATGGATAAGGATAAAGGGTGATAAACGAACACATAGTCCATTAGATGGTAAATAGATAATTTGGAAATTACTATTATTATAAATAGTAAAATTATTTTATTAACTTATTATCATATAGTAAACTAATTTTGTATTAATCCAGATTATTCATTCTCATCTGCGAAAGAAAATTCAGTAAGCTAGCTTGTAACTAGCGTACAAGGCAAAAAAATCAAAAATATATATATAAAAATCACTGACCTCTATATATACAAGTACGCTGGACTGGCTATACCATACAAAATGACTGTGCCAATTTGAAGCGCCGCTAAAGGATGTCTTGAAAAATAAAATTGACATAATATGCCAAAGTATGTTGTCTTATTCATATTGTCATATTTAATAAGTCTGTATTTTTAAACTTTTAAACTAAAAAACGAAAATATTTTATGTTGTTTGATTATGTATAATATTAGTTACATAATACGAATTATTTTCATTAATAATGAGAGGGTGCGTAATCTGTAAAACTGGTTATCAAAAGGGAAGTGGTATAACATTTCACAAGTAAGTGAATTTGCAGTAAATATTAAACAAATTAAAACTATTTGATAATATAAGTACTTAGAAATTTGTTACTAATCATAATATCATATATACCAACATGTTTAGCGGTATATTACTGAGTTTTGAATAAAATTCAATAGGGTTGTCGAGTTCCTTGTATATAATACTTATCGATATTCTTTTCTACCCATATCTGTTAACAAACAAAGTCACAAACAACAGATGATTATCAAATGTTTATTAATTAACAGGTTTCCAACTGAACCTAGACTAAAATTATGGCTTAAAATCATAAATATTGTGAATTGGCGTCCGAAACAAAATGATCATATTTGTTCCAAACATTTCACAGACGACTGTTTTATTAGACATGAGAACTGCACCACTTTAAAAAAAGTCACCACCAAACTCAAGGGCCATAGCCAAGTGTCGAAAGGTCGCCTGATGATGTCGAGTCACGTTGGATGTGTGTTAGTGGGCTGCGGCTAGAGGAGATTCATCTCACTGTACTGCTGGAAGAGGAGTGTTGGTAAGGCGATTTGCTATGCGCCACTCGACTGTTTTTCGCGACTTTGGTGAGGCTGCACCACTTGATGCTTCCAAGTGCTCGTTTTTCCCTGGCTCCATTCACATATCGGGCTCGGTAATTGATAATTTCAGTTATTTTTTTAATATTGTAATTTTAATTTCGAAAATGACGTTATAATTAACTGATAACTATGTAATTTATTGTTTATATTTTTTTATATAATCTTGCTAGCTCATACCCGGTGCATTGCTGCCGCAGAAGAAATAATTGTGGAAATATAGTTAAAAATGTGGAACAGTTATATTGTATAATTAAGAATGATAATATAATCATTGAAATAGAATGATATATAACTTTCTATGACTTTCAAATAAATAGTCAGTATAATACGCACGCCACCTAGTGTCAGTTAATTGTACCATGCGTATAACCTTCTCATAAGTGCAACCAATAAGTTGACCAAGTTTTACCGCAATCTGATGAACGGTATGGCATCGTAGAAAGTACGAACAAACATAAATTTTATATAGTAGAAAATATTTTACTGTCAATAGACAGACCTGTAGTTGATTAGAATAGGCGTTATTATAGCAGCTGATTTGTTTTTTATAATACTAAAACAAAGTGAACGGTTGACAATAAATTATTCTAGAAATTATGTTTTTATTTCTATTTTGTGTACTTAGTTTAATCTTAATAATTTTTAGTTGAATGGTTAAGGGCTATGATGGCATATCCGAGTACAGAACCAGAGTACAAAACTAATTCAACTGTGGAGATGTGTAAGACAGGGTGACGTAATATCCCCGAAATACTTTACCGCTGCATTGGAAAACGTTTTCAACCTACTGGACTGGAAAGGATACGGTATTAACGTCAATGTCGTGTACGTCACTCACTTTGCCGACAGTATAGTCCTTATGGCACAATCGCTGGAGGACCTACGCACTATGTTCAATGACCTCAATAGTGTCTCCCAACGGATAGGACTTAAGATGAATATAGAGAAAACATAAGTCATGTGTAATGTCTATGTCACACCTATGCCTGTGGTTTTTGGGAGCACTTAGCTGAAGTTGTTGATGAGTATTTTTACTGGGACAAAGAGTCCGACTAGGTAGGTCCGTCAATTGACCTGAAGTTGAACTTCGACCGACAGCTCAATCGACGGATTCAACTCAGCTGGGCAGCGTTCGGGAGATTACAACACATCTTCTCGTCAGGAATACCTCAAAACTAGATTGTACAACCACTGCGTGTTGCCAGTGGTGAAATATGGATCTGAGACGAGGTTTTCACTGCTGGCCGGATGAGGAAGCTCGAAGCCGCTCAACGAGCTATGAAGAGGGCTATACTCAGGGGTTCAAACTTAGGAATGAGGATATCTGCAGCAGAACCTGAGTGACTGATATCGCCTATTGGATTAGTTAGCTGAAGTGGCAATTGACCGGCCATATAGCTCGAAGAACCAAATACCGATGGGGAAAAAAGGTTATCGAGTGGCAGCTTCGTACTGGCAAGTGAAGTGTATGACGTTCCCCCACTAGATGGAGTCAAAACCTGGTAAGACATGCAGGAAGTTGATGGATGCAGGTAGCTCAGGACCGTGCTTTGTGGCATTCCTTGGGGGAGGCCTATGTTCAGCAGTAGATTTGTGAAGGGTTTTAATGATGACGAATGATAATGGCATTATATTAATATGATAAATAAATAGAAAGGACGTTACGGGTAGAGTCCATCTATCCATAGAGTCCATTCTATTTATTTAGGTATAGGTAGTGTATAGAATTTTTATCGATATAATTTGGTACACTGTCTTATCCCTAGTATTAGTTCCGTGGACGTGCACTTCTGATGTCAGTGCCAAAATGGCGGAAATCAAATCGCTTCATTATGTCACGGTGTATAGCCAGTCCAGCGTACTTGTATATATAGATGTCAGTGATAAAAATGGAGATTCCGAAAGAAATGTTAGGCTCAGAAGGGCTAGAACCCAGGGATAGAAGCCAGTTAAATAAAAAAAATGTTGTTTACACAAAGTTGACGTCACACAGTATACGTGATTGAACCGAGCGTTTTGGCGGTAAATTCAAAACCATTAAAAATAAATTCAACTTTAATTGGTTTAATGGAGAAAAAAAAGACATTAATTAATTTATTTTTCTGTTAAATCGTTTTTCCGAATCTTTAAATATAAGCAGTTGTCAAAAATTTGGAAAATATCCTATTAGAAGATGTGAAACTGTGACCTAAAATCGTGATAATTGAAATATTCTTATATGTACCATACAACAGTCTATACATTTTAATTAATTATGGTAGCTAAGAATTTGGCGTAGTTGCTGTGCACCGCAAGCTTGATCCCGCACGGAACATTTATTTATATAGATTTCAAATAATTCTGGATTTGAATGTTTATCTGGATTTACATTTGGTATGAATATAAATCAATAAACATTATTCAATAGGTTAGTTTAATATTAAAACAACTTAAGTTATGTTTTGGAACTTATTACTTATTAACCGAATAGTTTATTTATTTATTTCAATTGTAAATAAGAAATTGATTACGTTTACAATTGCTTAATTATTCTGCCGATTTCCGTAAATTAATTAGCATGTCGAGTAAAGTGGCTATGAATTATTAATAGCGAAGACAACCCGCCATCACTTTAACTTAATTTTTGTTATTTCTACTCCAACCAGATTTTACGCCCGAAACAAGAAATGACGTGTTTTGGGCTTCTGGTTACGTAGTAACATTACTTAATATGTGATTTTTATTTTTGGTTAGACACTCTTAAAGCATTGACCGTAAATTTTACAGTACGGAACAGATCGGGTCATAACTCATCTCATTTACCGCGTGCTTATGTTAACTTAACTAAGAGGTACGCTGCAGCTATGTTACAATTTTAGCAAGTAAATGTTGGCTCGACAAGGGAAAGGACCACGCTCTCACAGAATATCAGCGTAAAATAGCAACTGAATGTTGATTTGTTTCAAATGGTAACTGTAGACAATCGGAGACACTTTTAACTGAAAAGAGGTATTCCATTTTAGCTTCAGGGGTCACAACGCATCAGCGTTTTGATTATTAACCATCGAAATGTAGGTGCATATGTCTGCAGGTGATTACGGCATCCATTTACCATCGGGTGGACTGTGTGTTTGTCACCCTTACTCTATAAAATAAAAAATAGCTTTATGTATTATTCACCCCATCTTTATACTAATTAATAAATATTTACAAACATATATTATCTAGTTTCAACAGGACATGTGTCATGTCACCCGTATTGCTTTGTACATACGTGAACAAAGCTTGCTAATCAGCCTTGCTTTTTATAACGATAATTATCTCCTTTGTGTCCCTTTCTACTTTGCTTTCCTCTTTCGTTTGTAAGATTTTATGCACTTTACCTGTAAATTATGAAATCTGTAGATTTTCATTTTAAAATAAAAGGAGCTGGTAATTTTTCAGGGAATTGTAACTTATGTGCGTTACACAAAGTTATAAAACAGCAAGAATGAAGTAAATTTTAGGGTGTAATGGAAAATACTAACCTGATCGAGATTCACTCGCTAAATGAAGGACGAACCTCTAGGGTAAAATTATAATATATACTCAAAGTATATAGATATCTTCAATTTTAGTTTTTTAATCCATGATGCTAAATATTCTCAAAAAAAACAGTTCGTTTCCTGGCGTGAAGTGCGAGAACTATAATAGATAGAACAATAAAATTTACTAACCAATAGACTTTTTAATCTTCAATAAGTCTGCGATACACTATATCTTTCTATCATAGTCTTAAGAAAGTTATAAGCAACTAATTTGGACATACTTTATGGTACTATGTTAAAACTCCCATATCATCCCATGGGTGCCGTAAGGGGCAACACAGGGAAACAAATCAGGATATGGGCAGCAGCGTCTTCCTAATAACGGCTCAAAATAAAAAAACTGCGGTTGCCAAGCGTAGCAACTATGGCAAATATCGTCTCTTTAAGGCAAACTAATATAAGGGCCGGCAACGCACCTGCACATTGAAATAATACTAGTTTTTACGGAATTTATCGCGTATATTTTAACTTCTTAAATACCCGACGTTTCGAATGCTTTACAGCACTCATGGTCACGGGCAGGACTGAGATGTTCAACGTCCATATGTCATAGTTAAACGGGGTTACCATAGATTAAAATTTAACTTTTGTTCCGATCTATGCAGTATGAACTTATGGTATCTTGAAGTCTTGCAGTTGTATGCTTGGGTTGGGATTTAATTTTATTTATTATAGGATCCCAAGCAGATGGTAGCACCCAGCCATCTTCTCTATTGAAATTAGGATGTTTTTTGATTTCAATAGCCTCGCGAATCATCCTTGGAAGGAATCGGTGTTCTTTAGCGAGGATCTGCGGTCTATCAAATCTGATGTAGTGACGGGGGAGATCCTGTACGTGTTCACAGACTGCAGACTTCCCGGAGCGTTGATTCTTCACATCAGCTATATGTTCTTTAACGCGGGTTTTTATTGATCTTTTAGTTTGTCCTATGTATGAGAGACCACATTCACAATCAAGCTTGTACACTCCTGCATCTTGCAGAGGGACATTACACTTGACCGATGGTAAAAACTGACCAATCTTCTTCAGCGGCTTGAAGTATGTTTTGATGGAAGCGCGCTTCAAGATGTAGCCAATCATGTCAGTGACTTCTCTAACATATGGCAGTACAGCAGGTACACGCTCGACTGTGGCCGGGTTCACTCGTTCACTGTGACGTAGGCGTAGGACTCGAAGCTTGTTGTCATGCAAAACTTGCTTGACATGGTGGAGCTCTGCAGTCAGGTGTTTACTGTCACAGATCCCTTGTGCTCTATGAAACAAAGATTTACCCATGGTAGCTAACTGTGAAGGATGGTGGTAAGAATCACCGTTTAAATATATATCTGTATGGGTCTTTTTTCTATACACAGTATGGCTCAAGGTGTTATCAGGATTTCGAATTACTAACACATCTAGAAAAGTTAAGGAATTGTTTGCCTCTAACTCCATTTTGAACTGAATTTTAGAATTTATAGAGTTAAGATGGTCTAAAAATGCAGTTACTTTATCTAAAGGTAGAATTGTGAAAGTGTCGTCTACGTACCGCTTGTAAAACCTTCGATTTATGGGAGAACTAAGCAGGGCTTTCTCCTCAAAGTCTTCCATGAATATGTCGGCGACAATGGGAGATACAGGTGAGCCCATCGCCACACCATCTACTTGCTTGTAGAACTCCTCCTTCCACAATAGGTAGCCGGATGTAAGGCCGTGTCTGAGTAATACTGCATATTCTACGGGCATATTGTTTTCTTCCAGCCTTATAGTTACAATTGAGATGCAGTCTTCAACAGGTAAGCATGTAAACAATGGCTGCACATCAAAACTGACCATAGTTTCATTGTCTGCCAGATGTAGGTCTTTAATCTCGCTGACAAAATGGTAGGAATCCTTTATGTGTGCTCTTGTATGTCCCCTGAGTGGTGAGAGTATTTTCGCTAAGTGTTGAGCCAATCTGTAAGTTGGTGAATCGATTTGGCTCACTATGGGACGTAATGGAGCATTGGGCTTGTGTATTTTTGGTAACCCATACAATTTTGGTGATTTGGCGCACGTAGGTATTATCCATTTTACGTCCAGATTTAATTTTTCGGAGTGTTTCTTTATGAGGTCACTAGTTGTTTTTAGTGTGCTATTTGTTGGGTCGTTTTTTAACCTTTTTATAAGTACTTACATCCGACAAAAGTTCTTGTATTTTAGAATTATAATCTGACGTATCCATGACTACCGTGGCGTTTCCCTTATCTGCGCGGAGAATCGTAAGTTCGTGTTTATTGCGTAGGTTCTTTAACGCTATAAATTCGTCTTTGGGAAGATTCGGTTTAGGCACTGAACATCGACGTAACATAGACGAGATGTCTTGACGTATCGCCTCCAAATCTTCTTTCCGCATATTGTTTTTAAATAAACAGTCCTCGACACTACAGATAATTTCTTCGTACGGTAATTTGCGGGGTGTAATTGCAAAGTTGAGGCCTTTGGATAAAACCCTAATTGTTGCATCATCCAGTGTTTGTCTTGACAGATTATAGAGCGCGATTAATCTATGATCTGTGTTTGTCAATGGTTGCTTTCGGTTCTGGCATTGATTCAGATGTTTGACATTTGACTTGTTCGTTAATTTTTGATATTTTTCTATATGTTTGTTTTTGCATTCATTATATTTACTAATTTCGCGTTTATTTAATGTTTCCATGCAAAAATTATAGTCAAACGTCGTTAAAACTTTCTTCAATTCACTGGATGATGTGTCTATGGATTTGTTTATGTCATATAGATCGGAGCGTTTTTGTTGGATTACCGTCCGTAACAACTTTTTACTCGCCTGATTTAAGATCTTAGCGCTTCCTCGAATGTCCTTTTTGGTTGATATTTTAACACACGTAGGAATGAGATTATGGTCACGGCATCTCTTCAAGAAATTTAAGGCTGTTAGATATCTTGCGCGCTTGGTCTTTAGATCTTCTAATCGGCGTATTTTATTTGCAATTACCAGTCCGTACTGGTTTACATAATGATTTCTTATATTTACACGAACACTACACATTGAAATAATACTAGTTTTTACGGAATTTATCGCGTATATTTAAACTTTTTAAATACCCGACGTTTCGAACGCTTTACAGCACTCATGGTCACGGGCAGGACTGAGATGTTCAACGTCCATATGTCATAGTTAACCGCGGTTACCATAGATTAAAATTTAACTTTTGTTCCGATCTATGCAGTATGAACTTATGGTATCTTGAAGTCTTGCAGTTGTATGCTTGGGTTGGGATTTAATTTTATTTATTATAGGATCCCAAGCAGATGGTAGCACCCAGCCATCTTCTCTATTGAAATTAGGATGTTTTTTGATTTCAATAGCCTCGCGAATCATCCTTGGAAGGAATCGGTGTTCTTTAGCGAGGATCTGCGGTCTATAAAATCTGATGTAGTGACGGGGGCGATCCTGTACGTGTTCACAGACTGCAGACTTCCCGGAGCGTCGATTCTTCACATCAGCTATATGTTCTTTAACGCGGGTTTTTATTGATCTTTTAGTTTGTCCTATGTAGGAGAGACCACATTTACAATCAAGCTTGTACACTCCTGCATCTTGCAGAGGGACATTACACTTGACCGATGGTAAAAACTGACCAATCTTCTTCAGCGGCTTGAAGTATGTTTTGATGGAAGCGCGCTTCAAGATGTAGCCAATCTTGTCAGTGACTCCTCTAACATATGGCAGTACAGCAGGTACACGCTCGACTGTGGCCGGCTTCACTCGTTCACTGTGACGTAGGCGCGGGACTCGAAGCTTGTTGTCATGCAAAACTTGCTTGACATGGTGGAGCTCTGCAGCCAGGTGTTTACTGTCACAGATCCCTCGTGCTCTCTGAAACAAAGATTTACCCACGGTAGCTAACTGTGAAGGATGGTGGTGAGAATCACCGTTTAAATATCTATCTGTATGGGTCTTTTTTCTATACACAGTATGGCTCAAGGTGTTATCAGGATTCCGAATTACTAACACATCTAGAAAAGTTAAGGAATTGTTTGCCTCTAACTCCATTGTGAACTGAATTTTAGAATTTATAGAGTTAAGATGGTCTAAAAATGCAGTTACTTTATCTAAAGGTAGAATTGTGAAAGTGTCGTCTACGTACCGCTTGTAAAACCTTGGATTTATGGGAGAACTAAGCAGGGCTTTCTCCTCAAAGTCTTCCATGAATATGTCGGCGACAATGGGAGATACAGGTGAGCCCATCGCCACACCATCTACTTGCTTGTAGAACTCCTCCTTCCACAATAGGTAGCCAGATGTAAGGCAGTGTCTGAGTTATGCTGCATATTCTACGGGCATGTTGTTTTCTTCCAGCCTTCTAGTTACAATTGAGATGCAGTCTTCAACAGGTAAGCATGTAAACAATGACTGCACATTAAAACTGACCATAGTTTCATTGTCTGCCAGATGTAGGTCTTTAATCTCGCTGACAAAATGGTAGGAATCCTTTATGTGTGCTCTTGTATGTCCCCTGAGTGGTGAGAGTATTTTCGCTTAGTGTTGAGCCAATCTGTAAGTTGGTGAATCGATTTGGCTCACTATGGGACGTAATGGAGCATTGGGCTTGTGTATTTTTGGTAACCCATACAATTTTGGTGATTTGGCGCACGTAGGTATTATCCATTTTACGTCCAGATTTAATTTTTCGGAGTGTTTCTTTATGAGGTCACTAGTTGTTTTTAGTGTGCTATTTGTTGGGTCGTTTTTTAACCTTTTTATAAGTACTTACATCCGACATAAGTTCTTGTATTTTAGAATTATAATCTGACGTATCCATGACTACCGTGGCGTTTCCCTTATCTGCGCGGAGAATCGTAAGTTCGTGTTTATTGCGTAGGTTCTTTAACGCTATAAATTCGTCTTTGGGAAGATTCGGTTTAGGCACTGAACATCGACGTAACATAGACGAGATGTCTTGACGTATCGCCTCCAAATCTTCTTTCCGCATATTGTTTTTAAATAAACAGTCCTCGACACTACAGATAATTTCTTCGTACGGTAATTTGCGGGGTGTAATTGCAAAGTTGAGGCCTTTGGATAAAACCCTAATTGTTGCATCATCCAGTGTTTGTTTTGACAGATTATAGAGCGCGATTAATCTATGATCTGTGTTTGTCAATGGTTGCTTTCGGTTCTGGCATTGATTCAGATGTTTGACATTTGACTTGTTCGTTAATTTTTGATATTTTTCTATATGTTTGTTTTTGCATTCATTATATTTACTAATTTCGCGTTTATTTAATGTTTCCATGCAAAAATTATAGTCAAACGTCGTTAAAACTTTCTTCAATTCACTGGATGATGTGTCTATGGATTTGTTTATGTCATATAGATCGGAGCGTTTTTGTTGGATTACCGTCCGTAACAACTTTTTACTCGCCTGATTTAAGATCTTAGCGCTTCCTCGAATGTCCTTTTTGGTTGATATTTTAACACACGTAGGAATGAGATTATGGTCACGGCATCTCTTCAAGAAATTTAAGGCTGTTAGATATCTTGCGCGCTTGGTCTTTAGATCTTCTAATCGGCGTATTTCATTTGCAATTACCAGTCCGTACTGGTTTACGTATTGATTCCTTATATTTACGCGAACACTACGCATTGAAATAATACTAGTTTTTACGGAATTTATCGCGTATATTTTAACTTTTTAAATACCCGACGTTTCGAACGCTTTACAGCACTCATGGTCACGGGCAGGACTGAGATGTTCAACGTTCATATGTAATAGTTAACCGCGGTTACCATAGATTAAAATTTAACTTTTGTTCCGATCTATGCAGTATGAACTTATGGTATCTTGAAGTCTTGCAGTTGTATGCTTGGGTTGGGATTTAATTTTATTTATTATAGGATCCCAAGCAGATGGTAGCACCCAGCCATCTTCTCTATTGAAATTAGGATGTTTTTTGATTTCAATAGCCTCGCGAATCATCCTTGGAAGGAATCGGTGTTCTTTAGCGAGGATCTGCGGTCTATCAAATCTGATGTAGTGACGGGGGCGATCCTGTACGTGTTCACAGACTGCAGACTTCCCGGAGCGTCGATTCTTCACATCAGCTATATGTTCTTTAACGCGGGTTTTTATTGATCTTTTAGTTTGCCCTATGTAGGAGAGACCACATTTACAATCAAGCTTGTACACTCCTGCATCTTGCAGAGGGACATTACACTTGACCGATGGTAAAAACTGACCAATCTTCTTCAGCGGCTTGAAGTATGTTTTGATGGAAGCGCGCTTCAAGATGTAGCCAATCTTGTCAGTGACTCCTCTAACATATGGCAGTACAGCAGGTACACGCTCGACTGTGGCCGGCTTCACTCGTTCACTGTGACGTAGGCGCGGGACTCGAAGCTTGTTGTCATGCAAAACTTGCTTGACATGGTGGAGCTCTGCAGCCAGGTGTTTACTGTCACAGATCCCTCGTGCTCTCTGAAACAAAGATTTACCCACGGTAGCTAACTGTGAAGGATGGTGGTGAGAATCACCGTTTAAATATCTATCTGTATGGGTCTTTTTTCTATACACAGTATGGCTCAAGGTGTTATCAGGATTCCGAATTACTAACACATCTAGAAAAGCTAAGGAATTGTTTGCCTCTAACTCCATTTTGAACTGAATTTTAGAATTTATAGAGTTAAGATGGTCTAAAAATGCAGTTACTTTATCTAAAGGTAGAATTGTGAAAGTGTCGTCTACGTACCGCTTGTAGAACCTTGGATTTATGGGAGAACTAAGCAGGGCTTTCTCCTCAAAGTCTTCCATGAATATGTCGGCGACAATGGGAGATACAGGTGAGCCCATCGCCACACCATCTACTTGCTTGTAGAACTCCTCCTTCCACAATAGGTAGCCAGAGGTAAGGCAGTGTCTGAGTTATGCTGCATATTCTACGGGCATGTTGTTTTCTTCCAGCCTTCTAGTTACAATTGAGATGCAGTCTTCAACAGGTAAGCATGTAAACAATGACTGCACATTAAAACTGACCATAGTTTCATTGTCTGCCAGATGTAGGTCTTTAATCTCGCTGACAAAATGGTAGGAATCCTTTATGTGTGCTCTTGTATGTCCCCTGAGTGGTGAGAGTATTTTCGCTAAGTGTTGAGCCAATCTGTAAGTTGGTGAATCGATTTGGCTCACTATGGGACGTAATGGAGCATTGGGCTTGTGTATTTTTGGTAACCCATACAATTTTGGTGATTTGGCGCACGTAGGTATTATCCATTTTACGTCCAGATTTAATTTTTCGGAGTGTTTCTTTATGAGGTCACTAGTTGTTTTTAGTGTGCTATTTGTTGGGTCGTTTTTTAACCTTTTTTATAAGTACTTACATCCGACAAAAGTTCTTGTATTTTAGAATTATAATCTGACGTATCCATGACTACCGTGGCGTTTCCCTTATCTGCGCGGAGAATCGTAAGTTCGTGTTTATTGCGTAGGTTCTTTAACGCTATAAATTCGTCTTTGGGAAGATTCGGTTTAGGCACTGAACATCGACGTAACATAGACGAGATGTCTTGACGTATCGCCTCCAAATCTTCTTTCCGCATATTGTTTTTAAATAAACAGTCCTCGACACTACAGATAATTTCTTCGTACGGTAATTTGCGGGGTGTAATTGCAAAGTTGAGGCCTTTGGATAAAACCCTAATTGTTGCATCATCCAGTGTTTGTTTTGACAGATTATAGAGCGCGATTAATCTATGATCTGTGTTTGTCAATGGTTGCTTTCGGTTCTGGCATTGATTCAGATGTTTGACATTTGACTTGTTCGTTAATTTTTGATATTTTTCTATATGTTTGTTTTTGCATTCATTATATTTACTAATTTCGCGTTTATTTAATGTTTCCATGCAAAAATTATAGTCAAACGTCGTTGAAACTTTCTTCAATTCACTGGATGATGTGTCTATGGATTTGTTTATGTCATATAGATCGGAGCGTTTTTGTTGGATTACCGTCCGTAACAACTTTTTACTCGCCTGATTTAAGATCTTAGCGCTTCCTCGAATGTCCTTTTTGGTTGATATTTTAACACACGTAGGAATGAGATTATGGTCACGGCATCTCTTCAAGAAATTTAAGGCTGTTAGATATCTTGCGCGCTTGGTCTTTAGATCTTCTAATCGGCGTATTTTATTTGCAATTACCAGTCCGTACTGGTTTACATAATGATTTCTTATATTTATGCGAACACTACACATTGAAATAATACTAGTTTTTACGGAATTTATCGCGTATATTTTAACTTTTTAAATACCCGACGTTTCGAACGCTTTACAGCACTCATGGTCACGGGCAGGACTGAGATGTTCAACGTCCATATGTCATAGTTAACCGCGGTTACCATAGATTAAAATTTAACTTTTGTTCCGATCTATGCAGTATGAACTTATGGTATCTTGAAGTCTTGCAGTTGTATGCTTGGGTTGGGATTTAATTTTATTTATTATAGGATCCCAAGCAGATGGTAGCACCCAGCCATCTTCTCTATTGAAATTAGGATGTTTTTTGATTTCAATAGCCTCGCGAATCATCCTTGGAAGGAATCGGTGTTCTTTAGCGAGGATCTGCGGTCTATAAAATCTGATGTAGTGACGGGGGCGATCCTGTACGTGTTCACAGACAGCAGACTTCCCGGAGCGTCGATTCTTCACATCAGCTATATGTTCTTTAACGCGGGTTTTTATTGATCTTTTAGTTTGTCCTATGTAGGAGAGACCACATTTACAATCAAGCTTGTACACTCCTGCATCTTGCAGAGGGACATTACACTTGACCGATGGTAAAAACTGACCAATCTTCTTCAGCGGCTTGAAGTATGTTTTGATGGAAGCGCGCTTCAAGATGTAGCCAATCTTGTCAGTGACTCCTCTAACGTATGGCAGTACAGCAGGTACACGCTCGACTGTGGCCGGCTTCACTCGTTCACTGTAACGTAGGCGCGGGACTCGAAGCTTGTTGTCATGCAAAACTTGCTTGACATGGTGGAGCTCTGCAGCCAGGTGTTTACTGTCACAGATCCCTCGTGCTCTCTGAAACAAAGATTTACCCACGGTAGCTAACTGTGAAGGATGGTGGTGAGAATCACCGTTTAAATATCTATCTGTATGGATCTTTTTTCTATACACATTTTGTCAGCGAGATTAAAGACCTACATCTGGCAGACAATGAAACTATGGTCAGTTTTGATGTGCAGTCATTGTTTACATGCTTACCTGTTGAAGACTGCATCTCAATTGTAACTGGAAGGCTGGAAGAAAACAACATGCCCGTAGAATATGCAGTATTACTCAGACACTGCCTTACATCTGGCTACCTATTGTGGAAGGAGGAGTTCTACAAGCAAGTAGATGGTGCGGCGATGGGCTCACCTGTATCTCCCATTGTCGCCGACATATTCATGGAAGACTTTGAGGAGAAAGCCCTGCTTAGTTCTCCCATAAATCCAAGGTTCTACAAGCGGTACGTAGACGACACTTTCACAATTCTACCTTTAGATAAAGTAACTGCATTTTTAGACCATCTTAACTCTATAAATTCTAAAATTCAGTTCACAATGGAGTTAGAGGCAAACAATTCCTTAGCTTTTCTAGATGTGTTAGTAATTCGGAATCCTGATAACACCTTGAGCCATACTGTGTATAGAAAAAAGACCCATACAGATAGATATTTAAACGGTGATTCTCACCACCATCCTTCACAGTTAGATACCGTGGGTAAATCTTTGTTTCAGAGAGCACGCGGTATCTGTGACAGTAAACACCTGGATGCAGAGCTCCACCATGTCAAGCAAGTTTTGCATGACAACAAGCTTCGAGTCCCGCGCCTACGTCACAGTGAACGTGTGAAGCCGGCCACAGTCGAGCGTGTACCTGCTGTACTGCCATATGTTAGAGGAGTCACTGACAAGATTGGCTACATCTTGAAGCGCGCTTCCATCAAAACATACTTCAAGCCGCTGAAGAAGATTGGTCAGTTTTTACCATCGGTCAAGTGTTATGTCCCTCTGCAAGATGCAGGAGTGTACAAGCTTGATTGTGAATGTGGTCTCTCCTACATAGGACAAACTAAAAGATCAATAAAAACCCGCGTTAAAGAACATATAGCTGATGTGAAGAATCGACGCTCCGGGAAGTCTGCAGTCTGTGAACACGTACAGGATCGCCCCCGTCACTACATCAGATTTGATAGACCGCAGATCCTCGCTAAAGAACACCGATTCCTTCCAAGGATGATTCGCGAGGCTATTGAAATCAAAAAACATCCTAATTTCAATAGAGAAGATGGCTGGGTGCTACCATCTGCTTGGGATCCTATAATAAATAAAATTAAATCCCAACCCAAGCATACAACTGCAAGACTTCAAGATACCATAAGTTCATACTGCATAGATCGGAACAAATTTAAATTTTAATCTGTGGTAACCGCGGTTAACTATGACATATGGACGTTGAACATCTCAGTCCTGCCCGTGACCATGAGTGCTGTAAAGCGTTCGAAACGTCGGGTATTTAAAAAGTTAAAATATACGCGATAAATTCCGTAAAAACTAGTATTATTTCAATGTGTAGTGTTCGCGTAAATATAAGAAATCATAACGCACCTGCAATTCCTCTGGTGTTGCTGATGTTCATGGGCGGCGGTAGTCACTTAACAGCAGGTGAACCGTATGCTCGTATGCCCCCTTTTCTGTAAAAACTATATTTAGAGGCCAATTTTCAGCATAACGATAAAAAGCTCCTCATCAAAGGTATCTCTGTGGTATGATAAGTTTTTTTTTAAAACGTTAACCCTACACTAAGATTTCCTATCGTATCGTGGGGACAGTTTACAAACATAAATTGCACAAGGACAAACATCCAGACCCGGAACAACTATATGTAGGCCATACAGATACTTGTTCCGTGCGGGATTCGAACCCGCGACCGCCAGCGCAGCCACTCATTGCTGAGCCACTGCACCACGGAGTCGTCAATTATTATATTTACCTTTAAAATATTTTACATTTAAATTAGATACTCTTTTTAGAATTTACAGTTAATATTTGCCTTTATAATATTTAAATTAGATATTTTTTTATGCGAGAAGACAATTTTAAAATAAGATGCACAAGAATATCGCGTCAGTCCGTGTTTTACCCAAATATTTTTTTTAATTCGTCGAGTTTTAATTTAACAAGTGGCGAGCCACCAATAAAAACTAATTTCCTATATAAAATTTTTTACAAGATTAAATAATAGACGAGCTAACACAGTCTATCTAGCAGTATTACGTATGTGACTAAAGCAGCCCTTGAAAACATGTAATTATGCGTTACTACTACAGAGAACTAAGATGAAATGCCTCTCAGCTTAACGCTTCAAACCGCTAGACAGCAAAGAGTACATTGTTGTTTGTCAGCAGATAATTATGTCCTCCAGGCCGAATTTCGATCAAGGTGACCAACCTCAAATGTAAACTATCCATCGGTGAGACAGGATTATAGTGCCCAAGTGTATGCGCAATCACAGGTTCACTCTCTATTCCTTCACTCTCATAGTCCGATGAGATGGTACACCGACACGACCGGAGAGATATCACGAGCAGGGCTCACTGCTACATGTGATTTTCGAGGCATGGCGTTGAGACACCACCAACTTCCTGACTTCGGGTAACTACTGAGAATTTCTTGACGGAAAAACTCAATAACTTAAAAAACTGCAATATCAGGCAGCAGATACAGGTAGTGAAGTAAAGTTGTAGCTTGGATACGTAGCTGGGCACATGAATCATCTCATTTCTGACAGGATTTTGAAGTAAGGAAGTACCCTCGCGCTGCCCCAATACTTCACATGTCTCCAATTTTTTTTTAAATTTCTCAAGCATGCTGTTTTCTTTACTACTGACTTCTAGTAATTGATGCTAGATAAGATATAACATTTCGAAGACATGTGAAATCTGCCAACACGCACTGCGGTCCAATTGCTTCATAACCCTCTCAAAATGAGAGGAAACTTTTGCACTATATAGTTGGATGTTTAAATCTATATTAAAAGTAATGGAACGGTCACATTAAAAGGCGTGCTAAGAGGCATACTTATTGGTGACTCAAATCTAGCTTAACCCTTATGTGAGTGACGAGGTACCCGGTCTTCTTTGGCATTTTCAAATTCTAAAAAAGTATGTTTTACGCCCTATATGTAGCTGTGACTTCTTGAGAGCTCTTAACTATTTATAAATTACATGTTTTTTAATGTTTTGACCAAGTCTACTATTTACAGTGTTTTGTGGAAACCAAAACATATTTTGAACGCACAATCGAGTAACAAGGTACCCGGGTACCTCTTTGTGTTGTGTATGACTATGAGGATAGTATTTTGAAATTCGTACAAAAATTAAATAATAAACATTTGTCGAAGTATTTTATTTCTATAAAAATTACAAATTATTTGTTCATACAGTATTAATTACAGCTCTCGAAGCAGATGTTACATGTTGGACGAGTTACTGCATGTTCATCACAAACTTATTTTCAACAGTTAGTGCAAGCTTTTCGAGTTTTTATTTGCTTGCGTTTGAGTTCTCTGCATAGGTAACAACTTCCGACGACTGCAACACGCCCTGTAGAATCCCATCTAGTTTGACTTATAGAAGTTGTAGATCCAAAAGAAATTGATGGCCTAAGTTCTCGGCCAAGCACGTTCTATATTGCAGATCTCACATGTAATTTTGATGTCACAATGCAATTTTTTGATCTCTTTTGAATCTATATTTTACAATACAGTTGTAGACTCAATGATTTCAAAAACTTTCTATGTTTGTCACTCGAGACCAATTGTGAGTTCAGTTAAATGTAAATAATATATGCTGCCAAAGCTGCAATGTCAATAATATTGTAAAAGAGTGCTAAAGGCCACCGATTTGTTCTGCGTTTTACGGTATATTCTGCTAACAACTTATCCATGTTGTCCACTCCACTTTTGGTTTTATTATAATATAAAATTATTTCTGGCTTGGCAGTTTCCTTATTACTGTCAATAATTGGTGACATGTGCATTAATGACAACATTATTACTGCTTTATTCTTTTTAGGTACGTAAGAGCACACAGTTGCTTCTTTGCCAAATGCGAAATTAGAAGAATAAATAGCCCTCACCTTGTGTGCTTGCATATTTGCAGGAAGAAACCGTTTATTTTTTTTCTTACCGTTCCAACTAGTCATATTCCACGAATTAAAGGAATGAGCCAGTTGAAGCGACGTAAAAAAAAATCCGTAGATACATTCAGCCCTGAATTTTTATATTTATCCTCGAGATCTAATACAGCGCATTCTCCTATATTTGTTTGACGTGTACCAACACTTGACTTTCCTGTATATATTTGTCCATTTAGGGGGTAGGAATTATTTGCATCACAAGCCCAGAATATTTGATGCCATCCTTTTCAGGTCATCAAATTTAAAGTGGATATAGTCCAAATATCTCGTATAGTAGCGGCTTTATCAGCTAACAAACGTTCAGGGCGCGTTACATCATTATCGAACCTTATGAAGCGTAGCAGCATTTTGAATCTATCATAGGACATCGCAGCCCGAAATAATGGTAGGTGACTGGATTTCCACAGTTCAGTCAAATGCTCTTTATTAGATCTATGCACCCCACTAAAAATTATAATACCAAAAATGCATCCAATTCTTGTTCTGTGAATGGTTTGAATATTTTTTGTTTCGGTCGCTTGCTAATATCAGGGTAATTTTCCATCAGTTTATTATTGTATGCTTCAGTAATTTTTGTCCCTTTCCGATTAGTTTCCCTCAAGATTATGTCACACATTTCATTGGACAATATATTTTTGAATATTTCCATTTGATTGTAAAGTTTGCTGAACGATGCAGCCCCGCCCCGTTGACGAATAATATTTCTGCTACTAGTTTGTGTTCTGGGAAGTGGTTCAGACTGCCAACGTATTCCATCTTTTGCGATAAGAATATTTTCAAGCGATTCCCCTTCAAAACTCGCATCGGAATCATAAGAATCAATCTCATTTTCGACTTCAGCTTCCGGCTCAACATCAAAAATTTCAAATCTACCCTCTTCCCCTAAAGGAATATAGTCATGTTCATTATCAGAAGCAACAAACTCACCTTCGTCACTAGAAGATTCTGCTAATATCTCTAGTAAATCTGTTGAATTATATCTTCGAACACGTGATCTTTGTTGAGAAGTACTTTTTCCAATATTCATAATGAAATAATTATAAACTCACAAAATACAAATATGCTCGTACAATAGAAACAAAGGTATACAGTCAAATGTCAAGCACGATGCACTGAATGGATTCAGTGTTTCTTGCGCGCCGATAACCATGTACCGCACTCCACCTCTCCTCCGCTTTTATCGCCACAGGTTGTCAACTGTTTAGCTTAGCTAAAGTAATAATATTCAAAGTATGTGTAACACAAAAATAGATCTTGATTGTTTACATTACGTATACACTGTATGAAGGTACCCGGGTACCTCGTCACTCTGTTAAAGGTGTTTTATTTGTCCCTCATACAAGAGTTAAACTAATCACACCAGTCTCGAAAACAGGCCCAAAAATAGCCAGCCTTTCGAACTTATATAGGATACCTTTTGGAAAATGTACACAAGAATTGCATTAATTAATTCCTTGCTTTTCCTTCCACCATCGGACTAGCAGACGCTCAACCAGCCCTTTCGTTTTGACTTATCACGCATCCGAATCAAACGGTTAGCTTCATCGTTCGTCATGCTTACATTAAAGGATTGGAATAAGTTGCCAGCAACTGTTCTTTCATCCATTGTAAATGGATGGTCAATCTAAGGTGTCTTTTACACAAGAATGAATAGGCTTTTGTTGATAATTGATAGAATCAGGCGTTACTTTGCGGAAATCCATCATAATAAAGATATTAATATTTACTTTGCAACCATTCGATAAATTTAACGGAATTTAGCGGGTGGTTGCAAACTAAATATTAATATCTTTGGCTTTTTTTTGAGTCAATGTGCTTTACCATCTTCGGCAGCATTACCACAAACTGTTAGTTTAGTGGTAAAGCTACCAGTTAGGCTTAGGATAGTAGGCAAGCACTAGCTAAAATAGTAAAAAAAATAAGTAAATTAGTACACTACGCTGCTTACTAACAAAGAAGTTAAAATACATATAATTCAGTAAATTCAATAACAAAAAATATGCTTGATTAATATACGATATTAATCTGGCGTGTTCGTTGTTTTAGAATAAACTTAATTCAACAGTGATAGTGATTCCCATGTTTGTTTCAGTGTAAAACGAAAATTTCATTTAATAATTTTATTTAACACTTTTAAACAAGACTGAGATGTTCAACGTCCAGATGTCATAGTTAACCGCGGTTACCATAGATTAAAATTTTAACTTTTGTTCCGATCTACACAGTATGAACTTATGGTATCTTGAAGTCTTGCAGTTGTATGCTTGGGTTGGGATTTAATTTTATTTATTATTGGATCCCGAGCAGATGGTAGCACCCAGCCATCTTCTTTATTGAAATTAGGATGTTTTTCGATTTCGAAAGGAATCGGTGTTCTTAAGCGAGGATTCGTGGTCTATCAAAACTAATGTAGTGACGGGGGCGATCCTGTACGTGTTCACAGACTGCAGACTTCCCGGAGCGTCGATTCTTCACATCAGCTATATGTTCTTCAACGCGGGTTTTAATTAATCTTTTAGTTTGTTCTATGTGGGAAAGATCACATTCGCAATCAAGCTTGTACACTCCTGCATCTTGCAGAGGGACATTACACTTGACTGATGGTAAAAACTGACCAATCTTCTTCAGCGGCTTGAAGTGTGTTTGGCATTGCTCGGCAGCCAGGTGTTTACTGTTACAGATCCCGCGTGCTCTCTGAAACAAAGATTTACCCACGGTAGCTAACTGTGAAGGATGGTGGTGAGAATCGCCGTTTAAATATCTATCTGTATTAATCTTTTTTCTATACACAGTATGGCTCATAGTGTTATCAGGATTCCGAATTACTAACACATCTAGAAAAGCTAAGGAATTGTTTGATGACGATGATGTGAGAACGATGTTAAATATTTTTATTCCAGTCAATTATTTTTATACGTGGTAGAGCTTTGCTGCAATTATATTAGTAGTACAGTTGTAGCACGAATGGGTCAGCTCGACCGGGGAAGGACCACGCTCTCACAGAATACCAGAGTGAAATGGTAGCTTGATGCTGATGTGTTTCGTATGGTGAGTGTAGAGAACCGGAGACTCTTTTTACTGGAAATGAGGCATTCCATATTAGTCCTCACGGGTGACAAAACATCTGCATTTTGATTCGTAATCGAAGATAGATGTGGATGACAATGGGCCACAGCAACCAAAACAAAAAATTTAACAATGATGTGAATCCAAGTCAATACATTAACTTTAATATTGAAAGCTTACAAAAATTAATGTAAAAAAATTCTATTAACATAAAATTACCTAGGAGCAAAATAACATTAAAACCATGGATAACAATAGGATTACTGAGGTGCATAAGAATAAGAAACAGAATGCACTTCAAACTAAAAAAAGACCCCCATAATGAGACACTCAGAATCATGTACTTAAGGTATAGAAAGTATTGCAATAACATTCTGAAAAAATGTAAAAGAAATTATGAAAGCAACGAATTAAAAATAGCAGGTAATGATGACAAAAAAATTTGGAAAGCTATAAAAAAATTAATGATCTAGACCATCGTAAAAATTTACCGCTGGAACTTCTTAAAGCTAATATGTCCTCTTAAATTTGTAAACGCGGCCAATGAATATTTTGCCAAAATAGGTGCTGAATTAGCCAGTAAAATTCCTCTAAATATTCCATTACTTCCTCAAAATATAAATAGAAGAACATCAAGGTGTAACTCGTTTGTTCTCCTAAACACTAGTGAAGAGGAAATCGAAAGGTACATTTTAAGCCTTAAATCAGACAGCGGTGCAGGATGGGATGGGATCTCTGTTAGAGTATTAAAACTTCTCAAAGATATAATGGTACCTCCCCTTACACATATCTTTAATGTATGTATATCAAAAGGCATCTTTCCTCCCTCACTAAAAAAGTCTATAGTCATTCCCATATTTAAAACTGGCGAAAGAGACTGTGTCTCAAATTATTGTCCTATTTCAATATTACCTTCCCTCTCGAAAATCTTTGAAAAGATTATTAACTGTAGGCTTATCAAATATCTGGATGCAAATGATATAATTTCAAATCTCAATTCGGTTTTAGAAAGGGAAAGTCAACAACTGATGCTATACACGCCTTAACTAGTTTTATTGTTGAGAAATTGGATAGTAAAAAAAATGCCTAACCATTTTTATTGACCTTCAAAAAGCGTTTGATACAGTTTCTTTCGCTAAGTTTTCTGAAAAACTAGAAATGATGGGCATAAGGGACAAACAGTTACAACTACTTATGGATTATTTACATAATCGAACACAGAGCGTTCGGATAGGTAACATAGTAAGCGATGAACAACCCATTAGTTACGGCATCCCACAAGGCAGTATACTTGGCCCAACGCTATTTTTATGCTACATTAATGAACTTTGTGACTTAAATATAAAAAAATTGTAAAATAATATCATATGCCGATGATACTACACTAACTTTTTATGGGGATTCATGGGAAGAAGTTTTTAACATTGCACAAGAAGGTTTTAATACCGTTTGTCAGTGGCTAGCCATAAATTCACTTTCACTTAATGTTGATAAAACCAAATATATTACGTTCTCTATTCGAAAATTACCAAAATATATTAGCAATTATAAAATTATAGCTCATTCATGTTTTCAATTTCCTAGTTCAAACTGCAACTGCTTTAATATAATAAATACACAAGAAATCAAATATTTAGGAATAACAATAGATAACAATCTTAAATTCAAAGCACACATAAGAAATTTAACCCAAAGAGTCAGAAAAGTAACGTACATTTTTAAAAACTTAAGACATGTCACAAACTGTATATTGCTAAAAACTGTTTATATATCCTTGTGCCAATCTATATTAACCTACGGTATTACTGTTTGGGGAGGTTCCAATAAAACACACATGCTTGAATTGGAAAGAGCTCAACGAATGATTTTAAACGTTGCACTTTATAAACCAAAATTTTTCTCAACAACCAGTTTATTCAATGAAGCTAACGTGCTTACAGTACGAAAATTATACATATTGTATTCAATTTTAAAAAAACACACTTGCACTGTGTATACACCCAATTTACTACAAACTAGGAGAAGAAATTATGAGGTATGTGAAACGATACAAGCAAAATCTACTTTCGCCTAAAAGTTTTATGGGTACAGAATAGGCAGGTTATAAAATAAGGTTAATAAAAACATTCAATTTTTCAACATAACAAAATATAAATGTAAGAAAAAATTAACAGATTGATTATGAAACTAGATTACGAAGAAACAGAGAATTTACTGTAAAAGCGGAATAGTGAGAAACACACACACACACACACACACACACACACACACACACACACACACACACACACACACAACATACACACAAACACACACACACACACACACACACACACACACACGCACACGTATATTTGTATGTTTGTATATGTATATATATATGTATTTATTTATATATGTGTATATATATATTTATATAAAATTTTGATTATATACTTTTATTATTATCATGTAAAACATATTGCATATTATATTATTATATTTATTCTATATGACTTTAATTGTAAATGACACTTTGGAAATCTCATATCCGATCTCCACATGCAACGCTCCCTTCATGTCTAAGAACAGTATCATCGAAAAGTATGTAATAAAGCCAAGAGGGGGGAGCCAGGAGACCCATAGCACAGGGTAACCTAGTTTGGGCTCCTGTCTCCCACAACTACTCAAAAATCTCTTTAACTTTTATGAAACTATTGTAACTATGTAAAATGTGGGAGAAATAAATATTTATTATTATTATTATAATATGTTCGAAACTACTAATGGTGGCAGGTAGATATAGGTAATATTAAAAATTAGCTTTAACTTTGTAGCTTGTAGTGGATTCTTTTTTAGGGCGGATAAACGGTATAACTCGCAGTGCGTAAACCTAGATTTACTCGTGTATCAACCATTACCCGTAAAATATACATTGAGTAGAATTTTGTAATTTTTCTCTATATTTCATTAGTTTTCAACACTATAATATATATATATATATATATATATATATATATATATATATATATATATATATATATATATATATATATATATAACAGTATAACAATAAATTCGAGTTAATATAAGAACATCTGTTTTTCGTTTATATTTTAAAAGAGAAGTGAAGGGGTAATGTATAAAGTATCGTGAGAAAATGTACTGAAATTCGCGTCATTAAAAATATCGTCTATACGCTTTAGGGCAGCGCGGTTAACTTTTACTGCTTGATTCTCTACGAGACAAGAGGCCTAAGTCCTGTAGTTAGATCGTGATAGCTAAGTTGTTTTAAAAACAAAACAAAATGAGGTAACGTTTTTAACAATCTTTTTCTGCAAGTATTGTAATATTTCGGCATTCATTTTGTAATGCGATATTTATTTTTATGTAGGTAAATTATTCATGGCACAATGGTTTATTGAAAATAGTAAAAAATCCTGCTGGGTTTTAAGATATCCCATACGGTTTCATCACTCAGCGGTAAAAGCAAAAAAAAAATCAATAATATAATAAAAATATTATATGCTATTATATTTGTGGTAGAGTGGCAGACCCACGTTGCAGCTATATTATGGTTTTTGCATGAATGGATCAGCTGGATCGGGGGAGGACCACGTCCTCGCAGAATACTAGCTTAATGCTGCTGTAATACGTATGGCGATTGAAGAGGACCGGATACCATTTTTACAGGAAACGAGGCATCTTAATCCACAGGGGTTACAACGTATCTTCGTTTTGAGTATTAATTAAGGATAGATTTAGATGTATATGGGCCCAAGCGTCTACTTACCATAATGTGAACTATGTGCTCGTTTGTCACCTTTATTCTATAAAAAAATATATCACGCACGGTGCATTGATATCGCTTTAAGGAGTATTTTAGATTATTAATTTGCCCATGCCTGTGCATTGAGACAAAAACTAATTTTATCAGTGTACGATCTAAGTGTAAGAAACTAAGTAACTATATAGATGGTCACCACTGCCTTACATTTGCCATTTTCTTATCTTTCTCTTTCACTGACTTGTTTATTCACTATATTTACTGGTTTGACGACTGTGGTAAAATATTATTATAAAAGTGTATAATATATTCAATCCTGTTATGTGTTGGCATTGTAGGAGAATCCCTTTGGCATTTCCCACTGTGGCATTTTACGTCATTCACGTTTAAGAGCGCTAGATTTTCTCTTAACATGTGATATTTTTGTTGGTTTTCATAGAATTTACCGTTGTAAGTAAAGTGATAGCGGCTTAACTACATCCACTGATTTTTCTTCGATCGAAGGAACCTCCCATTGAAACATTTTTTGACTTACAAAAAATTACATTTGAAGAATTATATTAATTTTTTAAGTCAAAAATTTCATTTGACCCTTGTCATATTATAGATACTTATATACCCACAGAGTTCTAAAGAATAAGACATTCAGTTTTAGGCGTGATTGAAATGTGTTTATGGACATTAAATTAAGTCAATGTAACAAAATCATCTTTAAAACAGTTTATGTAAAATGTCTTTGCTTTTTTAAAATGGCAAACACTTAAGATAAGTGTGAAATAATAGCTTTAAAGGGAATATTCTCCATTCTTTTCAAACGTCATTCTTAGTCAATTATTATAAAAAGCAACCCTTGGGAAGCCTTTCACAAAGCACCTCTATTGTTACTCAGTCACAGAGAAGTAACTGAGTTTTATATTAAAAATGACACTAGCCACTTTGTGTTCATTTTTAATTAAAATAAAATCAAAATGTTTTGAGTATCTAAGGTCCACATTAACATTTTATATTGTTTTCCTCTCCCTTTTTGTCTCCAAAAAAGTTAAAATTATTTTGTGGCTTGAATTTAAATATTGGTTATTACATGGGATTCATCTTTCAGTTTAGTCTTGATTTTTTGTAATATTACATTAGTAAAATACTTTAAAATATATAACGGCCAAATAGCCATAATTTCAAAATAGCCAGATTTAAGATATCTGGGAACAAGGAATTTTTTTAGAAAAAAAGAAAATTTTAAATTGTCAACCTAGTACACGTAATGATTACAACAAACATCTCTGAATGATTGGGAGGCGTCATCAGTAGCAGTACAATGGTAATAGTGAGGACAGTGATAAACATAATATAATTATATAGTTTTTGTTATAATTTGACCTATTTTTTTCTCACAAGTTTCTTAAGGGAACTGCACGTATAAGTCCTTGGATAGCCTATCCGATACTGCGCAAACTAGCGCTGGGCAGGATTGGTGAGTTCAAAGCCCGCCAGCCTACTGTACCGTACCTTAGACTAGTAACGCTGTTCCATAGATACCTCAGGGCGATTGTGTTATACTGATAAGAAAATAATGCCGTTTAGATCTGCAATATCGTTGCGTTTTAAGGCTCTTTACCTCAATAGAAAAGGACTTTTAAGACCTTTTTAAGATCACTTTGTTGGTTGTCTGTCCGTCGGTCAATACTATTTTTATCAAGAATAATTAAAGTGTCAAAGGTCAAAAACCAACCTTGATACCCCACAAGAGAGACACATTCGCACTGCTGGTCTGCAAAATATGGCTTACACATATATATTACAGGTGCGCACGTTGCACGTCTGCACACTCACTCGCACACACGCACGCACACACGCACGCATGCTTATACACAAGCACGCACACATGAATACACACACGCACGCACGCATGCATACACACACGCACGCAAGCACGCACGTTAGCATAAACACATGCACTCACGCACATACGCACGCACATACACACACACACACACACACACACACACACACACACACACACACACACACACACACACAAGCGAGGGTGCTTCGACATACACAATGCACGAATAAGACACACACACGTTCATGCTTACGTATTTGAAGCTGTTCATGTAAACTAGCAGGGATCAAGATATAGCTGCAGTTCAACTTTGTAATTTTTTTATAACTTTATTTAGTATTAAATATTTATATATTATTTATTCAATATTAATTTGGTTAGTTTGACTTTCCACTTAAAAGATCCATAAAAACATGTGCTTTCCTTGAAAATGTTGTAGTAATAAAATGAAGAAGACAATTTCTTTTTATATTGAGAATAAGCCCACCACGAATTGTAGGGATTCTTAATGAATTGCATGTCGATTTATTCCTTATTATATATAAATTACAAACGTATTTTTAGTTTTACTACATCTAAACGGTGTACTGAGAAATTAACAATTAAACTTTTTTTTGGGGGGGGGGTGGGGGGTTGTTGGTGTTGTTTTGTTTTGGGTCCGGGGGAGGGGTTAAGGTTAAGTGTTTTTTTTTCACGTGCGCCCTTATAGACATATAAACAAAGTTATATACATACTTTAAAATCATTTTTTAACATGTATAGATTGATTGTGATTGTACATTCCAAATACCATTAAAGTAATATGATTAAAGCCTAGATGATCAAGGGACTATATATCAATTTATATTTATAATATTACCATCACGGGAGGAAATATGTTTTAAACTAGTTGTAATACAAAAACAAAATATAATGTAACTCTATTTATTATTGTTAATCATAATTTCTAAAGTTTTCTATTAATATTAGTATAGAAACAGTAACTTTTCATTCAATATAGATTATAAATAATACTTGTTGATAGTCCCTTTTTTTAATTTACCACTGGTTCGGAAAAAACTCTGTTTTGGGAAAAATTAGCAAGAAACTCAGTGGGACTTTTATATTAACAGCTTAGAATAATGTATGTTACAATTAACAACAGAGAACAAATTAGATATAGCTTGGTAACGACACACTTGGTTGCACAGCGGTTACTATCATCCATAAATTCTTAAAATAACCTTAATATTATAACAAATTATTTTAATAACCCTTTTTATACAAACTTAATTTAAAAAGTGTTTGAACTTTGATGATTGATTGCGATAGACAAACAGGAGCAGTGTCAAGACTTTGTTTAAATATGTTTTGTATAATTAGTAAGTACTTATATAGTAATAAAATGACTGTTTAATAAAATTTCAAAATGCTTAATTGTTAATATCATACTTATCTATGTTATTATACGCTGTCAAATTGTAAGGTAGTAAGATGTTTAAAACTGTTTGTTTAGGGATTACAAGAACACAGATATAATTTAATTTACAGTATTTATTACTAGCGATTTGCCACGGCTGCGCATTACTAACTTATAGTTCTTGACAACAGCGCCATCTACATAATAAACTATCCACATCCACATGAAAATGGCGTACATAATGAATGTAGATTATAAATAAATAACCATAGAGTAACTGACTTTTTATTGCATTAGAGGATTGAAAATTTCATATTGACCCAATAATTCTAAACTTCTTCGTAGAAAAGTAGTCTCTAAACATAAGTATTTATGGGTTATAATACTGTGGGTGGGTGCGGCCGAATTCGGTCACTTGGTATTTGACGGAATATCGCCGCGACCGAATTCGGCCGCTTGGAAGCTAAGAGGCACCACGGCATAACATCTCAGGTTAATTTTCTGCATGGAAGAAATATGCGTATGCCCAATAAATATTGTAAAACACTTATCTAACGTAGCAGAAATTCCTAGTGCTGAAACTTAAAAATAGTTTTCAATACATAAAATGAAAATGACCTAAATACAAATTAAAATGAAAATAAGTTTCTTTTACTCGTAGAAGAAACAGCAAACGAATCTCATTTATTTATTTATTTCAATTATTTAACAAAAAATTGAAGAAAGCGTGAGTTTATATAATAAGTTTATTCATTCCGCCCAAAACTGATAAAAAGATTTGTGAACCTAAGAACAGGATATCAGTAAATACAATTTTTGAAATAAAGACGTTACAAAATTTTACTTTATTGCGTATAGTGTAATGTAAAAAGTTATAGAAATCTAAAATGATGAATATGTATATTATTAACATGTGAATTACTTCTTAAGATAAGGTATTACATTCATCATCATCATCATCATGATAACAACCTATTATTATTAGTTCACTGCTGCACCTAGGCTTCCCCTAGGAATGCCAAAAAACACTGCCCTAAGCCAACTGACTCTATTGTAAGCTGACGTCTCGCAGCCGTTTGGCCTCAATTTTCTCAGTTTCGTAGCTCTACTTACCACTCCTGTTCATGATAAATGACGAGTTTTGATGATGAGTTTTGTGACACAGCTCTACAATTTATTTTACGCACCGTTATCTAATTTGAAAAATAATAATTCAAATATATTAGCTGGTAAATACTGCCATTAAAATTCAACAGCTTTATAATTACAGGCATTCTATTTAAGTCTTTAGATGTAAAAAGACATTATCTAGGTCATCAAGTCCATGGGCTTTACAGGCTATAAGTAAGTACTACTCTAAGTTCCTTTGTCACTTCAGTTTTAAGAGTATAAAAAAAGATTGTTCGTTAAATATGAAGCTACATAATATAAAATTCAGATATCTTGAAATTTATATAAGAGATTACCAAAATCCCTTGATGAAATGGCTCGTAGGAAGAAAAGCGACATTTTGTGGTTGATAAACATTTTATTTTTGTTTAATCAGATGATGGAGTTATGGGTAAATTTAGTTCCGAAGTTTAATAAAAGGCATAATTGTATTGACGACTTTTTAATTGATACCAAACTCGGACGCAAAAAACCGACACGCTTCCGAGAGCGAACGAGGGTGGCGAGACACGACGCGTCAAGGCGTGGGGCATGTACACACTCGTACTCGGCCTGATTCGTGGTGTCTCGATGAGCGTTTACAGCTACTGTGAGGTAAGTAATTTTTTTTAAATATTCGCAGTTTTGGATAGATGACCATGTGAGCTTTCAAGAAGCAAAAAATAATCTGCTTCTCATATTATGTTAAACTTTTAGTGTTTGATTAAGTTTTCCATTCTTGCTCTTCATTATCATTTTCATCCGATAGGTCAAACGGCAGACCGTCACTTTAACTCACATGTCACTGGTATGTTATTTATTATTCGGGTCTAGCCAAGGTAACCATATTACTAAATTTGTATGAGCACATGGCTTAACTGTGCGCACATCTTGTGTGTGAGGTTTAATCAGATGGACTGTGTGTTCGTTTGACTCCTTTATTTTTTATAAAAAATATCGTCTTGGACGACATCCCGATTAAAAAAGAGAACGAGGATTTAAAATTAAAACACAAGTGATTTTCATTTTAAGGTAGTAAATAACGAACTTTCCATTATTCGTTTAGAGCCCTGACTAACAGCAAAATTATTTCTAGTTCCTGATTTCGTTAAACAGACAGCGCTAATTGTTTGCGCGGTGATTGATTAGCTTTAAATTGTTGTACTGTTCCTTTTGTGTATCTTTTATTCAAGTAATTTTTGTTCCTTATTCCTTTTTTTTACTATTATTACTCTGAAAATCTTCACTGCCTTGTTAGTCTAGTGGTTGTATTAGTGTAACTGCTGATCATGAGGTCCTGGGTTCGAATCCCGAGTTCGGCCAAAAAATCAATTATTGAGTTTTTACGTCAAGAAATTCTCAGTAGCTTTAGAAGAGTCAGGAAGTTGGTGGTGTCTCACCCCCGTGCCTCGGAAAGGTACGTAAAGCCGTTGGTCCTGCACCCGATCTCTCTCCGGTCGTGTCGGTTTACCGTCCCATCAGATTATGAGAGTGAGGGAATAGACAGTGCACCTGTGCTTGCGCATACACTTGGGCACTATAATCCTTCCGCCGATGGCTAATCTCCGTTGAGGCTGGCCGCCGTGACTGAAATTCGGTCTGGAGGACATTATTACTCTGAAAATAATTGCTATCCCACTTGACGGTAAGTGGTGATGCAGAAAAAATGAACTGACTTGAGAGATACTTTGAGATAACTTGAAAGATATAAAGTGCATTGACTTGAGAGAGCTGATTTGAATGAACAATAAGCTTATAATATATTGATAGGTCTATACTTAAAATTTTCAACACTATTAAATTATAGTTTACTGCTTTAACTCTGTATACTTAAAATTTATATTCGGTTTCCAAAAGAATCAGCTTGCCCATAAAATTAAAATCGTGAAACTAAGCAACTGCAAAGCTCATTATTCACTTATAATATTTTGATTTTCAATTAATTATTATTCTATTAATTCTATTAATAAAAAGGAAATTACTGATTATTCATTATACTATTAATACGCGTTAATACTTGTTATATCGTGTTAAATATTTAAAAAAATCTTAGCATTTTTATAAATAAGCAAGTTATTGTGCACGGCTCATTTTGCATATAATTATAATGAAAACTATTAAGCATTTGCCCATGCATATCTCCTTTATGAAGTAATTTCTTGAATATTTACTTTCAGATTTCGTTGCATTAACCGCGCCCTAGCCTGCACTTCGTGACAAATTGGTGGAGCGAGCGCAAAACTACAGATACAGCGCTGTGTGTGACCTCTGCTGACCTCTTCTGTGCGCACACGGATTTATTCGTGCGCTAATCCGGTTAAATCATTTTATTTTACTTTATTTTATTTTTGTGGTTCTATTCGCCCAAACAATTAGTATTTCAGAGACTTCTGAAGAAAGATTAAGCTTATTAAACAACAACGCTTTAGCATTAAAGGCATTAAATTAACAAGATTTCAAAATTATTTATTATTAGTTCAACAAAAGGATACTAAAAATATTTCAACCATACAAATTCATGAATTAAAGTTAAAATGAAATAAGTATGAAGAACTGTCCAGAAAATTACAAAAAGTTCAGTTTTAAATTGAAAGCTTTGCTTCTGATTCCATTCTTGATGATGAACTCGATAAACGTGATGAAAATTAAAAATTGTAATTTAATTAGTATTTCTAAATTGTCAGTCTCAAATTTATCGGAAAATAATTTTCAATCTATTGGTGCTGGTGAGGGTCCTGCGTTTGGTGACAAAGTTAAATTACCAATTACTAAATTACCTACTTTTAATGGAGACTATTTAAATTGGCTTGAGTTTCGCGATTTGCGTGATTAACTGATTCTTAAAAATGATCGGATTCCAACGATGAATAAATTTCACAATTCATGTGCATTATTGGAAGGAAGTGAAGCAAACGTTATTAAATTTACCGAATTAACTGCAAGTAATTACAACATAGCGTGGGAACTTTTATGTGATATGTGTTGGTGGAGCGATAGGGTTGGTAATTTTAAATCCGGGGCGAATGACCACAAAATGGTGACGCTAATGGTTCCTGGGTTCGAATCCGGAAACGGATGGTCACTAAATGGTTGGGGTGACTAGGTTGCTCTTCGTATTCTGAGCAAAGAAACCACCAAAATGGTTGGCAATAGGGTCCTGGTTTCGATTCCGAAAATAATGACACTGAGATTTGTATGTGAGATTGACTGTAGGTTTTCTAGATTGAACAAAACGGTGGACTGTATATGCATAGTTATTTATAACTAAAACAAAATTTTGAACGTAGCACGCGGCTGGGTTTAGAAAATATAGTTTAGAAAAATTATTTGTGTAATTGTTACATTTACATGAGATAAGAAAAAAGAGACGACAGATATTTTGTTGTAGTTCAGTTATAGAAGCAGCAGGTCATATAGGGCCAGCATTTAATATTTTTTGTGTATATGGTTAAAACAGGCACAAACAGTTACAGATGATTTTTAGTTAAAAGCAGGGCAGATATATTGTTGCTATTCAGTAATGAAAACAACGAGTCATAAAAAGCAAGCATTAAAGTAATATCGATCAATAAACTGCACCTAGTAATTTAATAAAAAATATTTGTATACATGCTAAATTTACAGGAGATTCTTATACAACTAGACGGCAGATATTCAGTTGCTGGTCAGTTATGGAAGCAGCAAGTCATAAAGAGCCAGTAACAAAATAAAATCTATCGATAATCTGCATCAGCTTATTAGTTAGTAATTATTTGTGTACATGCACATTTACTTGAAATTATTAGAAGAAAAATATAGCTGATATTTTGTTGCTGGTCACTACTGAAAGCATTCAGTTATAAAAGTCAGCAACAAAATAAAACCAATCGATAAGCTGTAAGGAGTAGTTAAATAAAAAATGTGTACATGCTACCTTTACATGTGATTTATAAAAGAGACGGCAGATATTTTGTTGCTGATCAGTACTGGAAGCAGCAAATCATAAAGAGCCAGCAAAACAATAAAACCGATCGTTGAACTGAATAAAATAATTAGTTATCCATTATTTGTGTATATGCTAAAATTACAGAAGATTTATATACACAAAAGTAAATTAGGCTATAAATAGTTCCACCCCTAAGTGTAGAGAACATTATTTTGATATATTTAATGTAACTATAAAAGACATACTAGTATGTTTGCATTGCATTTAGGTTGTCATATTACTTAATATACACAAAAGTACCATGTTCAAAACACCGAAAATTTTATAATTATTTATACCAAATTTAATAGCATTTAAATTCTTTTAATTCCTTGAAGTCAGTTTTCACTTTTTAATTATTTTTTTAAATATATATTAAATATAATCAAGTCTAATCTTCGCTTAAGATAAAGCAGGATTTTACCTTAAACATAATAATAAAGGCGCTTTATATGCATAAATATATTAGCATTTTAGTCCCTTAAAACGGTCTTTGGCCCAAGGGTAAGCTTAAGTTTGTACGTCGTTCCACAAAAAATGACGTCACATATTTCCCTAATATCTTTTAAGTTTTTATTTAATATTTTAATTAACATGTAGCAAATAAAGTAGAGAAATGTATTACAAAACTAATTTAAATTATTACTGGCATATTATTTTATACTAAATACTGTCTGCTGAATATTGAGGTTGCCGAAGTTTTTTAAAGCGAGGATCTTGGATCATGAATTCGTAACCGTTATCTTGATGAGACAAGACAATCGTTGCGAGTTTGCTTCACCGTTTTTGTGGATTCAGACTTTTTATACATCAAGGTGACATGCGAGCACACAGGCCACCAGATGCTAAGTGGATGCTGTGGCCTATAGACATCTACATCTATCCTCGATTATGAATCAAATTGTAGTTGTATTGTTACCCCTGAGGAAGATATGGTATAGAGATGATGGAATGCCTTGTTTCCAGTTAAAATTGTCTCCGGTTGTCTACACTCACTATACGAAACACAGCAACATTTAGATGAGGCACGTTGAAAAAGCTTCTTAAGAGTTATGCGAGAAGCTAGTAATTTATATATTATTTTACATTTATTCGACAATTTTTACTGTATACTTATTAATAAATATAAACATGCAAAATTCTTTTTATTCTTATTTTCTATTCTTATTTCACATATCGTTTTACTTTCTTCTTTTTCAAAAACCATAACTTTCGTCTTACATGCGTTAATTTTCATACCCCTTATTTAATGACCTGTTCATTGAAAATATAAGTTGATCATTGCCGTACAAAAGAATTTTGACTTCCAACCTTCCTTCTCAACTTTCGAATCTTCCATACAACTGCCTATAAATAGGTTAAATAGCCACGGGGAAGCCACACAGACCTATTTGACACATTTATGAATGCTAAACCAGTGCGAGCACACCTCGTAAGTCCTAACACAATTACTAAAGTTCCTATAAAAAGACTTCAAGGCCTGTATCAATCCAGCGCTCAATCCAAATGAGTTCAGTGTTTGCTATAACACATCCCTGTTCACTCTGTTATAAGCTTTTTCCAAGTCAATGAACGCACAAAAAACTTTTTTGTTTTTTAACAAAATCTACGCGATCTTGCGCATGGAAAAGACTTGATCTGTTGTGAAAGTATAGTAACAGTGTTTACACTAGCACTTTACACTAGCGTCATAATACCTGTAATGTTAGTATAAAAATAAGTAGACTCAACTTTTATAAGATGGTCATACGCTACTCTACTGTGAGTAAAGAACTAAAAAACAAAATTTCAAGCAATTTGTGTATATTTTATAACATGAAACAAAGTATAAATGAACAAGTTCCCTCATAAATAACTCGCAAGTCGGAATGCTAGTGAGAACCCGTTTTAATTCCTTATAAACTTATAGTAATAAAGTTTAATTTGTTTGTGTAACATTTATGGGTTAAAAATTGCGCAAGATAAACCTTTATGTAGAATTAAATTAATTCTACTCAACTGACTTGTCGAAAAACTTACGAGTATAAGACTTTAGTAGTTTCGGTAGCTTACATGCTACTAATAGGAAAAAATAATTTTTATTACTCGATATTTGCTGTTTTATTTTTGACTAGCTTATGCTCGTATTTTAATTATGTTTAATGTCCAGTTCAGTTCATTTTCTATCGGTAACTAGTATTACATTTAATATATAAAAGTAAATGCCACACCTAATATTAATGTAAATGATAAACTTAATATGAGCCGGATGAACTTAGCTCTGAGGTTGGATATAGGCTCTTTGGCTTTGGGATAAGACTTAAGTTAAACCGCAACTTATCGGCTTAAAACGAAAAGAAAACGAAAAACGAAACAAGTTATTTAATTTGAATTGTTTAAAAAATAGTAACTTAAATATACATGACTGGGTTAGACTTTGGTGTATACGACTTATTCATAAATCGTATACACCAAAATGTTAATGTCCCGATCGCGGAGCGCACACGACGTGACGGTCGCACTTACACTTAAAAAGTTTGTCAGAAAAAATCTTAAAACGTCTTAATTTTTTTTTAAAAAAGTGTAATCATACAGTTTTGTGTTACAAAAATATCTTGAAATTACAAGATAATCAAAATAAGCTGTGAATACAAATAACCCGAACAGTTGTAATAACAAATAGGTGATAATTAAGTGTAATTGTGAGTTATAATAAATATACTTTAATTAGAAAAGTTTGTCTGAAAAAATCTTAAAACGTACTTAATTAAAAAAAGTGTAATTATACAGTTTTGTGTTACAAAAATATTTTGAAATTACAAGATAATCAAAATAAGTTGTGAACAAATTCAAATTATATTAAAAGAAGTGGGTGATCTTCAAATTTTGTACACACAAGTTCGTTAGTGTAAAAAGCCGTTGTTTACTCAACAAAACGAACTTTGGACCGTGATGTAAACAAGTATTGTCGCTAATATATTGCAGATAAGTACTACACACCTTTTTCGCTTGAAATTACGTCGGTTGCATAGCTCAGTGGTACAACACCCGTTCAATAATTTCAAAGAATAAATACTTTATTTCATTTTCTTTTGTAATTTTTAATTTACTGTATAAAATATTAAGTCAATTTTAAACTTTTTATTTAAAAAGTAATAGATCAAATAGAAATTAGATATTATATATTATATTGACTTTTCGTTAAAATGTCATCACAGAAAAACAAAAATTTGTCAACGATTTCCACAAAGACAATTATGAATATCTGCACCAAATGTAAGAAAGTGATCACTTCTAAAGAGATTTTGAAATGCTTTATTTGTAATGAAAAATATGATTTAAATTGCATAAACATGTCAATTAGAAGATTTAATGCTATGAATATTGAAAAAAAATCCAAATGGAAATGTGACAAACACTAAAAAAATATGTTCACCAAATGCTGATATTTCTCATAGCGTGAAAAAACAAGTCAATATCTCAAAAAATGATGTTTTACAACATAAAATGCTGCATAAAAGTAAAAACGAAATTTGAAGCTTATGTAATCAACTATTAACCACCAATAAATTCCAAAACAGAGTTAAAAATCGCACACATATAGAAACGTACTCGGACCCTGAAACTTCCTTATCATCCGATGATTCAAACATAATAAAAAGCTTACTTGATCTTTCAACATTAGTAAATGATGAATCTATTAAGTTAAAACAAAGAAACTCCGAACTACAGCTAGAACTAGACAGTGCGCATATGGAAATAGAAAAGCTTATTCTTGAGAAACAAGAACTACAAAAAAGAGGTTGACAAATTAGCGGCAAAAACAAAAAAGATTACTTATGATATGTTCATCAAACAGTCCTAAAAAAATAAAACTTCAGAAAAACGACGCATTACTCCAAACACCTAATAATTTAGATTTAGTAACACAAACACCTAATAAATTAGATTTAGAAACGCAAACATCTAATAAATTGGATTTAACAACGCCAACAGCGGCAATAAAAGACGTCAGGATAGATGACAAAAATAACCTGTTAATGACTAAAAACAAAAACATAGAACTAGAAAACAAGTTGGAGGAAGATATTCAGCATCTACGTCAAACAAACTGCAATATTAAAAAAAGAAAAATATTTATATTTGGAACGCAACAATGTGTCGGCTTAGCCTCAGCGTTGCTTCGTTCGAGAGAACATAGTAAATATAAGGAATATGATATAATCGGTTATACAAAACCTGATGCCTTAACCGAAAATGTACTAAAAAGTTGTGTTCTCAATCAAGATTATGGTCCGTCAGATAAAATTATTATTTGTGTTGGTGAAAACGATAAAAATCCTCTAGCTGTTTCATCAGAATTATATGTAACATTAAAATAACTAAGAAAACATACTTATTTTAAATGTTTTAAATAATAGACATTTAAATACAGGGATGATAAATTCCAATATTATAAAAGTATGTAGTCAATATAAAAACTGTTATTTTATAAAAGAAAATTCCTATTATAAAAATCTATTCCACACTTGTAAAAGAATTAACTATATAATTGATTGTATAGATTATGATCAACAATTTTTAGACTATTCCCAACTAAAAAATATTACTAAACAGGGTTCAACACTAATTAAATGTTCTGAATTAATTAATAAAGTACATAAGAAAGGTACAATTCCTTACTATTTCGCAAATATAAAAAACAAAACAAAACCTAATATTTTAAATGAAAAATCTGGGATTCAATTCAATATAATAGAGAGTGTGAGTGACATAAAGGAACCTATAAAGTTCAAAAAAGGAACTATCCCATTTTATTTTCCAATCATAGGAAAAAACAGTTTATTTCGAAATTAAGGCATTAGACATCTGTAGAAACAGTATTTTAATAAATGATAAAATACATAAAATAGGAAATTCCTATATGCGAGTATTTCACCAAAACATAGCAGGATTAATTACTCTAAAGAACCAATAGACGCGATTTGTCTAACAGAAACATTCGTAAAAAATGGAGACGAAGAAAACGTAATTTTTAAAAACTTTAAACTGGCTGCCAATTTCTCAAGAAAACAATCAAAACGTGGTGGTGTGTGTATTCTTGTAAAACATAATTTCAAGTATCGCATCTTAGATTTTTTTACAACCGTTTTCAAAGGAAATTGAGTTTGAATGTTGCGGTATAGAATTGACTGAACAAAAATGTTTTATTATTTGTAAAACCAAACTCGGAAATAAGTACATTTTTTACGAAACTTGATGCTTTATTACATAAGCTACGTGAAAAAATAAACAAAAAAATTATAATTGCTGGCGATTTTAACGTAAATATGTTAATTTTGAATAATAAATCTAATAGATTAAGAAGTTTATTAAAAGTCTATGGATTTCAAATGCTTATAACGGAAACAACGAGACAACATACATGTATAGACCAAATGGCAAGTAATATACAAGGAGCTATCGGAAAAGTCCATGAATTAGGTCTATCTGATCACACGGGGCAAACATTAAGTTTTTTGTTAAACGATACAATAAAGTCTCCTGGGCATTATTATATATTTAGAAGACAATACACGGAAAGTAATATTAGCAGTTTCTGCAATCACTTAAAATCATTATCATTCTTGGACGTATATGAGGAGGATAACATAGAAAAAGCATTTACAAAATTTTATGACACGTTTGTACTAATTTATAACCTGTGCTTTCCCATAAATAGAGTCAAAGTAAATAATTTTGATCAAAAATTAAAATGGATTACAAATGGTATAAGAATTTCCTGTAGAACCAAACGTTCACTTCGCTATAAATATTATAAAAATAAAACTCAGGAGAACAAAAATAAATATACACTTTATAGAAATATCCTAAAAAAAACTATTTTACTGGCACAAATGCAGATGAATCACAAATACGTACTAAACTCAAAAAATAAAACTAAAGCCACTTGGAACCTAATAAAAGAAAATAATCAGACACATCCAAATCTCATTGATAGACTCACAGTCAATAATCAAAATATACTAAATCCCATTGAACTAGCTACAACATTTAATCAGCATTTCATCTATTCAATTAAAGACAGAATATCACATAATAGTGCGGATAAATTAAGCGTAACTAGTCTAAGAAATCAATCTAGTATTTATTTAAGGCCATGTGATATAACGGAAATTAAGAACCATATTTCATCACTTAAAAACCCAAAATCTACTGGCTGTGATGAAATACAAACAAAAGTTTTAAAGAGGTGTCCAGGAAAAATCATAGACGTATTATGTTTTCTCATTAATAAATCGCTTGAAGCGGGAATTTTTCCTAAAGAATTGAAATTATCCGTTGAGATACCATTGCATAAAAAAGGTGACAGAAATAATATTAATAACTATAGACCAATTACACTAATATCAATATTATCAAAATTGTATGAGAAAGTTATGCAAAAAAAGACTTTTAGACTTTTTTAATAAGTTTAACATATGGTTATGATGGTATGGAACCAGAGCAATATGGTTTTCAAAAAGGTAAATCTACGACACTGGCAACTTTTTCCCATATAAAAATCGTAACCGATTATGTAAACAGAAAAACACCAATTTCTGCAGTGTACTTTGATATGAGCAAAGCATTTGATAGTGTTGGTCATGATATTCTCTTAAAAAAAATTGAAGCTTATGGTATAAGAGGGCCAGCTTACTCCTGGATACAAAGCTATTTAAAAGATAGAAAACAATGTGTTGAAGTACAACAAAAAGATAAAAAACGGCAAGACATTTTAAAATATAAATCTTCGTACTTACCAAATGATTACGGAGTGCCACAAGGGAGTGTTTTAGGTCCTTTACTGTTTTTAATTTACATAAATGACCTACCAAATTACATCAAACATAATACAATATTATTTGCGGACGATATTTCTATTTTAATACCGAAAATAAATTTTAATTCTAGTAATAAAGAATATGAAAATGAAATAAATAATACTATTATAAATGTTGTTAAATGGATAAAAAACAATAATCTAAGCATAAATCTATCCAAAACTAAATTTATGCAATTCTACAATGTTAAAAGTAAACCGCAATTACTTGATATTAGGTATAATGGTGAAAAAATTACTGCTACTGAATGTACCACATTTTTAGGTATTAGTTTAGACAAACATTGTAATTGGAAAAATCACATAGATAAAGTTTGTTCTAAAATATTTAAATTTAATTTTGCTCTGTGAAGGCTAACTTCAATCTCTTCAAGAAACACTTCTCTTATAGCATATCATGCGTATGTCGCTGCTGTATTAAGATATGTTCTCATATTATGGGGAAACTCGACTGATATAAACCGTGCTTTTATAGCGCAAAAACGCTGTATACGAGCAATTTGTGGTGTCGGGCCACTAGTTTCTTGCATACCACTGTTTAAAGAATTGGGTGTTCTTACGCTACCATCCATGTACATTTTGGAACTTTCAATATTCGTAAAAAGTATCCTCAGTTTTTTACTAGATTAAAGGATACAGTAACATATAGTACCAGATACCCAGATAAAATTATTTTACCTTCATTAAAAACTAGCCTGTATTCAAAAAAATTGCTATGTGATGGCTATTCAAGTGTTTAATAAAATCCCAAATGAAATAAGGCAATTAGATTATAATCGATTTAGACGTAATTTATTAAAGTGGCTTTTAGAAAAACAGTTTTATTCGGTAAATGAACTGCTAAAAATAAAAGAATGTTTCTATTGACTGTAAAATGCTGTTTCTTATCTGATTGTGTTTTAAACGATTAATATTAAGATTTTAAAGTGATGCATGGTTAATTTTACTTAAATTTTTGTATATTCTAACCATAAGTTAATTAGTAAATAAGTTTTCATATACCAAAATTGGTGAAATATGTGAATCATTATTATTTTTATAAGAACATCTTTGTTTCATATTTCTTGTGAATAAATTTATTTATTTATTTGTTTATGGTAGGGTACAAAAGCATGAATGGGTCTGCTCGCTATGGTAAGGACCACGTTCTCACAGAATATCAGCGTAAAATAGCAGCTTAATACTGCTGTATATCGTATGATATACAGCAGTATAGAGAACTGGTGACCCGTTTTACTGGAAACGAGGTATCCCATCATAGTCCTCAGGAGTGCCAACGCATCTGAATTTAATTCTTAATCAAGATTAAGGCAGATGTCAATGGGCTACAGTATCCACTTACCATCAGGTTGACTGTATGCTCGTTTGTCACCCTTATTCTATAAAAAAATGTTTTAAATTAAGAATCAATAATCAAATATATTGTCATCCCTGAGGTCCAAAATGTAGTGCCTCGTTTTCGGTAAAAAGAATTTTGATTCTCTACATTCGTCATACGAAACACGGCAACAATAAGCTGTTATTTGAAGCTGGCATTCTGTGAGAGCTTTGGCCTTCCCCAGTCGAGCCAACCCAATCGTGCGCGTCCACCTCCACGACGTATAAAATTTCTGAAACAATTTTTAGGAAATATAATTTTTTATTTATTATCAATACTAGAGTACACTTTATATGTATGAATGTATATGTACAACACATGTACGTTTGGAATACACGCTTGCATAGATGGTGTTCCAATTTACATTTTAAAGTTACAGCCTATATACGTCCCACTGCTGGGCACAGGCCTCTCCTCATTTCTGAGAGTGTTTTAGGGCAAGAAAGTGTCCGCCGCGCTGCCCCAATGCGTGTTGGTGGTGGTGGTTACATTTTAAATTACTGAGTAAATGAAGTCAGGTGATTCTAATACATATTACGAACAATTTTGGCATTATATAATTTATATTATATATAATATATATTATTGGGCATGATATAATTTTGCCAGCTAACGGTTTGTGGCGCTGAAAACCGCGAGTCAATTCAGTGCGGAATATTTATTTGTATGTCCTTCATATAATTCTTGTATTTGGTTCACGTCTTACGCAGACCATAAACCGTAATGCAGCATTACACATTCTGTGTTACGTGAATGATCACGCTACGTGACAGACTTTCAAGCTATATCATCAATTTTAATATCACATTTCAGAAAAACCTGCATAACAGTTAAAAGGCTTCTATGCTGGTCTAGAATGAAAGTGACCCAAAATATTAAATGACATTTGTAATTTTGCTATGTAGCAAAATCCAAATTATTTTTAGGGAAAATTTTTTGGGTTGGGCTCTGTAGACCTCGGACGTGTCGGTTGAATCACTCCCGTCGCTCCACTCTCTTTGTTCAAGCGCACGAATTCTTTAAATATTACGACTTACCCGAAATACACCGTATTACTTGATGATTTGTGTTTGGTGGCTGCTTTGGTGCTCTCATTGTGGTGAGTGAAGCACGCTGTCCCGAGAGACAGCAGTCTGTGGGACTCAACTTTAACATGAAATGTTTTGTATTATTTACCAAATTGGCTTTTATTGAGATCTTAAATTATACAATGATTATTTCACAATATTAACCTCGTAATTAATAATAGTGTTTAATCTCATAATTGTTTGTGAAGTTTTATAAAACGGTAGTTCACATAGGATCTTAAATAAAATAAACATTCTATTTGTACCCCATTAGATATGAAAAGTTTCAAAACTAGCATTCCCAGCATTGCATCTAAGAGAATTACATAAATACTACATGATTTAAGACTTTGTTATAGATTTTAACGTTCAACTTAAACTTAATTTTGGACACGTGTTAGTACACTGCCGTGACAATCTATGCGTTATTTTCTTTCAAAACATTGGCGTTGAAAAATAACTTTAAAATTGAGCCGAAAAAATCGTGTAATTTGTTTTGATCACCGCGTAATATAAGAAATCATTATACGATTTTAATGAACTTTATCATAATATATTCAAAATCACCAAATCAAAGTTTGAGTTTATAAATGTTTCACTAAATTATTTCACACAAAATTTATCGGCTAAATATAAATAAAAATTATATAGCTTTTCCTAATGGCGCATTTAACCTAAACTACTAACTTAATAACGTTTCAATTTTGAACATAAATTTGTTAACTAAATCAGCTTCCCCGCTATCATCATAATTAGCGCAATGGAAATCTGGCAATTCGAACATATCAAATTGTAATCTAATTTCTATTTTCATTTCAAGCTACAAAGGCTTAATAGTTCACTACAGTTTAGTAATGTTTATTTAGCGTATTCGAGCATATTTTGCTAAACTAAACGCAGACTAAATTTTATAACAGGCATGGTAAGTGGATGCTGTCGCCCATAGACGTCCACATTTATTATCAATTAAGAATCAAAATGCAAATGCGTTGTAATGATGGATGCCTCGATTCCAGTAAAAAGGCTCTCCGGTTCTCTACAATCACCATAAGAAACACGGCAGCATTACACTACTATTTCACTCTGGTTTTCTGTGAGAGCATTGTCCTGCCTCGGTCAAGGCGACCCATTCGTGCTACAACTATAAGATTGCTGCAGCGTGGCTCTACCACGTAAAACTAAATTTCAGACAACCAAATAAGAATAAAAAAGTTAGAAGTGTGTGTATGCGTATGTGAGCTGGGCTGGCACTACAAACTGCTCACACTGTTAACTTCTTATTTCATCATTATCATTATAGCAACTCACAAGTCTACAGCTGAACATTGACCTTCATCAAGGAATGCCCCCAAGGGCGGTGCTGAGCCATCCATAGACTTCCTGCATCCCTTACCAGGTCCTCATACCACCTAGTGACGAACCTTCCTAAACTTCGCGTAACGTTACGAGGCTGCCTCACAAAATCGTGACTTACACGAGATATATGGCCGATCCATTGCCACATCAATTTACTATATGCCGGTTACTCTGATTCTACTGACGATATCCTCATTTCGAAGTTTATCATACAGAAATTCTAACCAAGCCTCTTCTCACTTCATATTTATATATATAGAATTAAAGAGCAAGGCCGAGCCGACTAGGTCACGCTTCTAAAGTGCATGTTGATGGAGTTCATATCTTGTCTGAATATTTTTAATGATGAGAAGTAATATTCATTTGTAAATAAGTATTTATAATTACAATTTCACTGGTGTCGGCGAGGATCGAACTTGAGCCTGGGCCTACCATCTAGTCGCTTGAGCTGGCACGACTTCTTTTAAATGTGCTGCTTAAAAAATTCTAGACGTTGTTGGTTTTAATTTGCAAACATATAAAAAGCAGTCGTCTAATTTTCTTAATTACTACCTGATTAGTACCCAATCTTACCTTCTTAATCTTATCTATACTAATATATTTAAGCCGAAGAGTTTATTGTTTGTTTAACAACATGGAGCAGATTGCGCGGAAAAACTGATATTGATTTTGTATGATATAAGAGTTTGATAGCAAATTTATCGGTACGTATACGGTTTTCTTTAAGACCGGAAAAATGCACTTCGGCGCACTTTCTCGTGTGTGGGAGGTAATGTAAAACAACCTAGAGGTGGAGGGAGAATGGATAAAATTTAACTTCTCTACAACGTACATAATATGTCGATTAATAAAAGAACTCCATTATTTTGGCCATTTTTTCATACATTGCTATTTAAAATGCTTGAACTAGGTTTCAAGTCACGTAGCGCGGCTCAGACCTGAAATACGCGGGTGAAACCGAGAGTCACAGCTAGTTCGAATCCCGCACGGATTAAATTAAGCTTCATAGTTGCCACGCTTTGCCCCGACCGGGTTAGCAACCGTACCTTTTTTTGGATGTTATTTGGAATAGGCTACTGTCCTATATCCTGCTTTGTTTCACTCTACCGCCTCTTACAGTAACCAACTTCGTGTATAATAAATCAAAATGTTGAAGCGTTGCCATCCCTGAGGAATATGATGGAATGCCTAAAACAGGCTTTCTGGTTCTCGTCATTTACCATACCAATGAGATTAAACATTATCCTGCTTTTTACGTTGGTATTTTGAGTAAGAGTGAGTCCTTACTATTTCAAGTGATTTCATTTGTACTGTAACCACGATACAGTTGCGGTTATACCGTGTATACAACTATATCGTATAAAATCGGTTACCGGAAATAATCTAATTGTAAAATACAGATTAATGACGTCAAACAATGAGATCATTACTAACACCACGCAAAGTTAACCCATAATTAAGAAATTATATCATAATTCATGTAGAGAAATTATATTATAAAAAATTTTGCAGACAAAAAATTTTAAGGTGACAAAATTACTTTAATATTACTTTTAAACGCTCTTGTATTTATGAAAGTAATTAATAATAACTTTGTTTTAAATTAATTTTAGGATATTCCGTTTTATAAAGAAAACAGTTTCCTTGATAATATTAATGTCTCCTACATTTTGCAATGAATAAGAAAATTTTAATAAAAAAATCTGTGAAATGTAAGAACGGACTAATAATGATTTCTTATATTTACGCGAACACTACACATTGAAATAATACTAATTTTTACGGAATTTATCGCGTATATTTAACTTTTTTACCCGACGTTTCGAGAGCTTTACAGCACCCATGGTCACGGAAGGACTGAAGATGTTCAACGTCCAGCTGTCATAGTTAACCGCGGTTACCATAGATTAAAATTTAACTTTTGTTCCGATCTATTTTTTTTTGATTAAGTTCATACTGTGTAGATCGGAACAAAAGTTAAATTTTAATCTATGGTAACCGCGGTTAACTATGACAGCTGGACGTTGAACATCTCAGTCCTTCCCGTGACCATGGGTGTGTAAAGCTCTCGAAACGTCGGGTAAAAAAGTTAAATATACGCGATAAATTCCGTAAAAATTAGTATTATTTCAACGGACTAATAATTTTAAATACATTTCGCGACCCGTTGATCCCGTAATAGAAGTAAGGGATAACAATAAATTATGATTTATTTTTTCATCACTGCACTTACTAACATTTTTATTCATAAACATAAACACACTCACGCCCGTTACCCAGAGGGGTAAGCAGAGACTACAGACTTCCATTTAGCACGATCCTAACATACCTCTCTCGCCTCCTCCACATTCATATATATCTACGCAAACATGCTCGTCGGTTAAGAGTACTCTTAATTTGGCTCATTTTAATATATCGTCAATTGGCTCGACAAACTTTTGCCTTGGACGTCCCTTTCCGACCTTTCCATACACTCATCATCATCATCATTACAGCCCTTCACAAGTCCACTGCTGAACATAGGCCTCCCCCAAGTAATGCCACAAAGCACGGTCCTGAGCCACCTGCATCCATCGACTTCCTGCATGTCTTACCAGGTCGTCACTCTGTAGCAGCCAGATTAATCAAACCGAAACGGGAATAAATAATATATACTCCGCTGCTACCATAACGCGGAAGGCGAGAATAAATTTTATTTCCTAATTATTCTTGGCTACTGAGATACTGCGGACTGTATATAGATAATTTGACGTTCTTATAAAGAAACAAGAAGCAGCCGCAAATATCATTCAGCGCCACACCGACTTCACACGCCGCTATCGTCACGTAACCGTCGACCAATGGTGAGCCGTTTCTTCAACGCCGCAGTTCGTTTCCTCTTGCTGTTCCGGAGCTGTATTCCACACCGCCGCCGCCCGCCGACTACGCGTGCGCACCGATCTGCATGTCTTATATAGCCCGGTCCAGCGACGTTGCTTCGTGAACAACAAACAAGTCTCACGCCGGGAAACGAAACGTAGATAATTGTATATTTTAAATAGTTTTCATTGGTCATAAAATAAGCAATATAATTGGCTAGGCAAAATATTAATTGTTACCATTGGCAAATCAATAGTGAGCCAGCCATATAAATATAGGCAAGGTTGATGCAAAATATATTCCATTCCGAATCCCATTCGACAGTACATTCATAAACATAAACAGTAGTTTCATTTCTCCACCTTAAAGAAAACCACTCGGAGTCTGTTAATAGTGGACAGTTCGTCTCCACTATTACAACTGCATCTAGTGGGGGGTCGCCCTACACTACGCCTACCGGTACGAGGCTGCCACTCGAGAACCTTTCTTCCCCATCGGTTATCGGTTCTTCGAGCTATATGGCCGGCCCATTGCCACTTCAGCTTACTAATCCGTTGGGCTATGTCGATCACTCTGGTTTTACTGCGGATATCCTCATTTCTGAGTCTATCACGCAGAGAAACTCCGAGCATAGCCCTCTCCATAGCTCGCTGAGCGACCTTAAGCGTCCTCATACGGCCAGCAGTGAAGGACCACGTCTCAGATCCGTAAGTCATCACTGGCAACACGCACTGGTTGTACAATCTAGTTTTTAGAGATTGAGGTATACCTGACGAAAAGATATGTCGTAATTTCCCGAACGCTGCCCAGCCGAGTTGAATCCGTCGATTGACCTCTCGGTCGAAGTTGGACTTACCTAGTCGGACTATTTGTCCCAGGTAAACGTACTCGTCAACAACTTCGAGCATAGTGCTCCCAACAACTACCGGCATAGGTGTGACATGGACATTAAACATGATCTTTGTTTTGTCCATGTTCATCTTAAGACCTATCCGTTGGGAGGCACTATTGAGGTCATTGAGCATAATGCTTAAGTCCTCCAGCGATTCTGCCATAATGACTATATCGTCGGCAAATCGAAGGTGAGTGATGTACTCGCCATTGATGTTAATACCGTATCCTTTCCAGTCCAGTAGCTTGAAAACGTCTTCCAACGCAGCGGTGAAGAGTTTCGGGGATATAACATCACCCTGTCTTACACCTCTCTGCAGTTGGATAGGTTTCGAACTCTGGTTCTGTACTCGGATAGCCATCGTAGCCCTACTGTACAAACACTTCAGCACTTCGATGTACCGACAGTCAACTTGGCACCGCTGAAGGGACTGTAGCACCGCCCAAATTTCGACGGAATCAAAGGCTTTCTCATAGTCCACATATGCCAGGCAAAGTGGCAGATTGTACTCTTCGGTCTTCTGTACAATCTGCCGCAGGGTATGTATGTGGTCTATGGTACTGAAGCCTTTTCGGAAACCGGCTTGTTCGGGAGGCTGGAAGTCGTCGAGTCTGCGTGCGAGACGATTCGTAATGACTCTCGAAAATAGCATGTAGACGCGGCTCAGAAGGGAAATCGGTCTGTAGTTCTTCAAGAGAGCGTTGTCGCCTTTCTTAAAGAACAAAACCACCGCGCTTCTGCTCCACGCCTCCGGAGTAGTGCCACCATGGAGGACGGAATTGAAGAGCTTCCGAAGGACTTCAAGTACCGGTTTTCCACCCGCTTTCAGAAGCTCCGCTGTAATTCCATCCTCGCCCGGGGCCTTGCCGTTTTTAAGGTTTTGGAGAGCCATTCTAATATCGCTCAGACTGACGTCCGGGATATCATCGGAATAGTGTCGGATAAGACTTGCTCTTGGATCGTTACTCACACTTACGTGTGGCTCCAACGATGATGTGTACAGCTGCCCATAGAACCTCTCAATCTCACTCAAAATCTCAGGTGTCCCGGAAACGATGTTGCCACACTCAGTCTTCAGCTTTGACAGTTGGCTCTTTCTGGCAGACAGATCTCTGGCAAAGACTTTGGAGCCCTGGTTCCGCTCGATCGCTTCTTTAATACGAGAAGTATTAAAGTTGCGTAAGTCTCGCCGCATGCATTTGGAGATCTGTCTGTTCAGTTGCCTGTATGCTGTCAAATCTGTTGACGATTGCAGCCTCATCTCCCGTCTAACAGCCATGAGATTAAGAGTGTGATCGGAGAGTTTTTGTGTTCTTCTGCGGCGGGTCTTGCAGAACTTAGCGCCGACCGCATGGACAGTTTCCACGAGCTTGTCGTTCATATCGTCCACTGCATTGCAATCTTCTAGGCACTGGAAGCGGTTACGTAACTCGAGCTGAAAGGTTTCGGGGTTCTGGATTAGAGCACGAGGGGGACGGAGCGTTGACTTCATTAGACGAGACCTCTCCAACTTAACGTTTAGGTTCAGTGTGCCTCTAACCATTCGGTGATCGCTGCCAGTTTTCACCCTTGCGATCACTGAGACATCACTGAACCGTTGGCGTCTGGTCGTCATAATGAAGTCAATCTCATTTTTTGTCGAACCGTCGGGGCTCGACCAGGTCCACTTCCTGTGGGGCCGCTTCTGGAAGAAAGAGTTCATCATAAAGAGTCCCTCTTTCTCCATAAAGTCGGCCAGCTGCTGGCCCCCTTCGGTTCCGTTGCCCTACTCCAAATTTCCCTACCTTCAGCTCACCGCTTTCTCTTGTGCCTAGTTTTGCGTTGAAGTCTCCCATCAACACCGTGTAGTGGGTTTTGGAGGAATGTATGGCTCTGGAAATATCCTCATACATTTCCTCCACCTCCTCATCGGGATGTGCCGAGGTTGGTGCGTAAACCTGAATGACCTTCAGCGAATACCGTTTGGTGATTCTGAGTATCAGGTACGCGACCCTCGTCGACACACTCCCAATCTTTACAACGTTGTTGACGAGAGACTTGTGGACGATAAATCCGACACCTCCTTGGGACAGATGGTCGCCCTCCCGGTGATAGAACAAGTTGCCGGACTCGAGGATTGCCGTGTCCTCCCCCTCTCTTCGGACCTCGGATAATCCAATAATATGCCAGCGCAACTGGTCTACCTCTTCTTCCAGCTCTAGTATCTTCTCGTCAGTCCTCAGGGTGCGTGCGTTATATGTTGCCAGGTCGAGTCGTCGTAGGTGGCAACCGAACCTCCACCGGAGATTCTTAGCACCCCCTGCCCCGCCGTTACCATGGTCGCCACCGTAGCCAGGAATAGCGGGGCCGCCGGGGACTGGGGGCCGTCTGTTTGTGTATTTATTCATTGGGGGGTATTTGCCATAGTTGCCACGCTTGGCGAGCGGGTTGGCAACCGCAGTTTTTTATTACGTCACAGTTGTTATCAGGAAGATGCTGCTGCCCATCTCCTGCCTGTCTCCCTCTGTCGCCTTTTACGACACCCACGGGAAGATATGGGGTAGTGGATATTCTCAACCGCCACTACACGGCATATACATATTTCCATACACTACTGCAACATATATTTGCTTTGTCAGTCTTTCCTCATTCATTCTTTCTACATGACCAACACAACCACCGGAGCATTCCTTTCTTAATTCTGGTCACCGCATCATCTTGCAAACCATAGTCTTCTTTTGTCACACAGTTTCTCACCCTGTCACCCAGATTCAGCCCAAACATACTACTTAGCGACCGCATTTCTACTGCATTTATTCTACTCTCGTGCTTCTTCTGCCATAACCAACTTTCACAGTTTTTACAAGAAAATAGGTGCGTCTATTGTAAGCTATAATCTGCTACAATAGTTAAGCAATAAAATAAATGTAATATTTCTATATAAAATGCATTATTAGCGGTAATTTTGGTTCTTTACAATCATCATGAGAAACACAGTTCTTATGCTGCTATTTTACGCTATTAAACTGCAAGTGGGCGTGGTGCTTCACCGGTCAAGCTGACCTATTTATTCTGCAACCATTATTTAAAAGCAACGACTTTTGCGCGACTAGGGGTTTCGCTTCGTCTAAGTACAGTAAGAGCAGTCCGGGTCCAATCTCCGCCGGCATCAATAAAATTGTTAACTGAGATTTAAGTGCCGATTCAGCACGTGCACGGTATCGCGAAAAATCTTGAGAATACCTGCACACCTGAGTAACAAATAAAATATTTTGTTAACATGCAATAGCAGCGCGATGAACGCTTTATTGTTCTAGAAACCGCCTTAGAAATAAGAGGAGGTCTATGTCCAGCCGTAGGGCGTATATGGGCTATAATTAAATAACTAGCCAAGGTGTACAGGCCAAAGTGTTGAGCAAGAGACTTTTATGATAATGCCCGTTAGAATATATTACAATACATAATTTAGTTATGGGTAATCTTCTCTTTGATTAATTATAAAATATGCAAGCAGAGTTATGTTTGTATACAAGCTAGCGTTATATAAATTCAATTAACGATTTGTTTACCTACTTGAAGCAGTTTGCACAATTTAAGTGGGATTTAGATTGGTAATTCAAATTGTGCGTTAACTACAAGTAGTTTTTAAAAAATGCTCTAATTAAACTTGAACCAAAATACTGAAATTCCAATTAGATTTTAATTATGTAAGCTATTTTTGAGAAGATCATTAAATTTTAAACGTGTTTGTAAGGGTTAATTTAATTTAAAAAAACACATTTAAAAAAAATTCAAGTGAAGAACGGAATTACAGTCCACCTGATGGCAAGTATTAGGGTGGAGTGACATTTTATGAATTTTTTTTTCTTGTTTTAAATTCTAATAGCGCGGGATTAGTGCCTTATATTTAAAGTCAATTTATCTTTCCTTTTTCAGCCCAATTGAATAAAATCTTCTGCCTCCGCAGGGGCCTTAAAGTTTAATGTTTTTTTCGAAAAAGTTTAGTATGTGTGTAAAGTTTAGTATAAATAATAAATAAGAGTTAACTAGAGATTTTAAATGATTATCAATAAAATAACGAGAATACTTAGAATGTAATTTAATAAAAAAGTATAACAAAATTCAATCGTATGTTTTAAAAAACAAATCGACAATTTTCCTTAAAATCTCGAATTTTGTCATTTTCTTACGGGATTCCAATTTGGCTTTTATGGCCTTCAATCGTGATGAATTCTTACACTGAGATAAAACCGCTTCTGTCGTCAACTTCACAGTTCGCTTAACAGTCTGGGTATGACATGGGAGACGTAAAAACAAAAGTTCACCATCACCACTAGATTGAACTATTTTCTGAATTTCTTAGTCTCTTAAGTATTTTATGATCGGCGATTCATTAACTATTACTAATGTGTTGCCAATTTATCATAGATATCCATAATGTTTTTCCCAATCACAAAAAAGTCCTTATAGAGTCAAAACTTTACCAAAACATTTTTTGCTTTTATTGAATACTAGCTATGCCCACGACTTCGTTCGCATGAAATCAGTAGTTTTGCTATGTAACTTGTGATGATTATTAATTTGTAAATTAAATTATCGCGAAGACTTAGAAACATAATAATCGGAATAAAAATGTTGTTATTCGGTCAATCAGACAAACAAACGAACCAAGAAACAAATAGGGCAAATTATAAAGTAAATAAACAAGAAATTGACCGCAATAACGTAAACCCTAATTTGCTCTCGAATTTCTCTAGCCAATACTTAGTTTTCATACAACAAATAAGAGATTGCCCTAAAAAAGCAAACACCATCACCAATTATTGATATTAAATAAAAAGTTTGAAATGAAAAGTACAACCCAATACCTACATAAAACTAAGTGCCTACACTAACTAAATAAATGAAATTGCGTAAGTACCTATCTGTATTTTGTCTCATCCTGCAAACAATTGAACTTGAAACTGCAAACTCAACCTAGGAAAGTTATTTGACCTTTAAGTAATAGTTGTAATCGGGTTTAAAATTAGTTGGAATTTCTATCAAAATTTTTTCAGTGCAGCCCGGAGTCAACAGTTTAGCAGTGTTTCATCCCTATGCTTCAGAGAACAGGTAAAGCCGTTTTATCTGTATATCAGATACACACACAATATTTTTGTCAGATTACTGACTCGGACACAATGACAAATAGACAATTTTTAATATTTTGCATATAATAGTGATAGGGGATTTCTTAAAGTTCTATAATAGGTTATTATTCATCATAATTATCATAATATTGTTTTACTAATTTCATAACCACCATGCAATTAAAAACCATTTTTTCCGTGCAAAACATCCTGGTTTTAACACTTTAACCCTTCAACCCCCATAAAATTTCCATGCAGTCGCATGCGCCTGGCAAATCCCGAGCGGTCGCATGCGACCGCACCCACCCACAGCACTTTGAATTATTAAAACTTATATTTAGAGACCACTTTTCTATGAAGAAGTTAGACATTATAAAATCTATACAATTCTCTATCCTGTGGTCTAAACAAAAGTCAGATTTTACTTCATTACAAAAAGATTTTATTGTATTTTGATAACAAAAAAAAAAACTTATCAAGCGGATGTCGGCAGCGTGAAAATCACAATTATTTCTATATATTACTCGAAATTCTTTACGTAAAAATATAAAATATATTTACACAAAAATTTTACAACAATTTTATAATAAAATACTATAATAAAACACTAATAAAACACTAGAAAAAATCCAAAAATCAACACAACAACATCCAAATGAAATTGGAGTACTTATTGAACGTAGAATACAAATTAATATCCATAGACTAACCGTTTATTTATTCCACTAGAAGATAGAAAATTTCATATTTATTCTATAACGTCAAACTTTTTTAATAGAAAAGTAGTATCTAAACATGTATTAGGGGTAAGTATTTATGAGTTAAAGTGCTGTGGGTGGGTGCGGTCAAATTTGACCTCTTGAAATTTGAAGGAATATCGAAGCGGTCAAATTTGGACCTCCCCTAAATGAGCCACTGCCCAGCAGTTATATGTTTATATGCAGTAATAATTTGGAAAAAATTACTCCCTAGAGATATGACATATTAATGTGGCATAATGGCTCGGGTTGATTTTCTGCACGAAATAAATATAATGGATGTGTTATATATGTAAATAATATGTAAAATATTTTCCTAATACACAAGGAATTACTAGTGCTAAAAACAGTCTTCAAATTACGGCACAGGAGCGTGTGGTTCATTCCAAACATGAGCTTTTAGTTTGCAAGACATATCTCGTAATATTCAGTTCTCAGTCCTCTAAATAATTATGAAATCCAAAATTGAAGAGACTTTTGCGTAGCTGCGGATATGTAATGATAAATGATGATGATGATATATTTAGTGTTATTTAAACTATGTATTACAAACCATTTTATTGAAATATTATGTCTGGTGAAAAGTTTCTTCGTATTTTATTTGTATAAAATTGAAAAATCTCTTTGGTTGTACTTTTTCTATCTGGCTTGTTTTAATACCAATGCATATATTATATTAAGAAACTGGAAAATAAAAAGTAAAAATCATTTTCCACCTACTAATACACCTACGCAAAACTATTGTTTTAATCGCTTAAAAGCTTTACTGTTGACTCTTACTACATTTCCAGCTCCTTGATTTTTTTCCCTCGGCTCATCTTCACAAGAATGTTTTTGGCGTAAATTATCTCCGTTTTATAATTCTAAACAAAAAATCTATGAGGTTAGGGTCAGGAGAGCGTGGAAACCCGCTAATTGGTCCACTTCGTCAATTATTATTATTTTTTCAAACTGCCCGCCAAAATGAGTTAATCTAACGAAGAAATTCGATACATTCTGAAGTTTTATTACAAAAAAGAGAAAAATGCGACAAAAGCAGCGAAAAAAGTTTGTGATATTTATGGCCTTATGCAGTATCAGTAAGAGTAGCGCTTTTAGGTTAAGCGTTATAGTCCGGGAATTTTGATGTCAAACATGCAGCTCGCTCTGGTCGCCCTCTTAAAGATAAGTTCGATACCATTTTTGAAAAATTGGAGCAAGATCGGCAAGAAATTGAGAATTGACCTCATTTTTGAAGGTCAATCCTCAATTTCTCTTGAGTTATTTGTTTTCTTTTGACCTACTTGAAAAAGTTGGGCTATACAAAAAAGCTCGATATTTGGGTACCACACGAGCTCACTGAAAGAAACCTAATGAATCATGTACTCATTTGCAGTTCTTTATTGGAACATAATGAAACGTATTTTTGAAGAGATTGATCACTGGTGATGAAAAGTGGATCCTCTACGACAAGTACTTTCGAAGAAAGATCATGGTCAGAAGATAGACAAGTTCCACAGTCTGTAGCGAAACCCGGATTAACACGCAACGTGGTGATGCTGTGTTTATGGTGGGATTGAAAAGGCATCGTTTATTATGAGCTTTTACCACTGGGTAAAACCATCAATTCGAATCTCTATTGCCGTCAATCAATGAGACTTTATCAATAGAAAATGAGTGGTCTTTCATCATAATAACACCAGACCACTTATACTTTACCATGAAAAACTGCATAATATGTACCAGCTGTCATGGGATGGTTGAAACCGTGACAATGTTTTCATCTCAAACATATATATCTAACATTCGTTTTTAAAAATACATAGTTTCATCAAAAATTGTTACATTTGTGATGCAAAGTATCAACCAAGCCTCTTATGTAGTCGTATATAATCCAAAGTATATATCGCCTGCTGCTCAAAGCTCTTTGCGAATGTAGTAATCTCCATTATTTGCGTCATAATCCCAAATCGATTATAGTACACGAACTACGTGCAGCATTAGGCTTCGTTAGTCATATTTGACTTTCAAGGCAAAGCCATTTTAAATTCTATGAAAAGGAGAAATATTTTAATAGCCATTTTATACGATCTTACAAGAGGATTTGTAGAGCGAGCAACTCAGAAAATTGTTAATTGCAATTTTAAGTGCTGATTTATATACTTACTGCTCTGCGATAAAGAAAAACGTCGTGAGGAAATCAGCATTTTTGAGAAAAAAAGTTTGTTTCGAAGACATATGAAGTTCACCAATACGCATTGGGGCAGCGCGACGGACATTTCCTTGCTCTAAAAACCCTCCCAGAAAAAAAAATAGGTGGAAAATCAATGAGAGAGAACCTGTGCCCAGTAGTGAGACGTATGTATGCAGAAACATTACTTTAGTCAACGGTTTCCGACGGTAAATGTACCCATAAACCTTTCATTTAATCCAGATACATAATGAGTTGAGCTTACATGAAAAGATTCATAATAATATTCCGAACGGCATCTTTATCATATAACTCGTTAAATCTCTGCGGGACTTTAGCTTAGACTTATGGTGATTTATCTTACAGTGAAGCTTGACTGGATTTTCTGTATGGACTTTAAAGCTCTAACAATTGTGAACTTTTAAGAACATTTAATCTTCTCTCCCGTCACACTTGCAATTCAATTGTATAAATTTTCTAAAACTTAAATCGTTTTTTATAGAAGTGTAGTATAGTAGTCATACCGTGCACGTGTGAGTGATTGGATGCTGTAGTCCATAGACATTTAAATTTATCCCCTATTTAGAATCAAAATAAAATTGCGCTTTCACACCTTAGGAATAAAACGGAATGCATACTTACCACTAAAAAAATCTTTAATTTTCGTCAATCACTATGCAAAACACAGCAGTAACGTGCATATATTTCACGCTATTACACAGTGGTGTCTTTACCAAGAATAAAATAAAAATAATTTTTGTTTAGTCTAAAAATAAAATAAGTAATGGTACCTTTCGATTATTAATTCACGGTTAAACGATTTAACCATGAAACTCTTCTATTTTACTGGCAGCGAGGCCGAACGGTCTGATTGAAAAACGGACTTGGTCCTCAGGTGTAACACGCAACTGAATTTTGGTCATCAATTTACGACATATTCATGATGAATGAATTTGGCTGTGCTCAATTGTTCGTTGAAGTTCCCATATACATTTACTAAAATTTTAATATTTTGACCCTTCTAAGTGGACGTAGGAATACCAAAATCTGTGTTCCAAAAACAAAAAGCATAGAGCAATCATATTGGACCAAGGCTATTATATTATATATAAGGACGAAATGCCTGATATTAATTTCAGCGCAACAACCTACATTGATACGATAATTTGGCAACAAAACTTTACTGAACTGCCGATCTTGAAACACTTAAGTGACCAAGAAATTCAGAAAATGATTCAATGTGGTAGTGGGGGTGAAATTTTGTTTTTACGTCTCCCAAGTCATTTCTCAATGTAAGGATTCATCACTATTGGGGGCCATAAAAACCAAATTGGAATCCCGTAACGAAATGCCAAAATTCGAGACGAAGAGAGATTTTAAGGCAAATTAACGATTTGTTATTTAAAATATATGATTAAATTTTTTTCACTTTTTATTAAATTACATTGTAAGTATTCCAATTAATTATAAAATTGAGTTTCATTTATAATTACTAGTTAAGTCTTATTTATTATTTATCCTATCCCAAACATACTAAACTTTTTCGGTAAAACTTTAAACATTATGGCCCCGGCAGAAGCAGAAGATGTTATTCAATTGAGCTAAAAAAAAGAAAATTGACTTTAAAAATAAGGCACTAATCCTGCGCTATTGTAATTTAAAATATTAAAAAAAATTCATACAACGCGCTCCACCCTAGTGGATATATATAATTGCAGCATCTCCACGTGTAATTTTTAAACTATAAGCGCTCCCGCAATGTAGAGTGACACATGCTTGTTTAATTTCAGTTACCAATTTTAGATTATGCACAAATAGGTACAAATGTACTGTGGATTTAGTTAATAGCATTTCGCGCTAATTTTAATCGAAATGAACTTTGTATTGGATATAATTACAACTGCGCTTTTAGTATTAGAATTTTTAGCTCATTGAAGGAATAAAAGTAAGATAATAATAATAATTATAACAGTCTGTATACATTCTACTTTTGGACATAAGCCTACCTTCATTACTAAAAATGTTTTTTTAAAGTATATGACAAAAACGAGTAAAACAAAATAAGTTATACGATTAGAGTTGTATATATAATTGTATATGTGAATATGTTTTTAATAAACAATATCTTAAAGTAATGGCCACTAGGTTAAGCTTAGGTGTATTCGATTATTTCATGGTTAAAAGTTAGTTGATTGGTGAAGGTGACCAAAGATTATCTTAACCTGAGTATATCCTCTATATCTTAAGTTTATTTTCGCAAATTTGTTCTCGATTTTTCAATAAAAGATAATTTACCGTGTAACGCTGGTGTAAGAATAATCACTACTGTATATCGTTACGTATGTGTCGTTAGAGGCGACAAAGGGGAAAAAACCAGAAAATGGGCAGCAGCATTTCCCTGGTCACAAATCAAAAGAATAAAAAACTGCGATTGCCAACCCACCTGCTAAGCATGGCAACTGTGACAAAATCCCCCATATGAGGCAATATCTGTAGGAGACCTATGATTAACAGTGGACTTTTATAGGCTGTAATGGATGGAATAGAAAAACAATTGCGACTGAGAAGGCGCTAATGAATCATTCGATATATAAAGAAAATTAATAATTAGAATTTATCATTTTGTTATATTGTAGAGCCACGCCGCAGCTATATTATGGTTGTAGCTCGAATGATTCGGCTCGACCGGGGAATGAACATGTTCGCACGGAATACCAGCGTAAAATAGCAGCTCAGTGCTGCTGTATTTCGTATGGTGAGTGTAGAAACGAGGAATTCCATTTAATTTCTCAGGAATAACAACGTATCTGCATTTCGAAATATTAATCGAAGATAGATGTAGATGTTTATGGGCCACAGCATCCACTTACCATCAAGTGGACTGTGTGCTCGTTTGTCACTCTAATTCCATAAAAAGAATGGAACAAGTGTCTTTAGGCCACAGCACTGAACATCAGGAAGACTTTGTGCTTGTTTATCACCCATTCCTGTATAAAAAGCTCGAGGTAAATAACCGTTAGAAAAACAATAGCTTACTTTTGAGTTTCTTTCCGCTTCCTTTCCTTATTATTTCGCAGTACCTATTTATTGAAGCGATGGCGTAGCTTTTTACTTTTAAATTGGTACTTTGTAAATACCAATTTTGAATAAAAATATTTTGAATTTGTCTGTTACCAAAACAGTTTGCAGTAAGCGAAATATAAAAGATTTATTTTATATAAAGATTATTTGTATGTGAAATGCAATCATTAACATATTTACCACCATAGGCGATAATTCGCTTAATTTTAATTAACTACTACTAATCTCATGTCATCCATTTTTTTCAATATACAGCTTTGAAATAATATATAATTGTTGATAATAATCCCTGGGAATGAAGTGGTGGCTTCCATGTTGTTTTTAATATGAATTTAGTAAATAGTTTGTAACCATTCACATTGCAATTTTTTTTAAATTCTTACTGGAATTCTTCCTGGTTCTTATCAGGAAAGAGATTTTTGTCAAACCAGTGGTAAAGTAAAAAAATAATTTCAATAATAATTACATGTTATCTATATTGAATAAAAAATTATTCTTTTCTATCCAATACTGAAGCAATCTTCGTCGGATATTGACGATTGACATAAAGGCGTAGTAAGCATTCTATCGTATTCTAATAGTATTATATTAAATTCTATCGTATTCTATCGTAAGCTATCGTATCCTATTGTAATTCATCGTATTATCTCGTATTCTATAGTATACTTTTGAATTCTGTCGCATTCTATCGTATTCTTTCCTATACTATCGCAATCTATCGTAATTTCTACCGATTGTTTTTATAGATGAGAGGGGCAAACGAGCATGCGGCTCACCTGGTTTTAAGTGACTACCGTCGCCCATGATCAACCGCAACACCAGAGGAATTGCAGGTGCGTTGCCGGCCATTTAGGAAGGAGATAATTTCTATCGAATTCCATCGTATTCTATCGTAAGTTATCCTATCCTATAGTATTTTATCGTATTCTATCGTGTTCTACCGTATTCTCTTTTCTCTCGTATTCAATTGTATTTAATCGCATTCTATCGTATTCTATCGCACTCTATCGAATTCTATAGTATTTATACGTAATAGAGCCATGCAGCAGTTATATTAGTAGTACAGTTGTAGCACGAATGGGTCGGCTCGACCGGGGAAGGACCACGCTCTCACAGAATATTAGCGTAAAATAGTAGCTTAATGCTGCTGTGTTTCTGATGTATTTTGTATGTATTTTTTCAATAATTAAAAATCAAAAAAGGTTTTTTTTTAATTATTGAAAAATAATTAATTAAAAAAATACTTGAAACAAATCTTTATTTTTTTTTTGCTATGTGTAGTGCATAAAGCCGTTGAAAAATATTTCAACTTATAAGACCAAAGTACTGTAGATAACTGGTACAAGTAGTATGACAGTACTTAGAATACTGGTTCTAGTGTTAAAAGTTAGTAAAAATATTTTTTTAAATTGTAAGATAGGCACTGAATAATAATCTGTGTAAAAAAATATAGTTTTGCCTGTCGTTTTTTCTTAATTTTCAAAAAAAGTACATAATAATAAACTATTACAAGTGGCTATTTGTAACAGTTTCCATGTTTTAATATCATAAAGAAAACAAGCTACATAAATGTAAATCACATTATTTTCCAAATTATAAAAAAAATATTCAACATTAATGATGACATCCTTTTCATCCAATATTCAGATATAACATTTCAAATTTTCAATCATTTTTATAGGTTTACATAAAAGTTACAAGTTCTTGAATTCTTAAAGCGCTCTTCTGTAAAGTTCTGTTTTTACACTTGCATTAGAATACGTAGGACCCGTCGCAATTTCAATGCTGGATGGGGAACTTTTATTGTTAGAAAGGATTTGCATAGTCGCTTCTTATGGTACCTATTGGGGAAGGGGCGTTATAAGATGATGTATTTATTTTACACTGTGGCCACACAGCAAATATAATATATTTGTTAAAAGCGCTTATTCTGTAACTATCAAAATCAATAAGGTTAAGGCAAATGTATGTAGGTAAATGATATGAGCTACAAACCTCACGTACTGTAAAATATACAGTCAAATTTCTTAGTTTTACCTATCCATAAATAAGCACCAGTACGACAAATAAAAGACGTCATTTTGATGAAAAATTTATGTTGCTACACTATTTATTCGCGTTCGGGACGGAAAGTCTGGCCGGAATAGAAATAACAGTTATTACGTTCCTGATGGCGGCTTGTCATTGCTATTAATAATTAAAAGCCGCTCTACTCGGTATGCTAATTACTTTACGGAATAGGACAGGTGTAACACAAAAATATAATTAAGCAATTGTAAATTAATGTGATTTATTTCTAACTAGATTCCCGCCTCGACATCACTTAAATAGGATCCAATTGTGTGGTGTTATTGAATCAAAATTTATGTATTTTATAATATACGATATTGCCTAGATCACTACTTGCATTGCTCTCTATCAGGTCGTGAAGTTTCATTACCATCCGTTAAGTTATTCCGAAGATTAAGCCCAGACAGGTAGATAGACAGACAAACCGATAGACAGATCTACAAACAGATGGACCCACAGAAATTTTAAAAATAGTTATTCTTGTCTTATGCCCTTAGCCTAGTAACAAAAAACTAGTTTAGTAGCCCTAAACCAGTTGTTAACTTATTTTATATTCTTTAGCCTATATGGGTTTATTATTATGATGTATTTTCATTCATTCGTAATAAGAATATTGCAATCATCACGATATTAGTATTAAGGTCAAAGTTCCATATTATATCAATATATAATAATTATTATATCTTTTTGTTGCCTTGGATGCTGAGGTTAATGAATTTTCTTTCGTATATACCCCCAATGAATAATCTGGATAAATTTTATTTCAAATTGAGGATAATGTATAGAGGTATATACCATTGGATGAACTGTGTCTTCGTTTATCACCTAATTAGATAGAAGGATTCAATTGGCAAAAGGAGCTGGGTAGAATACGAAAATTTAGTCGATTAAACTTTAACATAGCGGATAAACTGTGATGGATTTGTTTCGGTCATGAAATTATGTAACATAAATAATTTTACTATCAAAAACGCCTGTATAACATTAGCAAAGTTTTTCCAATATCGAGATCAATTTAATCTTGTGAAAATGAACTTGTGCCGACGCCTCGCAGCCGTTTGACCTAGATTTTCACAGTTTCCGAGCTCTACTTACCACTTCTGTTCATGATAAATGCCGTATTTTCGGGAAAAAGCTCTCCAATTTATTTTACGCACCGTACTATTTGAAAAATAATATTTCACATATATAAGTTTTTAAAAGATTTGAAGCAGTCTTATATTTATGGCATGGCAGCGTTATATTTATAGCACAGGAATGTACAATAGTATTGAGTGATATTTTTGGTGATGTTATTGCACATTAATGTATTGAATATTAATGTAGGTACTAGTTCTCGCAGCTATTTCCTTTTTCCTGGGAATCCACCTGGATAGGTACCACTATCTTATCTAGTTCTACCGGAAAATAGCAGTACTTGCATGCTGTATTTCGTCCTAAAGGGCATACAGCCATATGGGTATCATAAATACTAAACATTCAATTAAACTATGTTTCACGGATATTTTTTACGTAAAAGAACAATAATTCATATCAAGGATGATTCGTGAGACTATCGAAATTTCACAAGTGTTAAAATTAAAAATTTTGTACAACCGACTTCAATATAAATAAATTGAGAACATTATCAACTTAGTTAAAGTCAAATAATAGTATTTATTTAGAATAGTTTTTATTAAGAATAATTCCAAACTACTCGTCAGATCTTGATTTATATGGGAATAAGTGAGAAGCACTAGCTTTAAAAAAAAGAATCATCTAAATCGGTTCACCTACAAAAATTTTCTGAGTTAACACGATTGATTTATATATTACACTAGATCAGTAATAACCGCGCCAAAGCGTTGCCACTGCACATATGGCCACAGCCAACGTCATTTAACGCCTTGCTAACGTCAGTTCAGTGTTCAATGTGTCGCCGACAGAGTTGAGCCGCGACAAAAAATGGGTAAATGCGTAGCGAAAGAATATTTTTAATGACGTAATTATTTCAACACATAACGTAAAAAACCTCAAATAATTAAATAAAATTATCGAATATTACCATTTAGGTTCAATGTTGCCACTTTTCCGTATTTGTGATTATTATGTAGATAGTTAATTTCTTACCTCTGATTTTAAATATTTTGGATATTATAATAAAAACTACCTTTCCGTTTTAACTTTCATACAAAATAATTAATTATTATTATTTTAGGTTATTCCGAATTATCTATTATATATATTTTATTACCTACTTATTTTATATTAATAATTTTATATTAATTATAATTTCATATAAATTTTATACTAATTATATTTTATTAACTATTTTATTTTGTTTGATTTATTAGTACAATTAAAATACTTATAAAATATGTTTTATTTCATCATTATGTTTACTTCTATTCATCTGATAAGCTTTGTATCCTTTTTTTCTAAGGGGACGCAATAAAGATTTTAAAATAAAATATACTTTTTAAATATAAAAACAATTAACTGCAGCTTAAAAAAACTCATTTTTATTGCGTATTTTAGGTAAAATTTCATATAGTAAGCCACACCAACCCGCCTTTGCATGTTTGTGTGTCTATCTTTATCTAATCTTAGCGACGATATTGCTTTCACAACTTGTGTAAGTGAGATAGGTATATGTTTATTTAAAATTGTTATTAGTTTCAAAGTTACGTCGTCGCGTTTAGATAGTGGTTACACTTTTTTCGACGCGCGGTAATGTGGTTTGCTCCTCTAGTGTTGTATATACTCTATGGTTAACACACACAAAAAATACAGTTGGATTGAGTACCTCTTCTTTTTTTGAAATTAGTTAAAAATACATATCTAATTTACCTCATTTCAATGTTTATATATACAGTGACTGAAAATTTCTGAAAATATTTTTTATCTTCAAATTACATATTATACTCTTGTTCTTTTGCTATTCTGTACATCCAAAGGTACCGGCAAAGTAGCTTCATTTATTTTTTACTTTCCTTTTTTGTACATGAACAACTTCTTGTGTACAATAATTTGCTGACTGTCTATCTACTTATCTAACTAATTTGAAAACAGAAGATAATAAGTTGGGACAATCTGCTTGGGATCCTATCTTTACATATAAAATGCTTTGTCCTGAATGACTGACTGACTGGGGCAAAGTTTGTATAGAACAACGTGATGACCTTGGTCCAAGCTACTTCAAATGTTGCGTAAACATTCTTATACCGAATTGATGGAAGACGTGTTTCGTATTTTATTGAATATCATCGCCTATCGAGGTTAAAAAGGGTAGAAAGTTGTTTTGGGGGTGATTTGCATTGAAGTTGATATCTATACTCTTTAGTGATTTTTATATATTACGTTTTATTTTGACACTTGTTCCAAACTGAAAACGTTGAACTCACGTAAAAGTTTGTGCAATGCAATACTCCTTAAAATCGGAATGTCAAATATAAAATATTATTTAAATCGGATTAGAATTCGAAATGTAAATTTTATTTGTACTTGGATTATTTTAATGAAAAACTTGCCTTATATCTTGATTTTCCTTCGAAAATTTCTTGGAAATCTCTTAGATTACTTACTTAGCGAATATTTACGATTGTTGTATAATTTGTTTGGAAGTTCATTTTAACTCTTTCATTAGAATATTATTTTTAGTCTAGTTAATTTAATTTGTTTTTCATTTGTTGTAATAATTAAATAAGATTCTTTGAGTTTGATTTATCAATGTATAATTTAGTTTTTTAGTTCTAATTGTAAAATATGTCTTTGATTTGTTGTGAATAATAATAAAGTTTTCTTTTTGTTCCAATATAGATATTTAAGTAGTTAGTAGTTTTTTAATAGTTTAATTCGGTGTGTATTGTTTCCCACAATTTTCTTCTATTACTAAAATTGTCTGTGTTTATTTTTAAAAATGGGAGCAGAGTTGGTAAACATCAACGGGAAAGTAATAAACCTTACTATTTAACCAATAGTGGTGAATGGCGCATGTCTTTTCCGTACGCTTTTTTAATTGTTGAACGGCACACAAGAACGCTGAACGGATATTTGTAAAGAATTTGTGCGTCATAAGACGGAAAATTGGGATGAATTTGCTGATATGTCTCATGACCGTCATAAAAACAATTATGGGACAAAAAAGAGTATACATTAGATATGTTACAATACTATACACATGACGGTTTCTGCTAGTTAGTTACAGCCAGTCAAATGACCCATTTCTATATGAAGTGAAAGTATTGAAATCGCGAACTGTATGCCAAATTTGGTACAGAAAATCAACCCATTAATAGGTAACATTTTTCCAAGATCTTTCTAATGGTCACTTTTGTGTCTACGCTGACGCCGAATGTGATAATAACAATGAGCGTCCAATAGCCAAAAATCGACGCATTGAAAGAGCTGTATCTCCGACTTTTAGACAACCTACACCAATTTCTAATGATCTGCAAGACTCTCTTTCGCCTACTCATACAATTATTGAATCTGAATGTGAGTCAGATTTAATTTCTTCTTTGTTCACGAATAATTGCGTAGAATCCCTAACATTTACTACCCAAAAATCAGTCCAAATGAAATTAGTTTGACAAATAATTCACAAAAAAATAAGGCGAAGAAACGCAGCCTCCAGACTCTGTCCAACGCACACTATTTTTGTGAGCCCAATATTTGGCTTCACCTACTAAACACTGTTGTGATATTGATATTTTGAGACCATTACATTGATGGAATTATTGGTGAGATTTTCTAAAAATTTACTGGATGAGTATTTCGTTTCCAAATTTCGGATTTTCTATTGCCACATTATCTATGTATGTCATATACAATATTTTGTCTAGGATCAGTAATATGTGAGGTGCTCGCCCCGTGCACTTCTTCTTTTTGGTTTATTTTAACTTGGTGATCTTTCGTTTGGTTAACCCGGCAGAACTCATGCCCTTATATATTACGCAAGCACTAGCGTATTTCTCTCACGCTAAACAAACATTCTTTTAAATACCTAAATCATACCGTGTGATTTTTTTTTTATTATAAATATAATAATGCACATAGGATTTTATGAACTAAATATTTTAATTAAAGAAAATAAAATGATAAACGTTTTTACGACATTAACATGTAGGAACTTAAACTTGCCAGTATTTTCATGTAGTCTTTGGGAAAAAATTAAAAAAATCTCAACCTAAAATTTCTTAAAACAAAACATAATATCTTAATCCTCAGTATATAACCTAGATTTACATATATTACACAACATTTTTGTATGTTCTGAAGATATTTTTTTTACATTAAACGCAAGATTTTTTTGTTTTCCGATTTTTACACCTTGGGCACGCCGCACAGATTCCAGATGGTATTTCGGTCAAATGGTGTCAAACTATCAACGTATACGACAGACACTGCGGTTACCATCCCGCTTGTCATCTTAAGCCTACCCTTCGGCTAAAGACCGCTTTAAGGGACTAAAATGCTAATATATTTATGCATGTAAAGTGCCTCTATATTTGAGTTAAAATCCTGCTTTAACTTATGCGAAGATTATACTTGATTATGTTGATGCAAGGACTTAGGTGGCAGCACTTTTTTACACAGACCATTTGATAATCCATGGATTTGGCAATGGCAGCCAATTTCAAACAAAAAAGGCTAGAAATGCGTTTTCACTTCGGAGATGAAATAGCTTACTATCTAGATGGATATTAAATAGATAATAGAATCCTCCTTTTAAGGCTATTATAAATGGGGGATTTTAATTATTTTTTTTATTTAATTTGAAACACTTACTGCTATAGTAAAAGTATAGTCAACACTGAAATATTGATGGGTTATGTGAGAGAGGTGTGAAAAAAGACGTAATAAAATCAATGAAATAGAACTATATACAATCAAAAAAATATTTTTTATGAACTTTATAATGTGGTGCAACGAAATGTGCCCAGTATTTGCTACAAAATACAGCCAGTCCCCGTTTTGGTTGCATGCACATAATAGTGTAATAAGTAATGTTAGCCGATGTAACTCAGATGGTTAGCGCTCGCTGCGAATTTCACAGTACGCGAGCAAACCGGGTTCTATCCCTGCCGGCACCAATGAAATTGTTAATTTAGAACTTACTTAACTGGTAGAACTCAGAATGTCAAACTTGATAAATATATCAGTCAAGACCTTTCTTGCTCATACGGTGTCCCACAGGGCAGTACACTCCGGCCAACCCTATTCTTAGTATATATAAATCAGTTAGCCGACCTAGATCTTGAAGGAGCAGACATTACGATGTATGCGGACGATACAGTAATTCTATTCCATGATAGTACATGGGAAAAGACCAAACGTTTGGCTGAAAAGGGGTTATGTGAAGTGGCAAGTTGGCTCGAAGACAGTCTTCTCTCTCTAAACGCTTCTAAAACCACATACCTCTGTTTTTGTAAGACTAGTGTTTCAAGTCCTTTGAACGATCTTGGATTACAAATACACTTGAATAAATGCAAGAGACAATCACAGACCCCTCGCTATTGCCCAAAACTCAACAGGTCCAAAACTGTGAAATACTTAGGGATCACTGTCGATGAAAATCTGAATTGGGCTCCACATATCAAAATCATATCAAACAGGATAAGGAAACTCATATATGTTTTTAAATCAATGCGTCAGGTGGCGGACTCTAAGTTACTGATACAAACTTTTAATGCGCTCTGTCAATCTGTCATTACTTATGGGATCTGTTCCTGGGGTGGGGCAGGCAAAACGTACTTAATAGATGCTGAAAGAGCTCAACGTGTTGTGCTCAAAGTATTACTTTATCTCCCGTTTAGACATCCCACAACACTGTTGTATGATAAAACGCAGGTACTTAGTGTGAGAAAATTATTTATATACCAATGTATTAGGTGATTCCATAGGTACTCTGCACACTCTCAACTTGACAGTATAAAACATAATAGAAGAAATAAAGTAGATAGATACTTAGTCCCTAGAACACATAGTGCTTTTGCCAAAAGACAATTTTTTTACCTTGCGCCAGTACTATACAATAAATTTAACAAAATTTGTATTGCTAAAAGCTACAACAACCATCAAATCAAAAATAAAATTATTAATTGACTTCAAACTTATGACTATGATGCTACCGAATGTCTATTAAACCTCTAATATGTAAATGTAATTGTAATTTTTTATTGTTCTCACATTATTTGTTATTACACGCATAAATCATTAATAATGCAGGCAATCATACAAATTTCAAAATATAAAATCTTCACAGTAAATAGTAAAAACATACTCACCACACATACACTCATGTACGCGCACGCACGCACGCACGCACGCACGCACGCACGCACGCACGCACGCACGCACGCACGCACGCACGCACGCACGCACGCATGCACGCACGCACGCACGCACGCACGCACGCACGCACGCACGCACGCACGCACGCACGCCCGCCCGGCCGCACGCACGCACGCACGCCGCACGCACGCACGCACGCACGCACGCACGCACGACGCACGCACGCAGCACGCACGCACGCACGCACGCACGCACGCACGCACGCACGCACGCACGCACGCACGCACGCACGCACGCACGTACGCAACGCACGCACACGACGCACGCACGCACGCCCGCACGCCCGCACGCACGCACGCGCACGCACGCACGCACGCACGCACGCACGCACGCACGCACGCACGCACGCACGAACGCACGCACGCGAGACGCACGCACGCACGCACGCACGCACGCACGCACGCACGCACGCACGCTCGCACGCACGCACGCACGCACGCCCGCACGCACGCACGCACGCATGTACGCACGCACGCACGCACGCACGCACGCACGCACGCACGCACGCACGCACTCACGCACGCACGCACGCGCACGCACGCACGCACGCACGCACGCACGCACGCACGCACGCACGCACGCACGCACGCACACGCACGCACGCACGCACGCACGCACGCACGCTAGCACGCACGCACGCACTCACGCACGCACGCACGCACGCACGCACGCACGCACGCACGCACGCACGCACGCACGCACGCACGCACGCACGCACGCACGCACGCACGCACGCACGCACTCGCGCACGCACGCGCGCACGCACGCACGCACGCACGCACACACACACACACACACACACACAGGTTTAGTAACAAGTAGATCTATATATATTTTTTGTATTTTTTTTGTGATTTTATTCAACAAAAGCTTGTTAAATTTAGGAAGGAACTAGCTCCTGTTACACAGGTTAACCTTTTACAGGAGCTAGGATCACATTGATATGTATAAATTCGTTTTTGTTGCAATAAAGATTTTTTCAATTTTCAATTTTTCAATTTTCAATTTTCAATTTTTCAATTTTCAATTGCAATTTTAAAACGTCGTGAGGAAACCTGCATGCCTGAGAAATAAGTAAAAATAATTCGAAGACATGTGAAGTTCGCCAACACGAATTGGGGCAGCGCGGCGAACACTTCCTTGCCGGCAGCAGTAGAACGTATATGGGTTGTAACTTTAAGTTATGTTAGATGACTCTCTCTTTGACTTAGTGATCATAAATGCGGCTGCTGATTATCAGGTCTTTTCTTCGAATCGAAAATAAGATATTAGGTTTTTCCTTTGATATTCGTCTCTTTACTGTCTCGGTTTCTTTTACAACGGTCCATGATTTTTTAATATAATTATTTGTAAAAATTAAACGGATAGCTGTTTGGCCGGATACCGGATAGTAGGCAAATTTTATGGTCGAATAGCCAAATATCCGGCCGCCGGATATTCTGCCGAACGTTGCCGTTGTGCATTGCAAGAAGCGAAATGTAAAGTTAGTGCAAACTGTTCGCGATCGTGACCCTAATATTTGGTCTGCAGGTATTGTTACACTATACCCAAATTTGTCAAAGTTTATCAAAATCTATCTTTCAGCTACCTGCGGCAGTATGTACAGCGAAAGACTTTTTTATGAACTCCGAGCCTTGTTTATGAATACAGAACAAACCGGTAGTTACCTTTCAATGCAAAGAAATTAGTATTTATTCACCATAATTTGCCCTTAGCTACGTAGTACTATTTTACTCTGTTCCTTAGCGCAGTATGAGTACTAATTTTGTAGGTTTTAAAACGAAAACTTTGTGATTACTGATTATATTTGTTAAGTGACATAAATGAAATACTTAACTAAATTTGATATTTTGTGTTTTTTTTTATAAATCCGGTATCTGCTCGGGTAGCTGTTTCTTATCCGATATCCGGTCGAATAGTAATTTTAGGCTGGATAGGCCAAATACCGGATATCCGTTTCATCTCCAATTATGTGTATAAAAACAATTAAAATGCATGTCCTCACAAAAACGAGAAAACATTCAATAATATGTTTATCATCTTTGGCTACGTGTTTTACCCCTGGTCTATTGTCAACTATGTTATGTGACCCTGTTGTTACATTGGTAAGAATAAGGTCACATAACATAGTTGACAATATAAGGTCTATCATACAAAAGCATTATTATGGAAGGTCTCTATGATGCATTAGCATTACAATAGTAGAGTTGTTGGTAGAAGTTCCATATATTAAAAACATATAATAGTAAGGTTTATGATACTAAAGCATTACTATAGAAGGTCTCCATGATGTATAAAGATTACAATAGTAGAGTTGTGGGTTGAAATTCCATATATCAAAAACATATAAGTAAGGTCTGTGATACTAAAGCATTACAATAGAATGTCTCAAATATGTAAAAGCATTATATTAGTAGAAATGGGACTTGAAAAGGATTATTATAGTCGCGTTTAGACTGATTCTTAAGCGTCCGAGAGCAAGGTAAATTCGGACCTGCCAACCATGTGTCCTAGACATATCGTCTTAGTGCCGGTGGTAAGCTGGTTTGTTGTGGCAATACGGTTTGCCCGTGGACATCGCACACCCATAGTGTTTGTAGGCGGCGTCGTAGCGAATAGCGTTGTGATACATTGGCTATCTTTCGGATTGGGATGTGTGTATTTGGTAGCACTTTTAAGTCTAACAATCATACTCAACTACATGTCTTAGTACATTAGCGCTATGATACGTGGAATTTTGTTCTCTGGCGTCTTAGTAGCATTCTACTATGATACGTTGGTATTATTTTTAGTTAAAAACAACACAAATTTTGTTACCAAAGTTGATAGGAATCATGTGGGTGTGTTGTGAGGGGGCGCCATCCGTATGATAGTTGCATTGATGCTTACTGCTACTTGCGGTATTGCGTCTTGTGATAGACATGCGGGTGTGCTGCGCCTGATTCGACGCTCTCTTGTAGTTCTGGTCGATGGAGGTATGCGGGTGGTGATGTCATCTGGGATGTACGGGGGACTTTGGGATGGTGTAAGCCCGACGATAGTCGTATTGATGCTTGTTGCGTTCTGCAGCGGTGCGTTGGTTTTTTGGCGGGTCACTATTCTCAATAGTGCTCTCTGCGTCTTGGTTTGACTCACGCCTAAGTAGCTACGCCCAAGTCGGGTCCCCTTATTACGCGGCTGCAGACTGTCTAACCTCCAAGATGTTTTATATAACATCGTAATAATATCTCTCTGTCACTTGCCCACCTTTGAACGATTGAAGGCACCTTGTTGATTGGTAAGACAGACTCAACGTCAGTGACACAAGCCCTTTCTGATGACGAATTATTACTACTATCCTATAAGTACCTTTTTAAGGGATGGGGTGACAAACGAGCACACAGTTCACCAGATGGTAAGTGGGTACTGACGCAATTAAAAAGCTAAATTATTATGTACTTGCTATGTAATGACTGTTTGTGTCACAATAATAATAAGAAATAAATGAATAAGATAAAAATTATTTAAGGAAAAACCGAATACTTCTAATATGATGGCCTTAAGCATCACTACTTTACTCATAGTAAAGAACTACACAACAAATATTCAAGAAATTTGTATATATTTAACAATAATGGAACACAGTACAAATGAACAAGTTCCCACGATAAATAACTCGCAAGTCGGAATGCCAGTGAGAACCCGTTTTAATCCCTTTTATTACTGTGAGTTTAATTTGTTTGCGTGACATTTCTGTGTTAAAAATTGCTCAAGCTAAACTATTATGTTGAATTAGAATTAACTTTTTTTAACAGAATTAGCGAAAACCTTCGATTTTAAGACTTTAGTTTCGCGTAGTGTATATATTCTTTGCTTTAGTGGTAGCTTGATTTTGACAAAACTTACGACATAATTTCATATCACTCGATATTCGCACGATGTTTTATTTTTGATTAGCTTATGCTCACAGTTTCATTATATTTAATGTCCAGTTAAATTCATTTTCTATCAGTAACTAGTATACTTTTAATATATGCTAGTATATGTTACGACTAATATTAGTATAAATAATAAATTTAAGATGAGCTGGCCAAACGTAGCTTTAGGTTTGGGTATAGGCTCTTGGATTTCTGGTTTAGATTTAAATTTAACCGCAACTTGCTAGCTAAAAGCAAACAATAAAAAGAATTAACTTATATAATTTTAATTGTTTTTTAATAAACAATCAGTAAAATAATTTGGGTAAACTAATGTGTATGCGATATCTTCATGTCTAAAACTAGGCGTGATCGATTGCCAGTAGATATAGGATTGGCAGAAGTAATCCTGACTTATATGTTTACCGAAGATTTATACATACATAAAATACATTACATAAAATATTCATAATTATTTCCTATATTCACGCGAACACTATACATTAATTAAAACTACTTTTACGGATTTTATTGCGTTTAATTTAAATTATGCTTAATTCCCGACGTTTCAGGTGCTTTCCAGCATCCATGATTATGATGATTGAGGTGAATGACGTCCTGATATGTTCACTCGGAGTACCTTGAGCTTTTTAATTATTATTTATTGTCCGATCTACGAGGGATGAACTTATTGTGTCTTGAAGTCTTGCAGTGGTATGCTTGGGCTTAGTTTTAATTTTATTGATTACATGATCCCAAGCAGGTGGTAGTGTCCAGCCCATTTCTCTACTAAAATGAGAATGTTTTTTTTTATATTTCAATAGCCTCACGTATCATCCTTGGTAGGAATCGATGTTTAAAGACACATTAAAATGATAATCGTAGTTGTATGTTATCCTTTCCGAGCAGTGAGGATGTAAGAAATCCGTTATCCTATATCGCCAACTGTCATGAATGGCAACTATTAAAACGAAGTCAGAAAAATCTTATAACCGTAAAACTAAAGGATTTTAAGCCCGTATTGCCATTTATCGACCAGTAGCTTTCCTAAAATTTTGTTTTTATGTTGCACGTGAAAACTTGGTATTTACAATCGAACTCAAAAATGCAGTGTTGGCGGGGACGAAAATTCGTTCGCGCGTCTTATTAAATTTAAAGTGAGAACTATCCTCTTACCTGCCATGATTACAATTAAACTAGATTACTGAAGTGACTCCGTAATACTCGTATAAAGCAATAAGCAGCGTCAAATAGCTTAGAAAAGGGACAAAAGCTAAGAACCCACAAGTATAAATCTGAAAATTCGTGTCGAATTTCTGTGCAAATGATATTATGTTCCTTTATAACCGAAATTTATCGTAAATGTTGTTATAAATGAGCTATTAACAATACTTGAAACATTTTTTGTGAAAGGAGTAGTAAACCTGCCTTTTTTATTAAACACTTTTTTTACAATTTTATTCCTTTCCTTAAAAGTAAAATTTATAATATGACCTTTGTATATACAAACCTGTTATTGTGATACTACTATTGTTTGGCCTACAAATAACTATGTATGTTTGGCCTACAAATATTTTTTACTATATATATATGTGTGTGTGTGTGTGTGTGTTGTTTGTGTGTGTGTACTATCTTTTTTTCCCGCGATTTCTTGCGCTGTCGATTAGGGCGAACATGTTGGCCCGCAGGTCGTTGTTCTAACACAGAAAAAAGTACGCTTTTCAAAGCCCACTGCACATCATTTTATTCGAGTAGCCTGTGGATCACATATACACAGAAATCATATGGCGCCATTCGTATTCAATATAATAATGCGTTCAATAATAATGCGTTCAATAATAATGCGTTCAGGATGCTTTTGCGGCTGCCGCGTTTTTGTAGTGCGTCGGGTATGTTTGCGGATGCGTAAGTCGACAGTTTCCCCGGCTATTTTGCGTAAAAATGCAGGTTCCCTATTGCGTAGAATCCCTAGAAACCATAATATGATTCTGAAAAGCATTGCTGAAAATGGGGACTGTCCACTTTTAGCTTATATGTGTGCTATAACTCGAGTCTTCTTAGTTATTAAGTACTAACATAGATATTAAGCTTCCTTTGTTAGATACAAACTTTGTTATATATACTTTGTTAAATACTAACCTAACCTAACTTTGTATCTACGTTGTCCGACGAATAAACATTTTATTTTATTTATTTATTTCAGTTTAGCCCTCAGGGGTGAGAATTTATCCACATTTTGATTCTGAATCTAAGACAGATGTAGATGTCTATGGGTCCATACATCTCTCAGGCATACCACTTATAATCTGGTAACATGTGTGATCGTTTGTCACCCTTATTCCACAATATAATTAGACAACTAGATTTTCGTTCAATATTCAAAAAGGTTGGTACCAAGTATCCTTTAATGACAGAATCGAACCCACCAAAACTCATCATCAACTCAAGGGCACTTCACGAACAACAACTTCCTCTCCTCAGTCCCCTCAAAAAACCGACAACGCGTGCCGGAAAACGGTTCGTACCTTTTTCTTTGACTTCCATTTTAACTTGTGCAATGGAATCTAACTCGTGAGACCACAGAGGAAACTCGTACATATAAGCACATTAAAAAATTAGATGGTACGCCTTGTTACATGTAAAACAGGATTTCGGGATCTCTCAGCATACGAAACACAGTAGCATTATCCTGCTTTTTACAGTAGTATTTTAGCAAAAGTTAGTCTTTGTCCGGTAAAGTACGATTTTGTACGATATAGTTGCGTTTATATATACTATGTATATTAATTACTAGCTGTGCCGGCGACTCGTTCGCGTGGAATCAGTGCTTTTGCTATTCTATGTGATGATGTTTTATTTGTAAATACGACCGTTTAGGTCGCGACGAATTAGAAAGACACTTATCTGAATAAAAACACTCAGTTAGTCGGTCAATGAGACAATCAAATTAAACGAATCCATAAAAGAATCAAGAAAAAAATAGGGAAAACTATACGCTTGTGTTTTATTTTGTATATAAACAATAATATGACCGCAATAACTTAATACCTAATTTGCTACCGAATTTCTCTAGTCAATACTTAGTTTCCATACAACAAACAAGATATTGCCCTAAATAAGCAAGCACCATCACTAATTATTGATATTGAATAAAAATTTTGAAATGAAAACTACAATCCAATGCCTACCTAAAAATAAGTACCTACCTTTTCTATTATTTTGTCTCATCCTGCAAAAAAGAAAAAATAAAACTATACTCAACCTAGGAAATTTTTTGACGTTTAAGTTATCGGGCTTAAAATCAGTTGGTTTTTCAAGAAATACTAAGTAGCAGCCCGGAGTCAAGGGTTCAGCATTGTGTCATTCCTATGCCTCAGAAAGCACGTAAAGCCATTTTATCTGTATCTGATCTCACTATATTTTTGTCCAATTACTAACTTGGACACAATGATAAATAGACAGTTTTATAATTTGTAGGTAAAGGTAGTAATAGAAGCAGATTTTTGTAAAGTTCTAGATAATAAGTATTATTCATAATTGTTATAATTTCGTTTTACCTCGACCGTCTTTTTAAGAACACAATTTATAATAAAAAATGATTTAATGTTCTTATGAAGGTGGTTAGTTACAGAATGAATTAAATTTAATCATAGCTTTTGATATGATGAACCGATTTCAATGAAACAAAGACTAAATTTAAAACAAAGATATGATTCACAATATTCTTAAAGATTATTTTGATATAAATCAATACTTTATATATGATACATTAACAAACAAATAGACAAACAAACTGACAGAAAATTCTAAAAATAATAGAAATATATTCAGCTACTTATTTTTAGTCCCTCTCAATCAATTTTGTTACAAAAATATAAAATGTACAGATATCTGCAATTTACATTTTTTATTATATGTATATATGTAATGTTAAATAAGTTACAAAAATAATCTAATTGTAAATTACGAATTAATGACATAAATAAGAAATTGTGTCATTATTTTATCGAAAAATAAACTTTAAAGAGACAAAATGACTTTGATATCACTTTTATATGGTTTTGCAAATGTAACTTTGTATTAAATTAATTTCAAGGTACTCCGCTTTATAAATAAAACAGTTTCCCTGATGTTATCAAGAATATTTAATAGTGAACAAGAAAATCTTAATTAATGTATCTGTGACATGTAGGAACGGGCAAGAATTTTAAACATCCATTATAAATGTGAGGGATGATAGTAAATTATTATTTATTCGCTTAGCTTTCGTCTGCGTGGCACATAATAGCTGCCTTAAGTTGTAGATGGAAGCGCTCCACTAGACCCTTGGCAGCAGGATGATACGCAGTAGTTTGTATATGTCGTGAACCTATAAGTGCTGATATCTGACTAAAAAGATGGGATTCAAACTGTTTCCCTCTATCTGTGGTTACCTTTTCTGGGCAAACAAATCGTGATATCCACGATGAAATAAAAGCTTTTACTACACTCTTCGCTCTGATGTCCTGTAACGGCACTGCCTACGGCCACCTAGTAAACCTATCTATAGCTGTAAAGCAGTATCGGTAACCATCAGAGACGGGAAGTAGACCTATCAAGTCTACGTGGACGTGAGAAAATCGGGCCGTAGGATGCTTAAAATCCTGGATAGGGGCATGTACGCATCTCGATATTTTCGATCTCTGCCATGAGATACACGAGCGTACCCAATTCCGACAATCCTTTCTAATGCCAGGACATACATACCTCTTAGTCACTAATTTGATAGTAGCCCTAGCACTTGGGTGACTAAGTCCATGAATATTGTCAAAAACCAGATTGAAGCAGTGTTACGGTCTGGGCCCCGATATGTCACAGAAGATTTTCATACCATCAATACAGACCTTCTGTACTACTGAGTTCTGAGTCCGTATCCTGAGAAGCTGCTAAGGCAATAGGGTCTAGCGAGCGTGTTATTGCATCAGTTCTTGATAACGCATCCGCGACAACATTGTCTTTCCCGGTGATGTGTGACTGTGATGTGACAGTGGCCATGGAAGGAAAGGGGGAGATCTCCCGCCGGGCAAAGTGTTCTGCCCGGAGAGCGGCCAACACTCCGTGTGATAGTTCGGAGATATTCTATAATATATACTGTTTATGATTCGGAATGTTGATAGCGTGATTTTAGGCTTCGGTGTGTTCCGCTTATGGCGAGACGACAGCGCCGCCACATCATCCCCCTGCTCAGACCGGAGGTCGATAGTGCAGCCAAGTTGCCAACGAATATGCAAGTGTCAGGAGATTGCCTTGTAGTCTGCGGTGAGTCGAGAAGAAGGCAAGTAATCTGCGTGAGTGTAGTGAAGCAGACGCGAGCAGTAAGGCTCAGAGCCGTGCCGAACACTGTAGCGCAGAGAGTAGCTTGAAGGAACAGGAAGCATTATTATTCCAGTGCTGCGATGAACCTTGTGAAGCTAGCTGGCTTGCAGGATATGAAGAATGCAAACGATATCTGCTCGGGAGCGAATGGGTGGGGTATTCTATGACGATGATGAAGTTTGAAGTTTCCGAAGGTTGTTTGGTTGCATGTTCAGATCACTTCGGGGTCACCACTGTGGCCATGGAAGGAAAGGGGGAGATCTCCCGCCGGGCAAAGTGTTCTGCCCTGGGAGCGGCCAATACTCCGTGTGATACTTCGGAGATGTTCTATATATACTGTTCGGAATATTGACAGCGTGATTTAGGCTTTGGTGTGTTTTGCTTGTGGCGCGACGACAGCGCCGCCACAAGGTAGTGAAAAATTAGACATCCAAACGGGTTTGGATGCCTCCTTTAGTCCTAGTATCCACTCAAACAGTGAGCTAGTAGCAAGTTATAAACATGTAGGAGTGTACAAGCTTGATTGTGAATGTGGTCTCTCCTACATAGGACAAACTAAAAGATCAATAAAAACCCGCGTTAAAGAACATATAGCTGATGTGAAGAATCGACGCTCCGGGAAGTCTGCAGTCTGTAAACACGTACAGGATCGCCCCCGTCACTACATCAGATTTGATAGACCGCAGATCCTCGCTAAAGAACACCGATTCCTTCCAAGGATGATTCGCGAGGCTATTGAAATCAAAAAACATCCTAATTTCAATAGAGAAGATGGCTGGGTGCTACCATCTGCTTGGGATCCTATAATAAATAAAATTAAATCCCAACCCAAGCATACAACTGCAAGACTTCAAGATACCATAAGTTCATACTGCACAGATCGGAACAAAAGTTAAATTTTAATCTATGGTAACCGCGGTTAACTATGACATATGGACGTTGAACATCTCAGTCCTGCCCGTGACCATGAGCGCTGTAAAGCGTTCGAAACGTCGGGTATTTAAGAAGTTAAATATACGCGATAAATTCCGTAAAAACTAGTATTATTTCAATGTGTAGTGGTCGAGTAAATATAAGAAATCATTAAGTAAGGTAGACTTGTAGTGCTTGCGCGTACACTTGGGCATATAATCCTGTCCTGCACAGATGGCTATTACTGTTGAGAATGGCCGCTGTTACCATAATTCAATCTGGAACCATTTATTAGTTTTAAAATTAAACACATATTAGTTTAAATATTTTAATGATAAAAAGTGAGAATGAGAATTTACCATCCCGCCTAAAGTGGGACGTATGATCACGTTAGATAAGAGGGAACTCGTATGTAACAGATATACTTTGACAAAGTGACGGCTCCGTGGTGCACTGTCTTGGCAATGAGTGGTTGGGCTGGGGGCCGCGGGTTCGATCCCGCACGGAACAAGTATTTTGTATGGCCTACAAATAATTGTTTCGGGTCTGGGTGTTAGTCCTTGTGCAATTTATGTTTGTAAACTGACTTCACGATACAGGACAAAATTATTATCTGAAATTATTTTATAAATAAACACTGGTTATATCAATTTATTACAATATATTTGTTTACTATGTAGATGTATTCAACTATTAGTGGGTTACGAAAAACCTACTAATAGTTGATCATTTCGATAGTATCGATCGTCGATATTAATAAATCTTTTTCGTCGATTTTAATAAAAATTTATCGTGGAGTATCGAATTCGTTTTAATTTTGATATATTTTAAAATTTTGTATTAATCGACAAAACATTAAGCAACAAAAGTAGCTACAAAAACAATCATGTGTCGTTGTTGTTTTTTTTTTCGTCATCCAACCGTCCAGTAACACCATTTTGAGCTGTATCGTACCATATTACTTAACCCCCCCCCCATTTTGGCACCGATCGCCAGCCTGCATCTGCTTCACCCCCTTAAAACCTACGTGAACACGATACCATTTCGTATTAACCAACTAACCAAGGTGTTTAGACTAAAGAGTTTAGTCAACATTATGTATATGTATATGTACTTTGCTCAACAGCAAGGGACTTTAATGATCATACCTGTTAGAAATTTAATACAATAAAAAATTTATTTATGGCTTATCTTGTCATTGATTAATCATGAAATTTGCTAGCAGAGTCATGTCTGTTTACAAGCTAGCGTTATATAGGTAAATTCAATTAACGTTTTGTGTACCTACTTGAGGCAGTTTACACAATCTAAGTGGAATTTACATTGGTAAATCAAACTACGTTTTAAATTATATAACTAGGTTTTTAAAAGTGCTCTTATTAAACTAGATCCCAAATGAAATGAGTCCCACTGAAATGCAAATAAAATTTAATTTATACAAGCTCATTTTTAGAAGAATATAAAATTTTAAATTAACCAAAACTATTCTGATTTTGCTTAATTTATTTTAAATAATATTGTAGTGTAAACTATATAGTTCATAGAATACTATAATACATAATATACTATAGAACGGGGGAGTGGGCGGAGGCCGCGTAGCTACTAAAATGTCACTAACACGTCAATTCACACGTATAAGTGTCAACACAAGATGTGTTTTGACGTTACAATCGTTTCCAAATTTCGCATGCAAATTATTAAAAAAATGCCAAATTGCACCCTATTTACAAATAAATATGTATTAAAATTTAAAATTTCTTTTTAATGATGATCTTGAACTTCAATCAAAAGTCTAAAATGTGTTAATTTATTCAGTCTGTCAACACAGCGAATGAATCAAATCAAATCAAGCGTACAAATAACCACCTTATTATCATTAGATTCAATATTGCACACTTTAGGGGCCCAGGGTACCTGGTTGACCGAGCTTTACTCGGTATTTTTCGCTCGATTTTTTTTTAATTCGTGTGTTTTGGAAATTATATTTAGATACAAATTACATACTGATGAAATATAAATAATATTTTTTGATCTTAGCGACATAACAGAAAAAACGGAACTGGTTATTTGAATAAAAAATCATGAGTGCAATTATTTTAATTTAAATTTTCGTGTTTATAAAAAAAAAACTAAAAAAAAGGCTCGAAAAAATAGATTTTCTCAAAAAAAGAAAGGAACTTTTTTTTTTTTGCGCCCGAAGCAATTAAAGGGCTACCCTGTACGTAGGGAGGCGGAAAATGCATTACGCATACCACGATAGCCGGTCTATCGTGGTAATGGGGGACTCACTGTCCTACCGGGGACCCTAAGTGATACCCCCTAAAAACCGCCTTTGGGGACAGGCAACCGGCTGATTAAGCTCTATTGTGCCTTATCATGAGCGACCCTCTTTTGGGAAAAGAGGGCGCAGGCGGCTAAGTGCCGCTGAGGGAGTGCCTACGAAGGCAAATTAATGTCAGATATTACAATAATTTTATTTAATTAGAGTTGGCCTGAGCCGCCAGGAGACAGTTCAGGTCGTTTGAAAGTTTATTAGGCGGGTCCGAGAGAGAGTTTCTCGGCCTGCGGACACGATAGCGAGAGGGGGGGTGGGGCTGCATAAGAAGCTGCCTCACGAATTAAATGGTTTGGGTGCGACTCTGAGGCTTTGAAGAAGTTCTCAGAGAGTTTTTTAAGAAATTGTTGAATTGTTGGGAGCTCTAAGTCCCGATGAAGGTCGGCATTACGAACGTACCACGGTGCGTTCGCAGCTCGACGACAGAATAGGTTCTGAACTATTTGGAGTTCATTTAAAATGTTAGGGTTTGCGTGGGCAAAGACGGGGCCCGCGTAGGACATGACTGGTCGTATACATACCTTGTAGAGGGTACGCTTGTTTCGAAGGGACATTTTACTGTGTCGGCCCAACATACTGTTGAGCCTACTCAGATAAAATCGAGCGTGACGGGTTACTCTTTTGACGTGGGGCTTGAAAGTAAGCCCTGTGTCTAGAGTGACAACTAAATATTTGGCGGACGTATGCCAGGGGACAGGGGTCCCTAGCATACGTATTGGAGGAGTGTTTTTGAGACGGCGTCGTTTATAATCGAAGTGAACGGCGGAGCTCTTCTCCGGGTTCACATCGATGCGCCATTTTTTTGAACCAAGCTCCTAGGTCATCAACTGACTTTTGGATCTTGTTCCGTATGAAGGGTAGTGAGACACCTTTGCAGTAGATGGCAGTGTCGTCTGCAAAGAGGGAGAGTTGAACACCTTTCGACGGGATGGGAATGTCGTTGGTGAACAGGATGTACAGCAGAGGAGCAAGTACTGAGCCCTGAGGGACACCAGCCTTGATAGTTCGCTGTGAAGAAAGCGTGCCTTCGTGTCTAAAACGAAAGGTACGATGTTTTAAATAGGAGGCCACGAGACGAACTAGACGATTGAGGAGACCTATTTTATAGAGCTTGTAGATGAGGCCTGTGTGCCAGACTATCGAAAGCTTTGGCTATATCGAAGAAGACCGCGATGGTTTTATGACGTCGAGGGTAGAAACCGCTGAGGATATATTCCACAATGCGGTGAACTTGTTGGGGACATGAGTGTTTGGCTCGGAAGCCGAATTGGTGGGGGATGATGAGAGGGTCGCCGTCTGTGGGAAACAGAAAGCGCCTCATACGCGTTTGAATGACTCTTTCGAAGAGCTTGCCCATTGCCTTGAGGAGGCTAATGGGGCGATGGCTGGAGGGGGAGGTTGAGAGGCTTGCCTGGCTTGGGAATTCCAATCACAGTTGCCTCTTTCCACGTAGTGGGAAAATAACTAAGGTTGAAGCAGGCGTTGAAGATAATAGATAAAAGGGTTAACACCTGCTCGGGAAAGTGTTTAAGGGCTTGGTTGGAGATGCCATCCGCGCCCGGAGCCTTTTTGGGCTTAAGTCCTTTGATGAGAGATGAAATCTCATCATTGGACACAGAGATAGGTTCGGAGGCCGTGGGGGGTGAGTTCCGGGGGCGGACCTCATCCTCCACTGCCTGGACGTGTGAGGGGTCGACAGGTTGAGAACTAGGGGAGCATTGAGCGGCAATGCTATCCGCAAAGCACTCAGCCTTTTCCTCGTCCTCGAAGGCAACCGTGCCGTCGGGACGGGAGAGAGGGGGAGTGTGGGTGATAGCGTCTATGCGGAGGGCTATAGCCATCTGATAGTACGCTGTGTGAGATGGAGAGATATTCTCCATGAGCTTACTCTTTTCGAGATCTTGAAATTCAGAGAGGCGGAAGCGGAGTTTTCGTTGAAGACGATTGGCCGCGCGCCTATATTCGGGGGTGGGATATTTTGCTGCTCTCCGGAAAGCAGCTTTTATGGCTTTTATTAGGTTGCTAATACGTAGGGGAAGCCCACTATTGTTAGCAACCGGGACGACCCTTTCTTCGTTCTCCTTAAGGGAGGATTTAATAAGGGAGGAGAGTGAATCGACCGCGGTGTCGATTTTTTCGGGACTGTCTAAGTCCGTCGGTATGGAGATGGTAGAATCCTGTGAGTCCAGGGCTTTAGCTAGGGACTCCTTGAATCCCTTCCAGTTAGTGAAGGTTTTCGTGTGTGTTGGGGGAGGTGGCTGATGGCCAAGAATGAGGGAGACCGGTCGGTGATCTGATCCTAGATCGTCTAGTGTCTCGATTGCTCTGAGGTTGAGAGAAACTCCTTAGAGTAACGCAAAATCTAACACATCAGGTGAGTGATCGGTGTTATCGGGAAAGTGAGTAACACCGAGAGGACTATGGACGGTGATATCAAGAGACTGCGTGATATTGAGCAGTATCTTGCCACTAGGGGACGTAGTGCGGCATGTCCATTCAGTATGCTTTGAGTTAAAATCTCCAAACATAATGACTGAATTGCCCAAGGATAAAATGGCCTCAAAATCTTTTTTGAGGGGATAGGTTCCTGAAGGGATGTAACAGGAGGCTATGAGGATGGACTGATGTCCAGTCATAGCTAGCCTGCATACCGTGGCTTCCATGTTGGTAAGCTGCGGAGTAGAAATGGGCGAGCAGTGAAGTGTCTTCTTGTAATAGATGGCCGTTCCGCCGCCTCGGCGGTCGGGTCTGTCATTACGAAGAAGAGAGAAGTTTTTAATAGAAAGGCCTCTAGTGTCCTTAGCTTTGAGATTAGTTTCCTGTAGGAGGAGGAAATCGACTTCACGATTTCGAAGAAAGAGCTTAAGCTCTGGGAGGTTATTTCGCAAGCCGAATATTAAATGATACAAGCGATAAACCCTTAGGTTTTATACGACCATGGGATCTTGGTAGGTTAGTTTGCTCAGGCATTGGAGTTAAGTTAATTACGTTAACTTAACTTACAACGCTAGCAGAAGATCGTTATGTTCGGCAAGAGCGAGGAGACGCTCTTGGGGGGACTTCACCGCGCGCAGTTTGCGTGCTATAACTGTAATCTCTCTAACATCTATATTCCTAATCGCGGAGTATAGCGTGTTGTAGTCGTCTGTTGTGGGCTCTGCCTCGTGTGCGTACGAGGTTGTCCGCGGAGGGTCTGCCTTTTTGGGCCCCCAGGGAAAGACTGGAGGCTGCATTGGCTTTGAGAAGCCCGGAGGGGGGCCGAATTATGCCCTGAGGGGGGCCTAGGGGGACCCTGAGGGGGCCTAGGGGGACCCTGAGGGGGGCCTAGGGGGACCCTGAGGGGGCCTAGGGGGACCCTGAGGGGGCCTAGGGGGACCCTGAGAGGGTCGAGAGAAGCCCTGGATAGGCTGAGAGGGGCCCTGACGGGGCTGTTGTTGGAGGGCCGGGAATGAGCGGTCATTCACCGGCGGTGGAGCTTTCCTACTGGGGCGAGGTTGAGGTGCGCGTGGGCAACCCTTGTAGTTCGCCGGGTGTCCTGTCTGGTTGCACAGGACACAGGCGGGCGGGGATTCGGCGTCTTTGGGCCGGGGACACTCTTTAGTGTTGTGTGGCTCCAGGCACTTCACACACCTGGGTGGGGCGGAGCAGTTGGCCGCCGCGTGACCATAAAGTTGGCAGCGGTGGCACTGCGCCGGGAAACCGGGCCTATGTGGGGGCTCTACCTTCACCCTTGACAGGCCGCACACTGTGCGCACCTGCCGGAAGATGGCTTTAGCCTCCGGCACGTTGGACAAGATTACTAGGGCAAGGTTGTATCTCTTGCCCGTACGGTTGTGCATTTTGTGCACTGCTTCTACTGGGAAACCTTGGGACTTAAGGTCCTCGAGGATTTCCTCATTGGAGAACTCAAAGGGGACGCCTCGGATGACGGCCCTGACTTTACGCTCTTCAGGGAGAGCGTAGGTTTGGTAAGAGACCCTTTCGGCTGTGAATAGCCGGGTGATGGCGCGGAAGTCCTCGATCGAGGTTGGGATGATTTTAATCGCCTCCCCGAGGTTGACGGCATGGTCGTATTTAATCCCTGCGTCGTAGCAGGTCTTGGACAATTGGGTGAACTTGGCCTTGTCTCTTAGGAAGACAGGGGGCGGGACTTGCTTCTTCGCCAACTCTGGAGCACAACGAGAGGCTGGTTTAGATGGAGTGGGGATGTCTAGTGACATCAGTGGGACGGGGGGCAGCGTCAAGGGCTGCGGAGGTTGAAGGAGCGGCAGGGGCCGCTGAAGTAGGGGGGTGCGTTTCAACGCGGCGCGCTTTCCGTTGCGCTTGGAGGTGACGGTGGTGAAGTTTGACTCACCGGTTCCGTCAGAGTCAGAGGACTCCGATGAACCGGAGCCTGAGGTAGTGGCGGGCCTCTTCCGGGAGATAGACGCCGAGGATTCGGAGCATGCATACTCCATTTCTAAGGGGGCTGCTTGTAGCGGGGCAAAGGGAGTTCCTCGTTTCGAGGTGTGCCGCCGCTAGTAGCGGGAGGTGTGGCTGAGGGGCAGGGATGGGAGCCTGGGCGGCGATGGTGGCGATGGCGGCGAGGACCGTCTCGTTGCCACTTAACCCATAATGGGTAATGAGGGCGGCTAGGGACTCAGTAAGACTGGAGTTGGCCATTTTAGGTTGAGTGAGCTAAGGATGAGAAGCTAAAGATGAGAAAGTAAAGATGAGGACGGGTCCCTGCTCTCGGTAGAACAGGGACTAGAACGCGGGACGTACTACAACACACTATGCACGTAATAGTAAAAGTAAAATGCAAGAAAACACAAGAAAATAGAAGACAGTAAAAAAAATTGAAAAATGATAATGAAAATGAAATGAAATGACAAGTGAAAATGAAAAATGAAAATGAAAAGCGGAAGTCAGTCAGACCTCCCTGCCCGAAGACAGGGGGGCAAGAGCTGTAGCGAGAAAGTGACTCACCGGCAGCCTCGACGCTGTTCCGCGTGAGCAGGACAGCGGAGGCGCGTGAGAGCGCGACAGCACTACCGTACTGTACGGGAGCGCGGACCACCAGGAGGCGACCGTCCGAGAGCGGTGCCGCCGGCGGACTGAGCACTGCGTCAGCGCTGTACAGCGCGAGCGGGACAGCGGGGGCGTGAGAGCGGGGAGCACTACCGTACAGGAACGAAAGCGCGGACTACCTGGATGCAACCGCTCGGAAGCGATGCCACAGGCGGAATGTGAAGAAAGGAACATGAAAAGAAAATTAAAAAGAGTCGGTCGGTCGGTCTCGAACTGGGGTTTTAAGATTCTGTGACCGACCATTATGACCGGCTATTTATAATCACTAACATTCTGTCAAAATTTACCTTCTTATTCTAAAGATATTGTAGCAGTTTTTCATTGCCTAAAAACACGGACAAAAAGACATTTTCTAAAAATAAATCCTAACTAGATCGATTTATTATCCCCGAAACTCCCTGGACATTAAATTTTTTGAAAATCGTTGGAGCCGTTTCCGAGATCCCGATTATATATATATATATATATATATATATATATATATATATATATATATATATATATATATATATATATATAATACAAGAATTGCTCGTTTAATAGTATAGGATAAATTGAAATGAATTTGGAATTTTCTGTAATTTATTTCCATATGTGCATATTTATGAATAATTTATTTGAACTTTTTAACAAGAGCTCTGAACACAATTGGTCAGAATATTTTTCTTCTAAAATATAAATAAATTTGATGTTTCAACTATGAATGCGGTACGAATGCATATATATATATATATATATACATATAATGTGTATATATATATATATATATATATATATATATATATATATATATATATATATATATATATATATATATATATATATGTATATGTATATGTATATATATAATTCAATTTGGTTACTGTTTTCGCAATTTTATTTTCAATCAAGCGATGGCCTAAATATGAATAATGAAATGAAATAAATTTGTCAATGGAATTTTCCGTTTCATTTGGACGCTCATCTTCACGTTATAAGTTTCTTTTATCAAAGAGATATCTTACAGCACTTGAGCCGTTTATGTAATAAAAGGGACCGAATCGTAATTTGCTGATAAATATTTTGTCAATCACAAATAAATAACGTTATATTTTTGCGTTCGAGTGAATTCGAGCATCTACGCCTGAGATTTGTAAGAAAGTTTATGTTTCATTAAGGAACGTTAATTCCGATGTATTTCCTATCTTCTTAATTCAGCTAAAAAATGTCGTTGTCGTGTTTTAATATTTAAAACAAAAATAATTGTCCAAAAGGTAATTTAGAATATATTAAAACAATTATAGCTTAGTTTTAAAACTTATTTCAATGATCCGCGATGCGTGTTTGAGGTATGGCGTATAAGCTCTTGGCGGATAGCTTTGGGTTAACTCCCAACGACTGTTCCAAGTATGTGAAAAAGATTTTGAAAGAATAAAATTTATTGACACTTGGTAGTCACGTCTGTAAAAGTTGTGCGGGTGAAGAACATCAATGAAGATTCTCGCTGGAATAAACCACGCGGTGTGGATCAAACTTAGGATAGTTAAAAAATACTACTAAAATTTACTTGCGCCAAAATTTAATGTTGCCTCTTATCATCCGGTGTCTATCGTAAGAGGCGACAGAGAGAAATGAAGCAGGATATGTGCAGCAGCATATTACTGAAAAAACTTAATAATAATACGAAACTGCGCTTGCAAACCCGCTTGCCAAGCGTGGCAACTAAGGCACATTTACACTTTATGAAGCAATCTACAGGGATGGATATTATATATATATATATATATATATATATATATATATATATATATATATATATATATATATATATATATATATATATTGCAATGCATTTGTGAGGAGTTTTGATGAATGAATGTAAATTTATGTTGACCTTAAAATTTATTATTCTTTTCAATAAATTGTAGGATCAGCTTAATGTTGGTTTATGTTTTCTTTTAAAAAATATTCTGTTTATACAATTTAATGTTGCAAATTGTAGGATCAGTTTGATGTTAGTATATGTTTTCTTTTTGAAAATATTCCTTTTAAGGAATATAATGTTGCAACTGTTACTAATGCTTTAAACACATTAATAGTTCAAAGCTCATCGAAAATATATCTACAAAACATGAAGATTGCGAAAAGGTTTCGATTATTGAGTGTTTAGGATGTTTAATGCTCAATTTGCGTTGATTCGTGATATTACGGTACATAATTCAATAGCTCATAGCTCATTAGATACCTTACAACATTTGAGGTATGTGCAAATTAATTTCGAGTATAGTAGGCTTCGGGACGTTCAATGTTTCAATTCATGTTAATTCCCGCCATTCGATACAGCTTATTGAACAACTTCATTACAAGTTATGGCAGACATATGCTAATAAATTCGAAATCCAAATTGGATTTTGATTCCAGATACCATTAATTACATTTCTATTACGGATACTCAAATGTTACATCAATATTGCATGAGATTAAAATTACGTTTAGGCTTTTAAAAGAAGTAAGAAAGCGTGAGTAAATTTTTATTTTTCTTCTTTTAACATTATTTTTTCGTTAACAATGTTGTAAAGATTGGAAGCAACCCGCACCAACTTCGGTACATCCCAATGAGGAGATGGAGGAAATGTATGGGGATATTTCTAGAGCCATGCATTCTTCCAAAACCTACTATACGGTGTTAATGGGAGACTTCAATGCAAAACTAGGCACAAGAGAGAACGGTGAAAACTTTAGCAATTCCTATTTTAGAATATATAAAAAAATATAACATGCCACCGGACGACAAACAAATCAATATTAATCCAGAAGTATATCTTATAGTTATGGCATATATAGCCAAAACGATACAATATTGTACAGTCTGTCGGAGACCATGCTACCCTTCTAATATTTTTAGTTGCTGCTTTAAAGACCGTTATTATTGTCCATAAGCAAAGGACAAATTGAAATGATAGGTCCTCTTAAGTCACTACCAAGGAGGATGGTTTTTATTATGGATATATTTTAAAATAACTTTGCTGCAAATGTATTTAGAACAAATCGATTTATATAAAATCTAAATATTTAATATATATTAATAAAAGTTAGATGTCAAATATAATTATAGTCTCATTAATTATATAGATAAAAAATAAATCCGTATGCTGACCTAAATTCTCTTATAGCGCCGCGGTCGAATTCGACCGCTTAGGGATTGAGAGGTTAACGGAGAGAGCACACAGAAAGTATAATAAAACTGTTTTCTTACATATTGTTGTCTTTCAAATTATTTTCGACGTGTATTTTCTTTAGAGTAAGCAGATTACTTGTTTGTTAAGTCATTTTTAGTATAATATATTATATCCTTTTAGTCTTATTTTGATATTAGACTAATCACTTTCCATGTTTATGTAAATTATAACTAAAAGGAATTTGCTCACTGTGTTACTTGCCTGGTATAAATTAAAAGGCGGCTAATGAGTTATTGGGTTTATGATTTTGCAGACACTTCTTTCACAAGTTTCCATATAAACCCATGTTTTTGACCAAACTTGATCCGAGTCGCTCGTTGCTCTCTGGACTCAGGCATTATAGGCTTGACGCTATGTATGTCAATTAAGAGTTGTTGGGAGTCGAAAATTAGGGCCAACATTTAGTGGCGGTGTAAGAGCATCCACTACATCGTCCCATGTGTTAGCTGTGATATGAATTGATAGAGGAAAACAAACTAAGAGATGGGCAGCAGCAATCTGATAAGAACTGAAAAATAAAAAGCGGCGGCTGCCTACAAGACTGGCAATTATGGCAAATATATAACTATAAATACATACACATATTACATAGGCTTCCTGCCTAAGTTCAGCAGTGAACTTTTGATAGGCTGTAATGAAATATACATGGGTGTTTAAAAATCAGCCTGCTCAAAACTAAATATCTATATAATTAATTTTAAAAACCCCCGAAACTAAAAGAGTTGATGATCTAACGGCTATACAGATTTTCTTCAAACATAGTTAAGAACACTCTAGACTAAGGCATCTTAAGAAAATCTAAGACACCAAACGAAAAAAAAACTTAATAAAATCAGTCCATTTATTCAGGAGCTATGATGCCATAGACAGACGTCTATGGCATCATAGCTCCTGAATAAATGGACTCAAATACACACTACAAACTTATAACATCTTTCTATTTCGTTAGGGGTTAAAAAGAAGCGAGAAGCGATATGAAAATATATAAAGCAACGTATGAAATTGGTAGTGGATTCTACACGTTCCTCTGTTCTTACTTGTGATGTGATACCATCACATCATGTTCTTCCACCCCAATTATAAATTATTCATTTTATTCTTTGATAAGCAAGTATCTATAAGGTGTTATAAAAATATATACTCATATATAAAAAAAATTGTTACTATTTAGCTATCTCTAAAATAGGCAGCGTTTAATTTCCGGTACCGGAGGGAATCAAATTCGGGTTGTTTATTATGATTGGCATGGGGTAAAACAATATACCATGGCCCAGTGCTACAACTATTTCGTGTGAAAAAGTAAAGTATATAATAGGTACATTAAAAAAATTAAGAAATACCCGTAATGGTCATCCGTGGCAAATTATCAAAAGTCATGGTACTGCCACGGTGTTTCTGTTAAAAAGATTTTTACCTTAGTGTCATGTGAAATTTTTCAAATATAGTCTTGGGGTTAAAAGTCCTATTTTCAAATAAAGGGGTACAGTTTCGGAAAATAAAAAGGAAACTAAAAAGAGAGTGCTTTGAGATCATCGTGTAGGTATCAATTAAAAGCTCTTTATTAGATCAATTTAAAACATATTAAATAACTTATTATTTCATGTTTCATTTAAGTTATTATTTTCAACATAAATGCTTTAAAATTTCCGTCAAACGTCGCATCTTCAAAAGTATTTCGGAAAAATTAAGAATATAGGTTTTTTTATAGGATTAGGGTGACAAACGAGCACACAGTCCACCTGATGGTAAGTGGGTGCTGTGGCCCATAGACATCCACATTTATCGTTAATTAAGAATCAAAATAGAAATTCGTTGTCAGCCTTGCGGGCTAAGATGGAATGCCTCGATTCCAGTAAAACGGGTCTCCGGTTCTATACACTCACCATACGAAACACAGCAGCATTAAGCTGCTATTTTACGATGGTATTCTGTGAGAGCGTGGTCCTTCCCCGGTCGAGCCGACCCATTCATGCTACAACCATAATGTAGCTGCAGCGTGGCTCTAACACGTATAGAGGGGTAGTCAATTCTTCAATCCCCATGAAATTTCCATGCAGTCGCATATCCCTAGGGTTCACATGCGACCGCAACCACCCACACCACTTTATACCATTAAAACTTATATTTAGAGATGACTTATGTATGAGGAAGTTAAAGCCTTTATAGAATTGATACACAATTCTCTATCCTGTGGTCTAAACAAAAGTTAGTTACTCTATGTATTTTTATTTTTATTCTACTGTCAATTTCACTAAAACTGTCAAATGAAGCGCTGTTGCGCGTTTGAATTTATTTCGTGATACGCATCTGGCACTATTGAATAGAAAACTCCGAATCTATTTAACTTGCTTTATGCCATTAGACCATTTACCGTTATGTTTACTGAACAACTGATAGAAACTTACTATTATGCAGAAATAATTGTCGGCTCGACCACATAAATTACCAGTACAATGTCATACAATAAAAAACATTTCATCGACGTTCCAATTATAAGTGGCCAGCGGCTTTTTTTACTGGTAACGAGGCATTTAATCTTAGACTTTAGGTGTGACAACGCACTTGTATTTTGTTTCTTTAGCAATGAAAGAGGTAGGTGTCTATGGGCATCAACTTTTTTATGTTATTACTAATTGTGTGCATATTTGTCACTCTCGTGTTAGTAAGAAAATTATACGTGACCAGTGTAGCCTTGAATATCTATAGCCAACTTATAATAAACAACAAATGCTTTGCTACCTCGAAAGGATAGATGAAAATGTCTCTTAGGGTGTATTTATATTTAATTTAATGGGAAACACTACAATAGCAGGCTACTCTTTGCGAAAAGTAAGAGATTGTCTAGAAAAGACAGAAGGGGAACTCTCTTACTAATAATCATCAAGTCAAAAAATAGATTATGTTTGAGATATTTAATACTTTTTTGATGGAGTAAGAGCTCGCTTACTAAAGATAAAATATAAAATCCATGACCCTTTAATTCAATGACATCGTAATAGTTCTTTAGGATCTTTTAAGCTCCATATTCAATTCGTAAAATGTAGTTAATAATAATGATTTTTTTAATCTCCCTGTATCATAAAATATCAAAGCACCATAAATCAAAGACAATGTATTAATTAAACATGTTTCTTAATAACTGACTTAAAAAGGAGAAGGTACTCAATTTTACTGTATGTTTTTAATGTGTATTACCTGAGAACTTTTTTGTTGGTAAACCAATTTAATTATTCTTTTTATTTGAAAGCTGGTACACCACTTATAGTCTCATATAAATTTGATCAAAATCTAACCAGTAGGTTTTTAGTTATCCTTAATATTGCATATTTAATTGGCTTCGAATACATGATCGAAAACATGATGATGATACTTTCATTTTATTTATATTGAAGTCGGTTGTACAAAATTTTTAATGTTACTACTTGTTTTTTCCTTAGCAAGAACATAAACATATTAGCACTACAAAAACATCAACTAAAAACTTACTGTCATCCACCAAACTCTCCAAATGGTGCTTCCCATTTTCTTTTATTTAGAAAACTCTTTAATGGAGTAAAATTTGCTTCCCTCTGTCGCTTTCTACGATACCCACGGGACGGGATGGGGTAGTGAATACTCTTACCTCCACTACACGGTGAATCACACACAGAGGGAAACGAACTAGATTTTGAGCAACAGTGTGTGGCGGCGCTGTCGCTGCGCCGCAAGCGAAACACCTCGAAGCCTAAATGACGCTATCAACATTCCGAATCATAAACAGCATATATAGAAAATCTCCGAACTATCACACGGAGTGTTGGCCGCTCCCCGGGCAGCACACCTTGCCCGGCGGTTCTTCACGCCAGACCCGACGTGATCTAAACACGCAACCAACAACCTTCGGAAACTACAACTTCAAGCTTTCGGTATTGTCCACAAGAACTCCTACCATTCACTATTTAGAATCGTCTTCTGCAGTCTTCAGTTCCCGCAAGCCAGTCCAACTTGTCTTCGTCTCGACTCACCGCAGATTTATAAGGCCGACTTCTGGTACTTGCTCCGGCACATCGTTCTCACCGGCATCACTTGCCAGTGCGTAGTACGGCATGCATTACACATCAGCATATTATTCGCACCGGTGTCACTTGCCCTTACGCACTCAGCATGCATTCCCCACCGGCATTAAGGACGCACAGGCAATCGGACTGCACTGATGGCGGCGGGCGCCGCAAGCGAAACACACCGAAGCCTAAATTACGCTATCAACATTCGGAATCATAAACAGTATAATATATAGAACATCTCCGAACTATTACACGGAGTGTTGGCCGCTTCCTGGGCAGAACACCTTGCCCGGTGGGAGATCTCCCCTTTTCCTTCCACGGCCACAAGTGTCTTCATAAAAACAACTAAAAAATAAAAATAAAAACTGCGATTGTCAATCTGCCTACTAAGTCTGGCAACTATGCCAAATATGAGGGGATTGACCATTTGTCTATGAAACAATCTATATAATAGGGGGAGACCTATGTTCCTCTTTCATACACGTGACTAATGCTTGCAGTTCTGCTTCTGATGGTGCAATAAGCACTGCATCATAGCATACAGCAGACAATTTACTTTAATGTCACCCAATTTCACACCCAAACAGCTATTTTTCAGCTACTGTAAACAGCTGTCGAGATACAGTATGAACAGCCATGCAGACATGACACAAACCTGTTTTACGCCCGCTTGGACGATAAAAATGGGTGACAGGTCATACCTATCCGCACACAGGCTTTACAGTTATAGTAAAGTGACTGCACAGCCGTTAGAAATCGACCATCCACACCATATTCCGGCAACAGTTCCCACATTTTCTTCCTTATTTATAACCTTATCAAATGCTTTCTCGAGATCCACAAAAGCAAAAAAAATCCTCTGGTTAGCCAGAAGCTTTTCCGTGATCATGCGGAGAGAAAACATTAGATCCGTGCATCCTCTTCCAGGTCTAAATCCGCATTGTGCCTCCCATAATAATCTTTCCGATTTCTCTTGCGTCCTACGAGTCAAAACCTTCGAGTAAACTTTACTTGCTAAACTGGTCAAGCTGATCGCCCGATAGCACCCGCAGTCAAAATGTGAACCTTTACCTTTATATAAAGGCACAATGACCGCGGATTGACAGTCATCCGGGACACCTCCCGTCCGCCAGCACAAATTGCACAGCAGATGAAAGCTGTCCCAGACGCGAGGCCCACCGTACTTGACCATTTCAGCAGTAACTCTGTCTAGTCCCGCAGCCTTACCACATTTCAAACTTCGAATCGCAAGTTCAGTCTCTTTCATGCTGATGATCTCGGTGTCATCTAGGTGCGTGTTTGGCGTGCCAGTCACGGCGTCATCCCCGGGTTCTTCACTAAGATCATGACACGCATACATTTCTCTATAAAATTCGCTCCATCGCTGCATGACGTCCGATTTTTCTGAGAGGACGTCATTGGTTATCGAAAGCACTTTGTTCATTCTTAAGGCTGTCACATCACTCCGGGACCTTCCAACCTCTTTCTAGAAAAGTTTCTAGTTTTCCTTAAAGTTGTGCGACAACCTTTCGTCCGCTTCTATTCTACACCTTTCACGTACTTCCTCAATCAATGTTTTCGCATGAACTTTCTGCAGCTTATATCTTTATTTCATCTTCTCTCTCATATGTTTATCGTTACTAGAGGCCAAGTAGTCTAGCCATGCTTTTTTCTTCTTGTTTACAGCTTCTCTCATTTCATCATTCCACCATGCATCTCTTCTTTTACTACTACCTCTTTTTGTCGTTCCACATACTTCTTCCGCTGCACTTACCATTCCATACCCAAGGTTCTGCCATGTTCTTTCCACACATTATTTTCTACCATCGATGGTGTCAAGCTTTTCGGCTACCCTCGTGTGATATTTGTCCTTAGTATCCGCTTGCTGAAGCTTCCAGCTTCGGATGCGACAGACCGACTGTGGTTCTGTTACTGCCGTCCGGTAGCGCCAACCCGCGAACAACCCCTAAATCTAGTAATTACTAGATAGTGATCCGTTCCCAGGTCAGAATCCCTGAACACTCGTGTATCCATCACTTTCGCAGTCGGTCATCCACCAGGAACAAATCAATCATACTTCTCTCATTCTTTCTTTCTCTAGTGTATATATAGATTTTCCTGTGATTAAACGTAGTGTTTGTCACAAGAAGACCCTTTTCCTTGCATACAACCAGTATAAGCTTGCCAGCGTCATTAACTCTTTTATCGCTAAACCTTCCAAGCACCGGCTCGTACCCTGGTCGAGCGATACCTACCCATCCATTCAAATCACCACATATAACAGTTCTTTCGTTTCCCTTAACCAAATCTAGAACCTTCTCTTATATTCTCCCAAAACTCCTCTAGCTCAGCCCTGGACGACGAAGCTACCGGCGCATAAACAGCCAAAAGGAATAACTTTGTCAGTCCCAGTTTAAAGCGAACCCAGAGAAGTCTTGAGTTCACAACCTTATATTCAGTCATAAGATCGACAACGGGACGACAACAGCACCCCCACTCCCTGGCAGGCGTTCTCGCTTGCCGGGACTCTGGACCATATAGCTAATTCCGCCAGGGAGCTCTTCAGTACCACTGCCTTTCCGTTTGGTCTCCGACATACACACTACATCTAATTCTCTTTCTTTCATTATTTCAATCAACTCATTCGTCTTATCTCTTATACCCCCTCTAACATTCCACGTGCCAACTCTGCACTCCGTCCTCCACCTTCCGCCGTGTCGGGATGTGCGTGACGGGTGGAGGCCCCATCGCCGCTTTGCGCGCTGCATTCCACACCAACGGGGACGAGCTGGTGTGCGTTGCCTTGGGGGGACGCCCTAACCCTCGTTTGCATGGGTGCGCAGCTGTGTAGAATTGAAAAGGGCTGGCAGGGTTCGCGACGAGCACGCTTCTACAATGACCCCCGTGTATGAAAGAGGAATGTGAAATTAAAGGTCAAAAGGTTGAATGCTAATAAAACTAAGGTTCTGATATTTGAAAAGGACGAAGAGAGAACAAAAGGTGAAATATGGTTAAATCAGGAATGTCTAGAACAGGTAAATGAAATAGTATACTTGGGGAGTGCTTTCAGCCGGGATGGAAGATGTGATTTAGATGTGGACAGGCGTGTCGCTGCCGGGACCAAAGTCAATGGTGCCCTGAATGCGTTAGTCAAAAGGCAAGGCGTAGTGAAGAGTGCACGTCTTGCAATACATAACGCAGTGTTGGTACCGACTTTGCTATATGGCAGCGAAACCTGGGTATGACAGGAGAAGCATAAAAGCAAATTGAATGCAGTGAAGATGCGATCTCTTCGTAAAATGTGCGGCGTTACCATATCCGACCGAAAGCGAAACAAAGAGATTCGCAATATGGCAGGATTGAAAGATGACCTTAACACAAAAATTGATAGGGGCGTACTCCGATGGTTTGGGCACGTTGAGCGAATGAATGAAGACCAAATGGTGAAGAAAATATATAGCGCGAAAGTAAATGTTAAAAGGTGTCGAGGTAGACCGAGACTAACTTTCGAAGACCATGTGAGCAAAATACTCGAAGAGGGGAATGTCAAGAGTACTCGGATACATAGACGTGCATGTATGAAGAAGATAATGAACCTGAAAGAAGCGAAAGAGGTATGTAAGGATCGTGACACTTGGCGATCTGTTCTCTCTGGCTACACCGTTAGGGATTGTGCATGAAGATAAGTAGGTAAGACCTATGTTTATATATAACTATATATGAACATAGGTCTAGGGACGATAATACTGGACAAAGTTGAGTAGACGAACTTTCAAGCTATAACTATTTCTGTGTATTATGACTTATCTTCTTTTCTATAACACCCACTGTTTGATATAGGCTTCTTCATGAATGCGCTAATAGGCTTTGATACCATAATTAATAATATTAATATCAATGGTTAATATTAAATAGCTAATTTATGGTACGATATGTTGCAATATTTAGTTCTATACACTATTATTTCTTATATTTACGCGAACACTACGCGTTTAAATAATAATAGATTTTACGGATTTTATCGCGTATGTTGAACTTTTTAATTACCTGACGTTTCTACTATACACTATATTAATATCATCTCACAGTATATTTACTTAATTACATGGAATCAGACTAAATTCATAATTTTAGCATACAAATGCATTGAAAATGGTATTTTCTTAAATAAGTAAATTGTTTTATGTTCATGTTTGCTAAATTAAATTTCTCAGTATCTTTTAAATTTTCCATAATCACTAACAATTCCAACGCATCGCGTCGCGTCGGACAAACAATTTTCAATGATAGTAAATACGGATCAATGGTGGCCCGTGATTGGTAATATGCACTGCTTACCCGGAACTGGATGGTGTGTAGCCTTAGCCAGGGCTTTACTGATAGTCAATATCGGTGGCACATTGCTCTTTTAAAACAAAAACATTATGGCTAACAATTGACATTCAATATTGTTTTTTTTTTTACTTATTATAAGCTAGTGATTGACCACAATCCCACCTGGTGGTAAGTGGTGATGCAGCCTTAGATGGTAAATCACACTGTCTTAGCGTAACGAAAGCCTATACACCCTTTTTTCAAATTCAAATTCAAGTCGTTTATTGCGAATATAGGTTGATACAGTTAGTGTTGCCATAGTTAGTCACTTATAGAACAAACACTTAGTACAGCTATATTCCGCCATTTAGCATGCAATATTCATCACATTTTATTACTTTCATATTAAATTACTTAAACATGGTCTAGTTATAATTGCAGTTTATATGATACATAATCAAATATAATAGCTATAAGTCGTAATAAAAGTAAAGCCAGCCAATTTAGTTATTCTGAGTCATGTAACGGTCAATTATTTTATTTCATACTTATCTTCGAGATTATGGATTTTATCGCGTATATAAACTTTTTATATTCCCGACGTTTCAAGCACTTTACAGCACCACCCGTGGCCATGGGTGCTCGAAACGTCGGGAATATAAAATAGTTAATATACGCGATAAAATCCGTAAAAAAAGTATAATTTAAATGTGTAGTGTTCGCGTAAATATAAGAAATCATTATCTACAAGATATTCTTTCACACTGCGCTATGCCCTTTTAAAAAGAAATTGCTTCAATAGTGTTGCCTTGAAGATGCTCCGACTGTATTCGGACAAAAAGATAGACGCCGGCAAATTATTCCACTCTTTTGCTGTACCTATTAAAAAGTCGATGGAAACTGTTTGGTTCTGATGCATGGAATATTGATAACAAAGGGGTGTGGGGTTGTGCGATAGTGGAAAGGATAGGAAGGAATTAAAGCGTGCAATTTATGCGCACACGCACTGAAATGCATCCTATTGTGTAAGTGCTTGAGGCTGAAAAGGTTGGTTTCAACCAAATTAAAGTCAACAGTGAGCCTCTTAGCACGTATCTCCACAAAGTCCAACGCTACCAGGTGTCATTTTGCCGCATCAGCGCATATGTGACAGCAGTACTCAATTCACGACCGGACTTTATATAAGGTAAAAAGCTGCCCCGGCGTGAAGTACGGTAGCGGGCTCTTGTTAGCGGTGAAAAGACATGCTTGTGTTTTAGAGGCGTTGAATCTCATGAAATTGACATCACTTCATTTGGAGACAGTCTGTAGCGCGAGATTCATATGCTCAACCATAGCCTCTCTTTCAGACTGGATTTGATCCCGATAGTATATTTCGACGACTTCGATAGTATATTTGCACAATAATGCTATCACTTGCATACCCATAGATATCAAGCATAAGCAGCAGGAAGAGAGTAGTGGAGAGAGCGGACCCCTGAAGAACACTGACATCAGTCGCCACAGGATTGGATGATCAGCCATAGACGATGATCCGGGAGACCGTTCACTCAGAAAGTCCTTTACCCATTCAATCAAACTAGGGGACAAACCGTACGATGGAAGCTAACCCAACAGGCTAACGTGCCAAACTCTGTCAAAGGCTTTCGAGACATCAAGTGACTCAGCAAGTGCTTCGCCACTATTATTGAGTGTGACCCATACGTGTGTGGCATACGCTAGAAGGTCCCCAGCTGACCGATTTTGGCGAAACCGGTATAACCCGTAACCAAGGAAGTCAAATTTTTCTACTCGCAGGTATGCCACTAAGCGGCGATTAATATACGCTCCATAATCCTTCATGATCCATTCATGGAGTAAATTGAAATTGGCCAATAGTTGGCAAGTCTGATACGGCTACTTTTTTAGACACTGGCTGCACATTGGCCAGCTTCTAATGTTTGGACACTCCATTCCCGAAATTCAGAACAAGCACGTCAACACAAGAGAAAACTCAATTGCAAAACTGTAGCTGGTTTACCATCAGGTCCACTAGCTTTGTTCACGTCTAGACTTCGCAAGGTTTTAAGAACCTCCTGATCACCGATGTGCGATCGGTAGATACAAGAATAAATCATTTTGGCCATTCTTGTGTCTATCAATACCCAGATCGTAGAGAAAGTAGGGTTTTCAAGGTGACAGCATGGAGTAAGTAAGAATAGAGTAAGCGGATGTAAGTGTCTTTACATCAGATGTCGTTGCGGACGTAAACACAGACGCCGGCGCGCTGATGGAAATTATGCTTCAATGTGTACCCATGGTAGCCAAGGTACGCCGCATCTAAAGGACATATGATCTGCGTCTCAGTCAAGAGGAATAAGTGCGGCTTGTCGGTTTTAAGGTGGTAGTGGATTGCATTGAGATTACAGTGCAATCCTTGTATATTTGTAAGGTGCACTTTAATGGAGAGGGAGTGAAACCGATGTACAAACTTACTCTTCTTTTTTATTTATTTATTATTATTTTGATTTAGTATTTTAAGGCAAACATAAAAATTTAATAATTTTAAGCAATTTCTAAAGCGACACATTCCCTAAAATGTCAATGTCTGTCTTTTAGTCTACCACAAAACTTATTTAATTTTATTTTAAAATCTTTACTGATTTAAACCAAAACTAAAACTACTTAATATAGTAAGTAATACAACATAAAGACTAAAAATTAAAAATAATTACATTATTTACGTTCTGCGGCTTGACACATGTCTCTTTTCAATTCAGAGAGGTCTATCGAGCAATCAGTCCGCTACATGTCCTAAAAATATATGTATATTTGTGATGTTTTTATACATCAACGTACAATTAAATTGGAACATAAAATTACAATGACTCAAAATATATATTTGTAATGATTTTATACATCACCGTACAATTAAATTAGAACATAAATTTACAATTAAAAATCTCATTGGTTCCGGCGGGAATGGAACCGGGATTGCACGCGTTCTTTGAAATATACGTCAAGCGCTTAGCCTGCGTGGTACCACCTACTTGTCTTTATATCTCAATAAGTTTCTAAAATCAACAACTTGTTTTCGGCATAAATGATTCGGATCGGATAATAGATTCGGATCTCTTCTGCGTACCCTGTTTACTAAGCCATATGGTTGTAAAAAATAAGTCGCGTTGATATTAATATTAACACTGCTTCATTTATGCCTCAAAAACGAAAGTTTCGTTAGAAGAGTGATACGTGGTATTTAGTCTTGAACACCAAATTGTCCGTTCTTTGATATTTTCTGTCATTGTCAACCAGTCTATCAAAGAATATGTATACTTCAGTTAGGTGCAGTAAATTTAAAGATGGTTTTAGTCACTTCCTAACATGGTGGTAGAATCCGTTACAATATTATCATACGTTATGTAAGTAATATATAGGTATTGGTATAACTATTTCATTTGTTTTACTGATTTGAGAATTGCGGACGTATTCTTGAACTCTATCTAAATACTTTTATAATTATACCAGAAAACATGCGCAAAAAAAACTATAAACATTTGTCTGTCCATGAACAACAAACTGCAAAACACGAAATTCTATTTCTCGTATGAAAGGCAAACTATGTCGTAGATGTAATACTATGTGTATATGTAGAACTATTACAAGGAATTTAAAAGCACAACCGGACCAAAAATTGTTTGACACGTGACACTGCTTTGCTGAGAACGAAACAGGAGAAACTCTGCGTGATATTTGTCTCGTGGAATACCTCCCCTCAAATATCTTCCCTCAAAATTACAATTTTGCTCGTGAAACTTCTGATAATCCTCTTTGCATTTTTTCAATCACAACTTTCCTCGAAAAAAATATTTAAAATGCGTTAAAATTGACTAAGTCCGCTTACTGAATGAGCGTAAGCTTGGATTGAATTTCTTTTCAAATGGAAAGATAATTGAATTTGTTTTGTTGTTTCATTTTCGTATTTTATACTTTTAAGTAAAGAATCAAAAAAAAAAATAAGGAATTATTCTACCGTAACAAAAAACTTCGATTTTTCAAACTTATCGCAAACTTTTTTGATGTGTGTGTACCTACGTCGCTCTGTGTTCGCGCGCAATTCCTAAATTAGCCGTTTTGATAGAATATATCTCAATTGATTTTTCATAATTGTGCAGTTCACATAGTCTTTGAGATACTATCACAATATATCTTGTTTATATATCTTGTTTAGGACAGACGTAGAATTCCCAGACTGGTGACGGGGAGCAACGTCAAAGATGCGATATGGTTTAGCGGTAGTCAATCCGTCTACCGCGCGTTGCGATCCTCTCTACAACGGGTGAGGCCAATGTCCAACAGCGATACGGGCATATGGAGAAAAAGTAGATATTATGTACCGTTTAGTGGTGGTGTAAGAATATCCACTACCCCATATCATCCCGTGGACGTCGTAAAAGGCGATATGGACCTACAAACCAGGAGATAGGCAGCAGATAGATATTATGTTCTTTCTTTTTAAATAAAGTTCTTAATTGTTATAAAGTTCCAGAAGGTATTTTAAGTTCTGGCTTAAAATATATTATAATTTAAGACAAGAAAATTTAGTAATAATATTTTTTCGACACAAACAACATTAGATGCATCGTTTATTGCAGTCCGAAATATGCTTGGATAACGATAAAGGATTTAATCAAGCAAACAAAAATGGATAATGAAATTAGGGATTCACATTGTATGTAGTTGTGTAAAATATATTTGCATACACAGTAGGGTTTTATGTTCTCTACCACGGGGCTCTGGTTCCGTACAAACAAGATGGCTAATGCGATTTTGTGAAGTATAATACTTGAGACGCTCGACGGAGCAACTTGGCAATTCTATTTGAAATAGTGCGTATAAAAATGTAATATAAATATAATACAAAGCTTAGATTTTGATCAATAACTAGGTTTTGTTATGAAACTGTGACATATATTTTTATACCAATTACATTATTATATTTACATTATGTAATTACATTATGAGATCATTTCCACACGTCATGGGTTGACTTGTAAAGAATGTCAAAAGACATTAAGTTCAACCTTTGTAATCCTTTAAATTAAGGCACACCATCAAGAATAAATAAATAAATAAATTGTGTTCTTATTGCATAAACTTTATATGTCCACATTTATTTTAACAACTATAATATAAAAGTTAGTTATACCTTACCAAGTACATATCTCTTTAACCCTTTATAGGGTAGAATTTTTCCTTTGTTGAATTTGAATTTTTGGTTTGGGGATAGGTTTAAGGGGGTACTAGGGAGACTGGAAATTATGTGATATGGACAAGCTGATTTATTCGGGTTTGGCTGTAGGTTACATATAAAACCAAGACCGTTAAGGGATAAACTTAGGTGGTTATGTTTGAAACCGTTTGACCGTTTAGGGGAAAAATAAATAAAACCTAAACATAATTAAATAGTTTTTATTTGAAATAAAAATATTGTTGGTATGTTTTATCTAAAAAATTCATAAATTATTAATTAATCTGACTAAGTGTATCATAGTGATTACAAAAGTAACTCTTTTGTGTCGTAAAACTAAAATAAATATCATCAAACAAACATAAAAATACAATAAATGAACTATAAAAGATTCAAAAATACGACGAATATGAAATAGTTAAAATAATTGACCAAATAGACCCTAATACGAAATCGAGAATAGATGGCATTACAACAAAGGTAGTTAAGTGTACTAAGGACTTAATTCTTACAAGGCTTACTTCTTGTATAAATGATTATCTTGAAAGCGGGATATTTCCAGATAAACTTAAAACTGCTAGAGTCACACTTATATACAAATCAGGTACGAAGAGTGACCCCAGTAACTACCGTCCTATTTCTGTTTTGCCAAAAGTTTCCAAAATTTTTGAAAAAGTAATATATAACCACTTAAATAAATACCTAACATCGATTAACTTTATTTCAAACTATTAGTATTATTTCCGGCCTAGTTCAAATACCTTAGCTGCAACGGTAGATTTAATTATCAAAATAGAAAAAACAACAAAAAAACACAAACAACAACAACCTTAAAAAAAAGGCACGCACCCACGCACGCACGCACGCACGTACGCACGCACGCACGCACGTTCGCACGCACGCACGCACGCATGCAGGAACGCACGCACACACACACACACACACACACGCACACACACACACAACTAGCATTCTCAAAATCTGACTAAAGTCTATTACTTCAAAAATTACGCGTTCAAAAATTATAGCCCTTTAAACATCACAAATAATAGTTTCGAGCTCAAAAATTAAATAGAATTTTGAGCGTTGCGCAAAGTTCCAAGTAAGGCCTGCAGAGTAAACCCTATTTCAGATTTTTTTTACCAAGATATTACGTAAATAGGTACTTTTATTTTTATTTTACAACTTTTCGCGTCGTGTCGTAGCCAGTATACGTTTCCCCATTATTGCGCAAACAATAAAGGGAATATGTCTACTTCATTGTAGATTGTAGACAAGAGTTACTGGAATTAACCATATTTTTGGATCGCCATGACACCTCGTTGAATTTCTAAAACCCTCCAAGTGAAAAGCCCTTAGCGTCCCATTCGCAAAACACACGTGGCATTTTCGACTTTGCTTTGCTCAAAGACTATCTTGCAACGGGAAATCCTCACGGTCACAGTTAAATTTTACTAGAGATCATTTTGCATGTATGATAAAGACAATAAAAGAGAAAACAGCGTTAAAATTTCGTTAGCGGCTACTTTTTTCAACGTAGCCCGTGCTAAGAACTCTTCTCGTGTGCATGAATTTTTTTTAAAGTATGTAACACAGCTGCGCGCTAAAGCAACGTCAAATCTTCTAAAAGTTATTTAATGCAAATAAAAATTTAAACAACATCTTTTCTTACTAAAAATATGTATCTGTTAAAAAATGAATTAAAAAAATAAAGTTATATGGTAAAAAATTGCGCTTTTTACATTATTCGTTCGGGCAGATCGAGAGATTTTTTATAATTATATTACTGCACATGAATGAAATCAGTTATTTATCCAATGGGTGTGACCATTTAAAATGACAGCATTGAATTGAAAAATGAAAAAATATACCAACGGAAATAACTTATATTTTATTAAAAAGTAATCCCATGCTGGGCACGGGTCTCCCTCTATTACTAAATGAGTTTAAGGGCAAATAAGGGTCGAATCGTGTCTGTTAACGGATTCCATCGATTCTTGCAATATTTTTAATTCCTGATCCATGCTGGTTGGGGTATATTAACAGAAAATTACAGATGGAGCGGATTATATACGATTACCTGAGTATTATGAAATTTTTAAGCGAGCGTTTATTTCTTAAGCTACCACAGCTCTAAATAAATCTTATCTTTGATCGGTACTTTTTATATACAATAAAAGTTTCAAACGATCGCACATATTTATTTTTTATTCTGTGGTGTTAGCGCTGTTAGCCTATATGGTTCTTATAATTTCACCGGTTAAAAGGCTCGCGGCTTGTAGCCGGTTAAGTAAACAGGTCGCGAACTGATTTAAATGGAGAGGCAATGGTGATTAGGATGACGATTTTATGATTTGGTATTGTTACTAATTCATAACCCCTATGTGGGGTTTTTTGAGCTATCTAACCGCTGTCCGATTGGGAAAGTATGGACCCTCGCCTATACGAACACAGAACACAGAAGTACCAGTATTGTTGCTTGGCGCCAGAAGTAGGTTTGATAATGGTTTCTACAAAAAGACTAGTGAGTACGAACACATACATAGCCATTGGCAAATTAAACAGAACACCTTTAATGCAATCTGGCAATTTTACTTGCGTATGTGGACTATGAGGAAGCCTTTAATTACATCGAAAATCTTGGGGCTACATCTCCTATAACGGTCCAAGATTCAGTGTCGGTAAATCGAACTGCTTAATGCTTAATTTACAGTGGTTGTACAAAACCAGAATAAAAAATCAAACCAATCAAATGTGTAAGACAGAGTGACGTTTTCTAGTTACGTAACTGAAAAGGATACGCTATCAACATCATTGGTGCAGTGGGTTGGTGAGCAAAGCGAAGAGACCCTGCCTCATAATACTTCTCCTTAAGGCCAGTCCATGGGATTACATTTTAGCACTTTAAAGCTTAAATTTTAAACATTCCACCGACAAGCAGCAGGGTGCGCAACGTACAGATGAGGTTGATCTTTAGAGAAAATGTTGCTATATTCTCCTTTACATTTAATTATTGTTTCATTAAAATCTACTACTGGGCATGGGTGTCTACCCGTAATGGTAAGTGTTCCCTTTAATCGTCACGTTTAGCATGCCGATTGACGATAGCAGAGATTACATTTTAATAACAATTAATTCTGAATAAATGTAATATAATGTAATAAATGTAATTGACGCCTGCATGTGCGCGTAATGTACGCCTATCAGTCACCATCCGATTTTTATCAATCATGATTGACTGAATTGATTGACGCCTGCATGAGCGTGTAATGTATAAATCGTTTTACTTAAATTAAATGTAGTTTTCAAATATAGCACTGAAGTTATTAAAATAAAACTATTTTTATTCAATTGGACATTGTTTGCGTAAATATAAGAAATAATTAGTTAAACAATTTACTTCATAAAAAAGTTAAATGTAATTAAAAGCAAATACTGAGCTTGTTCCCGTTGCCCCACATTATTTAGTAGTAAAAGTTATTTTATTAATTACGTAAGGTTTTGTTTTATCGATCTTATTACCTCCTTATTTATATGTGTGCGTGTACGCGGGCGTACGTAAGTAATTGGGTGCGTACGTGCGTGTGTGCTTGCATGCGGGCGTGCTTACGAGTTAGCGTGTGTTCGTGCGTATATATGTGCAGGTGCGAGCGCGGGCGTGTGAATTATATTAAAGAGGATAAAAATAAAGGCTTATAAAACTAGGTTACACAGAAAGTGAACCGAAGGCTGAATTGATAAAAAAAATTAAATCTATATCAGCATATCAATCACTCAATCAAAGACATATCAAGTTTATATCGAAATGTGGCATCAAAGATCCTGAAAAGTAATTAAATATGTGAGAGATAGATTCTTTAGGAAACGATTAACATGATACAAAAGCATTATTATTATAGTAGGAATTCTATGATGCATACGCATTACAATAGTAGAGTTGTGGTTTGAAGTCTCTTTAAAGACATATAATATTAAGGTCTATGCTACAAAACAAATGCTATAGAAGTTCTGTATGATGTGTTAGTATTACAATGGTAGAGTTGTGGGTTGAAGTCCCATATATTAAAGACATATAATATGAAGGTCTATGATACAAAAGAAATGCTATAGAAGTTTTGTATGATGTGTTAGCATTACAATAGTAGAGTTGTGGGTTTAAGTCCCATATATTAAAGACATATAATATTAAGGTCTATGATACAAAAGAAATGCTATAGAAGTTCTGTATGATTTGTTAGCATTACAATAGTAGAGTTATGGTTTGAAGTCTCATATATTAAAGACATGTAATAGTAAGGTCTATGAAGTAAAGCAAATATGTTGAAATTCTCAAATATGTAAAAGCATTATACTTATAGAAATGACAATTGAAAAGGTTTATTACAGTGGCGTGTGGACAGCATCACAGCATCCGAAACCGAGGTAAACTTGGACTCGCTAACCAATGTGTCCTAGACATGTCATCTAAGTGCCGATGGTAAACCGGTTTGTAGTAGCAATACGGCTTGCTCGTGGAAATTGCACACACATACTGTTTGTGGTCAGCGCATTGCATTATGAAATTTCGGCTATCTTTCGGATTGGGGTGAGTTTATTTGGTAGCACTTTTAAGTGTAACATGTGTGTAACAACTCCATGTATTAGTGCATTAGCGCTATGATTTTTGACTACTGGCGTCTTAGTAACGCGCCACTATGATACGTTGGTACTATTTTTAGTTAACAACAACACCAATTATGTTGCCAAAATCGATAGGGATCATAGTGAGGGGACGCCCTCCGTTTGATAGTTGCACTGATGCTTACTGCTACTTGCGGTATTGCGTCTTGTGATGGATATGCGGGTATGCTGAGAATAAATAAACGTATCAGTATAAAAATTTCTTTCACTGTGACTATAACTGGGACAGAAGCCTCTTTATCCACGAACAATTCACCGACAATAGAACTACGAGGAGACTACGAATGTGGCCTTTTGTATTTTTCAACTTTCAATTCTATTCCCAATATAGATGAAAGAAACAATAAATTTTATTATGGTGAAAAAGAAATGATCGAAATTCCTGAAGGGTCTTACGAGCTTCAAAATATTTGTGATTATCTAAAAAATAATATTAAGAACACTGTACTAAAACTAACTTGTAAGAATAATACATTGAAAACAAATATTTTTTGCTCTGAAGATCTGCACTTTAATAGAAGCGAATCACTGAGTAAAATTTTAAGCTTTGGTATGGAAACAATAAAAACAAATATAAGTACTGAATCAAAGTATCCTGTCAGTATTCTATCAACAACCATCGTGCGGATTTAATGCCATGTAGTTAGTGGTTCATTTGTCAACGGGAAAGCAAGCCTTTTTTGAAGCAAGCAAATTTATGAATTTGCAACTAATGTACCACCTGGTTATCGAATAATTGAAATACCTAGAAATTTGATTTATTTTCCTGTTAACCAAAGTTACATAAGTTCTATCAATATAAAGTTATTGAACGCTGAGAATAAAGAGTTAAATTTACGAGATGAAGAAGTACAACTGTATTTACATTTCCAAAAAAATTATGATAAATATTAATAAAAGCCCGTCTACTTCGTATATCCTAGCCAGTTATAAAAGAACATCTCATAAAGGCACATCTCTTCAGCTAAAAAAGAAGCTTACCAAGTCTAACAATGAATTTCTTAAGCTACTTGGCTTGATAAAATGAATATTTTAAACCTATCTCAACAAACATCATACGATAACAGCTTTGAAAGTTTTGAGTATCATTCATACAAACCATTTGTAACTATTTTTAACTAAAATGACGAAATACGCATTCCTATTAATCAGCAAGACCTGTACGTACTACCTTCACTCAGTAGTTTATATATCGAGGGAAAGGTGAACGTATATAACAGCACCACAAAATAAAATGTATCAAACGTACATTTTGTCAATAAATCCGTAGTATTTATTTTTCAAGACATACGATATGAACTTAGTGGAGTAGATATAGATGAAATTAAGAATGCTGGTGTCACTACTACAATAAAATCCTACCTATCTTTAAATGAAAATGAATCCAAATGTGCTCAAGGCTGGTCAACCGGCGGAACAAGCAATACTAGTGGTGGAGCGTTTTCAGCGTCTATACCATTGAACAAGATTTTGATTGAAGAAGGATTTGCAGAATGTTATGAAAAAATTTGTAATTAATTGTAAACATGAGTTAGTATTATTACGAAACAATACAAAACTTAATGCGATCAAGTTAAATACAGGTGAAGTTGTAGAAGATATTATAATAAATAAAATTGTTTGGCGAGTTCCACACATCAAAGTATCAGATCGTGAAAGAATCAGCCTATTAAAACATTTAGAGAAAGATAGAGCTATTCCATTGGCATTCCGTTCCTGGGACTTATATGAGTATCCATTGCTACCCAAAACACGTAAACATACTTGGTCTATAAAAACTTCATCGCAAATAGAGAAACCACGATTTGTGGTCATTGCCTTACAAACCAACCGCAAACATAACGCGAAATTATCAATGGCAGAGTTTGATCATTGTCACGTACAAGATGTAGCAGTCTTTTTAAATTCATCATATTATCCATATGAGGGGCTGAATGTCAGTTTTTCAGAAGATAAGTTTACTTTATTATACGATCAGTATGCGAGATTTCAACAGTCGAATCATGGACGCCAGTCTGAGCCGTTGATGGGTTTAAAGGAGTTCAGAGACGTGGCTCCATTATTTCTAATTGATTGTTCAAGACAACACGAAAGTTTAAAAGGTTCGATCGATGTGAGAGTTGAAATCGAAACAGATCAAGAAATACCAGATCAGACAACCGCTTATTGCTTGATATTAAACGACTGTATATTCGAATACAAACCACTGAGTAATATCGTTAAGAAAATATCATGAATAGCAATACAATAACTGTCGATCTTCAAGGCTTCAAAAATAAAAAAATGAATTTATAGTAAAGGAGTTTGCTATAGCCACTTTAGAGTACACCAATATATTCCTAATTAAACCTCCTTACCCATTCACTTCACTATCTCTTGAAGAGAAAAAACAAATTGGCTGGATTGAAAAGCACAGAGGGTATCGATGGATTGAGTGAGGGCTTTGTTGACTATAGAGAGTTTCACAGAATTATAAGGACATATTTGAAAGATAAAAAGATTTTTTTTAAATGATGTGAAATAATTAAATAGGTTCAAGATATTTGTGATGAAAATAATACTATCATAGATATAAGTTGCTTAGGAGCTCCCAATTTAAATACTCTTTGGGAACTTTATTGTAAAGATACTTTACTGTATAACTGTTTTACTCCTAAGAAAATATGTGCGTTAAAAAATGTTTTATGTATTAATAAATGGTGTTTTGAAAACAAAATGATTATTTGATTCCAATAAAATATATGTAAATAAACACTTCATCTTTTAATTTAAACTACCTTTGTGTTCGAGAAGAAGAAAAAATATAGTTTCAGACCACTAACGATTAGTACTTATTATTAAAGTAACTGTTTTTTTTTTTTTGTACTACCTTGCATTTTTAACGATGAAATAGATTAGCCTTCATATTTTGTTGTTATATTATTGAACCATTTGTATTTGAGATTCCGAATGAAACGGTATTAGAAATGGAGCAAAGATAAAAAACAGCGGTTAGAGAATTAGATTTAAAAATTTAAACCTCTAATGGAGAGAATTGGGGCCTTCAGCGACATGTAGCTCGAGCGAAGCAAGAGCAAGTGATGCAGAAGCCCCAATCCTCACCTACTGCTCCATCCTCAGTATTTGTTACGTTCTTTGAGTAAGCTTGTTATGTCCTCTCCAATAAACTGATAATAAAAGTGACACACAGTAACCTTAAATAGTTAAATAAAACTTTTGCCACTTTTAAATTATTATACAGTTTTATTGAGTATATTAAAAACATCAAAGAATAATCAAAACGCTGATGCGTTGTCACCCCTGAGGACTAAGACGGAATGCCTCGTTTCCAGTAAAAAAAGGGTCTCCGGATCTCTACACTCACCATACGAAACACAGCAGTATTTAGCTGCTATTTTACGTATTATTGTAAAACATAAAACAGTATGTAGAACTCGCTTACAATCTCCGGCACTATCATCGACACAACTATACCCAACAAACTTTCACCCAATATCGTATTAGAGGTAATTACACTACTAATGACTGCCTCGTTGGTCTGGTTAAACACAAGAGGTCCTGGTTTCAAATCCGAGGTTGGATTAAATCCGTTACTGGGTTTTTCTGACAACAAATTCCCGGCCGCAACAAAGAGTCAGAAATCTGTCGGTGTTTTATTCCCGTACCTTAATAACTAGCTAACTTAATAACTTACCACGACCGAAGCCTTCCACTGGGGTATACCGTAACTTAAAGTAATTAAAGAGTGCATTCAATCACCCATCATGTGGTATTTTGTGATAAAGTTAAATTTATAGATCCGACTATTGGACGCAGACCTCCTTCCATTTCTGAGAGGGCTATGAAGTAATCAGACTGCCACGCTGCTCATTACTTGTTGTGTAATCCTATATTATGTCTTCCAATTCCTCATTATTTATGGAAGAAGGCATGTACAAAATAATTACTTTTTTTTTGATTCAGCTAAAATTAAGATTTGCGCTTAAATATTATATCGCATCGTTAAATTAATAAAATTTTAAAGTTGTTTTCTCTCTCTCTCTCTTTCTCTCTCTTTCGGTCTTAACTTAATGACAGTAGAAAAAAACAAGTTTAGAGATAATTAATACTTTATTTAAGTAAGCATAATTAACGATTATTAGTAAGGCCGTTAATGTTTATTTATAAATGTATGTATTATTATAGAAATACTGTTTTCGTTTCGTTTATATATATTTAAATAAGCTGTATCAAATGGAGCGAATCAACATGAATTGAAACATTGAACTTTCTGAAGCCTACTGTACTCGAAACGAATTTGCACATACCTCAAATGTTGTAAGGTGTCTAATGAGCTATGGGCTATTAAACATCCTAAATATAATATTATGTTAGAGGTTCCCAGTGTGCGCGTCAGCGCTCTGGTGCGCCGTAGAGAGTAAAGACGGGCGCTGTAAGCCTCCAATTTACAGTCCAACGAAAACCAGACTTATGTTTTCGCTGGTACAAGATAAACCAAATTTTTAGCTGTAGTTGTACTGATGAGCAAAAATCGCTCAAGGATCAATGTGGAGAAAGAAATTAAAGCTTAACAGTGGTAGAGCCACGCGGCAGCTTTGCTGTTGCACGTATGAGCCGGCTTAAATTGGGGTGGTACCACGACCTCACAGAATACCGGCGTGAAGTGGAAGCTCTGCTTCCGCGTTTCGTCTGGTGAGTGCAGGCGGCCAAAGGCCCAAATCCCCCTCCCCCTCAACAGGGTAGCGGAATCAAATGTCAAACTACCCCAGGAGGGTACCAGCACCCCTGGAGAATCGCTCGCTGAGCATCCACGACCATGTTACTCACCTCCTGAGCGTGGGTGCTCAGGCTGCCCAGGACCAAGGCGAACCCTGCCCCGCTATACTTGAATTTCTGCAATATCAGGGGACTTCACTTTAACTTAAACGCCGTCCACTACCATCTCGAGACGGCGAGGCCGGCTCTGCTCTTTCTGACCGAGACGCAGGTGTCCTCTCCGGCTGATGTCTCCCTACCCGGGGTACAAACTGGAACACTCTTTTGTGCCTCGGGCTGGAGTTTGCGTTTACGTCAGAGAGGGCATCTGTTCTCGACGCCTCGGCAGTCTTGAAGGTTCAGACCGGTCCATCTTTTGGCTATGCCTAGACAGCGACGACCATCCGCGTGTCTACCGGTGCCTTTTTATAAGTCTCACAGCGGTAATGTCGAAACAGACCGACTCTTCGACCACCTCCAAATGGCTACAGATTCGTTGCTACAGCAGATCCCCTCCGCATAGATCGTGAACCTCGGCGACTTTAACGCCCATCACGCCGAATGGCTTGATTCACGTGTAACCGATCCGGGGAGATCTGTTCATGATTTTGCCTTGGCATATGAACTGACACAACTGGTTACTTCACCTACGCGGATAACAGATGTGGAGGATAATGCACCTTCCCTGTTGGACCTTCTGCTGACCTCTCACCCGGAGCCAACAACGTACCTGAAATTCCCCTGGTGTTGCGGTTGATCATGGGCGGCGGTAGTTACTTAACATCAAGTGAGCCGCATGCTTGTTTTCCCCCTCTTCTATAAAAAAAATGTTAGAGGCAATGCCAAGTCACGTTTTGAAAAAATGTATAATAAAGTGTAAGTAAATTTTCGTTTATCTTCTTTTAACATTAATATTATATGCAATTAACCTCTCAAACGCCAAGCGTCGAAGTTTGACCGCTTCGATATTCCGTCAAAATTCAAGAGGTCAAATTTGATCGCATCCACCCACAGCACTTTCACCCACAAAAACTTGTATTTAGAGACTACTTTTCTAAGAAGAAGTGTGGCTTTATATAATCAGTATGAAATTTTCTACCCTTAAGTAGAATAAAAAAATAGTTAGTCTATGGATATTAATTTATATTCTACGTTCATTACGAACGCTATTTTCATTTGAATGTTGTTGTGTTGATTTTTGGATTTTTAGTGTTTTATTAGTGTATTACCATAGTTTTTATTACGAAATTGTTAAAAAAGATTTTGTTTTAATATAATTTATCTTTTTACGTAAATAATTTCGAGTAATATACAAAATTATTGTGATTTTTACGCTGCCGACATCCGTTTGGTATGTTTTTTTTTTTGTTATCAAAATACGATAAAATCTTTTTATAATGAAGTAAAACCTGACTTTTTTAGACTACAGGATAGAAAATTTTGTATAGGTTTTACAATGCCACATTTCTTCATAGAAAAGTAGTCTCTAAATATAAGTTTTAACTGGTTTTAAGTGCTGTGGATGGGTGCGGTCGCATGCGACCGCTCGTGGAATTGCCAGGCACATGTGACTGCATGGGAATTTTATGGGGATTAAGGTTATATATATATATATATATTATGTTATTAATTGCATAAAAAAAGAAGAAGAAAATGAAAATTTACTTACACTTTCTTATCTTTTAGAGAGTCTAAACGAAAATATATTCTCATGTAATAGTGATGTAACATTTGGGCTATGCGTAATAGGACAGATATGGTATCGGGACGCGAAATCCAGTTTGGATTTCGAATTTATCGAAATCTTTATTTCACAACACAGTGGTTTATAATTGTAAACAGAGGTTTGGGATTATCCTATTTAGTAATAGTTCAGGTGGCCCCGCTCTTTACTAAATATCTTTAAATGTGTTTTTAAAGACAATTTATGTAAACACTTATAAAAACAATCTTTTTTAATAAAGTTGTTCAATAAGTCGTTATATCGAATGGCGAGAATCAACGCGAATTGAAACATTGAACGTCCCGAAGACTACTGTAACCGAAACAAATTTGGACATACAAATTTTGTAGGGTATCTAATAAGCTATGGAAATGTGTACCGTAATATCACGAATCAACGCAAATTGAACCTTGAACATCCTAAACACTGAGTTCTTCAAACATTTACGCAGTCTTCATATTTTGTAGATATCTTCTTGATGAGCTCTGAACTATTAATGAGTTGAATCCATTAGTAACAGTTGCAACATTATATGCTATAAACAGCTTATTTGTAAAAAGATAACATATAAACATACATTCAGCTGATGCTACAATTTGTTGAAAAGAACACTAAAGTTACACTTTTTAGGTTAACATAAACTTACATTAATTCGTCAAAACCCCTTTGCTTGCTTAATACATATTATCCTTCCCTATATATTGTTTCATATATTATCTTTAATTAAATTTTTGACGCAAGTAAATTTTCGTAGTATTTTTAACTATTATGAGTATATCCTAATTTACTCATTAGCTTGATTGCCCGGTTTTTTCATACGAGAATCGTAACGTCATTGATGTTCTTCACCCACATAACTTTTACAGACATGACAATAATAAAGATGAAATGTAACTTTGTATAAAACGTATATATCTTACAGACTACCAGCGTAAAATAGAAGTTGAATGCTAGTGTATTTCTGATGGTGAGTGTAGAGAACCGAGGCAAACTTAACATGAAATAGACTGTTAAAAATTTACAAATATATTTAAAAAAACGTAATTCTGTTTTTTTTCTGATAAATGTAAATAAATTGTATTCTTTCACATTCTTTTTACATACTTAGAGCAGTCGAGAGTTATCCCAAAGCCTTCCGGTGGAAGCACCCATACCACAAGTACGCATATCAGACCATTGGACCATTCCAGTTTGGTAAAAAATTCCATTTCTTTGCTATGTTACAAAAAAGCGCTTCCAATATATTTTGCTAACGAGATTTTCTTAGCTGAATTAGAAAGATCTGAAAAACATCGTAAATAAATTAACGTTTGATGCAATACAGCTAAATATTTTTTCGTTATGAATAATGAATTTTAAAATAGGGCAAAACTATGTATCTGCACTTTTGATTAATATTTTGGTCTAATTGCCGAACACAGGGTCCCTTAGTTAACCATTAACTTGTGTACAACCAATAACTTTCTTACAAATCTCAGCTTAGATGCTCAAATTCGCCAAAATATAACGTTATTTATTTGTGATCGGCAAAATATTTGTCAGCAAATTACGATTCGATCCCTTTTATTACATAAAAGGCTCTGCCTGTTGTGAGAAATCTCTGATAAAAGAAGCTCATAACGTGAGGATGAGGGTCTAAATGAAACGGAAAATACCAATGACAAATTTATTTATATATATTTATATATAGAGTGAAAATGAAATTGCGAAAAATATATAACAAAACAAACATAAAAAATTTAAACAAATTAAATAACAAAATGCCGTGTAGTGGCGGTTCAGAATATCCAATACCCCATATCTTCCCGTGGGTGTCGTAAAAGGCGACAGAGTGAAACAGGCAGGAGATAGGCAGCAGCATCTCTCCTGCGTGATAACATCGGAACTGTACGACAAAAAAAACTGGCCGGTTGCCAAACCCGCTCGCCAAGCGTGGCAACTATGGCAATATACCCCACATGAACAACTACACAAATAGACGGCCCCCAGTCCCCGGCGGCCCCGCTATTCCTGGCTACGGTGGCGACCATGGTAACGGCGGGGCAGGGGGTGCTAAGAATCTCCGGTGGAGGTTCGGTTGCCACCTACGACGCCTCGACCTGGCAACATTTAACGCACGCACCCTGAGGACTGACGAGAAGATCCGGGAGCTGGAAGAAGAGATAGACAAGTTGCGCTGGAATATTATAGGATTATCCGAGGTCCGAAGAGAGGGGGAGGACACGGTGATTCTCGAATCCGGCAACTTGTTCTATCACCGGGAGGGCGACCATCTGTCCCAAGGAGGTGTCGGATTTATCGTCCACAAGTCTCTCGTCAACAACGTTATAAAGATTGGGAGTGTGTCGACGAGGGTCGCGTACCTGATACTCAGAATCACCAAACGGTATTCGCTGAAGGTCATACAGGTTTACGCACCAACCTCGGCACATCCCGATGAGGAGGTGGAGGAAATGTATGAGGATATTTCCAAAGACATGCATTCCTCCAAAACCCACTACACGGTGTTGATGGGAGACTTCAACGCAAAACTAGGCACAAGAGAAAGCGGTGAGCTGAAGTTAGGGAAATTTGGAGTAGGGCAACGGAACCGAAGGGGCCAGCGGCTGGCCGACTTTATGGAGAAAGAGGGACTCTTTATGATGAACTCTTTCTTCCAGAAGCGGCCCCACAGGAAGTGGAGCTGGTCGAGCCCCGACGGTTCGACAAAAAATGAGATTGACTTCATTATGACGACCAGACGCCAACTGTTCAGTGATGTCTCAGTGATCGCAAGGGTGAAAACTGGCAGCGATCACCAAATAGTTAGAGGCACACTGAACCTGAACGTTAAGTTGGAGAGGTCTCGTCTAATCAAGTCAACGCTCCGTCTCCCTCGTGCTCTAATCCAGATACCCGAAAACTTTCAGCTCGAGTTACGTAACCTCTTTCAGTGCCTACAAGATTGCAATGCAGTGGACGATATGAATGACAAGCTCGTGGAAACTGTCCATGCGGTCGGAGCTAAGTTCTGCAAGACCCGCCGCAGAAGAACACAAAAACTCTCCGATCACACTCTTAATCTCATGGCTGTTGGACGGGAGATGAGGCTGCAATCGTCAACAGATTTGACAGCATACAGGCAACTGAACAGACAGATCACCAAATGCATGCGGCGGGACTTACACAACTTTAATACTGCTCGTATTAAAGAAGCGATCGAGCGGAACCAGGGCTCCAAAGTCTTTGCCAGAGATCTGTTTGCCAGTAAGAGCCAACTGTCAAAGCTGAAGACTGAGTGTGGCAGCATCGTTTCCGGGACACCTGAGATTTTGAGTGAGATTGAGAGGTTCTATGGGCAGCTGTACACATCATCGTTGGAGCCACACGCAAGTGTTAGTAACAATCCAAGAGCAAGTCTTATCCGACACTATTCCGATGATATCCCGGACGTCAGTCTAAGCGAGATTAGAATGGCTCTCCAGCGCCTTAAAAACGGCAGGGCCCCAGGCAAGGATGGAATTATAGCGGAGCTTCTGAAAGCGGGTTGAATACCGGTACTTAAAGTCCTTCAGAAGCTCATCAATTCCGTCCTCCATGGTGGCACTACTCCAGTACTCTAGGCGTGGAGCAGAAGTGCGGTGGTCTTGTTCTTTAAGAAAGGCGACAACGCTCTCTTGAAGAACTACAGACCGATTTCTCTTCTGAGCCGTGTCTACGTGCTGTTTTCGAGAGTCATTATGAATCGTCCCGCACGCAGACTCGACGACTTCCAGCCTCCCGAACAAGCCGGTTTCCGAAAAGGCTTCAGTACCATAGACCACATACATACCCTGCGGCAGATTGTACAGAAGACTGAAGAGTACAATCTGCCACTTTGCCTGTCGTATGTGGACTATGAGAAAACCTTTGATTCCGTCGAAATTTGGGCGGTGCTACAGTCCCTTCAGCAGTGCCAAGTTGACTGTAGGTACATCGAAGTGCTGAAGTGTTTGTACAGTAGGGCTACGATGGCCATCCGAGTACAGAACCAGAGCTCGAAACCTATCCAACTGAAGAGAGGTGTAAGACAAGGTGATGTTATATCCCCGAAACTCTTCACCGCTGCATTGGAAGACGTTTTCAAGCTACTGGACTGGAAAGGATACGGTATTAACATCAATGGCGAGTACATCACTCACCTTCGATTTGCCGACGATATAGTCCTTATGGCAGAATCGCTAGAGGACCTTAGCACTATGCTCAATGACCTCAATGGTGTCTCCCAACGGATAGGTCTTAAGATGAACATGGACAAAACAAAGATCATGTTTAATATCCATGTCACACCTATGCCGGTAGTTGTTGGGAGCACTATGCTCGAAGTTGTTGACGAGTACGTTTACCTAGGACAAATAGTCCGACTAGGTAAGTCCAACTTCGACCGAGAGGTCAATCGACGGTTTCAACTCGGCTGGGCAGCATTCGGGAAATTACGACACATCTTCTCGTCAGGTATACCTCAATCTCTAAAAACTAGATTGTACAACCAGTGCGTGTTGCCTGTGATGACTTACGGATCTGAGACGTGGTCCTTCACTGCTGGCCGTATGAGGACGCTCAAGGTCGCTCAGCGAGCTATGGAAAGGGCCAAGCTCGGAGTTTCTCTGCGTGATAGACTCAGAAATGTGTATAACCGCAGTAAAACCATAGCCCAACGGATTAGTAAGCTGAAGTGGCAATGGGCCGGCCATATAGCTCGAAGAACCGATAACCGATGGGGAAGAAAGTTTCTCGAGTGGCAGCCTCGTACCGGTAGGCGTAGTGTAGGGCGACCCCCCACTAGATGGAGTGACGACCTGGTAAGATATGCAGGAAGTCGATGGATGCAGGTGGCTCAGGACCGTGCTTTGTGGCATTACTTGGGGGAGGCCTATGTTCAGCAGTGGACTTGTGAAGGGCTGTAATGATGATGATGAAATAACAAAACCAATTGAATAACAAAATATAAACTGCGAAAAGAATAAACAAATTGAATAATAAATATGTACCACGTTCCTAATTGAAACATCAATTTAACTTTTATGTTAGAAGGAAAATATTCTGACCAATTATGTCTACAGCTCTTGTTAAAATGTAAGAAGAATTGCATAAAACTCAGGTTCCTTAACTTTTCCGTTCGTGGCACACTTAAAGATTTAGTATTTTGTTCGGTACCCTAGTCGAAATAGGCTTAAATGATACTAGACAGAAATGCAAAAAAAGCTGGGTTTATACAGGGTTATTTTGCTATAACTGTCCAAATTCGCGTTGAGAATAAGTCATATAAGCAAATGGTGAAAAAAATTAATTAATGTAAATCTCAAACATTCTGTCCTTTTTATCTTTTAAATTGCATTTCGTAAGGGTCGATTGGTAGGCAAAACGTTGTTGCCCATAAATCACATCTGGGATAATTTTAAATACAGTTAGAAACCATATCTACTCGTATCTTCAAAAACTGCAATAAATGTATATCATTATTTTTATATTAAAACTTAATTTTAAACTCTGGCTACTCTTTGAAAAATAACCCAGTATATTTATATTGACACCCAAGAACACAATTTGGTGGAGCCACGTGTTTAAGGCTGCCGAAGTCTAGTTCCCCGGTCGAACCTTAAACCTATTACGCGAGATATTAATCTAAGTGGACTGTATCTACTAATTGATTCTAAACTTATATATGCGGTACAATACATTCGCTCTTCCCAAAAAAACGAACTATTATTTGCCAAATCGATGAAAGGAATCCTGCTTGATTAGGAAAACACGAAATTGGAGCGGGTTAAAACGATTATATCAAGCAGGCAATAATATTGGATATTGACTCACCGGGATGTTTCCTCTATGCGGTCGAGCACTATAACTGCGACTTCTGGAACTTCTTCTGGAACACTCCGGAGAGGGGCGGTGCGCGACTATACCTCACACGAGGTGAGGCGGGTTTCCTGGAGCTCGACTGCTTCCAGGCTAAAGCGGTTTCTACTAGTGATGTGTTTCCAACAACGAGCGCGGCGGGAAGAGAGCTCTTTAGGACACTATTATCCTAGGCGGTGTGGTTTCAACGGCGAGCGCGGCGGGAAGAGGCAACGCGTCGGTCGCGCGTGTCTTATATATCCTCGGTTCCGATGATTACGTGATGTTCTAGAATCATCTTCTTTCCCCCTCCCACACCACCCCGATGTGTCGATAGGAGGGTACGAATGATATCGTTTTGGAAAGGGATAACCGATTTGGCAGCCTACCGTCAAATAAAATAAATACGAATGGTTTTCCGCGTAACCACAATTATTATTTAAGTCATATGGAAAATAAAATTCAATTCAATTCAATTGCAAATTTGTCAATGTGACATGTTAGCTTTGTGGTCTTCACCATAAAGCTTGAAATCGCTTCCTTCATTTCTTATTCTACATTAATCTATGAGCGATATTTGCTCTTTAATACAGCTACAGCTGAAACTTTGGTTTACTTTGTACGAGCGAAAACATAAATCTAGTTGTCGGAGTAACAGTAAATTGGAGGCTGACAGCGCCTCTCTTCACTCTCTATGGCGCACCAGAGCGTTGCTACGCAAATTTTGGGAACTTATGGCAAAGAATATTAAATTCAAAATAATTTACGCGAGCACTCGATGTATTTCGGTTTATCATTTTTTATAGCGACTCATACTTAAATTAATTTTCTGTGAGAACAATTGCGAACAAATAACTGTTAATTTTAAGCTTTTAAATTTAAATTAAAAAACGAAACACAATAGCATTAAACTGCTACTGTACGCTAGAAATGTGTGAAAGCATGATTTTTCCCCGGTCGAGCTGACCTATTCGTGCTACAACCAGAATATACGCTATTTGCAATCAGCTGCAACTTCACTCTACCACGTACATGGAACGGATGAACGAATGGAATTGGAAACGGAATGGAAACGGAACGAATGAATGGAATCTAAGAACTTCATTGCTGCAAAAAACAGCTATGTATAATCATCATCATTACAGCTTATTAAAATTCACAGCTTAATATAGGTCTCCCACACATACCTCACAGGGGGAATATTTGCTATATCCCTTAATTTGCAATATATAATTATCAGGAAAATACTGCTGCCATCATCATGTTTCACTTTATTTTTGTTGCCTCTTACCACACCCAAGGGATGTCATGGGGTAGAAAATTATATTAGGATAATTTTCAACTAGAAGTTTGAATAAAATATAAAATAAAAGTTTAATTACATAGCAAACAAATGTTACAGTCTTTATTTTAGGACTAAATTTTGGTGTTATAAAAATAATATTTTCTTTCGAGTAAAATTTCAAATCGAACAAAAATTCTTTAACTTTTAAGGTGGTGCATATAATCGACTAGAATATATAATAATAGATTAAGATAATTTTATTCAATATGGTAAATTTTATTTATTTCATAAAGTAATTTTTTTACATTGTTTCTTTTAAGAGTAAAAATTTATATTAACCATCTTTAAAGTACCAAACAATTCTAACACCATAAAGGTTATAGAAAAAATGTATTAAAAAGTACTTGCAATTTTATTAACATTACTAGTATTCCCTTCGACCACTACTCGTAACCTGAAAGTGCTTGTGTTAGAAGTTCACGACAGTAGTCGAATGGCCAATGCGAACCTGCAAACTTTTGAGTTCGTGATCCGTATCCTACCAATAGGTTACAGTCGGTTACTATACTATATTCTACCTCAGTCTCTTGCAGGCTAAACAAATGTTTATCTCTTTTTAGTATCGATTTTTCGTTTCATCGAGTTTCAATTCACAAAGATTGTAAAAAGGTTTCACTTCAAAAACAAAATAGCGCTAAGCACAGCATCAAAGAAGCAAAACGTCTGGCATTCCTATTTCATCATTCTGTATGATAAGGCACTAATGACGACTGAGTTTCGTGGTAGAGCCGATTTAACCGATTAATACTACCACAGAATGTCAGCGTAAAATATCATAATAATATTGCTGTGCGTTAAATAATAGAATAGAAGTGTATTTAAGCATTTCATTTTATTTCTCAAGTGAGACAATGTTGCTTCATTTTGATTCTTAACCAGAGGCAGATGTAGGTATCTATCGGCCGCTGCATCCACTTACCATTTGATGGTTTTTTTTCTCAAATAGTGCGTAGTGTTAAGTAGAAATTATGTATGTATGTAATATGTTTTTCTTAGTTTAATATTTGAAAATATGTGTTTGATTAGAAAATTTATGTAGCCTTAAATATTATCTTTCACAGATTCATTTAAAAATTTAACCATTATCCTTAAACTTAGTGAAATAAAAATTTCTTCCAGTTTTAAAATCATTTCCCCTTTTAAAACTCTACTTTGTTAATATTCAAAGCAATTTTCGTGTTAAATAAAAGTGAATGCGTTTGTGCATTTACTCTCTATTAACAGGCAGTACGTCTGCTTTTTCCATGTGTAACGATGCATCTGAATGCAACCTCATAAACTATTATAATAAATAATTTATACATATTTATTTATAATATACTTTATATTATAATTTTAACATAAAAACGAATTCATTATTACGTATTATTAATTTAAGATATTATTCTACGGTTGATATGCTAGTAATTTTAATCTACACACCTATCTATAAAACATCTTTGCTACACACCCAAAGATGTTTTATAGGTACAAATACCGTGTACGCGCGCCTAAAACGCTTACATTTAAAAGGCGCCAATATTGGCATATTCGTTAGATCGTTCCGCCATTACGCCAGCGACGTTCACTGCGAACATACATCACGCACCAGTGTTTTTAATTTCGCAAAATGACTGTTTGTGCTGTGAAATCATGTAAAAATGCCTCCTGAAAAAATGATAAGGATAAAGAACATCATAAATATACAATTTTCTGGTGTATTTCTTTATAAAATAATACGAAAACTGAATGTAAATACAAGTAATAATACTGCCAATTATATTCGAGTGTTGTCTACCGTATGAAAAGTTTTTCCCTATTTTAATGTCATTAATAGACAGATGTAGAGCAACTGTTGACAACGGATATTTATCCAAACCAGCCGATACGCAACCGTTGTGCACCGGTTGTTTATCCGACTACAGACGATAAAGGAGGGTTATGTTTTTACTGTGTGTTCGCTATGGTACTGCGGGTTCGCTAAGCTGAATTGCTTTTTGGAATGGTGCTCAAAAACTACTTGACCTATTTAAAAAAAAATCTTTCACTATTAGAATGCTATTATGACTGTGAAACGTATGATGCGTTTTAATATAGAGGGTACGACTATCAACGAATATGTTTTTTAGCTACACTCGTAAAGTTCTTTTTTGGTTGGGTTTCTTTAGTGGATTATGCTTGACCGATTTTGAAAATTCTTTCACCATTACATTACTAATGAGGGCTTTAGTTGTGTGATTAAATTATATTATTATAATAATTATTTGTGTAATGAATTTTAAAAGGGAGTAAATACCTACCTAAGATGATCACTCGAATTAATATTTTTGAAAATGTACTAATTATATCTCAGAAAAATTGATGATTATAATATATTACTATATTTATAGGACTTTCTGTGGTTTATTCATTACCAAAGAGAAAAAACTTATTGCCCAAAAAAATTATGTTTTTATCCATTTCAAGCCATCAAAAGCGGTTGTCGACCGTTAAAAACGAAAACTACCATTGTTATCCTCTCGGTTGAAATTGTTGATAACCGCCTTCACATCTTCAGTCATGATCAACCGGAAAGATTATCTGTGTAGTGGTTTTAAACGGTCTAATTTTACAGGTTTTAACCGAGTCAAACTGTTTTAAGGCTTAGGGTCGAATTAGATCTGGCAGCACGGAATCGCACTTTCCCGTGAATCTATCCTTATTGGTCACTCAGAACCGTCAATTACTAGAGCGAGAAAGAGCGGGACTGTGTAATTTAACCCTCAAAAATCCGATTGTGAACCGGTTTGAAAAGTTAATCTGTCATTCTTGACAATCCATACTGATATTATAAATGTCAATTTGCTTTTATTCCCTCCGTAGATTTCCAACTGATCCGGTAATTTTAAGTCGTTGGACTGAAATCATAAGGCGGACTAGAAATGAATCCTAGTGGAAGCCTTAAGAAAGGACGTGTATATGTTCAATTCACTTTAATGTCAAGGACACTTATAGACAAACAACATTGAATTTATATGTTTATTTATTTATTTACTTACAGTTTTTACAGTACAAAATGTAGCCTTTAAACACACTAAGTTTCACAAAATTTTATTTTCTTCAAGTGGCAGGATTTAATTGATTTCACGCAACGATTTGATCTAGTCATGAAACTGGATCGATATATGAATTTAAAAAAAATAAACATTTGCTATTAACACTCGCACACACATGTTACACTCAGGTATGTCAGTATGAATGAAATATAAAATCTCCCAAATTTTTTGGCAATCGATTCGCACTATTATTACCGAAGTAACGCACACTAATGCAGGCATGGTACGTAAGATATGCGCGTCACGTGGTACTCATGCACACATGAATCAAAGATTGGCGTCACTGTGAACGGTGCGATGTGTTAGCAACACGGTATCTGTACCTATAAAACATCTTTGCTACACACCCTTAAACCGTTGCTCACTGATCTCTATATTGGAAGTACTCGGAAAGATTCGGGCCATTGTTTGCTCATTTCTACCTGAGAAGCTTTTAGATCGTAACTTGCGTGACCTATACATATACATACGGAACGCCGTTTCTAGATTTCAGAGTTCCAATTAGGAATTCCGAACGCAGCAAGTACATATAAAATCAAGGACCCGTCATACACGTACAGAAATTTGGTGGGCAGAACGGTATCCCGAATGTATGTGGCTAACCAGTTTGGAGTTCCGAAATGGAGTCCCGAAACGGAATTCCGTATGTATGTGACCGGTTTTAATGAACATCTGTTAAAACTGAATAGCTACTTTCAAAAATTTTAATTACTCAAAGTGCAGTTGATCCCGCTGGAGTGAGTTCTAACTTATTTTAACAATAGCAGACATTTTAACTGTTCTGCTTAATTCCCGTCTCTTCTGCTGAGGATGATAAGTGCTAACGAATTTTTAATTTCATAGAAGGGGTGCTGAACTTGACTAAGGCACATGTAATGCTATTGGAAGTCTCCATAATGCTAGTCTTTTTTATAGAATAAGGGTGAACACATATCCCACCTGATGGTAAGTGGATGCTGTAACCCATAGAAATCTTCATTTATATTCAATTGAGAATCAAACTGCAGACGCGCTGTCACCCTGAGGGCTAAGATGGAATACCTCATTTCCAGTAAAAAGGGTATCCGGTTCTCTGCACGAAAAAGAATAACTTACATCTAGTTCAAACACTCTCCCGTTATCTACACTCACAATACAAAACACAGCAGCATTAAGCTGCTATTTTACGCTGGTATTGTGTGAGAGCGTGGTCCTTCCCCGGCTGAGCTGACCCATTCGTGCTACACCAATAATATAGCTGCAACTTGGTCCTACCACATACAACACATCCGTCTGGGATTATAGGTTCCACCTAACAATTAAAGTTTACTTGCTCTCGTGCCGACGGATTGCCGGTCTAACATACTGCTAACGGCTATTATCACTTGCTCCTTCCACTAGCTGGCTGTCTGCAACCCTGTAAGAACTCCGCGTAGACTTCTAGAACCTATATAGTGAACTTGTGCGGAAGTAAGATTACTATAATTATTAATTGTTTTAAGAACCGACATTCTAACCTAACGGTACACATGGTTTTGTCGTTAATGTGGTTAAAGAATATGTTGGAAATAAAGCTACAGCTTTGATGAAATATGTATATTATTGGCTCCCTAAGAATGTTTCATGATTCATTATGCTAAAAATAATTAATAGTTTGAAATATTATCAGCATACGGCTCGCCTGATGGTAAGTGATTACCGCCACCCATGAACAACTGCAACACCAGGCGTTGCCTGCCGTTTAAAAAGGGTAGGCTCTTTTCTTGAAGGTCATAAATTGATTATGTCATAATCAATGCTTGTTATAAGGTTCGATGATTTTCTTTTTAGAAATATTTGACACTTAGGTGTCGTCAAACGTGATTGCTCATTGCGATGTTATCGAATTGGATGTGTATAGAAGACGATTGCCCAATTTTCCCGGCAATATGTAACGCGATGACCTGCGTACGCTTATCGATTGTGCCACCTGCATTGGCATCATTATATTTAATCGCGCGTTCGTGCGTACTAATTTTGTTCAAATTAGGAGCAAATATTAGTCAATAATATTAATAAGGATTCCTAGGCGACATCATTATGATTAATTTTGTGTACGTATTAACGAAGTTCGCGCGAGTATCCATGATGACGCAGTTGCATTATATTATGAGGACACTTTACGTCTTATTTAATAAGATAATTCTTAACTTTCTGTAATTTTACTTTTTTTACTATTTATGTAAAATATGAAAATCTTTTGTTTGCGAAAATAAATGTAGGCATGATTCACGGTGGTGAATAGCTATATGCCATGTGGCTGCCGCACCACGTGGTACGAGAGATAATTAATTCATCATACCGTTTCGCCGGAAGTTCCATTGTCATTTCAGTTTTTGCAGGACCGGCGTACAATGCTGTGGTTTCAGAAACCTTCTCTATATCACTCACAATGAATGAATGGAATGATAGTAGTACTCCGAGAACCCCGATATGGAACCCGAGGTTATTGTTCAGATCACAAGCAAATTCCAAATAGTTTACATAAGCATGCATGTGCGGAAGTCAAATGAGCAACGCATCCAGAAGAAAAAAGGCGGAAAATCAGCAGCTTATTCACTCTTACGCACTGACGTTCGTACTTACGCGACGTGTACAAGAACGTCTAGGAAAATTCAAATGGTGGAATTACAAGATATATATATATATATATATATATATATATATATATATATATATATATATATATATATGAAAGGGGGAATGAAAGTGAACGCAAGTAAGACGAAAGTGATGGTTTTTGAAAGAGAAGAAAGCAAAACGGTATGTTAAATAAGAATAGAAGGAGAGTTGATTGAGCAAGTGGATGAGTTTGTGTATTTGGGATGTGTATTTAGCAGGGATGGTAGACATGATAGGGATATAGAACGACGAGTAAATGCAGGGAATAGAGTGAATGGAGCACTACACTCTATTATGAAGAACCAGAAACAGGCACGTATGGTAATTCATAATGCTGTGTTAGTCCCTACTTTAATGTATGGTAGTGAAAGCTGGGTGTGGCAGAAGAAGCACGAAAGTAGAATAAATGCTGTAGAAATGCGGTCTTTAAGGCATATTCTAGGGTGTAATCTGAATGACAGGGTGAGAAATTGCGTGATAAGAGATAAATGTGGTATGCAAGATGATGTTGTGACCAGGATTAAAGAGTGACAAAGCAAATTTATATGGCAGATGTGAATGGCCGAGTCGGGAAGGGACGCCCTAGGAAAAAGTTTATCGACCAAATTGGCGATATTTTGAAAATGGGCCACGTTAGAAGTACCCTTAACCGACGAGCATGTATGCGTAGATATATGGATGTAAAGGAGGCGAGAGAGGTGTGTCAGGATCGTGCCAAATGGAAGTCCGTAGTCTCTGCCTACCCCTCTGGGTGACAGGCGTGAGTGTTTATGTTATATGTTATATATATATATATATATATATATATATATATATAATTGACAGATATACGTCAAATGATGTCCTCGCAGTCAATTTGATTATTTAACATGATAACTACATGACATATAATGTTAAATAATCGGAACACTTTATGCCACGTTTTCGGATACGCTAAAATGCCTATCCGTATTCAATATATTCAGTATTTGGGCGACCGACCTTTTGAAAATGGCGCGGCGTTAGAATTTTTTTTAGCGACGAAACCTATTTAGATAAACTCGGAAAGTACAACATTATTGAAATCGAATCGTTAGAACCTTTTCGGCAAAACCAATAACCTACATACAAGACACTACTACTAAATCAAAAACTTTTTAATCCAAAGTTACGCAACAAAAAGAAAACATTCTATATATAATCGGGCTTCTTCACGCTGGTGTTTGCGGACAATATGAGCAAATAACGTGTACGGCAAACGGACGGCACATTACCTGGTTCCTCGATTAATTTATAAATTACCCACCACTTCAAAGGATGATTTAACTACACGTAATATTAAATGTAAACGAAAGACATAAATACCTTTCTTCAAATATGAGTGATGTTTATGATTCATAATTATTCTAAGGGAAAACCTAAAAAAATTAACAAATTAATTCTTGTTAATTTTTTTTATGTTTTAATATAAATATTGCTGTTTGATATGGATTTAGCCCTGTCAATAAATCTGAGTGGTTTAGCATCCTTTATACATTTGTATTAATTTTATAAATTTGTAAATAAATTTAAAAAAGTTACTGATATGAAAGATATAATATTAAAGTAGAATGTGATAGGAATTCGCATTTTGGAGCGTTCGTACATTTTTTATATATTTTTAATATACTAATAGGGGAGACCAAAGAACACACAGTCCACCTGCTGGTAAGTGGATTATAAATCAAAATGCAGATGCGTTGTCTTGCGTTGTTACCCTCGAGTACAAAGATTGAATACCGCGTATCCAATAAGAAGAGTTTCCGTTCTCTACACTCTACACACAAAACACAGTAGCTTTAAGTTAATTAGAATTGTTCGAGACGAAAATCGAACCGTGAATATTTTATAGTTATGCTAGTACACTTTGTGCAACTTTTTTTTTCATTTTTATTCGATACCAATCGTGAATATTGAAATTTTTTAAATTATATTAAATTTAATATATTATTCTAAGAAAGTAATTTTATCTTATAGTAAATTCACATCGAAAACATTAGGTTTCCAGTTACTTCGTTCATATGCTTAGTGTTTACTACCTATACCTAATTCTATATAAATATAATGATAAACTGATATTACCATAACAAAGTTAAAAATATAATTACTTACACAGTCGAATTGTGGTGAACACAAACAGCTAAAATCAATAATAAGAAGCAGAGTTCAAGTAACTACTACAACGAAAATTTGATGTTTGTTACTAAATATTTCTCTCTTAATACACACCTTGTACTCGTATAAAACCATTTTCTGATAACATTATCACACTTTATTTATCACACTTGTGACTTAGACGTCATTGTTCAAGCTAAACATAGCAGGGCCCAGTTATAATTTTACGAGTTACATATATTATCCAGCGTGAGTTTGTTAGAGAAAAAAATATTTCAAAAATATGTAAAGTCCATTACCAGACATTGGAGCCGCGCGAAGGACACTTCCTTGCTCTAAAACCATCTTAGGAATAAAATAAGGCCTATTGCTCAACACAGAGCCACATAGGCTGTATAACTTTACTTTCATATAATCTTTGTTCCATATTTTTTATGTTACACTCAATGTTAAAATTACTTGTGTTGTGGAGAGATGATTTATATACAGAATTATTGTACATAAATAAATTTCGAAGTCAACCGACAATAAATCGAAGTGAATATCATTTTGTGAGAATTTCGCTAATCATTCCAATATGAATGTTCTCGTTTGGGGTCGTTTCTATCGTTCGGGCAAGTCATCATCATCATCATTACAGCCCTTCACAAGTCCACTGCTGAACATAGGCCTCCCCCGAGTAATGCCACAAAGCACGGTCCTGAGCCACCTGCATCCATCGACTTCCTGCATATCTTACCAGGTCGTCACTCCATCTAGTGGGGGGTCGCCCTACACTACGCCTACCGATACGAGGCTGCCACTCAAGAACCTTTCTTCCCCATCGGTTATCGGTTCTTCGAGCTATATGGCCGGCCCATTGCCACTTCATCTTACTAATCCGTTGGGCTATGTCGGTCACTCTGGTTTTACTGCGGATATCCTCATTTCTGAGTCTATCACGCAGGGAAACTCCGAGCATAGCCCTCTCCATAGCTTGCTGAGCGACCTTGAGCGTCCTCATACGGCCAGCAGTGAAGGACCACGTCTCAGATCCGTAAGTCATCACTGGCAACATGCACTGGTTGTACAATCTAGTTTTTAGAGGTTGAGGTATACCTTTGCCGTGTAGTGGCGGTTAAGAATATCCACTACCCCATATCTTCCCGTGGGTGTCGTAAAAGGCGACAGAGGGAAACAGGCAGGAGATGGGCAGCAGCATCTTCCTGATAACAGCAACTGTAAGACAAAAAAAAACTGCGGTTGCCAACCCGCTCGCCAAGTGTGGCAACTATGGCAATATACCCCCCATGAACAATTACACAAACAGACGGGCAAGTGCAATTTGTAAATTCCTTGCTTTCTATTTTCTGGAAAATTATCCAAGTTTTTAAAAGAGCTTTACATATGGACGCAGTTTGCCAAATGTTTTCAAATCTAGGTGTCACAATTTTGGGAACAGGCTGTGATGGGACTAATCTAATTCTGGAAAGAACGGTGGTGTACAAAGGCTACAAAGCCATCTTCAACGGATTATTTGTTTACTGCATATGAACGAGCTGTCATTAAGGCATATGTTTTTACACATTGACGGAGGCACTTCAGGGCTCAAATATTACACTAGTCAGTTGGGAAAGATACTGAAAACTTGTGAAAATACGCCGATTAAAAAAATTTCAACCAATCAAAGCAGAATCACTCCCAGATATGGTCCCAGATTTGAGTACAGATCAAAGTACTTGCTCGACAGTGGCTTTGCGGTACTATCAACTTCTTTTCCAGAAGATCATGCAAACAGGTCTCCAGGTACATTTTTTTTTTTTTTTTTTTTTTTTATAAAATAGGGTGATAAACGAGCACACAGTCCATCTGATGGTAAGTAGTTGCTGCGGCCCATAGACATCTACATCTATCCTCCATTAAAAATCAAAATGCAGATGCGTTGTCACCCGTGAGGACTAAGATGGAATGCCTCGTTTCCAGTAAAAAAGGGTCTCCGGTTCTCTACACTCACCATACGAAATACAGCAACATTAAGCTACTATTTCACGCTGGTATTCTGTGAGAGCGTGGTCCTTCCCCGGTCGAGCCGACCCATTCGTGCTACAACTATACTACTAATATAACTGCAGCATGGCTCTACCACGTAATAATCAGGCTCCAGGCTCATTGGCTCACACGTGCTAATCTAATCTTACGTTTCTATGTAGCAACAGAAAAACCATCAGAGAATTTGATTGCTCTGGCTACATTTGTCGTAAAAGTTTAAGTCCCAGCTTCTAGAAGAATAAACCATCATGTAACGATAGAGTTCGACATCTATTTAAAATTATATTATCCTGCCAGAATCCTTGTAAGAAGTGATTGACCCCGTCATCCAACGCAATAGCTACTTCGCACATCCTGAGAATTTACTACTTGCAAGGATTACAGATGATAAAAATTCACATTCATGAATTGGCAGCCCGGCGTATACTAAAAACACGCAGTACGTTGCTATCCCCTGCATCAAAGCTATTTGAAAAGCCTGATATTAATTTCAGCGCAATAATCTACATTGATATGATAAATTGGCTACACACCATTACTGAACCGCCGATCACAAAATTCCAAGTGACCACCAAATTCAGCTAATAGTCCAATGGTATGGTGGTGAGGGTGAACTTTAGTTTTTACGTTTCCAATGTCATACCCAAGATGTTGAGTGAGCTGTGAAGTTGACGACAGAAATGGCCATTTCTCAACATAAGGATTCATCATTATTAGGGATATAAGAACCGGATTGGAATCCCGTAAAAATATTTCTAACTATAACAATATAAACAAAAATATAACAAAAAAATTCGAGACGAAGAGAGATTTTAAAGTTAATTGACGATTTGTTTTTTTTTTTATTTATACGATAATGGTTTTACAATATTTAGATTGGTATTTTACGGTATAAACATAACTATACAGATGATTGTATTAGTGGTCAGCCGCCGTAGAGTCTACATCACCCGAGGATGCCTCGTGTAGAGGCGAAACACGAGTCGTATTGTCGTCGATGGTGTGTCTTTCCTGGAATAGTGGTGTTACATAAGTTACTTAAGAAGTAATTCTTTAATATATTTTTGAAGTTGCGTTGATTAATTTGTTTTCTTTAGTTGTGATGGAAGTTTGTTTATGATATCGGGAATCATGTATTCTAATGTTCGTTTTCCAATGTATTTGGTAATGCTAAGGTAGTTTTCTTTGACTGTCGTGTGTTTAAAATTGTATTGTTTTGGAATTTTTCTATTTTTATCAAAGAAATTTTCAATAAGTAATATATACTTTATTTTATATGTATATAGGTAATATTTTACAGAATTCAAAAATATTATGTTGTTGGTCTTTAAATTTTTTTATTACTAAAGTCTTTAAAATACGGAGTAGTAAGGTGTGAATTCGGTGTAGGTGTATTTTATGTGTCCTACCATAGCTAGAAATATCATAAGATATTATGGATTCTGCTAATGAGATATATGATTGTATTTTTATGTTGTATGGTATTTTGTATTTTATTAATGTGAATTTGGCCAGAATTCCTCGAAGTCTGTCGCATACATGGTCAATATATCTTCTCCACTCATTTTGAAATGTATCTAATGTATGTATCTACACATTTAAGATTAGGCTCATTTTGTATTATTTACGTATGTTATTAGGTACAAAATTTATTGAAAACTACTGAATGATTGTCTATTTAAAGTGTACGTAAAATAGCAGCCCAATGCTGCTGTGTTTCGTAAGGTGGTATTTTCATTTTAAAGAGATTGTCAACCGAGAATAAGGTTATGTTAGACGACGTAAAGTGGCAGCGTAAGAATATCCTAGTGGATATGATGGGATAGTCCCTATCATATCATCTCTTGGGTCTCGTTAGAGACGACAAAGGATAATAAATCAGGACATGAGCAGCAACATCTTCCTGATAATAATTCAAAATAATTAAAAACCGCAGCTAACAAACCGACTGCCAAGCATGACAACTTTGGTAAACTAAATAATGGATGTCTGGAGATACATTCTAATTTGCTAATAAGCCGCGTACACACCTAGCGCACGGGCTAGCGCGGCCGCCTCGCAAGCCGAATGCCTCGGCTGGTGTGGACGTGTGGGCCGAGCGCCGCTAGACCGCGACCCATTCGTTGTCGGCAAATTAGACGCGCTCAAAGGTGCCTCAGTGATCGCTGTTGGCTTGGTGTGTACGATGGTATTTGCTCGCGAGGCGATACGATGGTGTTCGTTTTAGTTTTACTTTAAGTCACTTTAATAATATAATATCATAAGCAATCAGGACGAGTCGATTCGTTTAAATTAAATGAACATTCTGATCATATTTCAAATCTTTAAGTAATTTATTTACGTATTAGTTGTGACGCTCATAAATTTTTCTAATCTAGAAGCATCTAGGTCTTTTCGTAAAACGAGACTGTGACTAAGAAAGTAACTGCCGCTGCAATTACACAACTGTCCGTTTCTGATGCTCGGGAACTTATGACGGCTAGGCCTGCCTCGCGGGGCATGCTTCCTAGTTCCGAAAAATACTACTGAGGCTGCCTCGCGAGCCGTACACGGAGGCTGTTACGCGAGCCCGTGCCCTAGGTGTTTACGCGGCTTATGGCAATTTTATAGTGCTATTTTAAAATACTTTTTTTTTGTTCTATATTGTTAACAGTGATTAGTACAAAACATGATGTAATTGACATGTTGTTTCAAAGCAAAATAAAGAGAAAAATAAACATTTTTTTCAAATTTTCAAATTTAACTTTGATTTATACTATACATATAGTACACATAACCGTAATGAATATTTATATGTATATGAATATTTATACTTTATACTTTCCTCAAGGATATAGAATTTATTTTTCCGATACCCGTTTTTTTTTTCTAAGTCGCTTTTTTAAAATAAGTTACATTTCACACTTTACAACACACGTGACGTGTATTACAGTCTTGACTCGCATGCTAATTTTATAATCAAAAATACAAGCTGCTTCACGCCATGTGTCAACGTTATTTAGAAAACTCAGTATTAAATTTTGCTTGAATTTAAGTAAAATAAAAATAGACTTTTTATTAAATTCCTAATTTTTTCTCACTAAATATTTGCAACAGGATAATTGTCTTGACTTTGGATAGTATTTTATTCGTTTATTTATTAATTGTTTATTGGATTTCTTATTACAAAAGCTGCTAAGCTTCCACTGACTCCCATTCTTTTCTAGTTTGGTCTATCTATTTTATTCATGTGGAAAAGTCTACATATAAGTCTTGCGTGGAAGAGGACGGATTATGTCAGACTTGTGGCAATAACCCAATTGTGTTCCACCTTTTCCGCATAGTCAGGTCACATATTCGAAATGCCAGCCACCCCTAGGTGGCTCCAAAGATGCGCAAAATACAGACGTGCCTTCTATCTCCAACTGCCGTCCTGAGTAGTTAACGCGAAGGTATTGTTGGAAGCCAGTCTCACGCCGCAGATTCAGAGCTCCTCCTTCTCCGTGATTCCGCCTCGGATGCGACAGGGTGAAAGTTCAACCTTTCCACCGGATTCCATTTACATGCAGCCAGAACAGGCTCACAAAGCCTATACGAAGCGGCCTCCTCAGACGGATCTGTCACCTCGTGCCAGCCATGAGCGTTTCGCTTAGTTGCCGTGAGTGACCGTCCCATGGTTACTACCACGACAAGATGAGAACCTGTTTGGGGGGGGGGAGTCAGGGTTATACTAATATATGAACTTATTTCCTGTAGGTATATTTTCATCCCTCTCTTGATTAATTCGGATAGTTTTACTATCATCAATTAAGGAAAGTTGATAGTAAAATTCCGTTGGAGCCACACGCAAGTGTGAGTAACGATCCAAGAGCAAGTCTTATCCGACACTATTCCGATGATATCCCGGACGTCAGTCTAAGCGAGATTAGAATGGCTCTCCAGCACCTTAAAAACGGCAGGGCCCCAGGCGAGGATGGAATTACAGCGGAGCTTCTGAAAAGCGGGTGGAACACCGGTACTTGAAGTCCTTCAGAAGCTCTTCAATTCCGTCCTCCATGGTGGCACTACTCCAGAGGCGTGGAGCAGAAGTGCGGTGGTCTTGTTCTTTAAGAAAGGCGACAACGCCCTCTTAAAGAACTACAGACCGATTTCCCTTCTGAGCCGCGTCTACGTGCTGTTTTCGAGAGTCATTACGAATCGTCTCGCACGCAGACTTGACGACTTCCAGCCTCCCGAACAAGCCGGTTTCCGAAAAGGCTTCAGTACCATAGACCACATACATACCCTGCGGCAGATTGTACAGAAGACTGAAGAGTACAATCTGCCACTTTGCCTGGCGTATGTGGACTATGAGAAAGCCTTTGATTCCGTCGAAATTTGGGCGGTGCTACAGTCCCTTCAGCGGTGCCAAGTTGACTGTCGGTATATCGAAGTGCTGAAGTGTTTGTACAGTAGGGCTACGATGGCTATCCGAGTACAGAACCAGAGCTCGAAACCTATCCAACTGCAGAGAGGTGTAAGACAGGGTGACGTTATATCCCCGAAACTCTTCACCGCTGCATTGGAAGACGTTTTCAAGCTACTGGACTGGAAAGGATACGGTATTGACATCAATGGCGAGTACATCACTCACCTTCGATTTGCCGACGATATAGTCCTTATGGCAGAATCGCTGGAGGACTTAAGCACTATGCTCAATGACCTCAATAGTGCCTCCCAACGGATAGGTCTTAAGATGAACATGGACAAAACAAAGATCATGTTCAATGTCCATGTCACACCTATGCCGGTAGTTGTTGGGAGCACTATGCTCGAAGTTGTTGACGAATACGTTTACCTGGGACAAATAGTCCGACTAGGTAAGTCCAACTTCGACCGAGAGGTCAATCGATGGATTCAACTCGGCTGGGCAGCGTTCGGGAAATTACGGCATATCTTTTCGTCAGGTATACCTCAATCTCTAAAAACTAGATTGTACAACCAGTGCGTGTTGCCAGTGATGACTTACGGATCTGAGACGTGGTCCTTCACTGCTGGCCGTATGAGGACGCTTAAGGTCGCTCAGCGAGCTATGGAGAGGGCTATGCTCGGAGTTTCTCTGCGTGATAGACTCAGAAATGAGGATATCCGCAGTAAAACCAGAGTGACCGACATAGCCCAACGGATTAGTAAGCTGAAGTGGCAATGGGCCGGCCATATAGCTCGAAGAACCGATAACCGATGGGGAAGAAAGGTTCTCGAGTGGCAGCCTCGTACCGGTAGGCGTAGTGTAGGGCGACCCCCCACTAGATGGAGTGACGACCTGGTAAGACATGCAGGAAGTCGATGGATGCAGGTGGCTCAGGACCGTGCTTTGTGGCATTACTTGGGGGAGGCCTATGTTCAGCAGTGGACTTGTGAAGGGCTGTAATGATGATGATGATGATGATGATAGTAAAAATATTCGAATTAAACAATAAATGGGCAGCAGAATCTTTCCGAATGAATATCTAACCGAAAACAACAATAGCAAACCTGTCTGCAAAGTTTGGCAAATATACTTATAATAAATTTTGATATAAAATTCTAACCACCCATATGGGTGGATGTCGTAAGAGGCGACAGTGTTAAATTAAAACAGAGGATGGCAGCAGCATATTCTGATGATAACAACTCAAAATTATTTAAAAAATCTTCGTGTGCTAACCCGCCCGCCAATTGTGACAACTATATCAAAATTTTCCCTTCGTGGCAATCTGTAGGAGAGGCTATGTTCTACAATTTTATATGCTGTAATCAAAGGACATTGTTCAGCGTCCATACATTGTTGGCCTAAGAACCAACATGGTGGTGAATTCACTTTTTGTGTTATAAACAATGTATATATTAGATTGAAAATAAATTTAAACTATGGACACTTCTGATAATTCTAAAAAAGTCAAAACAATTTCATCAATCAATCGATTTCATATTTAGGTTAATAGCAGTCAATAAAAAATTACCTGTGAATCAACACGCATGAAACCTTTACAATAATTATTCCTTTTTTAATTATTTACATTACAATCATTTCAATAGATCGGACTCTTCATAATTTCAAAAACATTTTAAAAAGTAATTCAATTTCGTCTTATTTCCCAGTGTCCTTATGTTTTGGTTTAATTTGAGGTTTATAATATTAACACTAAAAGAAAATAGGACACAAAAAGAAGAAAATTTGTATATAGTGATAGGAACTGGAAACCCCCGTAATAAATTCATTAAATTTTGTGAAGAAATAATAAGTATCGTGGTGGAAAATAATCGAAGTTAAGTAATAAAGCCTCGCATATAAGTATTTTTAATTAAGTTTACAATCACAATAACAATATATCGATTATAAAAATGGTCATAAAAATGTTAATTTATAATATAATCTTACCCAATTTATTTATTAATTTAAATATAATGAATTGTAAAAGTTATTAATAATACAAATTGTTAATTATACTGTGTAATTATGGTTATTTGAAAGTAATAATTAAAAGTGCAGTAATCTAGTGTGAATAAGGTATGATTTAGGGCGTATATTGTAAATGTAAGAAAGAATGTTATTCGGGGCTTCCATGTGTCTATACTCAGTACATTCAGAGAAAATGAATCGATAAACTCAAAATTTATCGTACCAGTAACCATAATAAAATTATAATTTAATTGTAAATTTACAAATCCAAAAAAAGCACTTTAGAACACAACGACTCTGATAATATATCAGAGGGCTGTTAGAAAAAAAAAAAAAAAATGAGAAACATGTAGACAGACAAGAGTTTTAAAAATGTTCGTGGGTGTCTTGAGAGCATGCGATAAAATATTATAAGCCAGTTATTTCAATATTACAGACAGAAAGTTTAATTTATATATATATATATATATATATATATATATATATATATATATATATATATATATATATATATATATATATATATATATATATATATATATATATATATATATATATATATATATATATATATATATATATATATATATATATGTATAGATTAGCCAAAAATATTTTACGAGAGTCCCGCCTGATTGTAAGTGATGAATGGTGATGTAAAATTAATATAATAATTTAATTTAATATTTCGATGTAGGAAAATTTTATATTATTTTATGAAAGAAGCAGAATAAAAAAGAATATTTGACAAATGGGAATACAGATAATATCTTTGTATGAACTTCATACGAAATTGCATTTATGACCACACAAAGAGCTCAATTCGCTTTTAGATTGGAACGTGTTCCACTGCTTGGCATACGTTTCTATTTTCTCTGTCTGGAATATGTTCGACAAAAGATAGCAATACATAATGAAGCGAATCAAGTAAAATTTACTACATATTATAACTCGTTTATTAATTAGTCGCATTCGCAAACTAATTTTAGATGTTAATACCATTGAAGTGACGGTAGCCTACCGGCATGGTAAGGACCCCGTACTCAAAAGTTCGTGTATTCGAATCCGCCAATCTATCGTGAACCACTCCTGACTCAAGCATATTAAGCTTACCAGGAGTATCTAAAGTAAATGTAAGTAATACTATTTGCATTGCTAGTATTTAAAAAATACATCTATGTACAAAACAAAGTGACGTTTACGTTCAGGGAACAGGTTTTATTTATGTATGTAACTTAAACTATAATTTGTACATTTGACTGATACAATGTAACGCATCAGTTTTAAGATTACCATTAGAAAAAAAACCAAGCACCAATACAAATGCATCAAATTTACTAAAAAAAACCTCACCTCTGCTATTTTTTATAGATTAAGGGTGACAAACAAGCACACAGTCCACCCTATAGTAAGTGGATGCCATGGTTTATATACCACTACATCATTCTTTGATTAAGAATCATAATGCAGATGCGTTGTTACCCCTGGTAACTAAGACGGAATTCCTCTTCTGCAGTAAAAAGGGTCTCCGGTTCTCTACACTGACCATACGAATCACAGCAGTATTAAGCTGCTAATTTACTCATATTCTGTGAGACCGTTATTCTTCCCCAGTCAAGCCGATATATTCGTAATATAACTATAATATAGCTGCAGCATGGCTTAACCGCGTGTGAATCCTAAATAGTGGGTAGTGAATATTCTTCAGTACTTGGTAAATGAGCCGTGGTAGCTCAGATGGTTAGCGCTCGCTGTAAATTTCACAGTACGCGAACAAATCGGGTTCGATCCCCGTCGGCACCAATGAAATTGTTAATTGCAATTTTAAGTGCTGATTTACCACGTGCTCGGCGGTGAAACAAAACATCGTGAGGAAACTTGCATCCGAGAAATACGCATTGGAGCAGCGCGGCGGACACTTCCTTGCCCTAAAACCCTCTCATAAATGAGGGGAGACCTGTGCCTAGCAATGGGACGTATATAGGCTGTAACTTTAACTTTAACTTTTTAACTTGGAAAATACAAATCAACATATAATTTACGTACGAAACCACCTACAATTTACCACATTGCAACATAATACTAAAATGTTCGAAAGTCTTTCGGGCATAATGAAACATAGCTCGTCACTAAATGTAATTGTGTGTGCAGTTTATAATAATAATAATGTTTATTTCAGATATACATATCCATACACATTTTTGTTGGTAATTTACATAAACTATATTAGTAAAAAAAACAATAATAAAATAAGAATAAAATAAATTATATCTATAGAAAGAGAGCAATCATTTTAGAAACTTGAATGTCCCTCCCACGTGCATTAGGATCCAATTCCTCTGAATGGGACTGTCAAGCCTATCTTGAAATATCCTCAAGATACCATTTGAGCTCTTCCGTAGTCTACATAACATTGATGCAGTTCGCTTTCTTAAGATGCCATAAAAATCATCAACACCGGTTTCAGCAAACATGCTTGAAGTACTACAGTGTCTAGGAAGGCCCATTAGCATCCTGAAAGCATTATTATACTGATTTCAAAGCGCATTGTAGGTCCTCTGCGTATAGTCACACCACAGGCTGCAGGTGTAAAATGTTTGACAGTACGCCTTGAAGAGTTTTAATTTTATGTCATCTGTACACCTAGCAAACCTGCGGGCAAGCATATTGCGTCGAACCGCCAATGCGCGTCGCTCTCTCTCTATATCATTGTTGTCTGTCAGATATTCGTTAACAATGTGTCCCAAATATTTAAATTGCCAAACTCTACTTAATGGCACACCAAGGAGTTTTACTGGCGGCACAGTCAAGGGTTTCTTACTGTTAACACGAAACACGAATAACTCACTTTTCTTTGTGTTATAGGTGAGCATAGTGTTCAGCAGCACCGTCCGTCAAATACCTTTGCCAATACAGTTGCTAAGGATAAGGGCCTGTAATTAGCCTTATCAGATATATCCCCAGTCTTGTTTTGCACTATAGGAACAACAATAGTTCTCATTAGTTCGGCAGGTAAATAGGAGTGCCTAATTCAAAAAGTATAAAATCGGCCTGATACGGCCCTGCATTGTGAAGGTGCTTGACAATGAGACCATCGTACCCTGGTGATTTTTCTCTGGTCATCTTCTTCAGGACCAACCTAAGATCCTTAGTTGTAATATGGACAGGTTCACCAGTCCTAACCACCCCACATCGCCCGCATCCACCTCTGCTCTTCGGTGCAATATCGATTCAACTTTAAAGTGATTTTTAAAAAGATTTGCTATTTAACGCTATATTATCTTATAAAATTAAATTAAGAAGCGACAGTAGCCTAATGGCAGGGCGAAGACAGCGAACTCAAAAGGTCGTGGGTTCGAATTGACCATTCGACTCAGTAGACGACAGTTCGTGAACCACTCCTAACACAAGCATTTTCAGCTTACCAGGAGTGGTTAAAGGGAATATTAGTAATGTTAATAAATAGGATTACTAACATTTTTTATAAAAAAAATTGTAAACTCTCGATAGCTTAAGTATAAACCTTAGTGGTTTTTTAAATGCTATCACAACAAATATTTGTAATGCTTGTTCATGTGATAAATAAATGAAAAAAAAAACCTATATACGCTATATGCGCTTCTTAATTTAAGTACTGCTAAGTTTAAAACTTTCAAGAACACAAAGTGCATGACATGTTTTAAGCTCCCAAACAATATTTTACTAGCAAAGCGTTTTGTCGGAAATTTAAAGTAGTTTTCTGTACAATAAAGTGCATTGCAACGAATAAAACATCTGAGAAAGTAGATATATAAAGCCGAGTGCTGGTTACATAAGCGAATAAAAATACCCATTTCATCCAGTGGGTATTGTAAGAGATGCATATGGTGAATGATTTGATTGATGATTTGATTTGAACCTCAGTCCACAATATCTCAGCGGTACCCACAAAGACGGCAGTGAAAGTACCCTCCTGAACCTATAGGTGTAGGATGTGAGCGACTCGCGAAGTATCTTCTACAACATTTACTCCGAAGAGTTTAGCCCGTCCGGCACAATTACGCAACATTTCATTATCCAACCACGATTTTCTAAACGATGTTATCCGAAGTGCACTTG